>JARTUT010001309.1:0-1215117 GCA_030674115.1 Micraspis discolor | reverse complement strand
CTAATTGAAAGGATTATTTACGGAATATAAAGGGACTTCCAATAAGAATTTTGCTTTTAAAAAAAAATAGAAAAATGTTGATTGTATTACAAAAAGAAAAGTTCGCCAATTAAGAATGAAAAATGATATCTGACAAATGTCCACCACAACCACGCCGACAAAAGTAAAGTCTTTCGTCGAAATTTTTGATGACTTTTTGGCAAAATGTCGGGTCTATTTCGGATATCACATCACAGATTTTGTGTTTTAAGACTGCAACCGATTCGATCGGTTCCGTATAGACTCTGTACTTAAGATAGTCCCACAAAAATAATCCAGTTTTGTGAAATCATTTAACAGCTGAATTTCGTGAAATTATGCGATCAGCAAATTTGGTTTGCAATAAATTGATCGTCTCATTGGCTGTGTGACAAGTGGCACCGACTTGTTGAAACCACATGACAGCCAAAATCGAGTTGTTAACACCATAGCGCACCATACAGTGACACATTGGGCCCAAATGCGGCAATTTTGCATGTTGACGCACCCAGACAAGTGAAAATGGTTTGAAAAATAATTTTTTCAGAAAAAGAAGCGGGTTGTTCCAGAATGAATTGAGCGAATCTTAGGCGATGTGAATGGTTGGTCGGCTTCAATTCCTGCACTAGTTGAATCTTGTAAGGCTTCAAAGCTAAATCCTTATGCAAAATTCGCCATGTGGTGGCTTGGGATAACCCCAGTTGTTGAGAACGTCGAGAAATTGACAAATTTGGATCTTCTTCAACAATGTGGCTCACGGCTGCGATGTTTTCAGTTGAACGGCCCGGGCGAACAAGCGTTGGTGTTGGCACATTTTGTACCGAGCCCGTCGACTCAAACTTAGCCACCAAATTTTTGATAGCGGTCTCAGAAGGTCGATTACGTTGTCTAAAAATATCACGAATTTTAAGATGTGTAATTTTAACAGAACCTCCATTTTCATAGAGGGCTATGATTATTTCAATACGATTTCCGAGCGAAATTGAAAATTCATTGCAACAATTGCCAAAGCATTTACTACGAATATCGAATATGTGAAAAAACTAACTGTCAATGCTGTCATGTGGTAGGTGTGGCCACAATTAATTAAAACACAAAATTTTTCGTTGAAACCCTTTATATAGTTTAGTTATAAAATTGGCGGGTCTGGAGTTTTTCTGCGTTTTGTTTTTCGGATTTCTGAAGATCAACTTCAATCATTCCTCTAAGGAAATGAAGAAAAATGACGGAATAGGAAAAAAGCTGATCATATTATTATTATTACTTCTTAATTAATTAGAAACAACAGTTCCATCAATTTGACGTATGCTGTTGAAATCCAAGTACATAGCTATGTAACAGCCAGTATTACTTTCATTATTATATTTGATTGATTTTTAGCTTTTCAAAGAAATACGGGAGTTGTGAATTTTACAATACTGGCAATTCTAGATACATACAGGGTGGCCATTTGAAAACGAAACAGACGAGATTACAGACGAAATAAATTTTTTCGATAGAAATGCTCGGACAGGTCGATTTCTGTTTCGAAGGGGACAACTTAAGATGTAGGTTACGGACGCATAGCGCTTCAACCCTTGCTACTACAACCCTCACCCCCAAATTCTGAATAGGGAATATGGGGTGAGTGATACCTCATTTGAAAGGTATTTTAATACTGAATTCAGTACAGTAATTGTCTTTTCATTTTATGCATTAGTTCTCGAAATATTCTTAACTAAGTATTTGAAAATGAATTGGTGTTTTCATGGCACTTGTAATGTTTTTTTGTGAAAAATCGACATTTTGAGCTTCAAAACAGCCATGACTGTGGCTTCCTTCCTCCAATCCACTGACATAGAAATCTTTAATCAAGAATTCGAACAAACAAAGCGTATTGCGAAGGAGCTCAATCTTGCTGAAACTCAATCTAAATTATCTTCGATATAATTTGCAGTATTTTCAATAACATGCGGTAACACTTGATCGATAGAAATCTCCAAAAAGTCCAAATACGTACATATCTCTAATCAGATTACCAGGTAAGAAAATCAAATTGTCGGCCCGTTTTTTTCACCTGGTAATCTAACTGGAGATATGTATTTGGACTTATTGGAAAATCACATTGATCCAATTTTGACGGAAATTATTGAAAACAATGCTGGAAATTATGTGGAAGATCAGATTGTGTTTCAGCAGGATGGAGCTCCTCCGCACTACGCGTAAACCTTACCAGTTCGAGAATATCTGGATCAAAGATTTCCAAATCGGTGGATTGGAAGAAGGGGTCCCACTGAATGACCAGCCAGATCGTCAGATCTGTCACCACTAGATTTCTTTCGTTGGGGCCACTTGAAGAGTAAAATTTACTCTACACAGCCCGATTCCATAGAAGATTTAAGAAGACGTATAGTGAACGAATGTCGTCAAATCACTCCAGAAATGCTGCAAAATGTGCGCCATCGTTTCGAACAAAACTTATTTCATTGTATGGAAGCTAATGGTGAACAATTTGAATATTTAATTAATTGATGTGACTTTTTGATAAATTATTTACTTTACTTTGAAAAGTCTTATTTCTTAGATCAATACTTCAAATCGTTTTGATACCGTACAGTTGGAGAATGATTTCAGTGAATAAAACAGCTAGTCGAACATCTGACCCTAGTAGCATTAACACGTACGGTATGACTTCATTTGCCCAGTGATAGATGTTTTGCAATTTCAAATACAAGTACGGAAATTTTGGTGTTTCTGAAGCACGAAATGTCAGTTATTCGCAAAAAATTAATTTAAGTGATAAAATTAACTAACTCATAAATATTTCGAGAATTAATGCATAAAATGAAAAAACAATTACAGTGCTGAAATCAGTATAAAAATACCTTTGAATTGAGGTATCACTCACCCCATCTTCCCTATTCAAAAATTGGGGGTGGGGGTTGTAGCAGCAATTGTTGAAGCGCTATGCGTCCGTAACCTACATCTTAAGTTGTCCCCCTCGAAACAGAAATCGACCTGTCCGAACATTTCTATCGAAAAAACTTATCTCGTCTGTAATCTCGTCTGTTTCGTTTTCAAATGGCCACCCTGTATATATATATAGTATACTAACTATGAAGAGGATTCATCCTCTAAAACAAGTGAAAGTGAACTATGCTCTTGTGAGGAGCAACATGTGACAAAAAGTCTAATGAATTTCAACTCAACCAATTAATTTTTTTTACAGATTATATGTATATGTGATTTCATTCTCATGTCTTCTATATAGGAGGGGAAAGATATTCAACTAGGTTGATTTGAGGCGAGTAATAATACTTGCATAAGTTTTTACACTATATATAATTACGAATTCTAATACAAAAAATTGAGTTTGCTACCGAATTTTAACTGCAAGATTACGCTCAAATGCTGTCCTTAAATTTTTTGGCCCGATAACATATCTATGTAAGTTTCGTCAAAAATAACTTCAAATTCAACATTTGATAACACTAATAACATTTAAAATGTCTTATTCCAGTTTCAATCAATCTCATGTACTGAGGTAATATCTATACACAATATTGTGTCTTGTAATACATCTGCAGTAGTATGGTTACATCAGTCATGGGCTTTAGCAAAATATCTTGTCAACATGTATAACCAAATTATAAGATATCTGTGCCACTTCCTCCTTGCAAATATGCTTTGTACTAGTTTCATTTCTTTGCTGGAATCATCCACTTACACACTGATATTACACTAACCTTTGGAAAAGTCGTTGTATTAAATGAATGACTATCAAGTTCGGTACTCTTCTCGTTTCCTATGAAATCTTCAGGTTGCTATTATTGGGAAGTACAAGGTGTGCAGAAAGAGTATCGGGTACCTGTTTTCTCGTCATATTTGGAACGGGGCGGCTAAAAGGAGCGGGGAAGGGTTCATGGCGTCCGCCATTAGACACGATGGAACAGTACTAGGGGGTGCATTTTGCGTACAAGCATATTATCGTAACGGTGATTCAATAGTGACTGCTCAACGTCTCTATAGTGCGGAATATCGTTCACGCCAAGTGACGATAGCATTAGGAAATGGATCAGGATGTTTGAGATTACAGATGCGACAGTTAAAATTCAAAGGTCTGGTTATAATCGTTGAGTTTACGATGAAGGAACAATTGAAGAAGTTTAAGCGTCGGTTCGTCACACTCCGTCTTCATCCATCCGAAAGCGAAGCTAAGCGTTGAACATCAAAAAATCGTCTTTACATTTGATTTTAAAGAAAGACTTACATCTAAAAGCCTTTAAAATTCAATTGGTTCATGAATTGAAGGCTACGGACTATTTTAATTGACTGAATTTTGCGAACGAAATGCTGCAGCGATTTAACAACTTTAACAAGAAACTGCTTAGTGACGAAGCAAATTTTCACCTGAATGGTCATGTTAATAAGCAGAATTGTCGGTACTCGGCAGTGGAGAATCCGAGACGAAAACATGAAGGACCCCTGCATAGCTCAAGGGTCGTGGTTCGGGCCGCTATGTCTGCTAAAGACATAATTGGACCTTATTTTCATTAAGATCAACGATGCCGAGCAATTAATGTGAAAAGTGACCGTTATTTCAATATATTGCGAAATTTTTTGGTCCCAGAGTTGCAGGAGTTGGTACGTTTCAACTCAAAAACGTGGTTTCAGCAAGATGGGTCCACTTGCCATACCTCAAATAATCCAATGGAAGTTGTTAAGCCCGACCTTAGCCAGCTTGACTATTTTGCACGAGGATACCTAAAAAGTAAGGTTTATCAAAATAATCCGACGAATCTAACCCAGTTGAAGCAAAACATCAGGTCAGAAATGGCAGCAATGTCAATAGCCATGTGTCAACGTGTTATCGCCCATCTTCGTTCCGGTTTACAAGAGTGCCAGCAACGCAACGGTCATCATTTGAATAACATCATTTCTTCCAAATAATCTTCCAATTTATATGTTAATAATAAACAATAAACTTTTTCATTGTTCACAAATATTTTTTGTTTTATATAACTTACAAATAACCGATACCCTTTCTGGACACCTTGTACCATATTCACAAAAATTTTTGGATGCATAATATAAGGGAAACATCTCTTAATCAAACAAATATGCTAACCAAACTTTTCTTATGGTATTGATCGATATCTCTCTCTTCTCTTTTGTGCCACTTTTTTGCAAAGAAGAAAATTTATGGAAATAACTGTATATAATATGCATTGAGACAACAAACAACACAATACTTGATATCATAGATCCTAAGAATTTATTCACAATATTATTGACTTGTTACAAAAATAGAATCAACACAAAAAAACTGTTGATATATAAAAGCACTGTGGTCAGTATCCTCCTGTAATACGGGAGAACGGGGTTCGATTCTCCGCCGGAGAGGAAAATTTTTTTCTTCACATTTTGATTCCACTTACAGATCGAAATATTATACAGTGTGGAACAGCCAAATGGAATAAATTCGATAACGGATAAATGAGAGCGTGTTTGGAAAAACGCTTGGACACGGCGATTGGTATTTTTAACTGAGCATTTTCTTCAAAATAAAAAAATTATATAGGGTGCGTCATGTGACAGTGGCCAATACCCACTTTCTTATTTTAAATGCAAGCCCCTGTATATTATTAATTTTTTGGATTCTTCAGAGAATTCTAGACATAAATCATGTACAATGTCCTATACCTATCTTCAACTGTTTCGGAAATATTAAGTGTTTTCAGATTTATTATTAAAATTAACAATAAAAAAAGAAAATTATTTTATTTCACAAATTCGCTACATTACACTAAGAACCTAATAATTAAAACTGATTATTTCTTAATAATTAAAAAAAAAACAATAAAATATTAATGTCAATGTAGTAAATGTTCAAAATCCTCGCCGCGAACGTCTTGGCAACATGCTAATCTGGTATAGAAATGTCTTCTAACATTACTCAACATCTCAGGTGTAACTGATCTAATCGCAAGCGTGATTCGTCTTTTTAAGTCATCTAAGTTGAGGGGTTTAGTTTTGTATACAATACTTTTGACATATCCCCACAAAAATTAGTCTAACAGCGACAGATCAGGAGATAGTGCTGGCCATCCTATCGATCCGCGTCTCCCTATCCATCGATTTCGAAAAATTTGGTTCAGGTACGGCCGGACATTGATTTGGTAATGGGGCGGTGCTCCATCTTGCTGCAACCATATTGTATTGGCAGGAACTTGTGGGTTTGCTGAATCAGGATATAAGTTGGTCAAAGTTGGCACGACATTATTTTGGAGCAGTTCTAAATATTTATCCCCATTCAAGTTGCCATCAATGAAAAAGGGACCTACGATATGATTTCCAACAATTTCTGAACAAACATTCACTTTTTCAGGATATTGGGTATGTTCCTCTCTCATCCAGTGAGGATTCTCATCAGACCCATAGCGGCAATTTTGACGATTAACATGACCGTGAAGTGTAAATGTGCTCTGATCAGAAAACAAAACATCTTCTAATTGGATCACATTGTTATCTAACATTTCCATCATTTGCTCACAAAAATACGTTCTCCTATCGAAATCGTCTTCCATGAGCTCCTGAGTTGGTATCATTTTATAGGGATGCATTTTACTTTCCTTTAATGTTCGAAAAATTGTTGTGTGGCTAACGTTGAACAGTTGGGCTGCTTTTCGACTAGTATTATGTGGGTTTTCTTGAAACTCAAACATAATATCCAATTTCGTATCATTACTTACTGCATTGGCAGCTACTTTTTTTTATCTGTCTCACATGACCAAGCTCGCGAAACTGCTTTTCTATTTTGCTAATTGTTCCTTAGGATACAGGCGGCAAATTTGGAAATTTTTCGTGAAATAAGCGAGAAACTTCCATTTGTGTCCTTGTGTTATCTCCATAACCAATCATTTGTAAAATGGTTATTTTGTGCTTTTCTGTTAAATGAACCATTTTGCTTGTATTGTTACGTACGGTTAACGAAATTTAAACGACAATAGCACTGACACTGACCACTACTGTCATGCAGGCAGACAAGTTTCTATGACAGGCAGACAAGGTGCTATGGCTATCAGTTTCATACGAAAAAAAAACAATGTTTTTATATTTTTTTTTCATTTTATATCAGTAAAAAGAAACGCAGGAATGGTTTTTGTTTACTTTCTCATTATCAAGAGCTAAATGGAAAATAGGTATTGAATGTAATGTAGCGAATTTGTGAAATAAAATAATTTTAATCTTTTTTTAATGTTAATTTTTGTAATAAATCTGAAAACACTTAATATTTCCGAAATAGTTGAAGATAGGTATAGGACATTGTACATGATTTATGTCTAGAATTCTCTGAAGAATCCAAAAAATTAATAATATACACGGGTTTGCTTTTAAAATAAGAAAGTGGGTATTGGCCACTGTCACATGACGCACCCTATATAATTTTTTTATTTTGAAAAAAATGCTCGGTTAAAAATACAAATCGCCGTGTCCAAGCATTTTTCCAAACACGCTCTCATTTATTCGTTATCGAATTTATTCCATTTGACTGTTCCACACTGTATATCTGTTGCAAAAGCATAGACAGTAGGTGTCAAATTATTCTGATAAATTTCATCTAGAAAATATCTAAGTTAAATTTTGTGTGACTAGAAATCTTTTATTAAACATGGGGATTTGGTACGCTGAAAAATGTGAGCCAGTTGTCCAAGGCAGCGTAATTAATTTATCAAACGACTGCATGAAATTTCTTGAGACAGGTAACTCTTTATTACGTCCCTCATTAATCATGCAATATGAACATCTTGTTCTAGGAAAAGCTCCTCGAAAAACCGTTTTGAAGAAGAATTTACCATTAGAAGAGGAAAAATATTTTACATGGTTAAAAGCCATTGACGACGCTCACTCGCAAAACTCGGGAGTAGACTTTGAAAATTTCAAAAGAATGGCAAATTCCTTAGAGGCACATCTCAAATCAAATAAAACTGTTCCCTGTGCAAAAAGAAGGGTAATTATTCATTATTGTACAATAATACCTTTAATATCAGTAAATTTTTAAGTTACTGAATTGTCTTCGAGATCATGAATTTTGCATGTTTAAATGTCGCAAAGAATTGGAACAATTCATAGACTGTGTTGATGCGGTACGAGCAAATGTTATGAAAAATAAGTATCGACCCAAAATAGAACCAGAAAGTTCTAAACAATCTACAGCCCAAAGAAAAAGTAAAAAATGCCAAGACCCAAGGAAAAAAGTGTATCTTTCGGATTAATCTATATATTTTACAATCTAAATAAATGTTAACGCTTCTCCAATGCTTTAAATTTAGCCTCCAATCTTTTAGAATAGGCATCGAGCTTATAAGCTGCTTGTTCTAGTTTGGTTACATTATCTTCTAATTGATCTATCTGATCAAGAAGTGGAATCACAGACTCATCTGAAATGGATGATAAGTTAAAGATTATAAACTAGTTCGTTTGTAATTTAACTCACATTTTGCATTCAATTCAATTAAACTTTTCGAAACATTCACTGTTATATGTTTCATATCATTATATTTTGCCGTAGTAGCTTGATTCATTTCTTCTATCAAACAATAATCGTCTAAACTTGCTGTTAATTCGCCATATAGATATTCTGCACTTTTATTAAACATTGTAGTTGCAAGTCGGCTTAAATTAGGATCATGTGGATCAAGAGCCTCAAAACTGGAAGTTGAGGTAGATAAGGTTGGACCTGTGGAAAAAACAACATTAATGTATGAATAATAACATTTTTATCCTATACCTCTTAAGGGAGAATCCGTTACACCAATCTCAGCGTCTGTATCATCAGACATACCTACCGTTGGATAATCAAACAATAATAAGTAAAATCAAACAATATATATTTTATTTTTTTATTTTTCTCTGCATTAGAAATGAACCAAAACAAACACACGTCAAAACAATAACATAACTTCAGCAATGTGAAGGCATTAGCTGCTGAAACTAAGGAAGATTCCGAATCAACCAGTGGCGTCGTTGCCACGAAAAGCGATCGAATTAATTACCTGTTATTTGAAATTTTATGATACTCAGGCACAACGGATCTAATTTTTCTCAATTATTCTCAAAACCACTCTTATGACAACTTATATCTGAATTCTTTATTGGAGCTTTGCAAAGATGATATCAGATTATTTTGAATCATATTTCACAAGACGCGTTTGCATGAAATGAAAATACACAATTATGTTGGACACCTATTGCTATCTAAGCTGCTTATTAGCGAGTAGGGATTATATAAGATAAAACGTGTTCCTACAGACTAAGAGGATTTCCATTATTTCGTCCCAACTTCTACTTCCAAAATTGTATAAAATATTTCATGAACATGTTTTTTTTTAGCACCCTAGATTTTCTTCTGATCAAAGAGAATTGGTTGTTCTTTCTGATGATGAATGTCTTCAATTTTCAATTTTGTCTTCAACAACTTCCACGTGTTCAAGTATTGGTAAAAATACATACTTCAAATTATTTGAGCCAATTTCTTGTCATAACATCTTGTGAAAAACAATTCGAAATAAACTGAAATTTTCTTTGGAAGACTCCTTCGAAAGCTAGTGGCATTGAATGCTTTCGAATAAAATAACGGTTCTTCATGTCAAAGTATCATAAAATTCTAAAAAAGTATTGATTCCTTGTAGGGTGGGTTGTCATCACCGACGTCACTGGTCGATCGGGTAACTGCAGATATTTTTGCCTGTGATCCTGTTGTACTCACTTCACGTTGTTAACATCTTTTCTAACACTACTGCTGAATTGTATTTAGTCTAGATTTTAAATGAACTATTGTGATTCATTGAAATGACTAATCCAATTTGATAAGCTGTTAACAAATATTTCTCTCTTAAAATTTGTATGAACTTGCATATTACTCTCGAGTGTACAACAAAGAAAATTTGGTTAGCTTCGAGTTGTCAAATTTTTTATAAACAAAACACCCACTTTACTTAAATAATTGTTGTTCTGCATATTTCAGAACAGAGCAATAATCATTAAATTAATTATGTACAGGCAAAAAAATTGAAATTAATTGTCATTTCAACCTATTGTAGCCAATGCCTTATTTGTTGAACCAATCATAAGTTGTATTTATTTGAAATGATAGCTCCTGAAACTGGCTCTACAAATTATGCTTCCTCCGAAGTTGGCCATAATTCAAGATCCTTCATAAAAAAGATATCAGGCATTCTGGGTGGTTCTAGTTCGGAAAGATACTCAAGTGATGGAGGACCAACTTACGTTGAGTTCGGTTCATTTAATGAAGCCTCGGACACAAGAACTCTTGGAACATTTGCTGGAGTTTTCAGTCCAGTTACCTTATCCATGTTTTCAGCCCTCATATTCCTTCGGATGGGTGAATGAAATATTGTTGATTACGCTGAAATATAAAATCTAAATGGGAATTTTTTAGGCTACATTGTTGGTAATGCTGGGCTTATAGTAACACTGCTTCAATTCGCTATAGCGTATCTTATTTTGGTGGCCACAGTAGCTTCTGTATGTGCAATATCGACAAATGGTGCTGTGGAAGGAGGGGGTGCATATTGTATCCTTCATTTGACTTGAACTTTAGAGCGGCATTCAGAATCAATGTGTACATCTTGAGCAGGATGCTCTTAGTTGTCTGGATGATGTTTGACATTGATTCTGAATGGGTTAAGTTAATTTGTATATTGATTATTTTATTTCCAAAATATTTTATTCAGTATTTTATTTAAATTAATTCATTGTTATTAGCACTGACTGATGACACCATATAAATAATTCCAAGCTAACAAAATTTCCGTGTAGCTGAACAAAATATTCAGCACAAAATTAATTCCAAGTGTATGCTTTTTTATGTGAATTTTTTTACGGTTTAATATTTTTTGTGAAGTTCCTTCATTCAGTACAGTTATGATAAGTCGGACATTGGGACCAGAATTTGGTGGGTCAATAGGAACACTCTTCTTCTTTGCAAATATTGTAAGTAGTGCATTGTGCATCTCAGGTTGCATAGAAGGTTTAGTTGAGAATTTTGGACCTTCAGGTATTTCGAAGATAATATTGAAGTTATGTTCTCTGACTCCGTTTGTTTCAGGATATCTACTTAAAGGCGTTATTCCAGGTGGTGTATGGTGGAAGTTTTTATATTGCTCAAGTTTGAATACATTGAATTTGCTAGTTTGCCTTATTGGTGCAGGAATGTTTGCCAAAACTACAGTTTTTATTCTAGCTACTGTTTGTGGATGCTTGGGTATTACAGTATTCAGTTTTTTCTACCAAGGGTTTATGATGGTAAGGAGTCTGCAATAATAATAAGATTCATACCAAAACTTTGTGCAAGGTCCCTGGTGACTCTGCATTATGTTTCCTGCTACAAAATAAGGCAAATTTTTTCATAGCTCTGATTTCCACATGAAGTTATAAATCGAGTAAACTGATTAAACGAACCATACAGTAAACTAATATATTGAAAGACAGGTCTTTGAACTTCTGTAAAGAACAAAAATCATCATTTCAATTAATTCAGTCACATACCATATTCAAGCCTATGAATACATCGGTAAGACAATTATAAGTGGTTACTTATTTTTTCCAAATATTCCAGGTTGATATCCCGGAATCAAATGACTTAGTTCATAACATCACAAATCAATCACAATATACAGGGTTGAATATAGAAACGTTGTACAGTAATCTATATCCCCAGTATGGCAAAGATTACACTGCTCATGGTGACATAGTAACATTTGCTTCTGTATTTGGTGTCTTATTCTCAGGAGTTACAGGAATTATGGCAGGTGCCAATATGAGCGGTAAGCAAAAATACAGTACTAGAAAGGTTACGACTATTTGTGCTGTATTTATCATCCATTACAGATGTTCTTAAAACCAAGGATTCATACTTTTCTTATATTGTTTTCATTTCTTTAGATCAACCTTTTACTTATCCAATAATAAATTATATGGTGTCTTTTGTATTTGGTTGAGTTTTATTAGTATGGATTTTAGTTTATTCTGTTTTGTTTATTTAGCAGTTTATAATATTTTTTAGGAATTTATGTTTTTTTTTTTTTTGTGATATTATTCATTGCTTTATTTTACTGATGCGTTAGAATGTTTTTTTACTTTATTTACTTTTTGTTCTTCAAATTGCTTTCTGTTTTTTTTTGAGGAATTTATTCTGTTTGCTGAAACGTACGAGTTGAAACATTAAGGATGAAAATACCCCAAATAGTCATTTCCTACAAGTACCATCAGCAAGAATCTATTGTCAACAAAAGTGATTAAGTTCAATATTTTCAGGGGAACTGAAGTCTCCAAGTAAATCTATTCCTTTCGGAACACTATCGGCTGTTGCATTCACTTTTGTCGTATATTTACTAATATCTGTTCTAACAGCGACTACCTGCAGTACATTTTTAATGCAGAATAATTATTTATTCATGGCTGGTGTGAGTGTCATACCTAGTACAGTTGCCATAGGTCTTCTGACTGCTACATGGTCGGCAAGTTTAAGCAACGTAATTGGTGGATCGCGAGTTCTCGAAGCTTTAAGTAAGGATGACGTTTATGGTGAGTGGAATATATGGTTTTGAAGTTTGAATACTAATTACTAAAATAAGGATTGAAACTATATGTAAAAGTTCTTGCTCATGATCATATTTTATGGGCATTTTCAGTTTTCAGAAGATACATATATCAATGAATAACATTCACATGACACTGAAAGGACTATTCAATTTTTTTCAATTCATGAAAAAACTTTTAGTTTTTCATTTTCAATGCTTAATAAAACATGGATTTTTCAAAATTGCAAGTTGAAAAATGGATATACCTATATTATAGTTGATTGATTTATTAAAAAAAGTAAATAATGAATACCCATTAGTGCTGGTCATTTTATGAAACATTGAGTGGAGATCTGTATCTAAATAAAACCATAGAAAACATGCCTTGTGGCATGTATCCCTTTACTTGGTTTTTGCCAAGAGGTTAAGCAATACTGATGATACCGAATAAATGTGAAACCAGTATGTATATACCATTTTCTTCTCTATAGTAGTGATTGATGGCAAACTAACTGACAATACATGACTAGCACATGTTCAAATATTATTTGCAGGAATTTGATCTCAATTTATTCAACTACTCGATCTTTCATAGGTCCCTTACTCTCGTTCATACCAAAAGGCACATGGAGGGGGAATCCAATTGCAGCTGTAGTTGTCTCGTGGCTGTTGGTGCAACAGGTCCTTTTGATAGGATCTCTCAACGTTATTGCTCAATTGAACTCAGTTCTATTTTTACTCAGTTACTTGGCTACAAATTTGGCCTGCCTAGGTTTGGAAGTTGCGAGTGCACCAAACTTCAGACCTTCTTTTGTATATTTCACATGGCATACAGCCTTTATTGGATTAATGGGTACCATCATCATGATGTTCGTCATCAGCCCCATATATGCAACGTCGAGCATCTTATTTTGTACACTCTTAGTTACGCTTTTACATCTGTTTTCACCGTCCAAGGAAGCTCAATGGGGCAGTATTTCGCAGGCACTTATATTCCATCAGGTAAACATTGAATATTATCTTTCTTTGTAAAAATGTGCATTAGTATTGTTGCTGACAAACTAAACATATGTCTAAAGTAATCATTTTGTGGCAGCATGAAGAAAAAATTAATGCGCTTTGCAACATGATCGTAAAAGTTACTAGGTATCGGAAATGATAGGATCTGATGTCTGAGTGAACTAACAAAATTATAATGTGAACACTTCAAAAAACTAACTCCTATTCGAATTGTAGGATTGGAAGTGACTTTTTACTAAAGTTAATTTTCCAATAAACCAGACCTTTGTTAATTAATAACAAGATAGTGTAAAAAGTTCAAATAAATTCCACAATCAGATTAAAATCATTCTTCGAAATTAAAAAAAATAAGTCACTCTAATGTTGTGAAAAAAATATGTCGCTAACTTACCTTTTATATGTTAATGAAAGACATTTTAACTAAGAAATTTATAAACAAATGTATTATTGCAATATTTTTAAAAAATTGCTTTTAAAACTTCTCAAAAAATTGTCATTTATGATTTAAAAAAAATTGTTTTCCCAAAAATGATTTTTAATTTTTCATATTTTTATTCATTAAATGGTATGGAAAGAAATTTTTTTATCTCATAATTGACAAGTCTCTTCAGAGTGACGAACAAAAAATTTTTTTCGTGGTTTTCTATATTAACACTTTGTTATAAACAAATGACTAACTTTTTTCTCATTTCATTTTTATAGTTTCAAACAAATTTTCTTCGGTATTTTGATACTCAAAATGTAATTTTCGAAACTATTATATACATATTTATATATAATAATGATTCAATAAATAAAAATATGTTTATAAATCATTTTAATTTGGTTATTTGAAAAATTAGTTTTTCAATCATAAATAACAGTTCTTCAAGAAATTGTAAGAAATCTTTTGGAAAATATTGAAATAATATCCATTAGTTTTTTAGTTAATAAATCCGTTATGTTATAAAAACGGCTAGTAGGTGACAAATGAAAAAAATAATTACAACATTACGGTGAATTTTCATTCATTCATTAATATTATTATAAACAAAGTACAGTGGACCCCGGTAGTCCAACAAACACTTGCAGGGTAGAGGAAGATTTGTCTGATTATAGGGTAATGCCTAAGACCCACTATAGTCCGAATGTTTTCACAAAAGAGTACCTTGTAATCCGACAATTTACAGATACAATGATAAGATTCTTTATATGTATGTACTCTGAAGTACATCTAACCATCCTAAACTACGCTTTTTACCATCTTTGATTGTTTATAACTTTTGAAAATTTTAATGTACTGATTCAATTTGTTTGCACGATATTCTCAACATAATGCCAAATCAAATGAGCTTCATCCCATAATTTTGGTAAAAATATGTCCTATTAACGTTATTTCAAACTCTTCAACTAGACCGAGGGGCTTAAGTAAGCTCTTCAAATTAATTAGTAAAAACTTAATATATCAAGTGTTCAATCATTTGTCTAGTCTCTGGTTGACATAAATATTTTTAGGTTCGGAAATACCTGTTGTTGCTTGATTCAAGAAAAGATCATGTCAAGTTTTGGAGACCCCAAATGCTTCTACTGGTCAACAACCCAAGGACGTCCTGCCCACTTATCGACTTTGTCAATGTACTGAAAAAAGGTGGGCTGTATGTTTTGGGCCATGTGATCAAAGGTGATCCAAATGCCGAAGGTCCTGATCCGACTCTCGAATACAATTCTCATTGGCTGAATTTAATTGATCACTTGAAGGTGAAGGCTTTTGTTGAACTGACAGTTGCGAATACAATCAGAGAAGGGTCCAAGCATTTGATGAGAATAGCTGGTATGGGGGCTATGAAACCAAATACTGTGATATTAGGATTTTTAGGCGATGAGCAAGCAGAGGATTTCTTACGCAGGTAAAACAGTCTGTTCAAATATAAGAGACTGCATGTAAACAAAACAAATTAGTTTGTTTTGCTAGTATTGAAATGTCGTCTAAAAATAAAGTTTTGAACACAATTTGGCAATGCAATATTTAAATTTGAACCTACTTTCACAAAAAGTGTTTCCAATTGTATTTTTATGAACTTTTTACAGTAATGACTCTTCCTACCGAAATTTGGAATTCAGCACAGATGTTTTTCCATTAGAAGAAGAATCGTCTTTGCAACCTGCTGAATATATACAGATTATGAGTGATGCCTTGATGCTAAAAAAGAATTTGTGTATCTGTAGAAATTTCCATAAGTTGAAAAAAGACTTGAACAAGTGAGTATTAATATAGGATTTGGGCTGAGTAAACAGGGTTTCCACCAATAACTTTATAGCGTCTGTGGGATAAAAAGATTTATTCTCGAATTCTGCGCGACTTGAATCTAGTGCTCCACCTTCCCTGCTTGGAGGGCACCTTTTTTGTGGAGTTAAGTACCAGAGTTCCACATTAACTTATGTACTGAATATATTTATTCTGTTAGTTAGCACAACACTTATTTGTGCTTTTTCGCTCAAACTTCGCTTCTTTGTAATAAACATTAATATCCCAAGTTTGCATGCTGTAATCTGGAAATAATGTAATTTTTATCATTTCTCAGCCTTCTCATAGCTCCATTTATATCGGGTTATTTTTTCAGTCCCTATTGGAAAATCCCTCATGATGTTAAAACTTTTGTTTTGGCAACTCTTACTTTTTAGCCTAAGTCTTCTATTGTTCGGTATATGTCTTCATATTTTTCTTCAGGAGTGGACCGCAATTCATAGACGTTTGGCCTGTGAACTTCCTCAATCCTGCTGAAAGTGATGCATTTGACATAACCTCGCTATTCATGATGCAGTTGGCGTGTATCGTCAATATGGTGAATGTGTGGAGTAAGTTGAAGATGCGCATTTGTGTGTGTGATGAAGCAAGACAATCCTCATTCAGTGTAAATTCTTCACATCAAAGCCAAGGTGAAAAATTGTCTGCGATGTTGAAGAATTTAAGAATTCAAGCAGAAATCTGCCATGTTAGTTCTTGGAAGAATATAATAGAGGCCCATTACCAGAATCCTGATGATTACTTCATAGGGTATGTTGAAGGGGACTGAATTGTTGTAGCATTGATCATATCTTCTATTTTTAGAGTTAACAACTTGATGAATCAAAATAGCGAAGATACCGCTGTAACTTTCATTTATCTTCCACCGCCACCTTCGACTGATGACGCCGCTGAATCGTTCTTTAGGAAACTTAAAATGATCTCAAATAATTTACCACCAACTATATTTGTTCATGGAGTTAGTATGGTTACATCCACAACTCTCTAATTCTAATTTTAAAGAAAATTTTAGTGATTTTAACCAAACAATCAAAATCATATCATTATATTTTTATACCAGACAGATAATATATCTTTTATTAGTGCAGTAATTTATAATATTTGCTGTAATTCTATTTTATCCTTGTGTATTTTTAAGATAAATTAAGGGAAACAGTATTTTTGAGTAGTATGTAATGAACCTCTTGAATAGATAAAACGAATATATGTATATACTTTTTACAATATTTTTCTTCATTTAATTGTTACTAATAACAACTTGTAAGTTGGAGAAAAATTTGAACATATTAAACACCAGCAAACTTTCTGTGAATTAACCAGAGATCTGCTTAACGCTATTAAGAATGACTAATGTTTTAATGGGAACAAGAGAAATTGTTAGTTTTATTTCTTTTTAAAAATATTAATAACAATGTGGGTACAGTTCAACCCCTATGACAGAAAGGCACAGTAAAAAAAATTTCTCTTTTCAAACCTATATACAAAAGCAATGCTAAATAATGCTTGTAACCATAGTTACGGGTTCCAAACAAATTATTTAGGAGTTTATAATATTTCAATTGATATTTAATTGAAATTGTATATTTAACTTATCCTCAAAATAACATTGTCATTCTCACAAATGCTTGTCAAATGGAAAATACTTGGGAATGTAAAGTAAAACTGAGTTGTTTGGAACACGTAACCATAGTTACGTGCAGATATGACGTCACCACTAATATGGCGTATCAAGGCTTAAGCCCCGCCCATTTGCCATGTGATTGCTGTTTCAAACAATTTGTTATATAATTACCAAAAAAAACATGAATTAATATGTTTATTTATGGTGTTTTCCGAAATAGATTACGACGGCACATTATTTTCTGTTGAGATGAAATAAGAAAACATGATTAAAAACAATTGCTGTAAAAACAGAAAATTACTGTTTCTTTAGATAAAGAACACAATAAACATGGGGATTCATTATTTAAATAAAGAAATTTAGCAATTTAATGTCAAATTGCATCAGTTTAAGCCAGACCTCGTAATATCAAAAGGACACAAAAAAAATTTATTAAAGTTTAGCAAACTTTTGGCGAATTAACCAGTGGTCAAGAATGGATAATGTATTAATGTGAATGAAAGGTATGTAGAAAAATTTTATTCTCTAACACAGTAGAAGAAGGTCCCAGTTGGGCTACATTTTTTGCACGCTTATTCCTCAACTTTGACCTCGGACTGTGCATCACTATTCAAAACTCATGGGCATTGGGACTAAACGTTAGCTAGCTGTTTTGCTAGGAAACGCGCGAAAAATGTGGCGATATGTCCAATTTCTTTAATCAAGGCTTCAAATTCGTATTATTTTTTCTTTCCTTTATTACAATCGGGGGTCAAACTGAAGTAATTGCATAGAATCTTGCGATATTCGCCCACAAGACAAAAATAATGACCGGTCTTCCGCTTGAAATTGATTAAACATACAAGTTTATCACTACATTTTGTTCTATGTCCTCAACTCTTAAACAATAACCTCAAACCAAAACAAAGGAAATTCATTTTCCGCGACCTTGACTTTTTATTTATCTTTTATTTTTCTATGACCTTGTCACATACGATTTTCTCGTAATTACTGAGAAAATATTTTCGCATAGCTGCTGACAGGGCAACATACTTGGGTTTCGCGGAGATTTAAACCTAAACTTTTTTCTTTATTCTGCATTTGTGTTTTGATTTGCTTCCACGGTGAGTTTATTTACCTTAAGATAACGCCGAGCTTTTGTATACTAGTGAAAGACCCTTTTTCCTTTTTCTGTTGAGCATATACCTCAGCTTGTTGCATAATTTTTTGAGATACGTTTGAAATCTTCAGTGTTCATGAGCAGAACTGGTCCGAAACATGATTTCAGCTGACTGCTTTAATCCCTTTACAAATCTTACCTCTGCACAGCTGAATAAAAATACTTGGAATTCATGCAACGTAATGTGCTATATTTGTTTCTAGTTCACTAATATGACTCTTCCAGATCTATTACTCCATAAAATTTGGAAGAATAGCTATTAGGCTGTTACATAGTGCTTGGTATTCCGAGATAAGCTCGACAGTATTGAGAAGAAAAAGAACCATTAAATATGGAAAATGACGAATTCTTCAACTTAGAGATTGTTCGAGACAATTTCATGTCAGCCAGAGTGGATGATGATGATGTCAATCTGGAATTTTACTTAAAAAGCTTTGATGAACTGAACAAGTGCGTTGACACTTTATTATTGATTTTCTCTTGGTTAGACTGAGGAGTTCCTCATGAATTTTATTCCAGATTCTTCTGTCTACTAGGTACTATCTTTGGCTTTGTAAAATCCGAACTTGCAGGAAAAATGAGTATTCTCAGAGAGTTTTTAAGTAAACCAGATGAAGCTCATCACTTTGCAACTGTCTTGAAAATGGTGGAGTATGAAAGAGAACATAACCTTCTGGATAAAAATGATTATGTTTCTGGGTCTAGGACCCTTTTACGTTTACATAGAAGCTTAGAATTCATTCAAGCATTTTTGAAGAGTATAAATGAACTGAAGGAAAGCGAGGGTACCTCTGGACCTTGTGTTAAAGCATATGAAGAAACATTGGCCTATCATCACTCATTTCTTATAAAAGCTGGAGCTAAATTAGCAATGTTCACATTACCAACAAAGCATCAATTGCTTTTAAATGTAAGTAAGTTTTGTTATTAGAATATCTTTATTCATTTCAATAATTTAAGGTGTCCTGAAGAGAATTCCATCATTTTCTTTGAAGATTATTTTGGTTTTTTTCATTATTACTTGATTTATTAAGTCTTCCCAAAACTTATTATCTTATGTTTATGTATTCTCATTTCTTTTAACCTCTTACATTTATGGTACTCAATATAATACATTATTTTATTCATTTTACAGGTGTGTGGTAATGAAGATAATATAAAAAAAGCTGAAGAAATTTTGCCTGAAACTTTAGAAATTGGCTCAGAAATTTATAATAGAATTCAAAAAATTTATAAGGATCGGGATCTATTATCCTTGAAATGATAATAAGAAAATTTTATTTCTAGCTCAATGAAAAATCAATAAGATTAAGTTGAGCTTTATTTTTTCACACAAATATTGCTCATTATTGATGTTATATGATTTTGAAAAAAAGGGTGTAACAGCTCAATTTAATTATATTAAGATTCCCAACTACAGAAATCGATTACTGCATTATCTTATGAATTATCAAAAGATGAGATGATACAAAAAATTTTTAAGTAATTCTGTATTGAAATTGATTACCACTTTTCAGGAATCGCAGTATTAAACTTTTGTGAGTGTTATTCGCAATGCAGTATTATGCTACAGTGAATTTTTTCGATTGCATTTAAGAAATTTAAGCTCAAGCTTTCTCAATAGTGGACCCAACTGTTATTTCTCATGAAATCATAACTGTATGCTTTTGCACAGAACGATTTTGAGTAATGTCTTGTGATCTTCAGTCCACTATGATTTATATTAATTATCTTTCCATTATTAAGGAAAATCCTGATAATTTATATTTAAGATTTTTATGATTATTCAAATTTGAAATATCCCATTAAAAATATGTTCTTTAATTTTATATTGTTTACAATGTCCCTAAGTTAAAAATATATTTGTTTCTGCAATATATTTTTTACTGGCATGAAGTTAAGAAAAACAAAAGGATTTATCAAAAACTATATATTCATTATCTATTTATATCATATGAAAATTGAATTATGAAAATAAAATTATCACATGATACGATAGCTAACTTCATTTTATTGAAATTTATGGACTTAATGCATTTCAGATTAAATATTAAGTACAAGAATGATAAGATAATTATAAGTTAAAAATTTGTTTTAAATCACCATTACTGTTCAAGCAAGGAAGATTTCGAATAAATTTACTTAGATTTAAATCCTCTTTTGAATTTTCCTTTCTTTGCATCTGTATTGTCATCTGGAGTGTGTTCTCCATGCAAACATGTATAAAAAGCTGTAGCATCATTGGTATTTCCGAGTATATCCTTTAATTCCTCCTTCAAAAAATCAATTGAAAAACCAATTTAAAAAAAAACATTCTTTTTTACCTCTGTGAGTTGCAGAGCATTTTTCATATTTTTGACGCGTCTCAAAAATGTATCTATATTTTTAGAATTAATTCCAGGTAATTTTCTTACAAAATCATAAATACCAGAATTATATTTAGTTTCAATTATGTTTAAATCTTGCTCATCTCCAACACTGGTTGCATATTCAATATTTGGTTGCTCTTTGTTTTGCTGCAATAATTACTTTTATTTGAAATGTGTCACACGACTGAATATTTTCAGAGAATGAATGACTTACCTTGAGTTCTTCAAAAAGTTGTGCACTGGCATAAGGGTTTGGGCTCCATATTAATCTCAGCTTAGGGAAATGAATAGTTAATAGTAAAAGTTTTTGTTGGACTTGATCAAAACTGTATCCTTCCAAGTTTGAAGAATAATTCTGTAAATTCAATCAGTACAATTTTGTGCTTTAGTTTCTACATTACCAGTTGCATCTACCTGCCAAGAGAATGCTTTATTTTGGTCAAATTCTATAAGGAGCATAGGTTTACTGTAATGTCTAGACATCTGGGTACACTGTTGATAAAGCCTTCCCGATTTCAATGAACCAATTAAATCTGATATACTTTTTCTTTCTATGCAGATATCAGGGGTTAAAATATAATCCCCTACCTGTAATATGTAGTGGTAATAAAGAGGAAATATTTCAAGAAAATCAACAAAATTTTTCAATTACTGCCTATTGATTAAACATACTGTAATCACATATGGCTCCAAGTGTATACCCCTTTTATGTATCAAAACAGGCAACTCGCTTCTGAATTCTCGCATATCAACAATTATGTGCTGAGTTTTTGGTTCCTCATCTTTACCACCCCTTCTGGTACTTTTTTCCATAATTTGAGAACTAATATTTTGTAGATTTGCGCAGCTATCAGATTTTCCATCCTGATCTTCATATACTATCATTTTCTAAGAAGTAATTGAATTCATATGATGTTCGTTGAGTGTTTCTAGTGAACTCACCGATTTTGTTTCTATGAGGAATTCAAAAGCCTCTTTTTCTCTGCGCATTGCTGTTAGATAGCTTTGTTCTTCAACTGTACCTGCGTGTATCAGAAAGTATATGAGAAGTTTTCTATTTTTTTCCCTATGAGCCTCGTACATCTAAAATATTTTAAATTCATTTCTTATTCTCTAGCTTAACGAATGATAAACTTGAAGATAGATATATAGAGAATCAATCATTACCTCAATTTCTCTGATAGCAGTGATGTTGCTGTGGTACATTACAATATAATTAGGATTTATGACATCCAAAGTTCTTTCTAAATTGATATAATTCTCAGCACCTTTGAATGTTTGAATAATTATAGTTGGAGCTATTTGTGCAGCCAAAGCCAACTGAGTAACATTTATATTCTCAAGCTGTGAAGAACAAAATATTAAGTTCAATCGAATTTCTCTCAAAATCGAGATCAGATAAATAAATGAGATGCAATAGACAATAAAACAATTATAATCGATGGACACCTCAAAAAGTTATTCCAAAATGAATTTTGTCCAGGATTGTATAATATATACCTGTGAGAATGGTTCAAAAACAAAAGACTCGTCATCTTTATTAGCCCTTATACTCTCATCGGTAATCATTGACTGTGACATAGTCAAAATATAAGATTCTTTGTATTCCTCCACATCTTCTTGTTTTTCCATTTCTTCCTGTTCCTTACTTTTATTTTGGTCATCTTCTTTTTCTGAAGCTGCCTTTGTTTTTCGTTTCTTATTGTTAGAGTTCTTTTTATCTGTTTCTTCATCACAAGTTATATTCACATTGCCACAATTTTTAAATTCACTGGACAAAGATTTGAAACTAATACCCTTTTTGAGTGCCATAAATAAAAGGTAATGATGTGGGCCATTTCTTAAAAGCTACAACATTAATACAAGGATATCAAAAGATCAATTCTACATTTCAAAATTAACCTCGTTAAGTTGGTAGCATGTTTTTCTATCTGAACAAAGTATCAATATTTTGTTATCCGTTGAAGTCGATTTCATAATATCTTGAGGAATTTCAACCTTTAAAACTTCAATGAGTGTTCTCCATTTTGGACACAGTTCAGGGTTGAATTCTGGAATGACGAGAATAAGTTGACCATTCAAATTTCATAGTATTGAGTACCTCTATCTCCAGTGAAAATCAAAGAGCTGACATGGGAAAAAAGTAATTCTGCTGGTTTGAGTAAAACCCAATTGTTGTTACGAGCATATTCTGCTTTACGATACTCCGATAAGATTGAGTAAAAAGAAATTGGGTCTGAATACAACATTGAACTTCAAATGATACAGATAAAGAAAATGTTTAAAGATTACGAAGAATTACTTACATAATTAAATGGCGTAAAGTTTTCAAATCAGATATAAGCTGTCGGCTTCTTGTACTGAGCTGATTCCAAATAAGATCAAGTTGTGCTTGTAGAATTTTATGGAATTTTTTGGTCAAACAATTTTCTGTTGTAATTTCCTGCAAATATATAAGAATATAATCTTGAATAAAAAGAGGTTCATTAATGAATCTGCAAGAAAACTATTTTCAGCGACTATTTGAATTTCCTACCTCTAATTCCACAGACTTGTTTACTCTTTTCAGTTCTTTAACTGTAAGATTCATTAAATCCAAAATATATGTTTGTGTTTTTTGTAAGTTTTCTGATATAGGAACATGTAACTCTACCACTTGAGGCTAAAATAATGCATTCCAATTAAATAATCTGGTCAAGAAATAACAATCATTCTTATTGTAAGGTGTGAAATAATTATGAAATTGAATTTGCAATTAATAATTATGAAAGGTGTAGTCAAAAAATGTATTCAACTTCTGAAAAGGTTGTTTATTCATCAATTGCCAAGTGCTAGAAACATGTAAGTAAAAAAATAAGTGGGTAATATTCGAGATAATGCAGAATGGACTGAATGTCCCCTGGAATTTGCAACAAAATCAACCCATTTCTGTAGAGGTTGGTGAAAAGTTGATCACTTATGGCAATTTCAACTAAATCTCAATTTTCTGCAAATGGAGACAATGGCTTTTGTAAGAGAGGTATAATAATACAATCTTCGCAAATGACAACAAGTTATTGAACCAAACTTGGCATATGTGACCTAAATCAGATCATTCATGGAAATTGAAGCCTTCAATTTAGTGCAAAAATACTGAATTTTTTCACTACACCTTAAATTTTAAAAATAGATTATAATTAACCTCATGTTTCTTCATACCGCTTATTATTAACGAATGGAATCTGGGCCAAATGTATAACTCTTTCACAAAAATATTTCTCATAATCCTTTCTACATGACCAAATCCCATAGTGAAACTTTGAGCACTATTAGTAAAGGCTTTGACGAAACCAGTCTGAAAAGGAAGTGATGTACCAATGTGATTGAAGAAATCTAAATTAACTTACTTTATTGTTTTGTCGATATAGTCTCAATACAAACGATTCTTGACAACTTTCTAATATTTTATGGGCCCTCAATATAATAAAACCAGTTATTTTATCAATAGGAATCTTTTTCTTCAACATATCAAGAACTAATATCCTAGTACTAACAAAATGTACACCACCAGACAAATACATATCCACTCTACGAAAAAACTATTTTAATTAGGTAGAATTGAATGAATTCCAGTGATCTGTGTGATTAGACTACTTGAAAGGGCTCCAGTCCTAATTAATCAAGATTATTGACGTTTAAACTTGAATTATTATGTTAAGTAACTGTATCATTAAGATAAATGGTAAACGGAAGATTCATCCCAAAAATCTAAGTAAAAATCTTGTGTTCACCTATTATCTGAGGTTGTAGCAGTGTTGAGATTGTTGTGCATATTTGGATCATTAACTTTTTCAATGAAAAATTTCTCTTCGCTATCCGTAGCATTCATGACAAAAACTAAATTACCATCATCGCAGTAAATTTTCATGAGACTGACGAGCACAAAATCCATATTTATACCTCTAAAAATGAGCAAACGTTATTACAACTTCATAAGTAGCGATTAGCTGTTTACTTTGCGGCTATCACTAAACCATCTTTATGCATTATATCTAATAGAATTTGCAGTTCAAATTCAAGTAACTGATTGTTGTCACATTTTTCCTGTATTAGGTCTTCAATAGATTTTGAAGACGAAGGTCCAGCTTCCATGTTTCTTTTTCTTCAGAATAAGGCTGGTTTTCAGTGCTGAATTATTAAGAAAGTTACAAATTTTCTTAAAATTTTGTTAGGTTATCTGTGTTTATTTATGATCAGAACAACTTCTAAAATGATCTACTAATAGTCTTTTACCTGAGTGAACTTATCCACGGATTTTTAGCAACCGTTCTTGGCAGGTTAATCTTGGGATAGAGGTAGATTTTTAATAGATGTTGCCAACCCTATTTATCTTTTCTAACTCGCTGAGATGTTCGAAGTGACGGGAAAAAAAAAGATAAGTGGTATTATAATAATAATAATAGTAATACATGTATTATATACACTATGTATACATGCTTAGAAGAGATAATTTTGATAATCAATGGTTATCAAATTAAATGTCTATAATTTTCGAAAATTTGACCTTTTGAATTAATCGAGGAAATCACTTTTCTCCAGTTTTTGTGTTAAGGAAAAAATGTGATATTTCCAAAAATACTACTTTCTTCAACATGATTCATTGCAATAATGATTTTTCAATGTGGTATAATCAATCCTCTGATATGGAGACCATATATTCTTCGGATGATTATTGATTGTTTCAATACTTTCGAAAATGAATATATCAGGGAAATTTTTTTGAACTATAAACTCTGTCGACCGACGAATCTTCAATTTTCATGTGTTTCATTAGGTATCATTATTGAATGCCCCGCTTATAATGCATTGAAAACAATATATTATATAAAAATTGGTCATCAAGATAATCGTGACCGCATATATTTCTTGAACGATAATAATAACTGAAATCTCTTTCACTCAAATACTCAAAACTGAATAGAGTATTATGTATGCTGATAGGATTTAAGTGTCAAGAATTGATAAATTTCGAATGTATTCTTATTCCATATAACTCCTAAGATCTGGTTTGGCAACACCGTTTGAATAATTTATTACAACTAAATCGCACCACATGTCAAGAATCATTCTTGGAAAATCGTGAATAAGTTCACAGTACGAAATTCTTGTAGTTAATTTCCGCAAGTTTGAGGTTAAAAAGCTTAATTGACAAGACAACAGAATTATCGTGACTAGTAAATTTTTTGGAAGTACAGAAGTTGTAAGAAATTCTTTATTTAAAATGGTAAGTTCATATAAATGATTCAATATTATATCACGTGCTCTGAATTGGTGTAATGAGACGTTTATTCCAGAGTTTTTCAATGCCCCCTGTGAAATGTAAACCTGAAACCCCAATCTCTAACTGCAAGAAACATCAAGAATATGAAGTTGCGGACATAATGCTAAATGGTTTAGCAAATACACAGGCTTGCGCTGATGTTCCTCATCCTTTGATGCTTTCTGAGAAAAATGTATGAATATCGTCTATGAATTGGTACAGAATAGCAAATAAAAAGTTTTTTTTTAGTATGCAAAACATCGTCAAAACATGGATATGACTATTCTTCGAAATACTCAGGGATTACACGCACCTCTCAGAATTGGAATGGAACTTAAAGCTGCCAAAAAAATTGGTCATCTTCCTTTCCTACCATCTTCTAATTTGATGCTGAATGTTTTAAAAGGAACAGATATTGCAATTGGTCCTGAGGATATTTTTAATCAGCCAGAGTTTAACGAAGTCATGGGACAACCACATGCTATGGTTGAAAGGTCTCTAGGATTACTTTGAAATATATCTAAGTCTTCATTATATTTTTAGTTTCAATAAATATTCTTAAGAAAGATATTTTTTCCCAAAAATATGGTATTTCAAATCGAAGAAAAGAACTAATTGATTGCTAACTATCTCTTTTAAAATAAGAGTTGCTCTAGGTAAATTTTATATGATGAAATATTTTAAATTGCAAAGCAGTCACTATATAATTTGTAGATATAAATCGGGGTGCTATCCATTGAAGTTTTTTCATAGGAATTCTTGGTAGATAATTATTTCAATCCAAAAGCAAATACCTAATTATTCATCTTCATTAGTTGATTTAATTTTGGCCTAAAGAATTTAACAAAATTTCCCTCCTTTAAGATTTGAATTCCCAGGGAGCGTCCTCTATTAAAAGTATTTGTAATATTGCAGTTATCTCAGCCATAAAGTAATTACATATAGAGTGGAAACTGAGATAGGAAAAATGGTTCACAATAATAGTTCAATTTGCAGCCGCATGGTGTCTCTAGCTTCTCTGATATTTGATTACCATAAAGTAATTACATATGTAATTACTTTCATAACCTCGTCATTTCTATTTTGATCCCTTGTGGATGTAACAAGCATAAAGTACTTGTTCACTTTTACGTACCCAATATGCGAGACCTAGCTCCTGACAAACTAAATTATTGGATTTATTTGAAAAATGCCTCATAAATCCTCTGTACATGAATCCGAATGGGGTGTAAATTTTCAGAGTTCGGATTAAAGAGGTCCTACTGTATGACCAGCGTTGCCAGATGAATGAAATGAAATTATGGTACGGGGTTGCCAAAATTATCAGATTTTCCTGAAAATTATGTTACAATAATTATGGCACCAGGTTGCCAAAATTATCGTATTTTCCTGAAAATTATGTTACAACTATAAATAGCAGGAAAGTAATTTAGCCCAGGTCTGGTGAATATAGCGTTGAGGCCTTTGTTCACGTCTTTGCATATTTTTAAAGCGCTTCCTTCTCATGTCCTTTTCTTCAGAATCACTTGATTCGGAAGAATTGCGAAATCGAATCGATCTTGAGCTACTTGCCATATTTAATAAATATCGCACTGCCACCAATAACTATGATTTATAATGACTAATTGCAAAAAATTATTTCTACTTGATATTTACTGAACACACTACCAAATGAAAAAGGTTTGAATGAAGAATAACTGTCGATGCTGAAGGCAGGCGAAAAAATGAGCTCTAGATCTAGAAATCTAGGAATGACCATGGGAAAAAACCCAAAAGCAAATGTACCGAAACTGTGTTTTTCGAATTTCAACCCTATTCCCATAATAAAAAGAGAAAAATAACATATTTACAGACATGCAATAGAAAAGTACCGCTCGACGGCTCGACTGATGTAGCAAAGCGTAAATTGGTACCCAGATGGCTTTTATGACAGTCTCTTCCGCAAAACTGCGAAAAAAAACAACTATCTACCAGCTGTGGGGTAACGCAATAATGAGAGGAATACCTTCTTGAAATATTTCTATAATAATGATTTTGTAGAATATTCATCCAAATCGAGGATTCCGTATGTCTGTCTGAAATGGGTGAATAAGGTATTATGTTACAATAATTATCAATTATGTTACATTTCCCTAAATTATGTTACAATTATCGATTATGTTACACTTTATTGGTCAACTCTATTTTCCCGAAAAATTATGTTACAATCTAATAATTATGTTACACCTGGCAACGCTGTGTATGACATACTTTGGAATGTCGAACCGTGAAGTATTACAATTGAGATCGACTCTCTAATTAAGAATTCTGAGTTTACGGTAGTATAGAAAGAGCTGGATTTTAGCGCGCGTTCACAATGAATGTAACGCATAGAATCTTATTGGGTATTTATACAAGTTTAATAATTAATTAATCAATATTCAAGTTTATATTCTTCACGCTATGCTTTCATCACAAAATACAGCACGAGTTAAGTTATTATGGGACAATCTATTATCTATAAAGTTACATAATAGCCTAAAATGTGTAAAACTCCATTAACGTGAAGCTATTTTATTGTTACGTTTATGTTACATTCATTGTGAATAAACCCTTACGTTTTTCATTTTTGAGTTGAAAACGATTGCCGAATGTAAACGCTCCATTTCAGTTCGAATGTCTGATGACATAACAAACATGGGAGAAATTCGGATAAATCATGATATGAGGGATTCAATTTATAATCATGCACTATCCTGGCCTTTGAATCTTTGTTCCGAAGAATAAATATCGAAGTGAAATAACTATGAATCTTCGTGAAGAACAACATATTTTTTAAAGCCGGCCCTGGCCATCGTTTAATAGTTCAGTAACTCTCCGTTAGATGATGTAGAGAGAAAATACATTTATTTCCAGAGACAACAGACCCATCTATAAACCAGATATCGTACTAGCGAATTTTTGCTTCGTTTGAACTGCGTTTCCTCTTGAGGTATATCGTATATATATATATATATATATCAATGGCAACACTCAATACACGGTAACGTGTGGTGAATTACCTAATGCTGATGAGAAATTTCAAATAAATAGGAATAGGTTATGTTTACATCGACATTCCGAAGAAAATGACAAGACAAAGCCAGATCTGATTCAATTATTTTTTGAAGATATATGATATACATATATAAAACACTATTTTTTTCAAATTTTTAATTCTAAAAAGCTCTATTCATTATACTTTGTGAATTTTTTTATTTTGAAATGGAGTAGAATATGCGATAGCTGGTAGAAACATTCAATTTATGAGAATACTGATTTGCATGAAGAATGCCCTGTTCTCATTTATTTGGAATAAATAATGAAGGACGAGTACATACACTCTCAACCACTGGCTCTTATTGGAGAGAATTGCCATATGGAGGGCAACCATGCAAGAAACTGTCTGCTTTACCCCATTTTTTATGGGCAGTCGGTGGTGATCATCAAATTTACGTTTATGTTCATGGTTTAGATGTTCCTATCAGAGTCAGAGAAGAATCTTACGAAAATGAGGTGATCAATATGATGCAAATTATGCCTTATAATCAAGATATTATTTTCACAGAGATGGTATCCAATTGAGGGTTTTTCATCCAAGTTACTACCAACTGATAGATTCCGTTTCTCTACCATCGATGGAAGTTGCGATCGATCAATGGATAAAATCCGGCTTCCATCCATGGCCTGGCAGTGGGAAGGTGATTGGAAAATTGAGCTAACATTAGATGGTCATCCATTAGATCACAATGGATGGACTTATGCTGTGGATTTTCCTACACAATTTCACCCAAAGAAACAGTGGACCAGTTGTGTCAGAAGAAGATTATGGGTTAGATCTAGAAGGTACAGTGCAATGAATTCGTGGTGTGCTATTGCACCTCTTCATAAGGATGCTACTAGGGTAAGTGATTTTGATAATCTGGAAATTCTGCATTTTTTGAGCCATATTGAATAATTCAGAGGAAAGTCCTGTTTTCTAACTAGGTTTTTCTAAATATTCTGCCACTGATTTGATCAACTTTGTTATGCATTACCGTTTAAATTTACATATCTAAATCCTGGAAAAATTGTTTTAGATTGTTGTGGTTAAATACAGCTTAAAAAATATATTGATGACAAATTGGAAGATGAATTTTAAAAACTGACAAAAGTCGAAAATTCATAATTGAGTAGTTGGAATTAACTCTTTGATGAAGTTATAGTCCAAGATCCCGGCCCCCAGACGTTACTTATTTTCTCATAAGAAATATAAATGGGATAAAGTAGTGTTAGTACGCACTTTGAGTGTGTGCATACCTGCTACCTTGGGTCGACGTACCAATTCATAGGTACCAGGTGCTAAAGGTAGATAAATACAGTACTGATTTTTCTTAAATTCTCAGTGCTGATTTTTACATATGTTTTAGATATTGTTGTTAAAAATTAATAATCATTATTGCCAGACACTTTCCATCGGTAGCTACCCTTACCAGACGCTTTAAAGCTTCAAAAAAATAACATATTCTTACTTATAATCTCATTCTTGATTTTTATGTATAATACTTGGGAACTATTTGAACACCCCTGGTCAGCAGCCAGACCAATTGAGGGGTCAAACATCCCCCAGACACACATAAAGTGTCGCTAAAATTCTGTTCTGTTCGATATAATCAGGAGAGATTAAAGATTCGTTACATACAAAATCGAATCTGAAGATTACAAGGTATTTTAATATGATCTGGGTTGAGAAAATTTTATAAATAATAAATATAAGTTTCTTTAACCTATATTTTACATCTTATCATCGAGTTAAATTGAATACTACTATTTAAAAATTCATGTTTATTAAATCTTAAAATTATACAAAGCTATACATGTCTTTTCTTCTTTCGGATTATTTGTAGTTTGAACATTCAGCGTGATCTTTACTGTCATCATAGTTTGATAAGTCATCATCAACCCAATGTTGGCATTGACTATCTTCATTATCATCCATATTACTTTCATTTTCTGTAACAAAATAACATAATTGAGAATCAAAGAGTTATACGGTTATATCAATTATTCAAATTTAAAGTATAATACCTGATTCTTCTTGAAGCGATTCACTGACAAAGCTCGGCAATTGGTCCCCATCGAACCACTTAAAATGATATTTATTATCTTTCAACGTCCACCCATTATTGTCAGGACTAAAAATACTAATTTTCTTCGTAGGAGCATTCTTCCAGAGACTAGTGATATAATTAGCTCGTCGAAACTGCTGTAAAAGCTCACTTTTACATGGTGGTAAGTTACTAGCATCAAAGTTTTTCACATTTTTACGATTGAACTCTTCATTTACGTCACAAACCATATAAGTGTTGATGAAAAGTTGGAGTCGGGCAGCATCTACGCCAATTATTCCGCCACGTTGTACAGTTCACAAATAAATTTTTGTATAGTGTTGAACACATTTTGCTCCAGTTCTAAGTCACTGAATAAGTCTACATCGCCTAGTTTCATAAATGCTATCTGGTACTCTACTTCTTTTTTCAACACATTAAATGGCCTTTGCTTGCCTTTTCTAAAAAAGCTGGATTGTAATCACAACCAGTTATTGCGTGAAATCCTGTCAAGCAACGGCTTAATGTAGGTCCTAAATGTTTATAAATCTCAGTGATATCAATGTATCTAACTTTATTTCCAGTGCCAGTCAATATCCACACATGGGAGTCATCATTTTTAAATGATGCATATTGCCCAGCATAATTACTGCAATATCGGTGTCAGAACACTGAATAACAAAATTAGCTTCATCAACAAAATTGCAGATATGGTGGATAATCTTAGTGTCAGCTTCCTCATGTTCAGGGCAACTTGAATTTTCATCAATAGAAGATACTACTGCATTATTTATGACGGAAAAAGAGTGACAATTCTTGAAATTAACAACAATATTTTTGTTGCCAATAAATGGTACTATCTCGTCTGTAGACCAGTGGCGTATAAAGAAGTCAATGAGAGCCTCTTTGAAGCGTATATTTTTCAATTCTTTCGCGAAATCAGACGGTCGAACTTGATCAGGTCCACTGATGCTGAACTCAAGTTGTGTCGATTCATTTCAAGTGATCTTTCGTAATCTTTTATAGAAGGCGAAAAATACTGATCAAAAATGACATCGAATCTTGACGCTGGTAATTGTGTGACCATTTGTAACATTTTTTTGGAGATACTCCCAAATGTTTTAGGGACATTTTTCATTCTATGAAGTAAGTAAAATCCATCAATTAGTATAATATCTATGTGAGATGGTGGATCATGTTCAACACCATTTTCTAAACATTTCATTAAAATTGATTTTTGAGTCTTACAAATGTCACCATCAAGATGGCACATTGACAATGGGACTGGAGTTATGGGGTACGAAAATATTTTGGCTATATCGACTTTGTGATCAATCGATATACCGATTATACGCCCAAATACATCCCTCTGAATTCGTAATTCCTGCAATTTTCCACATGATTTTCACAAGATGGATCAATGTTTTCTAGCTGTAAATTATTTTCAGGTAAATTGGATGGAACTGGTTCGACCAACTCAGGTATAGTAGCTGGCTCAGGTATTATAATAGTGTCACATACCAAGAAGTTGATACACTCGAAATTTGTGGAATAGATGATTGTACCTCAATACATTGTGTATCTAATTCAGATGTCGATGAACATGCTGCTGATGAATTTTCTGCAATATTTATTGATTTTTCTTTTGGAGTAGATTTTTCTTTTGGAGTAGATTTTTCTGTACTTGTAGCATTTGAAGAATAATATTTTTTCATCAAACCTGTGAACGATTTGTAACATTGTCTATGATAACCACTTTCATATAAATCAACTGGCAAAACAATATTTTTGAATTTTAGGTTATGTTCCTTTCTATGTTTTAATATTGTTTGACACTTTTTTAACGTTTCTTCCGTAAACAATATTAAATTCACATCGGAATTCTCACAAAACACACACTTTAATAATTCTGCCATTATATTTTTTAGAATACTATAAATATTTTTTTTTTATTTCAACACGTTGTAAATAAAATGACAGATGCACTGAATCAAGTAGCACTGAATAGAGTAGCCTGCCACTCAAACGTCCGGGCTGTATTACTCTTAAAATAATTAAAACATTTATTACTGTAAAAAAAACAAGATCGACAACATTGACAGTACTGAGAAACCTTATTTTTTTTTAAAATTATACAAAGTTTTGGCGACATGAGCCTTATATCAAAAGATGCGTAAAGCGTACAAATAATGACCTCGCGCTTATACACATAGCGACACTTTATGTGTGTCTGGGGGGATGTTTGACCCCTCCAATTGGTCTGGCTGCTGACCAGGGGTGTTCAAATAGTTCCCCAAGTATTATACATAAAAATCAAGAATGAGATTATAAGTAAGAATATGTTATTTTTTTTGAAGCTTTAAAGCGTCTGGTAAGGGTAAGCGCCGATGGAAAGTGTCTGGCAATAATGATTATTAATTTTTAACAACAATATCTAAAACATATGTAAAAATCAGCACTGAGAATTTAAGAAAAATCAGTACTGTATTTATCTACCTTTAGCACCTGGTACCTATGAATTGGCCGTCGACCCAAGGTAGCAGGTATGCACACACTCAAAGTACGTACTAACACTACTTTATCCCATTTATATTTCTTATGAGAAAATAAGTAACGTCTGGGGGCACCGGGATCTTACTCTATTAGGATAGCACAATTCTGATGATTTGAATGACTGACAAAATGATCTTGTCTGTTCTTCTTTGGTTGATGATTATCTCTGATAAAATAGTGAATCTGTGTAACAGATCAAACAGCATCTTTGACAGATATTTGTAATGATTGTTTTGTTTAAGGAACCCTTCATAGATATATCTGTTGGTGGTCAAAGTGTATCAGGAGCAGAGGAAGGTACAATGACAGTATGGGCTTTAACTTCCTTGAATAGAGTGAGTCGAAAAAATATTGCAATTAACTCTTGATAATTCTGGTCTTACATCAAACACATTTACTAATTTTTCAGGTTATGTTCAGGGTTGGAGTGAGTACAAAATCACCAGAGGGAACAAGATGGAATGAAATAGCTGTTCCACTAGGAAATGAAGTAGTTCAGTTAAATGTAGGCCCCACAGGCGTAACTTGGGCTACTTTGGCTTGTGGTAGAGCTATTGTTCGTGTGGGAGTAACAAGGGATAATCTTCTAGGTACCAACTGGGTAGAAGTGAGAAACCCTGGTACAAACACTTTAAGAATAATACAACTATCTGTTGGGACTAATGCGGTATGGGCAGTTACGCAGGATAAACAAGTGTGGTTTAGGAAAGGAGTAGTAGGTAATAATTCGAAAAATATTTTTTTATGTTCGTAAAATCTCGCACTTTTTCTGTTAAACAAAATGACATTAAGACTCAACTGTATGTTGTCAGCAATAATACACATTCATAGTCACTGATATTAATAAAAAAATGTTTGGTAAATGAAGATGGTAGTAAATAAAATCTAATGGTTAGTCCCAAATTGTGGGTTATTGGGGGTGTAAAAAATTAGAGTGGAAGAGAAGAGCAGAAATTATAAGTAAAGTTGTAATAAGAAACATACATAGAATAATAAGTTTGATGTCTCTTTCCTATTGGTTACATGAGAGAGCAGGTTTTCTGATCCCTGTGTGCCAGTTTCAGCTACATATTGCAACTTCAATAAATCGTTGTACTCAGTAGCTGTAAAACTTATCTATTAGTGATTATTATTAACTTTAAACTAGGTCATTGCAAAAAAAGATTAGAAATAGTTATGGTGGCATAGAATAATGTTTTTCTGAACATATAAATCATGTTCAAACATTGAGATTACTGAAATCGATATTCAAACAAAGTACCGATTTTTTTAGGTGAAGGTGCAGGAATGAGTGAAGATTTAGCAATAGGTTCAGGTTGGATTGAAATGGTGGGAAAGATGGCCCTTGTATCAGTTTGTTCTAATGACCAAGTGTTTGGCATTGGGGCTGATGATAGAAGGGTGTATTTTCGAACTGAAGTTTCACATTCTGATCTAACAGGAAAAAGATGGAAAACTCTAACAGCTCCCCTTCAAGTAAGCCGTGCTAGTAGTAATGCTAGTCTTAATAGGGATAAGTTTCATCGTAGTACCCAGATGTTGGTAAGAATTTAGCTTCCTTACTCATTCGACCTATTCTTGAAAATCTGTGAAGTATGTGATGCTTATTGCATATTGTATAATTCATCAATAAATGATGAGAAACTACTTATCACATACTGCATGCAATGCTGCCAAGATCAAAAAGATCAGGAAGAGCAGATTTTAATCTTTATGATGAGTAGTGTGAAATAAAAAATATTTTAGTTTTTCATTATTGAATTTTTGTTCAAAACTATGAGATTTAAGTATTTCTCTAGTGCAGGGGTCTCCAACCTTATTTACTCAAGGGCCACATTGAAAAGTTTTTTATGGAAGGCGGGCCACCATATATTTAGAACAAAATGCCCACACTAATACACGCACTTGATTTGAGATTTTCTTACTGTGGTGTTTTAAAGTGTACATTTTTTTATATATTTTTTTGTTGGATGATTAAAATTCTTTTCACTATTTTACAAAGAGCTTGACTATAACCAAATAAATATATATCTACTTCCTATATACAGACTATGCAGTACATATACGGATAAATAATAGACATGTTCTGTATAAACATTTTAATGTTTATGACAACACAGGATGATACCAAACCAATCTTTACAATTTACGACAAAGTGGACTATATTTGAAAACAAATTTCCTCTACATGAGTTTACAAATTAACAATCTTTTTAGTGAGAAGATTGCATTTGTTTGCTGCTTAAAATTTCAGCCCATTTAGGGTCAAACTTTGTTGTTCCAATCATCAGGATTGATTTTAAATGCTCATCTGTCAAGGAAGATCTGTATTTAGATTTAACAAATTTCATTTTTGAAAATGTCTGCTCACACTTGTAGGTGGATCCAAAAAGAGAAAACATAGCTCTAGCATGGTTTTTTAAGTTTTTAAAGTCTTTTTCTGGGAGAGAACTGTAGAATTTATCAAGGTTACCTTCCTTTGAGAATTCCTGGAAATCAGTCTTGAGTGAGTCATTGGTTGTTAGCTCAATGACTTCAAGTTGCATTTCTGCGGGTACTTTGTCAACATCACAGTTAAAAGGGTTTTGAAAAATCTTAATGTCTTCCGCTGCACGGTCAAAGTCTTCAAAGCGGGTTTCAAACTCTTGACGTAACTTAGACATTATTCCTACAACGTAATTCTTGGGGAAAGTAGCATTGCTTGATGCACTTAAGTTCTGGCAAGACTCAAAGTGGTCAAAGTTCATAGCTTCTAAATGCTTCTCAAAAAGTACGAGTTTTTGTCTGAAAGCTTTGACATGCCAGTATAAGGTACACACTGAGGAGTTTTCCCTTTGTAGCTTCAAGTTCAGACAATTAATATGTGCTGTGAGGTCAACAAGAAAAGCTAATTTCCATACAAACACACTGTCAGAAAGTTCAGGTACAGGACGACGCTGTTCAGTCATGAAAATGTCTATCACTTCACGAAGTTCAAAAAACCGCTTTAAAACCTTACCTCTGCTCAACCAGCGAACCTCACAGTGATAGGGAACATCTGGGTAAGCACTGTCAATTTCAGAAAGAAAGTTTTTGAACTGGCGGTGTTTGAGGGAACTTGATCTAATGTAGTTGACTGTTTTTACAACTACAGTCATTACTTCAGCTGCATCTATATGTTTGCCACATAACGCTTGTTGGTGGATGATGCAGTGATAAATCAGTGGTTGAATACCACCAGCTTCTTTAATAGCATTGCAAATGTTTCCAACAACTCCAGTTTTTGTACCAGACATATTTTTCCCACCATCACTCGTAACACCCCTCATGCGTTTAAAGTCAAGCCCAAGATTATGAATCGTTTCACTTATTTTTGCAAAAATTGCGTCCCCGGTCACATAACTCTCCATAGAGTGAACGTCAGCCAACTCTTCTGTGATTTTAAAATCACTACTCACACCACGGACAAATAAAAGAACTTGTGCCGAGTCACTGACATCAGTTGATTCATCAAGAGCAATTGAGAACCATTCAAAGTCCTTGCACACGTTTTTCAGCTGGTCAACAACGTTATTTCCAATATCTTCCGTACGGCGCGCTACTGTGTTTGCCGACAAACTAATCGCATTGAAAAGTGAACGTTTATCAGGACAGATTTCTTCCACACTTGCCAAGATGCAATCTTTCACTAATTGTCCATCGGTAAAAGGCTTGCCAGCTTAAGCCAGAATATGGCTGACTTTGAAACTAGCTTTTACAGCAGCTTCGTTTTGATTTGATTGCTTGGTAAAAATTTGTCTCTGATTAGTAAGGGAATTTTTCAAAAATGCAATTTTGTCATCTCGTAGGTTGCCTGTTAAAAGACACAACGGTTTGCCATTGTTATCAATCATAAAATAATCATGCGTCCACTGTTTATTAAAAGCACGGCACTCAAAGTCAACTTTCCTTTTTTTACTAGTACTAGCCATTGTAAAGAACAGTATTTGATTTAGAATTAAGTACAAAAAGAAAGACAGTTAGTTAACGATCACTACGCACTTAATACTCACTTCGCGCGAAACACCTAATCTCACTTGTCACTTGCACTAGATGCGGACGCTGGTAAGCGAAGCGACTGACTGGTTATTTTTAGCAATGCCTCAGGTACAGTCGGGGAAAAGAACAACAGCGCCAAGCCGTCTGAGATTTTTACACGTACAGTCCGTGCTGCCCACTAGTCCAGTGGTTGATCACTATTTGTTTACATCTAGTTTAACAGTTATTGAGAAAAGTAGTATATAAATAAAGAAGTATAAATTAGAGCTATTTTCGTTGTTTCTTATTTGCAACAAGACTAAAAATGCAAATAAGACATAAAAAAAAAAAAATAGAAGTCTGAAATATTTTTCTGAGTTTTTCGCGGGCCGGAAAAAATCGGTCCGCGGGCCGGAAAAAATCGGTCCGCGGGCCGGTTGCGGCCCGCGGGCCGTACGTTGAGACCCCTTCTCTGTGTATTATTGCCATCTTAGCTATGAATATGACAGTTTTGAGGTTAGATTTATGCAAATCATGCACAAATTGGCAACAGAGTAAGAAAAATCAGAAAGGGCCACTCTTAGTGCTCATCTATGTTATTTTGTATCTCTGCACTTTATTGCAACTACTTTTTGCTCTGTATAAATGTCCGTAGCACATAGCTACTGTTTCTCATTGTCAATGAGTAGTAACAAATTTGTATTCGGAATAACGTTGTTTTCAGAGTCGGCCAAGCAGTATGTACGAATCATCCGCCATCTGTGAATTCAACGAACAGTCACATTCCGCTCCAACAGTTCCTACCTCCCTTCCCGTAGGCGATTTGAGCGCGAAATTCGAGTCTCAGCCAAAAAATCCCAAAGCTTGGAGCCCCGTACATTCAGTTGGTTCTGTGGTGGGGGTTGAAGTACGTGCTGATACAGACGAGAGTATCTGGAGCAGCAGGGACTCATGTATTTTTGCTGATGATGAAGAACTGGGTTGGGCTGAATACGAGGCTCCCTGGTCATGGGTGGAAGCTGGGGCATGTACTATAGAAGCTGGGCTAATTCCCAATTGGTTTACTGTAGGAAATGGTGAGTACTGTTTTTGTGTTAGTTGTACTATACCTTGAATTGAGAAAGATTATTAATGTTTGGACCTAAGTAAAATTTAGCAAAGCTCAATGGTGCAATCATCATAATCAGTACTTAAAAAGCTTGTGCAAAATTGATAGTTTGTCAAATTCACGAATTAAACGAATTTTATATATTGACAACTTTCCACATTTTATTATTTCAACAGATTTCAACTTTTCCAATTGCTGTTTATTAATGTTTTCTAACAGTTTTCACATTTAAAATTATTGTGACTCATTAATGATAATTAAAAGAATATTTCCATCTAGGCAGATTTCCTTCATGTAACCTTATATTCAAGATGAAGAATTAAAATGAATTCGAAAGCCTGGCGAAGAATGAAGGGTTTCACTTGAAATTTCTCCCCAAAAACGAGTCGTTTTACCTATAAACATATTTTTATAAACTATTACAATTCCAATATATAAATCGAATGTTTCTCAAATAATTGAATGATAATTGCTATGTGATCTTAATTTCTAGAGGTAATGGTGTGTGATTTGGACTAGAATTTTTGATGAAGCTTCAAGGTAGACTTCCTCCAATTAATTTCTGAAGTAATAATCGTAATTGAACCTTGAAATGAAATTGATGTCAAAGTGCAAGACAGTAGTAATTAAAGAGCTCCTTGTATTCATCAGTATTAAATTTATATTCTGTTGTGTTCATGTTCTGGTGAAAAATCATCGTGAATTTATTCATCTTCGATTATGAGAGTTTCATCTTCTACTTTTTTTGTGTCTAAAATTTATTTAGGATCAAGCATTGAGGAGATAGATCAACCTTGGCGCAACCAGATTCTGGATGCTTTGAAAGAAAGGATACCTTTCCCTGAAAAATATGAATCTTACCAAATGGCAGTGGATACTTCTTCATGGATCCATACGGGCGACGCGAGGGTTAGTTTGAAAAACAGACCGTTTCTTGAATGTTCTCTTCAGTTGGAGTGGCTACAAAACAATGGAACTCTAACGATACTAAATCCAGATGGAGCTTCCACAATGGTGAGTGATTCCACAGGTTGAGTCTTTGATATTACATTAATTTCGAACATATGCAGTTTGTAAAAAAAAATCTCAATCACTAATATAGAGAGCAAACCTTGTATTAATGCAGTATGAATTTCTTCAACGAATTTTGTTTTTCAGACCTCTTTCAGTTTAAGTGGAATCACATGTATACAAAACTGCAGCGAACCAGGTAATCCCAGGTTGGCTCTTTACATTCCAAGACTGATTCCCCCAGTTGTGAAGTTGCAATTCACCAGTGACAACTTATTAGAAGAATGGCAAACCCATCTTCATACCACCTGTTCAAAGATCCACAATATCAACGGTACTTATTTCTTAGTGTTGCCATGGATTAATATAATAACACGCCGGTGTTTTCAGGTAAACCTAGCGATTCGTGCGTTTGGGCTGTAACTAAATTGGGAGACATTTTCGTTTGGGATCCTACGGAATTAGAGAAGAATCAGCTGAGAGAATATGAATTTTATGTGCAGAAGTACGATCTTAGCGGAAAGGAATCGCCAATTAAAGTACCTTTGAGAGTAGGTAAGCATAAGGTCATATGAGATGATGGGATGTTTTAGATATACCTAATCAAAATTCCTTATGTTTAGTTATAAGGTGCTGGTTTTAATCAGGAGTGTTGAATGAGTTTTGGAAACAAAAAAGCCTTTAATTTAATAGTGATCTTAATAGACTCAATAATACGAATCAAAGGTAGACATAAACATAAAAATTATGAACACTTTAATGTAACATCTAACAGAAGATGTGGTGAAATCTATAACTACTTTTAACCTTTTCAGGGTGCTTGCCTGGAACTATCATCACGCTATCTGGATGTGTGGGAGATGATGCTGAGCGAATAGGAATCAATTTAGAAGCAGAGAATACCTACAAGTTAAAGAATAAGTCTTTCACTGAATTTGAAAATATAGTTCTCCACATAAATCCTAGGTTAAGCGACAAGTGCGTTATACGAAATACAATGATCGATGGTAAATGGGGCAAGGAAGAAAAAGAAGGAATACAACCATTCGCCAAAGGTCAAGAATTCACCCTTAAGATAGAAACGACAGAAGATGCATTCATCATAATTGTGAATAACGAAAAGTTTTGTACATACAGGCACAGACTGCCATCTCAAGCTGTCTCTCATTTAAGTGTTTGGGGTAGATTGCAGCCATTCAAATTAGTCATTAAGAGCCCCGAAATGATCATTGATCCTTATAGTGTGTTTTGGAGACAGATAGGGGGTCATGTGAGAAAAATTGAAACTTGTAATGTTGGGGTTACATGGGCAATAGGACATGATCAGACAGCTTGGGTTTACACCGAAGGATGGGGTGGAGGTTTCCTTGGCAACTTAGAAAGTCAGAATATACACCCAATGACTGATAGTCAGGATTACCGGCTTTATGAAAATCAAAGATGGAATCCCCTAACGGGATTTGCTTCAGCAGGTTAGTGCTATATTTTAGTTTAATGGTTATTATTAGAATTCACATATTAAACTTTGAAATATCTTTTCTTTTTGTATACAGCTGCCGAAGGTGTAAATTATTGTTAGATGCAATTTGGCAGTATTACTGACATGAATAATATTTTGCTTTGAAGGTTTGCCTACAGATAGACCTATGTGGAGTGATGTTTCGGGTAAACAAAAACGACTTAAGGATCAAGTTAAACTACAATCAAAACATTGGCAATGGATTTCTGATTGGATGGTAGATTACCATGTACCTGGAGGAGTAGATAAAGATGGTTGGCAGTATGCAGTTGATTTTCCAGCTACGTATCATGCTAGTAAAAACTTCACAGATTATGTGAGGTATGATGTTTTTAAATGTTTTTGATTTATATATATGAAAATGAATAAATGTAGGAGGAGACGTTGGTATAGAAGATGTGCTATTTCAACAACTGGTCCATGGCAAGAGTTAGGACATACAAAACTGTTAGATGTTTCCCTTGTACCTGTCAGAGATGACATGGACACAGTCATTAGTGTCTGGGCGTTGGCTTCTGGAGGTCAACCAATTGTTCGGGTAGGCGTGTCTAAGAAAAATCCAATGGTGAGTATCTACACTTACACTCCAAAACTACCTATCTTGAAAAGTGTTTTAATCTTGACAAAAATGAATGAATTCATCTCATTATTACTTCCAAAAAATTTGAATACAATTCCTGGATTATTCTTAGAATAATGTGAGCAACAACAGTACTTTTGAGATGTTTCTCAGCGTTCTCAAATAATGCAGGATTCATAAGCGATCTCACATAAGGTGATAATGAAGTTTGTCATCCTCTTAGGAGGCGAGGTAGAGTCCTGATACAAATTTAGAATGCAACAACTTTATTTCTCCAACAATTAAAATATAATTTCAGTCTGAAGTATGAGGAATCCTTGATGTATTTCATAACAGAATTTATCATCTATCTCTAATAAAATAGGGCTTTACAATGTTCTAACTTCAAATGCGTCAAAATAGCCGCTGTAGGAAAAACAAAAGTTTGTTGACATTAAACGTTGCATTATTTCATCATTTATGTGTTTTAAGGTAAGACAATTGCATATTCATTTCGAAATTGTTTATTTGGTAGATTGGTTGATTCAGAAGAACGGAAGACAGTTGAATGGATAATTTCTGCTATATTTTAATTTATTTTTGTTTTTTGAATCTCTGAAGACAAACAGTTGAAGCCTTGAAAAAAGAAATGTTGTACTGAGACGTTGGCAGAAATTGAATAAAGGAGGAAATATACAGTCTGATTCCTCCTAAAGATGAACTAACATATTTTTCATATGCAATATTCAGCGAGGGAACCCAATGCAGATTTAAGATGCCCATTAGATTAGAATGGAATGAACTTCTTAAATAAATTAAGTTTTGAGTACATAAACAACTCTCGAACATTTGAATATTTACCTGAAATAGAAATAGAATGCTTACTAGTCAACAACACAATAAAAGTTGAACATTATGAACAAAAAACATTTAAGTAAATCACTAACTTACACAAATAAAACAACTGTTTACTTTCTTACAAACAGTTTGTTTTTTTTTATAGCGGCCATTAAACACCTTATCGTGACAGGATGTTGGAAAGGTCTATTGATTTTCCAGTGGCCACTCTGCTCATTGAATTGCTTTGATTTGCCAAACCCTTCTATCTTTTTACATCCTTTTTGTTTAGGGTAATGGATGGGAACATGTGAGTTCAGACAAACCTTTGGGTAGTATAAGCTGCGGCCCTTATGACAGAGTTTGGGCGACAGAGAAAAAAGGCTGCGCATGTGTGAGATTAGGTATCACCGAAGACAAACTGGAAGGCGAACGATGGATGAGCATTCAACCACCAAATGGTGCAGAATTAAAGCAAATATCAGTGAACACAATAGGAGTTTGGGCAGTGGATCATTTGGGACGCCTTCATGTACGAAAAGAGATTTCTACTGATAAACCGGAAGGAACACACTGGCAGATAATAATTGCAGGTCCACCAGTTTTGAGTAAGTCATTTTAGTAATGTCTCAGTGCTAACTTCTAACGCTTCATGCAGATTCAGGTATACGTACAACATGTTTCAAACACGTGAGTGTAGGCCGGGTAGGAGTGTGGGCTGTCACTGATGGTGGATCAATAGTTAGAAGACTTGGAATTTGTCCCAGTAATCCGGCCGGTTCGGGATGGGATGTTTTACCTTCAGTGAGTTTAATATTTTTAATTATTTATTAAATTTTTTCTCTTCATTTGATGTATGCTATTTTTACAGGAAAAGTGGCATTATATCAGCATTGCAGCGCTTAATTAATATTATCATGGCAGTTTTCTTCATTTTCAGTATTGTAACTAAGCTTTAAATTGAAATTGGCTATCAACTTCTTGAATAATTCATCTAGTCGGCGGATAGGTTATAGTATTCGAAAAACATATTTGTTCTATATTGACTCATTTATTAACTGACTTTTACTGAATCTCTGTAACTTGACTGACTGTAAATGATCCTCACTTCTATATTTTCGCTTTATATAATGAGCATTTACTATTTTTAAAATAAGTTTTTTACAAAATAATTTATTCAAAATAAAGGGCAAACATGAGTGACATTCAATTTAAAAAATTGGATGGTCCCTTTTTTATTTTGTCATTTTTAATTAATTTTATCAGATTTATTCTGGTGATGTTAAACACTTGAGATACGTTTTTAAGCATTTCAAATTCATATTGCATTATTTACTATGTGGATTATTTTTCGATTACATTCCACAATCTTCCACTTAATGTAGGCCAAATAGCTGAGCTCAATTTTAATTATTGTATGTTCAGTCTTATTGTAAAGCATCAATTGAAAAAAATATTGTAGTAATGAATTTTAACATGAGATGATTTTGATTTGTATGTCTGAGAGAACCTGTTTTTTTTTAAATTTAAGGAAAATGTGTCTCAGCAACCAGGGCTATTGACACGAAAATCATCAATTACAATGAGGTAATCAATTACAATAAGGTTACATAAATAATGCCTCTATATGGAGTCACAAACTATTATACACATCTATGGCTTTCAAATACAATATCAGATTGTCTAGTTGATTCCCATCTCCCAAAATTTTCTTCAAATCGGCGCCAATATGATGTTGTCTTCTGTAATCCACGTAGTGGGGGCAGTCAATCAGAATATGCTTCACTGTTATAATTTGTTGTCAATGCTGACACACCGGAGGATCTTCTGACAGGATTATATGTTTGTTTGACTTTTTCTGCCAATTCTAATAGGTATATGAAATGGTTTGATTGTGTCAGTAATTTGCCTCAGTTTGGAAGTCCATCTTGTCCAACCTTGTTTCCATAAATCTCTTGTATAATTTTTAAAATGCTTTTTCAAATCTGATGAATACTGTAGTTGTTCTTCGTCTAGAGGAGTTTCCGCTGCTTGTTTTGCACCTCGGTCAGCTATTTCATTCTCAGTTATGCCCACATGAGATGGTACCCATATAATCTTAACTCCTTCTTTGGAAAGTTCTGCATAGCGATCATGTATGTCTTGCACGAGGGGATTATTTGTAAATTTGTATTGAATACAGTTTATGGAGGAAAGAGAGTCAGTACATATTAGCTTCATTCGGGTTCAAATTCTGACTGTTCCAGAACCATCAGAATCATGCGCATTTCAGTGTTCGGTGTTCGGGTTTTCTCTGACTAATTTCGAACCGAGTAGTCCGATGTTCGGGTTATATCAGGATTTTTTTCTGATTATTTTCTAACGGTTCTGGGACTATGCTCAGGACCATTTTAGGATTTTGCCGTTGAACCGCCTTAGGAGGGAGGAGTTAACCAATTTCTTTCGTAATTTGAAATGTTTGAATTTTATCTGCATCCGTTAACAGATATAAACAGATCTAAACATAGATGGTTTCAAATCGTGCATAAATTGGTATATTCAATAATGATAAATTAATATTATAAAGGGTTTTCAGGGGCAGGATAATGAGTTTTCTTTATTTCCTTGAGTTGTCCAATTCAAATTGCAAGAACTAGTACAACTTTATTTATTACATTGATTCAAGTTTTCTAAATAATCATTTCGAATTCCTTGACTATTTTTAATTATATGAAAAATAGCTTTATTAAAAAAAAAAATTTCAGCTATCGTCAACAAATCGGCAATATTAAAAATGTGCATTATGATTCATTAGTGACATATTCATTAATCCATTTGCTTTTCTTTCAATTTATGGCTTATATGATCAGGAGAATTGAATTGAAATTTTCTGCTGTAACCGATTCAAATAGTCCTACGAGGTTGCGCATTTTGCCAAATTCAACTTGTTCGGGTTTTTCTCTGACAAATTTTGGACCAAATCTCCAAATTGGTTCGCTGTTCTGGTTTTTTCAGTAAAATCCCAGTACAGTCAAAATCAGTACCTACTCGAGAGCAGATATCAGTTCAGGATATTTTGCGGACCACAAATGCTGCCAACCTTGACATGTGTCAAAAAAAATTCTATTCTCTCTGTGCTCCGACATTGTCAATAATTTTTTTTCAGTAAAGCTTACATAAATATCTTTGAAATTGATGAAATGCCCCTAGGGCTTTTCTCTCAGCATCCCCATGTATATTGGGGATTGCTTAAAACTAATATAACTCTACGAAAAATGGTTACTAATAACTTCGGTCAGCGCAAGCCCATTTGAACACCTCTTTGAATTTCGAATCTATGTAAGTACACGCTTATTTTTGAGTAATATTTTATTTCTATTTTAAATCAAGTAACAATTAGTGGCTGCAGTTAATAAATGACCGAAGAAGAACAAATTTCAGGTGTAAATATTTGGAACTCATTATGCTCTTCTAGCTCTGAAAGTGATATTGAGGAGGCCCTTCTCGAAGACATGAATTTCCTAAACTCTGAGTTCCAAGTGTATAAATCAAAAAATGAAAATTTTTACGAAGAATCTATTCAGATCAGCAATTTATAGAACATTTCCGGTAAGTATTATTCAGTATTTGCTTATCCTATATCATGTGTACTTTTTCTTTACAGGGTATCAAGAAAACTGGCTAAGGAGCTGGGGAGGCTGTTTGAGATATCCAATTTTTATCCTAAGCAAAATACGGGTTACGGGAGGGTTGATAGTGAAAAATGTATTTTAGCATTTTTGTGGTTTGCTGTTAATGAAACAACCACATTTCGTGTGGTGGCAGATAGATTTAATTTATCAATCAGCACTCTTATTTATTTAACACTGCATTAAGCAGGAACAACAGGAAACTCCCAATATAAACTTTACAATAAAATACAAAATATACATATTTAGAAAATACACAATGCATAATATACACAGATAAGAAGCTCACACCAACGGTGACCCATAGAAGATCTCTGTCAATCTCGAAAGAGTCCCAGCTTTATATGTCTGCAGGGAAGTCGAAAAAAAATGGATATCACCGCATCTATTACCAAAGTCGAGCATGCGCGATGGGAACAAATCCTTAGCATAATTAGTTCTATGTAGTCGGCTCCGAAATAGCTGAATACTCCTGGTTGATCTCGGAGGAATATTAAAATCAATGAGCCCAAGGATACCTGGACAATCAACAGTACCATTAAGCAACCTGAACAAGTAGCAAAGGTCCGCCAACCATCGACGGACCTCCAAGGTATCCAATCGCAAGTATGCCCGAGTGCACTCAACATCTCCACTATATATACCTCCAAGTCTAAAATTAAGATAACTCAGGAACCTCCTAACTACTCTTCATAACATTGTCCAAAATGTGACGTACTTCATATCATCTATAAGTGGAAATTATATAGTTTGGCCATCTTCTCAAGAATGTGCGACAATTGAAGCTCAATTTTCGGAGATGGGATTCCCTAATGTCATCGGTTGCATTGACGGAACACACATTAGGATCGATAAACCCGATTTATATTTGAATAAGAAGAAATACTATTCTATTCAGGTATGTCATTATTGTTCTAATCTGAAATTATTTGAATTTTATTGTATCTTCTCAATATCTAATCAAAGATCTGAAACAACTGTTACTTTGTAATTAGATGTATGCTTATTTTGTGTTACAGGTTCAAATTATTTGTGATAGCTTAAAAAAAATAGACATTTTCATTGGCTTTCCAGGTAGTGTTCATGACGCCAGAGTGTTCAGGGTCAGCCCATTTTAACAAAGTATTACAACAAAATGCCAAAATTACGTAATATTAGGAGACAGTGACTGCCCATGTATGAGAAATCTTTTGACACCATTCAAAGATAATGGAAATATGTCACAAATCCAGAAGAATTACAATAAAAAATTATCTCACTGTAGGGTAAACATAGAGCACTGCATAGGTATACTCAAGCAAAGGTTTAGGCAACTATACCATATAAAATCAAAGATATTTCATACATTTGTCATTTTATCAGAGCGTTTTGTGTTATACATAATATTTGTCAAAATGAAGATCTTGATACACCAGAACTGGTGACAAATCAAGTTGATGTACTTGAAACAGAAGAGAATGATGAAGAAGACTGATGAAAATGGTTTGAACTACAGAAATTTTGTTGCATCAATACTTGATATTTGAAATTTATTGTTGAAATAAGGAAATTTTTATTGATGTTGTGGACACAATAAAACATGAGTATTCCATGCGATTCTTTTAATAAAAATTTTTCAGTAAATAATAAGTCATTTGATTAGAAATATATATCACAGATTGTTTTTATATTCTTGTTACTTCATTAAAATGAGAATGCTAACTTGAAATAATAAAAATAAGAAACATAAGATTAAAAATAATAACATTAGCATAAAAAATAATAATGAAACATAATATGCCAAATCTCTAAATATCTTATAGGGAACACAAAAAAGTTTTGAACATATCACCAGCATAAAATTAATGAAGCTTTCAAACAACAAAAAATTGCACAGATTGCAAACATGCATTACAAACCAAAACAAAGGAACATAGGAGGAAAATATTGATAAAAAAAAACAAAACACGCTGTCAGCGAAAAAAATTTCCTACTTAGTTTTAAAGAGTGGCGCCATAATGAAAATGAAAATAAAAACCACAAATATTCTGAAAAGACAAATATAAAAAAAAACAGCAAACAAGAACAACAAAAAAAATTTAAATAAGGAACATAAAAAATTGAATTAAGGAATATAACAATTTGAAAAAAGTGAGAGCAATACCTCAGATCACCACAAAAAAGGAATTAAATTACTGCCTATTGACTAGTTGCTGCAGTAATATGCTGATCTTTGATGCTTCTCCTACAGCAACTTTCAACAGGCTCAATTTTTCTTTCGATATAGCCAGTCGCTGCTCATCTATCAGGCGTTTGCCTTCTAAATATTGAACAATTCGACGGCTGTGCTCTTCCAGAATATCATTCTTTTTTTGGTATGATCGTGTTGGATTCCGTCTTCTCATGGATTGGTTGTTCACTCTTTGTGGTGTATCTAAGTTATTTCTACTTGTACCTGGTGGTATGGAATAACTGGACCCTAGGGAGCTTCTTCTTTCTGTAAGGGAAGGTGCATTGTGTTAATAAGTGAGAACAGAATAGAGAGAACAGTTTATGAATAAGCATTCGATGATTACGTAAGGCAAGTTTTTACCTGAAAGATGTGGGGTTTCAACTATTGACTGCTCAGCCTCATGTATGGATACATATTAGTCTAAGATCCGGCTGCAGAATCAGTGTACTCATCGAGTGTTTGCTGGAAACCAAATTTTTACACATATTTATGATTAGGAGAATTTATATCTACCAGGTTGCCTATCAAAATGTGGCCGCTAGTATTTTTAATTAAATTATTAATAATTCATAATCCGTAAGAAATTTCACTGACATGTTTTTTCAATGAAATGTCGTCTATTTTACGGCAACGTCTATGAAGACTCTGAAAAATCATGGTTGCCATTGTGCATCTGGCCGCACCTCTTCACAGCCAGGTGTACACAGGTATGATTTTGTTACATTTATACACCCACAACGTACATTCATATTTTATAAATCAAATTAAAGCTAATTTTTTTCTACTCATTATTATATACGGTTGCCTAATTAAATCTGGCCGCAAATAAGGGTTCCTGGCTGTTAAATATAGTAAATATTAAAAGTAGAGTGAAAGAGAGCTAGCGCGTTACACCACTATTCAGACGAGGATAGCGATTGCCAGCTGCCAGCTTATTTTCCGCGCTGAACTTGATACAATCCGGCTCAGTAGCATTTAACCTGTCCGACAGCTGGCAATCGCTATCCTCGTCTGAATAGTGGTGTAGCGCGCTAGCTCTCTTTCACTCTACTTTTAATATTTACTATATTTAACAGCCAGCAACCCTTATTTGCGGCCAGATTTAATTGTATATAATAATGAACAGAAAAAAATTAGCTTTAATTTGATTTATAAAATATGAATGTACGTTGTGGGTGTATAAATGTAACAAAATCATACCTGTGTACACCTGGCTGCGAAGAGGTGCGGCCAGATGCGCAACGGCAACCATGATTTTTCAGAGTTCATAGATGTTGCCGTAAAATAGACGACATTTCATTGAAAAAACATGTCAGTGAAATTTCTTACGGATTATGAATTATTAATAATTTAATTAAAAATACTAGCGGCCACATTTTGATAGGCAACCTGGTAGATATAAATTCTCCTAATCATAAATATGTGTAAAAATTTGGTTTTCAGCAAACACTCGATGAGTGCACTGATTCTGCAGCCGGATCTCGTACTATATGGTATAGGCTCGATTTGGGGTCCCCTCATGACAGATTCACAACCAAGAAGAATGGTGGGGTGAACATTTTTTTTTTTTAATATTTCATCCATTTGTTCTTCAAATTCAAATGCTCTCACCCTTCCCCATCCGGTGCTCCTGTCGTTATCCCGAACTTTCTTATAGCACCTCTCAAACACTTTGAATGTGTTCTCGACTTTGCTAGGTGCAAAATCTATTCCATAATCTTGCCCCATTTGAGCTGCAATCAGCTCCCACATCTTTTCATGCTTCTCACTTCATAACTCCCTAGTGCTAAACCTGCCGAATACACATGTAACCTAAAAAATATATTCTGACGCATGCGCAGCGCTTTATCATTTACAATTTTGTTGCCAGATTATGCATACATCGGATCTGTAGAATTTTGAATTAATGGTTGCGTTTCGTAATTCAACAGTTACAGATGTATTATGGTTTTTCAAATAAAAAGTTTAATTGTTCGGCATAAAATGTATTTATTACACAATATTTACAATTATACATCGTGAGGTTTATGATTAAGTTATATAAAAGATAAAACATTGTCATAGTTGTTTGACGAATTTGAAATTTTTTACCGAGTCAAATATGTCTTTTTTCGAATGAATTTATGACCACCGCTGTACCTTTTTCAACTTTTACAAAATCAATTTATAGAGGTTTTTTTCAATTTGATAGTTTTATTGCAAGTACTATTGCCAATTGTTTTTTTTTTTCTTAATTCTGTATTTTGTACGTCAGCTTACTGAGATCTTTCAATTCAAAGTTTTCATATTTACCAAAAACAAATCTTTTTAATTTAGAAAGATGTATTTTTTGATTGAATTAATTTCATAAATCCACACAAAATTACATATTCATTTTAAAATCAATTTAATGGTACTATAATACAATTTAATGAAAATATGAATGTAAATTACTTCAGATGTCAAGGACATCTGACATTCTTGAAATGAACGAAAAATATTTCGATCCGGCAACGCAGCTACCAATTTGACGTAACGTTTGAAACATCTCACTTGTTACTTGTGTTATCGGCTTTTTACCATGGCAAAAAATAAATTCTGACATCGTTTTTTGTTATTACTGAACTTAACCATACCTAACATAATAAAAAGAATAGCAAATCTAAAAATATTTTTTTTTTCAAAATATTAATTTAATTTTTTTTAAATTTCATTTCATTTCTAATACCTACATTGCACATAAAAAATTCACTACTAGGATTACTTACCTTCTGACGACATTTTCAAACTCTTATTAATTAATTAAACTTTTAAACAAAACTAATTGTTGATTGCTCAAGAATAACAAAAGAATTAAGCATAATGAAATGTTTACTAATTTGACAAGTTCAATCACACAAATAGAAATGAAAAATCAACAAAGTGCTAGAAAGTTGTCTGGCAGGCGCAATTAAACAAAGAACCTCCAAAAGTGTGCCTATCTCTCTCCGTTTTTAATCCTCATTTCGCTGTTCGGGTTCTGCATTTCTCTGATAATTTTCTGACAGTCCAAGAATGGTCCAAAAATCCTCAGCTATTACGCATCATTTCTGCTCACTCTGAGGACTGTCCCAGAACAGTCAGGAAAATACGAACCCGAATGAAGCTATTGCAGTTCGCCTGTTTGAACTGAAGTGTGGTGAGGCAGATGGTTAAGTTGTAGAATGCTATTTATGGTAGTAACTGCCGTAAAGGTTCCTGAGATATTGTGTGATGCATTTGTGTATAAAATGGTGTCATAATCTTTTGCATTAATGCTATCAAGAAAGGTATGTCTGAGCGATTCATAATGTCTATTCTGGGAATGTAATGAGAGATCGCATTTGGGAAGTACTTTAATCCAAGGAGGCATATTTGAAACTGATATTTGGTTTGTATGTTCGAGATTAATATTCTCAGATATTGAATGCAAAATTTGTGTAACTGACCGTAATCTCGATGTTGGATTTTGTGTCGTCAGATTTTTGAAATTAGTGATGAGCGCATATGCTGGATTTTGGCTATTGGCTGATACTGAGGATGCATATGATAGTAGGAGTTGCATGCGTCTCAATTGCAGTGGGATTACGTTTGATTCACGATTCAGGGTTTCGACCGGACTAGTTCTGAAGGCTCCGAGACACAATCGCAAAGCCGCGTTCTGGACACTATTGAGAGATTTTACAAGTCTTTTAGAGGTAGTCATATAAAGTTGGCTGCCATAATCCAGTACTGAACGTATGAGAGTTTTATATATATTCTCAAAAGAGTGATTTCATAAGCTCCCCAGCTATGATGAGCTAAAATTTGTAGGATGTTTAATTTTCTGAGACATGTTCCTTTAATATGCTTGATGTGATATGCCCAGTTCAGTTTTGTATCAAAAATTAGGCCTAGAATTTTAAATTGTTAAACTACAGGTAGAGGTGTCCCATTCAATATGAGTTTTGGCTCTGATTCGTTTTTAGTACGTCTGGAAAATTTCATAACCCTAGAACTTGGTGAAAGAAAATTGAAGACCATGTTCATTTACCCAGTTGCATAGCTGATTTAAAGTATTCTGTAGAATTTTTGACGTTAATGGTTTTCAGTAAAAATATCATTAATTGCAAGGATAGAACCTGTTGTGCATTTGTGATTTTTTAAAACAATATTCAGTGATAATTTTCGAGACTAATAAAAGAGATTAATATTTTAATTCATATATTTTCTTTCAATATCATAAACATTCCATATAAACCCAACACAATCATATAAACAATATCTAATTGCATAAAACTATATTGGATATCATTTGTACACCTACAAAATAAGAATACATCAACATTGAATGAGGTAAATAAATAGAAAGGAAAAATTATTACAAGTAGACAAATTCAAACAATAAAACAAAATGTAAAGGTACAAAAAAGGGTGCAAATACTGTACATTAACGGTGATGATAATATTGTACTGCTCCAATAAACACTGGTATGAATGAATGAGGATTATTTGGACTAGTTATGTTACTTTTCACAGACATTCTTCTTCAGTTCTGTAATGAATTTAAAGATCGTTGAGAGTATTGGACGATTTTCGGTAATTATGAAAAATTGAGTACCTGATGTTTTACATGCTGCGGATTCCGCTCTAGCGCTAGAATATGCTGCTGCGCGTGCGCTAATTGCCTAGAAGCACTTCCCAATTGCTCGGAAAGCGCCGCTGCTTCTAGCCGTTTCACCGATAACTTTTCAGAAAGTTCCAACACTTCGTTTCTTTGTTGACGCGCGAAATCCTGCTTGAACTTTGCCACTTCTTTCTGAACTTCCGCCTCGTGCGCCTTTCTCATAGCATCCAGGGCTGCTAATGTTGCTTGGGTCTCTTCTTGTAGAGCCTGCTCTTTTTCCTGTCTAAGCATTTCCAATTCCTGAGTGTGCTTTTCTCGCATCTCTTGGACTGTCCGATGGTGCCATTGTTCCATCGCAACAAGAACCCTCTCACAAAGTGATTTCAATTGCTCGATATCACTTTCCTGGTGGGTATCTTTGCACGATGCTAAAACGCATCTGTAAGCTGAACGTAAGTTCTCCACTTGAGACAAGTATTCGGCTCCTAGATAGACGGGACGTTGAACGTTTGAGACGTCCGGCCTGTAATTTCAAAGACAATTTTAATTGCTTCACACTAATGGATCAAATCATTGAGTCGAAATACTTGAATGATGGTGACTTTTTATCAAGAAAATTAATGTTAACATCATCGACACCGATTACACTCCCACACAACAATAAAAAATAATTTAAACTGGATTCCAGATGTATAATTATTATTTGGGCAATAACTATCATCTATTATTGTTCTTCTTCCCAACGTTTCAATAGACATCTATTGTTTTCAAGGTCAAAAATTTCCTTTTAAGTAGGCTCACAATTTCAGAAAAATTTTCATTTTGAAATTGTGAGCTTTCTTAAAAGCTAACCTTGAAAACGACAGATGTCTGTTGGAACGTTGGGAGGAAGAACATTTCCATTCATTCCCTGAAAAATCCTTGGAATGTTTGTGTTGAAGAATGCCAGTAATGGGCAGAATCAATAGCAATATTTTAATGTATTGTGTTGCAATGAAATGTTTGATATGAAGGGAAATGTAAAAATGACTTACATGTTAGATGAAGCTGCGTTCTTCAAGGCCGAACGGATCTGCGCCAACTTCTCCCGTAGCTCGGAACACTTGGAACAAACATCACTCCAGTCTCTAAAAATGCTGGCGTTGACAGGTACATTAGCTTGGTGCTGAAGTTGAGAAATCTCACTCGATATATCATTCAAATAACCTAAAACTGTTTCAACCTCCGGTTGATCTACTAGAGCATAACAATTCTTACTATATCTATCTATCATACACAAAAATTCAGCTTCTAAACTTTGGCTTATATGTACTGACTGATTCTCAATGCACGACCAACAGTCTTCGCTGTTGATCATGTTGTTCAAGACATTGTCCATGTTGACATTTCTCTCTATCTGATTGGCCTCGAATTTGCCGGACAGAACGTTTATACGGGCATCTATCAGAACCTTATGGGCTACAATATCTGCAAATTCGTTTAATAACGTGCTAGAATCGAGACTTATTCTTTCAGATTCAAGCTTTCGCCTCCAGTTCTGTCTTTGGAGCTTATTCAAACTATTCTGATATAATTCCGTCAGTTCGTTAATATTCCTACTGATTTCGTCGTAAAGATAATCTTCAACAGAATCAGCCCATAATTCTAAAGCTGCCCTTTCCGAAGCGAAGAAACTGAAGAAGTAATTGTTATCCGAATTGAGATTACTTTGGTAAATTTGGGCTGCTCTCAGTAGAACGTGGTTGATCTCTGCATGAATCAATTCCATATTTACTTTTTCTTTTGTTGCTTGTGTCAACTGATGTTTGGTTTCGTTTGTTATAGATTTCAAAATACAAGTTTTATCCGACATTAGGTGCATTGTTTCTGAGGCTAGGGTTTCAGCTAGTTGGGGTAGCTTGACCGATTTGTAAACTGACAATTGATTCTCTAGTTTTTCTTGTTCTTTAATGAGTAAATGTAGAGATGGGTGTTTGTTACCAAATTGCTTCTTGAAGTTCTTGAATCCATGCGTAACGGATATTAGAGCTTTCGCCAGCACTTTCGATAAGTATTCTGCACTCGTTTTAGATTCCGGAGCTTGCATGAGGTTTTTACCATTGAATTTATTCTTCAAGGAACTTATCAAATGCGCAGTTTCTTTGATTTCTTTGTCAATTAATCTGTCACACGATGCTTCCCCGTTCGTTGCAATGTTGAAGGCCTCTTGAATTCTCCCGATGACAATGTTTTCGAATGCAATCTTTTCTGCAAGGTAATTTAGTTTGGCTTTCGTATCGTAACTGTTGTTTTCGATCATATATTTTTTCCTCTCGTACATTTCATTCATTTTATTCAACAGTATGTTTTCGAATTGTTTCACAACCGAGTCTGCTGAAGATTGTATCACACCTATTTCGGCACTGCTGACGATATTGCTCGAATTGTTCAATATTTCGTTTAATTCCTTCAAGTGATGTTCCAAAAGACTGAGTTGATCTGGGTGAGAACTCGGCGATCTTTTATGTTTACTATTTTGAAGTATACTTAACTGGCACAAACACTCACAAAGCTTCGATTTAGCCTCCAGAATTATATTTTCGAATTTAGTAGAGTCCATGGAGTCGCTCTGCTCATCTAATTTACTAAGATCACTTATACTATTACTGATGTTCAAGGATTCTGTCGAAACATTGATACTTGTTACTTTGGATTCTAAGGTACTCAGTCTCATTAACACTTTCATGGATTCTGAAGCTGTGGCGCTATCCAAACTCTTTCGTCGCAATCGACGGAGAGATTTGTCATCGATAGGAGAACTCCTATCGTTACTTCTATCTCTCTTGTGTTTTCGCCTTGGTTTTCCTCCTTTTTCTAGTGCTACTATTTTTGCTTCTAATTCGGTAACTTTATCCTCTACTTCTTTGTTGATAGAGAAACTTTCCCTACCTGAAAAATAAAGGTTCTCAGTCAATCAATGAAGAATACAAATATATCAGTTACAATGGTTATAGTATTAATAATTATATTGGCAAAAACTATAGTAAGATTTGTTTGTAATACATAAATAATCGAATGTGTTCACTACCATATACACCTCCATTCCAAAAGTGCAATCTGTTATAATATTTTACCTGTAGATGGCTGAGGCCCGTTTGCACCAACGCCCCTTAAAATGTCGCTTAGCTAAGTGCCGCTTGAAGTTAAGGGTCGCTTAAATGCACGACTGTCATTTAACAGAAACTTAACTAAGCGACGCTTAACTTCTTCAATCTAGTGACATTTCAGTATTTCATTTCTCCCTAGATCAATAAAGCGCTTTCAGTGGCTACACGCGATAAGTGATGTTCTGTGGTTAAAGAAGTTTTAATTATTTCGTCTATTCTATGGCAGAAATATTTGTTTATAAATTAATATATGAATAAACAAGCCCGATATGGTTTTAATTAAAGACTTTATACGTTTAGACGCCTAGGAAATTCTCTTTCCACAATTTCTACTATTTCCAAGTCGTCATGAAATGCATCAAATTCATTAAAGAAGTCCATCATACAAGTTAATAGCGTTGTTCGAAGTATATATTACAATTACAATTAATATTATTTTAGTCACATCACATTTGTTCGAAAATCACAAAGAAATACTAGACAAATATTTGGAAAACCTTAGCTTAGACTATAGAAATAGACTTTAGTCTGAGTGGAAAACCAAACAAATCGAATCATCTTAGGTTAGAATCATAGATAAATACCAAAATAAATATACATTTACCTTTGATCTATGGGTAGAATCCGCACTTAAATATTTAAGTGGCCATGAATGAGCACTTAAATTTAAGGCTCGCTTAAGGGATTTAAGTGCCGCTTAACAGTTGGTGCAACGCCATTTAAGTTGAGGATTCATTTTAAGGGACGCTTAACGCTAAGTGTAGTTGGTGCAAACGGGTCTAAGTCCTTCATTGACAACTGGTATAAATTTAATGATATTTAGATGCATACAATAAAAGTTATTGCGTTTTATATGTCAGTGTAATCGGTATATCGGTCAGAAAATGAGTTTCAAACAAAAAGCTGCAATTGATTTTTGTGGTAACTTGGTAAAACTTTTACTGCAACGCACCAAATGCTACAAAATGCATATGTGATGATTGTCTATCTCGTACGCAAGTTTACGAGTGGTTCGGGCGATTCAAATCGGGTAGAGAAGCGCTGGATAACGACGAAAGATCAGGCCGTCCCAGAACCGGATTATCGGGAGAAAACATCGAAAAAGTGCGTGAATTTATCAACATCAACAAAAAATCGTCGGTGAAAGTTATTGAAATGGAATTAGGCATCCCTCAAACAACCGCATACCGCATTTTGACCGAAGTTTTGGGTCTTAAGAAGGTTAATTCGCGGTTTGTACCACACAAACTCACCGAAGACCAAAAGTTGGTCGAATTGAGCATTGCAAAGACATCGTTAAAAGAGCTCGGAAGGATAAAAACTTCTTGACATCGATTGTAACTGGTGGCGAGATGTGGTGTTTCAAATATGAGCCCTAAATAAAGCGGCAAAGTGCTGAATGGAGAGCACCGGATGAAGAAACACCCAAAAAAGTCGCTTGGCGAAGTGAAAAGTTAAAGTTATGCTGATTTGTTTTTATGATTCAAAAGGAATTATCCATAAAGAATTTGTTCCACCTGGCCAGACAGTTATTGGAGAGTTTTACTTGGCCGACATGAAGCGTTTGCTGGCAAAACTTCGTCGTATTCGGCCAGAATATCGAGAACTCGCCAGTTAGACTCTTTTGCACAATGCACCATCACATCGTTCGTGACTTGTAACTGAATTTTTAGTCAAAAATCACGTTATTCCTTTGCATCATTCGCCCTATTCACCATATCTGGTCCCGTGCGAGTTCTACCTGTTCCCTAAACTGCATTTTGCGATGAAAGAAAAGTGGCACGGCTTGATTGAGGCCATTGAGAAGTCGTTTGACAACTTTTTGGAGCTTGCAAATTTGTGTATCGATACAGAAGGAGAACACAATGATAAATAAAAATGATTTGTTCCAAAATGTACATTGGTGCTTTGTTTTTTCAAAGTTCGGTTTCTTTTAGAATGGAGGGTGTACAACTCACAAGTGACAGTTGCTCACCTTTGAGAGATAAAGAGCGCCTCTTCTCTCTCTGTTCAGTCTTAGATTTATTCCGAAGTTGCTTCTCCACCGCATTCAACTTGGACGTCAAATGCTCCAGCCTGTTAACTAACAAATTCATCTCGGCTTCACTTTCACATTTCATCAATTTCATACTCTCTTCCAAGCTGAAATTGACTATTTCCATCCTATCGAAATTTTCGTTCGCCTCCTTCAATCTTCTCTTTATCGCCTGGATCTCCAGGATTGCTCTTTCGAAACGACTCTTCAGATCTAAAGCGTACTCTTTCAGTTCGTTTGTTCCTAAATCCTCGATGTCTAACTCAAGATTTATGTCCGTTAAACTGGTCAATGAGTCCGTTTGTTTTGGGTTCCTGACAAGGTATCTACTTTCGACCTCTTGTAATCTTTTGGTAAGTCGTTCGTTTTCCTGTACAATCCTCTGATACCTCTCGTTGGCGTTGGACAAGTCCTCTTCTAAACCTAATATCACATGTTGTTTTGTCTGTAACTCCCTAGATAGTAGACCGACCTTCTCTTCATAATTCTTCGTTTTTTCTTTAGCTTCGAGAAGTTGATGATGGAGGGTTTTCTGTTCTTTCGTGAATTTCATTTCTGTCTGCGAGTTTCGTTGATTTAGTTCTTTTTCCGTTTTTTCGAAATTGGCGATCAATTCCTTAATCCTTTTCTCATAAGTCATTGCTTCAGATTGAACTTTCTTCAGCCTGAAAAAAAAAACCATTTATTGATTATTCAGCAATATAGATCAGAAATGAGATTGTAAGCTTCCTACATGAGTCGGAAAGGATTTAATAGCATTTACTATGCTTTTTTGATTTGTGAATCTAAAGCACTTCTAAAGGTATACATTTGTAAGCCTTCAACGTTTGAAATATTGTCGATAATTTACTGAATCTCCTTGATCTTAATACATGAGCCCTATATGTGTTAAGATATTCAATAGTAGATATCCAACAGCGGTTCTTGTCCACTTTTGTCTATTTTACATGTTAATCTTCATAAAGCATTTTCAGATCGATTTCTTTCCGGTTTGATAATTTTTTCAATTAATTGGGGTGTTACCTACTCACTAGACCACCAAGAATTTACGATTACTGGTTCATCACATCACAAGTTATATTTTTTATTCTGTCAACTTCATTGCTCCTATACAGGCTAGCTAGTAGCCCAAACACAATTCAAAGCAGATCAGCTACATTGTAGCTCAACCATAGCTTTGGATCTATTTCGAAAGGAACAAAAAAATTGTACAATGTATGGAAATTTACATGTAAAATTGACCAGTGCGCCAGAACCCGTATTGCACAGCTACTACCAACATGCAGTAATATAAGGAGATATGGTGGCTAGGTGATAAAAAGAGATATGAATTGCTATGAAGTGAATGTGTCTTACAATGCGAAAATACAAACCCCTGACATTTATTTATACTTGTATCCTTATCTTGAAGGTCGCCTCTATAGTGGAAATAAAATATATTTAGTAGGAAAATGTGAATAATAAAGGAATTGCATATGTTATTGTTTAGGTTAAATTAATTCATTCAACGAAGGTTGAAAAAACCCTAGCCAAAGGACCCTACTGACTAATCATAACTATGAATCCAACAATGTTCAAAACTTGCTTTCAGGCTCTTCATACAACACATTTACTTATTACTTTTGAAAGTAGATTGCGAATCTCAATAAATACTATAGAAAAAAAAAAACAATGATATTTCATATTACATCGCAAACCTACAAAAAAGTTCAGTTATCGATAGTTACACGTGACATACAGTATCGTCCAGAATCAAGGAAGGACACCAACGTTCTGTTCTAGTTATCTTCAATCTATCCTCTCAAAAATTTTTGATTTCCTAATTTATCCATTCGCAAATAGAAAACATCTAATTCTGAAAAAATTAATTCGCTTGAAGAGAAAACAGAAATCATTTTAACTTCCCCAACTTTCAAGTCTGTAAAAGATTCTCGTTTCTTCAAAACAATTTGAGAATACAATTTGAATACTCCTATACTCACCTAGCAATTTCTTCTTCCAGTGCACCCTTGTCTTTCAGCGCCTTCGACAATTGAGTCTGCAGGTCGTGTATCTCCAAATTTTGCCTGTTCAAAGTGTTACTGAGTTCAACGTGCTCCGTCTCCCTTACAGAATCCAATTCGTCGGTGGAGGTGCTGTCCACCGTGTTCTGCCTGGACTGACACCTAGGAAGCCTCCCTCTGATCCTTGACCTGTCCTTGAGCCTGGCGGCCGCGAATTTAGTCAGTGGCGGGGATGGCGGGAGCTCGCTCCAGTCTCCTGAAAACCTCCTGTCGTTCTCCGACGCGGTCTTGTACTCATCGTCGCTTGACAGGAAAACGGAACGTGGGGTGGTGGGCGAATTCGAACTGTCAGAAGGTGTTGGTGTTGCAGGACAAGCTTTCTTCAAGGCCTCAAGCCAATTAGACCTGATTCCGGCTGTTACCGCGCTTAAAGTTACAGATTGAGTCGACCAGTGTATTTCGAAGCCGTATTTGGATTCGGTTGCCACTTCGTTGTAGTTAGAAACGGAAGATAATTCTACCGTGAATTCTGGAACTGCTTGTTCATCTTGGTCGTGATATATGTTTAAAGTCGGAACGCAAAGGACGATCCAACGACGCACCCACTCCCCTAGTGGAGATTTGAGCCACAGCCAACCCTGCGAAATAAGATTTTGATGAATTCTGGTAGTGAAACTCTTTTAAATTGTAAACGACAAACATGGGAAACATGCTTAATTTTCTAAAAAATTAAAAATTGCAAGAATTTTTAACCCTACAACTCAACCTATTCTACGCTCATGAATTGTCTACCTCATGTATCATCGCTAACTTCATGATGATGTGACAGTTGATCGATACTTACGATCGATATAAAAATCAGCTCAAAAAATCACGAATCATGTGTAATTCTCTCAATTTTGATTGCTCGAATTTCTTTTTCAGTTATTATTATCTTCGAACTTCTCGTTACAAGTGAACCTGGTAGTGACTAGTACTCTATATTGCTTTTTCAAAGTCTTTTTCAAAGTCTTTTTCAAGACTTCTCTACTTTTATTTTACAATCAAAGACATTTTTTCTATACTCAAGACATCTATAATCCTCTTAAAAAGCTCAAGCCCCTCGACATGTCCACAAAGATTTCAGACAAATCTGTGCCTCCTCCAGCTGAAGAAGATCTTCTCAAGGTCCCATCTCAAAGGTCGAGACAGTCATCCACTTCGTCTCAAGCAGAAGCGCCACCTCTAACACGATCATTTGGCCTACCCACAATACTGAAATTGAAGGTGTCAACTCAGATGCAACGGCTCAAACTTCTCAAAGACATCCTCACCGAGCTCTCAAGTGATAGAACCTGGACACAAGAGGAATTAGACCATCATAAGGAACATCTCCAGGAGCTTCACAAGACCTTCTCAAAAACTCACGCCCACTTCGACATCTCAATAAACATGCTGAGTCACAGCCCACCACCTCAATTTCATCTCAGCCTCCTCAATCCCGTCCAAGACTGCCTGATATTTCCATTCCCACCTTCTCAGGAGACTTCTCAGCATGGCCAGCCTTCAGAGACCTCTTCAGATCTTTGGTGATTGAAAATAATCTGATCACTGACATTGAAAGGTTACATTACCTCAAGACTTGTCTGTTTCATGATCCTCTCGAGACCATCTCAAGCCTTCCTCTTACGGACTCCTGATTCTCTATTGCCTGGCAAAAGCTTGAGCAAAAATATGAGAATAAACGGTTTCTCCTATCTTTTCAATATTCAAGGTTGTTATCATTCTCTCTGACTAATCAGAAAACCTCCACCTCATCATCTCTAAGACAGCTTCTCGACAGTATTGTCAAACCCCTCCAAAGTCTCAAAGCTCTAGGTGAACACCTAGAACATAATAATAACAATCTCTTGGTATTCCATATTATCAATAGATTGGACCACGCCTCCAGAGCTCACTGGGAAAACCTCATCTCTTCCAGCAAAGAATTCCCAACCTTTGATCAGCTCATGGAATTTTTAGAATCGCGTCCCAGAGCGTTGGAATGGGTTGAATCCAACGAACGACAGGCTTCTCAAGACACCTCAAGACCTCGCCCCGCATTCTCTAAAATCGCCAACACTCCTAAACGACCACTGCTCTCAGCCACCGCAATTAAGCCAATCTCCTCACCTCAGATCAGATCTTCCTCGATGCCATCTTACAACTGCGATGATTGTGATCAAGAGCACTTCATCGCAGATTGTCCCCGTTTTGCTGCAAGGCCTCCTCAACAAAGGCAGATGTTGTCTTGCACAGAATTCTGTGCACCAACTGTCTTTGCCGACATCCCCGTCGGTCATGCAAAACGCACAAAACGTGCAGAATCTGTGGGTCTCAACACCATTCCCTTCTCTACAACGTTCCATTGAGCAGCAAACCCTTCTCAAAGGTTTCACCAGTGCCTCCTCGAGTTCTTCCCAAATCAGCACTCACCTCTGTTCGGCCATCTCAAAAAGAGGTGAGTTCAAGAAACGCAGCTCGAAAACCTCCAAAATAATTTTGTTCACTTCCAGCCTTCTAACTGTCATCGTCTTCAGTTCTCTCGCCACAGTACTCTGCTTGCCACCGCCAATGTCAACCTTATCACCTCAACTGCCTCACATAGCCGATCTAGAATACCACATCTCAAGACCAATTGACATCATTTTGGGCGCTGATGTCTATGGCTCCGTTGTTCTTCCTCAAATGAAAAAAGGCTCTCCATCATCTCCAATTGCACAGCTCTCAATCTTTGGATGGCTCATCCTTGGTTCTGTGCGTCAGGAACAAGAAGATACTCCACTTCAGTCTCCAATGTTTCACACCATTCAAGAAGAAGACCTCCATCGTCTCCTCAATAAATTCAGGGAACAGGAAGAAATTCATTCAACTTCTCAATCACATCTCACCCCTGATGAGCAAAAATGTGAAAACCACTTCGTCTCAACTCACTCTAAATTGGTCTCTGACAAATACATGGTGAGATTACCACTAAAATCCTATAGGGATGTTTTAGGTTCTTCCAGACAACGAGCCTTTCGATGTCTGCAAACCTTGATCCGAAAATTCGAAAAGGATCCTGACTACTCTCAACTCTACCATCAATTCATTGATGAATATGAACTTCTCCATCACATGTAACCTGTTTCATCAGATAACGTCAGCTCAAGATATTTTTTGCCTCATCATGGTGTCCTCAAGACAGACAGTACTCAACAAAACATCGAGTAGTCTTCAACGGCTCTAGTCCCTCAACTGCCAGCTGCTCAAGTCCAGCCATCTTGTCCATTCCTCCACACAGGCATAAACTACGCTGATCCACTTACTCTCAAGACATCCATGACAACTCTCACTCAACCAATTACAAAATTATGCATATTGTCAATTCTGGTGGACTCTCAAGATTAAGATAAACCTATTGGCTCCAGTTAGTGGGTGGATTGAGTAGCTCACATACTGGAGTAGAAGATTTACTCAACTTCTTTAACATGGATACCTACTTCACACGGTTCTTCTCAATAATAATCAACTCTGTTAATTATGGCGGCCGGAATGTTAAAAATTGCAAGAATTTTTAACCCTACAACTCAACCTACTCTACGCTCATGAATTGTCTACCTCATGTATCATCTAACTTCTTGATGATGTGTGACAGTTGATCGATACTTAGGCCGAATTTTGGCGGTGCAATCTTTCGAAAGATCTTTCAAAAGATTTTTGCTGTGACGTCATGGGTTCAATACTCGCTAAAACCAAAGAGTAAGTTAATCTTTGCTAAAACGGTATCTTTCGAACTGGTGACGTCATAGAAGCCGCGAAATTTAATATCTGTGTTGTAGAGTTTTGGTTAGTTTTTCAATACCCATTGCAGTGGTTATCTCTGATAGGAGTAGTTCGTTATTAGTGCTTTAAGAGTATATTGCGATTGTTAGAAATTGTATGGAGAATTTAATTCACATTTTTAATGTTCAAGAATTAATCCTCATTAAAATGGAGGATGCAGTTATTTCTGTTATTGACAACGTATCACATATCCTCATCCAGTTAGAAGCCGAAACCAATTTGTATTTGATACATAGTTATATGTCCTTTAAACATCTCGTTCATCTCATTACTTTTTCGATCAAGTTACACTCCATATTACATTCTCGACACCTCTAATTCATGTTTTCAGTCATATTTTTCATATTCTAAAAGAATTCTTTTTCTTTTCTAATATAACTATTATTACTGTAAGCGTTGATCATTCTATGATAAATCTCTCAATTAAGTTAGTATGATACAGATGCTTTCTTAAAAACTAATCACTTCCTCAACTGCTCTATATTTTATGTAACTTTATCTCCTCTCAAGCCTCATTTAATACAGTTCAACTCTTCATAGATAATTATGTATTTCTACTTCTGTTTTTCTGATAGATGCAACAGGCTATCACTGTAAACGTTGTGAATCCTAATTATTCTTTCTCTTTAATCGCTCTGAAAGTCTGTCTTGTTACATTATAAACCTCATCATCTCAATTTATCAATAAAATCTTTTGTTTTTCTGATAGTAGACAGTTTGAAATAAATTCAAACTCTATCACTGTAAACTTTGTGTTTGATTGATAGATGGCGCCTCTACTCTCAATATTCTTGACTTGAATAATTTCGGCAACAACGTTGTTTCTCAAGTAAGCACAACGTTATGACTTTTCTATTGTGAAATATGATTCTACATTTTTTCAAGATAACTTCTCAATTACGGTTAAAAACAAAAAAAATTCTCTGACACATTCATGGAGATTTTCCGATTTCAAACATATTTATAAAAGCAACTATATTGTCGAAACAATTAAAAAACAATATGATTCAACACTAGATAATTTATTATTATAAAATTACACAGGATATCTGCCTAAATATTGCCATTTTTATCACGTGATCCGGCGTGACCAATGGGAAATGATAATCGCGTTGTTTTGTGGAACAATTAAGACTTAAGCCCCGCCCATCTGCCATGTGATGAATACGATATTTTCATTTGCGATGAATTAAAAGAATAACATGATTTATAATGAATACAATAGCTAAAAGAAAGAAAATTACTCTTTCCTAACACAAAGAATAAAATAATCACGAGGATTCATTGTCGAAAAAAGGAATTTTGCCATATTTATTTATATTTTTGCAATATTTAATTGCAATAGCGTCCTTTTAGGTTAGACCTCGTGATAGCGATTTTTATTTCGTAATCCACTGTGGTGAAAAGTGATATCCGCGTTATTGGCAATTTGTTGAAGGACATTGAGACTTACATCAGCCACATGATTGGTAACGAATCATTCGAATTGACTAATCACATGACTGCTAGTGCAATTGTTGTTCAACACGTTGGCAACAGTTTTCATTGGTTACAGATCACGAGGTTAAAATCGCCGTTACGAGTTCTGACTTTTGTTTTATCAATGAGTGTTATATATGCTTTTTGTGTTCTTTGTCTTAGAAAACAGTAATTATTTTTTATTGCTGTTTTATTTTTTTAAATCATGCTATTGTTCTGATTCATCACCAACGAAAATAATGTACACAATAGCAATATATTTTATTTCTTTGGTTTTTTTGTAAGTATCTAACAAATTGTTTGGAATATAGCAATCACATGGATGATGGGCTGGGCTCAAGTCTTAATTGTTCACACTGTTCAAATCAATACGAATATCATTTCTCATTGGTCACACCGCATCACGTGGTAAAAATGGAAATTTCCAGACAAATATTCTATGTGATTTTATACTATATAATTTTTGTTTTTTCAACTGTTTCGTCAAAGCAACTCTCTTTCATAGATATGTTTGAAATGGAGAAATTTCTTATACTAAGCCTTTCTAACAGACAACTGTTTCTTTTTTTTAACCTTAGTTAAGATGTTGAACTTTACCTATATGGTTGTAATTGATATTTTTTAATTGAAATAAAGTTAACAATTTCTTTTTTTTTATTAATGCATAATTTATCCTTGATATCATTAAGACTACCTCTGGTGAATTCGCAGGAAGTTTGCCAGACTTAAATATATTTGAATTTTTAGTGTCCTTTTGACATTACAGAGTGAGACCTAAAACGACGTAATTCGCAATTAAATTCTTTAACTAATTTTTAGTTTATTGTGTTGTCTTATGAAGCAGTAATTTTCTTACCGTTGTTTTACTTTTTCAAAATAATTCAATCGCAAAATATTTCGAAAAACACAATAAATCTCGATGACATTCATTCATTGGTGTTTTGTAATTAACTAACAAATTGTATGGAATGAACTAACGACATGGCAGATGGGTGCGGCATGAGTCTTCTTTGTTCAACACAATGCGTTCACCATTTTTCATTCGTCACACCGGATCACTTAAAAAATAGCAATTTTCAGACAGATACCCTGTGTGATTTTATTATATATAATTTTTGTTTCTTGAACTGTTTCGTCAATATATTTGTGTAGCTAGAATGTGTAATTTATTATTTACATGTAGATTTCCCAATTTGCTATACCACAACATTTTTAAATCCAAACAACTCTTTCTGGGTGTTGCAGTTTCTTTTTCAGTATAAATGGTGGCCCTCGTATAAACTCGATCTTTTTTAATGAAATACCCTCACTCAAGATCGTACTAGTTGCTTTGTCAAGATAGATGTCAAATTAAATAATACCCCAACGCCCACAGCAAACAATATTCCATTAAAATGCTAAATTGAAGATCCTTATTTACACGGTGAGCAAGCAATACTTCATGTCTGGTGAAGATTGTCGGGAACCTGATTTTTTTTACCTTTTTGAGATGGAGCAATCCCTCTGCAGGTAGAGCCAAACTGGATTCTGGGGATCTGTCTGTCAGTGCAGTTGCGATATCCCGAAGCCTCTCGTGTCGCCAATCTCGTCTGGCCCTGGCCTTATCGTCGCATCTTAATTTGTCTCGGGTAGGGGGTGAACCAGAGCTTACCAAATATTCTGGAAAGAAAAAAGAAAATGAAGAAAAAGAGAGTCATGACAACACAATGCTCGTATATAATTCAAATGTGGTTTCCCTTTTTTTGTCGCCATAATGAATCCAAATGGATTCGTGAGTTTCGAAAGTGATGTAAACAAGGGCTTTCGAAGAATTGTTCTTTTTATTTTTGATGGTGTGGATAAACAAGAAATGAGGTTTTTTTTTGGTCGGAATGTGAAATTGTATGTACGAGGGAGCCTTTTTATGTTGGCAAAATGAGGTACGAGGGAATGTTTTCAAATGGGGGCGGGAAATAGATATAAAAATGCAAAATTATTTTTTCTTTTCAATATATTCATCTGCAATCCTCATACGTTTTCTAAACTTTCAATTAACATATTTATCTCTTTGAAAAAAAGTTTGATATTTGTCTGAAAAATTCGCAGAAACTGCATTTTTCACTTCTTCATCACTTGAAAATTTCCTCTCACGAAGTTCTTTTACAAGTTTGGGAATAGATAATGATCGCTGGCAGCCACGTTGCCATAAAAGATATACCGTAAGTTTGCCGCTAAATGGCGAACTCGCCAGGTCCAAATCTTCAATTGAAGTAAGTAACTTACAAATAATACCTCAGATGATATCCATTAAATTAGGGAAGGAATGCTGATTCGAGTTTTTGATGTTGTGACTGGAATTTGATAAGGGAGATAGTTCTGAGTAAAAGACATTATTTTGAAATATGAAGATTTTTGTCTGTGACACATTTTTTTTTCTGAAACGTTCACAAAAAGGCAATTGAAATATAACTTCGAGGGAAAAATTAAAATTAATTTTCTATATTTCATCATACAAAACTCGTTGAATTTTATTCAATCTCGTAATAGAGTATTTTATCAATATAGGGTGACTCTTTGTCTACTACATGGATTTTAACTTCTTAAGACCAAAAGAAATATTTCTTTTCTATACATTTTTTTGATATTCCGCTCTTTTCAAAAGATACAGGGTATTGAAATATCATAAACAATTTTTTTTGCATATATATTCGTAATGGATAACGGAAATTTGTTGGAGATTTTAAACAAATGGGACCTCCTCTCCCCTAAGTTTTTCGAGTTAACGCACCACCATCTCTTGAAACCATCAAAACTCACTATGAAATAGGAAATTACAAAATAAATCCTAGCATTTTCTGTATGCTTGAACATTTTAGAAGAATATATATTATTCCAGATTATTCTCCCAAGAAAATTGATGTTCAATGCTTTGAAGTTTGAAAAAAAAATTGAGAAACTAATCTAAAATAATTTCACGATGCCATAGCTCTCTCTTTTTCGAAAACATTAATTGAGAATTTTGCTATTGAATTCTTGGGAAATTCCGAAGGCTAACAAGATGAAAAATGATAGAATATCTTGACAATCAGAAGTCTTGCGATATATTGTTAGATCATTATGATACTACTACAAGTTCCTATTACTATCAACACATCTTAACATAAGACTATAAGAAACATCCATATAAATATTGCAAGGGCAAGAATGTTGACACGGAGGTGCTAAAAGCATTCGCAGTTCATAATTTTCTTGGCTCAACACAAAAAAGCAACAAGTTTAAAAATTTTTTCTATTGGTTTTCGCGACAGCTGCCCAACCAGTTTTGCGTACAACCAGATCCTAAATGAACCTACCGCCATAACCATAGAGCATAATGAATCCTAAGCAATTGACCGTCGTCGTTATCACAGTCATCATCATCATCTTCATTCCGAGGCCTTGCAACAATCTGCCTTATGACCCGAGTCGGATAAAAGTGTGAAATAGAGAAAAAAATTGTGTATGAATTCGTAGAATTGTTCAATGTGTTCACCTATCGGCAAGGAGGGCAGAGGAAAGAAGGAAAAAGTGTCCATCGAAATTGTACAAATACAGATGTTTATGTTGTTACTTGACTGAAGATCGATCAAAATGAAGAATGGGAATTTATCTGAACACTGAATGAACAAATTTTAACATTCTTTGTTTCGTAATAATCAGAATTACAATTTTTGTCAAGGTTGCTTCCTCTTGGTCATTTATTTAAATGACTACAGTTTGTCATTGATAGGAAATCAATTCTTTCTAAATTTGGAAAATGAAGTGACATTTTCTAATGCATCGACGTTTCGAAACGCAACTGTTGATTAATACTACATTGTGTCTCAAGGACAGAAAAGATGCATTTGTTGACCTCAGGCTGTTTGTTGCTCTGCTTGATTTAATACTGCACATACACAAGAAATCGATGCACCATTGAATACATCCATGAGAATAATTACAGGCACCAAAAGATCTACATCGGCTCATTGGTTACCAGTATTGTCCAACATTGTCCCATATTCGCAGACAGAATGCATCTCTGAATTCTTGGAGCAAATATCATTCTTTTCCTAATTTATTTCCAATTATTTCATACATTCCACAAAATAGAATTCCTAAATTGAATTTATGTAAACCATTCTGGTATTTTACGTTCTTCAAAATGAACGTTAGTAATAAAGAATTATGGAAGTTTTAGTGGAACTCTTATGAAATGTTCAATAAAGATCTCATTTCTGATTCTTCTGGAAAAAATTCCGGGTTTTGATCTTCCAAGGAAAATTTTGACAGGTCTTATTCGTCATGGTCGTTCCAATAGATTTAGATGGAACTCAGTTCCAAGTGCAAGTTGTGAATGTGGATATGCGGAAGAAACAATACCTCATGTCATCATTAATTGTCCTATATATATGTTTCAAGATGGTTTTAGGGCTATTTATAATGTTTCTGATTCTTTCTTGGAATGGGTTATAAATTTCAAACAAATTCGACACGTATTTTCTGTATTCAGTTCATTTTCTGCTTAAGTCTTTTTATTTTCATATCCAATGTGGGAAACTTGAAGAAGCCCCTGTGTTTATTAATAGAAGACCACTCTTGAAGAAAAACGTTCCTTAAGTATATTTAAGCTTATTTTTGTACACACAACAGAAACACTTATGTGGGGAACCAGAGTTTTTGTTCATGTTTCATGTCATACAACGAATTGTATGGCACCCCGTCAACAACCCCTGCTAACATTTGTTTTGTAAGCCAAAAGTTCAAAACAATTATATATATACATATATGACTCATTTCAATGGACGAATTTGAAGAATTCTTGGAAATATCTGACTTCACTGGTATTTCATTTAGTGGGTTACATTCACTACATCTAGGTTGCTGCTTTTTTTGACTTGCAAGGATTTTTACGAAATATTAATTTTATTGGATAAGCAGTCATCAATATAGCCTTCTGCAACCGCTGAAGAACGCCAGCCTCCATATCTTCTGAGTGTTACCAAATCAGCCCCAGAGTTAGCTAGCAGAGTAGCAGAACTACGACGAAAGCAATGTCCTGTATATGTACGCGGTTCAGGCCGTTTTAAAGAAGTTGCTAGTTTGCTAAGAATTATGCTGAATGTATTTTTTTCCGATCTGTTATATTGTGCATTTACTTTTCTAGTACAGAATGAACAGACGACTTTGAGAAGTGTGGAAGAGCCGAAAGTAAATATATGTGTTGAATATTCCAACTAGATTCATTGCTTCAATGGTTTTATTTATAATTGTAAAAGTTTTCCTCGTATTATTTTTCGTTTTAGGTGCGGATACTATCAATAAGTCTCCTCTGTTATCAATTTCTTCAACTATAAAATCGAGCAATTCATCCCGACGACAAGTTCCATATATTCCCATGATATAAGAAATCTCAATACAAAATTCACAAATTGAATGTGTTCTCACGATAATAAATGTATATAAGTTGCACTTCACATCTTTCATTCAAATATTTTACAAAGAATATGTCATGTTTAACATTTGATGGCCATAGGTTAACGTAATTTTTAACAATTTCGATGTAATTTATACCGTCAAGAGCTCCAGAGGTTATAGTAAATTTTCAACATACCTTCGTCTATGTGTTGGGAACTGTTACTTCAACAAATTCCTCCTGAAACACTACATTTTCTACGCGAAGAAAAGGTAATTCACCTTTTCGGCAAGCTCCAGCAACTACAACGATCAATGTTACTTTATTCATTAAATTGCCCATCAAAATTATCTTTCAGGATATAGAAATATTTTCTTTATTAATAAGTTTTGCCTTTAGAGGCTGCTAATTCCGAATGTCGTTTTAACAAACTGGAAAAATAATACTTTTCCTTACTGGTAGCACAAATAACTATTAATCCATCGTTTTCAAAATCATGAAAATAATGTCACTTAGAACACTGTAACTCGATGATTTTGGTTCATTATGAAACTTTGACAGTAATCTGCTGAAGGTAGAAATCATATGGATATTCATTTAGTGAGCCATCAGTTAGGTCGTGGACTTATCAACAAATGCAGTATGCCTATGATGGTCCCAATTTCACATTTAGATCCATGTCCATGTACCAGATGAAGAGTTAAAGACTCATCCTGTATAAGTTCCAATGCGTAATAAGAACACGACATTAATGTGTTTTATCGCAGGTTCGAAGATCTGGTGTTAATATCGAAAAACACTTAATGGTTTTCACGCGCTCTATACCACGTCAAGGCGCAGAAAATCTTTTCATTACGAGGCTCAAATTTATCTCGATTCCATGATAATCCCAGCCAACCACGGCATCGCATCTGGTTCCCCGTGCATCCAAATGGTATAATTACAGATGTAATTAACTCCAAAGTATAAGGCTTCAGCGGAAATTGCACTTTTTCTAATGACTCCTCTCGATTGCAATGCTCTTGGATATCCGCATAATAACAGACAAATCCGAGATATCCCGCCGCCCCCTATGCCCCTCCCTATAACTACGTTAACGAACAAGATTCGTATAGCTGAAGGTTTAGTGCGGTCGGCCGTTGGAGACCGCAAAATACGATCCTGCGAGACCAGTCGCCTGAAAAAAATTAAGTAAACATCGCTATCGATTGCATAAAATGAAGATAAGATGGTCAGAACGAGAACATGGCATCGACCAACCCTCCATTCCTGATGGAAAATATGAAACAGAAGTCATGCAACTCTGAAGTGCCTTCATTTCAATCGGAATCATAATGTTTGATCCTGAAATCTTCAATATATGAGCTGAATCTCAGGCGTCAACGTCAAGTTACCATTTTTTTGAGATTTCTATGGTTCTAGAGTTCAAGATTCTAGGGTTATGGCAATACTTATGTTACAAGGCAGCAATCTCACACTCCCCTTAGAAACTGTGACATTTTTGAGAAACAGAGCAAGGAACTCATGTGCAGGGCTCTTCCAATTAATCAGTGGGTGGCTCCCACCTCAATTCGACTTAAACCAGAAGCGACACGATGAGTGGGGTATGAGATGGAGGTACGGTTGACACGAAAGGGGAGACCGTCTGTCCATGTGAACAGAGAGCACCATGTGAATTCTTCCAAAAAGTAATTAAGTATTGAGGAGCGCACTCGGCTGTGCAAAAAAAACCATTCCACGTTCCAGGGGGCACGTCCTTTTATATTCTCATGGGAACACAATGAAAACGCTATGCGCATGTGAATCCCTCTAAAAATTATTTGGAACGTAGAATCTTCCTTGACCCTAGATTATCGCTATGAAAACAGATTTATCGGTTTTCGACTACGCTTTATGTATGTTTTATACTTTTTTTGCTCAAAAAAACTTTGATTTCGAAACGAAAAAAATAATGAACAGATATTTTTCAATAACTCGGACTTTCAAACTTAATAATGATTAACATTGTATTCGTGAATAAAACTTCATTACAAGATCGTTGATTACATTCGTTTCGGCTAGTTTTAATCCTTTTATTCATGTTCAAATGTTATATACATAAAATGAATGAAGACACTCAATATTCAGAATGACGAAAGTGATACCAACTATATTATAGGTTTGTCTACATTAAAATAATCAGAATTGAAAGTCTTTATCCCTGTATAATCATCGAATTAATTTTATTGAGATTATGAATTTGGAATCAACATAAAATTAGCAATAATTTGTCTGGTCAGGTATAAATATTGTAGAGCTGTTTTCGAGTTCTCAGAAATGAGAACCGTGATTCGTCCGACTTGGGTGAAGGAATGTTTGGTAAGTTATCTACTGTTATCATTGAAGACCCAATTGTTTTTTAGGCTTGCTTACATGAAGAATTTCTGAAATTTTCGTAGTGATGTGTCAAAATATTTATGGAATTTATAAATTTTAATACCTCACTCGTGACCAACAATTTGGATTTACCTTTGGTCAAAAAATCTGAACGATAATAGTATATTATATACCGCGGGACTGAAGTAGTACATTTAATCCTGAAGGTAAAGTTTATGGCCCGACCGCAGGGAGGGCCATAATTTACCTGAAGGATTTCAATCAGTTTTTTCTCTCTTCAACTCATTTAATAAACAGTCTTTAAAATAAGTTACCATAGTAACATTGCGTTGTGACAATTATAATTTAGAAACATTGTCATTACTAGTCATTGTAAAGAAACATTGTTATTGATAATTATTGGTATCATGAGTGAGGAAGGTGTATCTGATATTGATAAAAGAGCAGCCGAAGTAGGTGAAGAATTGTTACTACCGAAATCTAGAAAACTATACGAGCAGCAGTACGATGCTTTTAAAAAGTGGTGCCGCTTAAAAAATGTGAGACAACCTACTGAAAATGCGCTGTTAGTCTACTTCAATGATAAATCAAAAGCGGTTTGTGCCTCAACTCTCTGGGCACATTACTCAATGCTGAAATCGGTTATTAACATTAGAGAAAATATTGATATAAGTAAATTTCCAAAATTATTAGCTTTTTTGAAGAGAAGAAATGAGGATTTAAGCCAAAGAAGTCAAGAATTCTCATGTCTGAGCAGGTAGATCAGTTCTTACAGGAGGCTCCAGATGATAAATATTTAATGCTTAAGGTGAATTTGGAAATGTGTTTATATTCAGAAATTTTAAGAAATCAATTTTTTGTAGGTTGCACTTCTTTTGGGCGTTGCGGGGAGCTTGTCGTGGAAAAGAGTTGGTTGATTTAGAAATCGACGATGTGAGAGATTTGGGCGATTCCTTCCTAATTGCGATTAGAAACACCAAAAATAAAATTGACCGAAATTTTGTGATCAAAAATTCAGAAAACAGTGCCATCAGTTTTGTGGCGATATTTCGAAAATATGTGGCATTGCGAAAGACAGAGACACCTCATTCAAAATTTTTTGTTCAATACATCAACAAAGAATGTACTACGCGAGTAGTACGAAAAAACATGTTTGGTACATTTCCATGGCAAATAGCAGCTTTCTTGAAATTAGAAAATGCGACGTCTTATACGTGGCCGAGGGATATATTGAATCGTCTATTAAAAATAAACAAAAAATTTCAGATAAAATATTTGGTCAAGTCGCCGATTCGTCTACTATAGTTATGCCACAGTCCTCATTCTCGCTTCCTGTTTCCGCAGGATCTTCGAAACAAACACCAGTTCAATATGATAAGGACCTATCTGTTACTCGTCAGTTACCTGCTGCATTAACCCAGGAAAGACTGGTCAATATGACGAACTGTCACAATATTAATTTGAATATTAACGTTAATTATCATTCTAATTAATTGTATTTTTCAATAAAATATCCCTTAAATTCGTTTGTTTGTGATTTAATCGTTCCGGGAGTTTCGTCAATATTTAATCCCGGAGGGATTAAATGTGACACTTTAGTACCTGTCACAAGGGAGTGAAGTTGTCACTTTAGGCCCGAAAGTACGAAAAATAATTTTTATGAATTTTTCAGTTGAAGAGATAAGATTTTTTATGAAACTTGAGAACTGAAGTGAATCTTTTTGTTTCTTCATTTTTTTTGCAAAGGTTACAATTCGTGTTAATTTCTGTTTATTCAATTAGTTTATAGATATAATCTCTTCTCTATTGTTATATTAATAATAATAATAATGAGTAGTGTGAAAAATTGAGCGGTTACGCTTTAGTGAGCCTTAACGTGTGGAACCTCCACTGGAGAAAAATACATACGAGGAATAGCGCAGCGTGATTCATATTTTGCTCGCAGAAAATGTCTGAAATATAGCGAAATTTCAACTCAAGAAAACATACATCATATGGGTTCCCAAAATGATGTCAGTTTACAAAGAAAATCGCTTGAGTTCAGAGCTCAAACAACGGTTTGACGAAGATGGTGAGCCCTTTCAACAACTTATCATAATCCATTACGACATGTGGGTTTCTCAATCTCTCACATCACGTCAGTGCTTTCCACCATTTAATTCATCTTTTAAGAGTGATGAATAGCCTTCAATTTAGCATAATCCAGCTAGAACCAACCGATCCACCTATTATAAAAACGATCATTCAATTTTAATTTGACAACAAATACTTTTTTATCTTAACTCGAAACCTATTTCATACTCAGTTTGTAATCTGTATGGCATATAGTGTTCGATGTTCAATTAAAAAATATTATATGGAAAGCTGGCGAACCAAGACTTATCTGATGGCTCCGGTTAGATGTTACAATCCCATTATTTCGCACTTAAGGAGTTGTTCAACACGTTTCGATTTTTAAATCGGGTTCGAGTTTCAGAATTATGAATGAAGAAGATAGAATCTGCGTGGTAGTATTAACCTCCATCTATATATTGAATGGATTATGAACTTATACTGACAGGCATGAAGCCAGATGCTTTGGAAATTGCAGATACGAGGGTTGATCAAGAATATTTCGATCAGACCAGATATGACTTCATGAAGAATGTTAGAAATCAAGTCATTCATAAAGGGTTTTTCAATAGGGTCTTGACTACTTTGAATTCATTCTACCACTGAACATGTCACTGTCAATTCATTCATTAAACTCATTATTTTCATGATGGTAAAGTACACGAACGAACAATGGCTGCAAATTACGCTATATCTGTCCAGAAATTTGAAATTAAACATTAAAAGTTTATTTTTCCAATCATATGAAACATTTTTATAGACTTTCTTTTTATAGATTTTATTTTATGCCATCTATGAAGTCAAATCTGGTTTCCCGGAGCGATAATTTCAGTCTAGATAAAAGAAAAAGTCACGCGGAGCTAGACCTGCGAATAAGGAGATGGTATTTATCGAGTGTTTGGTGTTAGAATTGTGAATATTCGTAGTGGGTTATCGTCATGCCACATCCACAAATTGTTTTACCACAAATTTTCTTTGTTAGAGAAATTTGTGTGGTTTATATTTAAAAAACACAACTGTGTATTTTAACTTCGGAAATAATTGCAACAACACGAATTGATTACATCAATGAAATCAAATAAAAAATGTCTGTATAATGTTTTCGTTTCAAGTTAATAACACCAGGAATAATGAAGTTATGAGAACTTTTCATTTGACGCCATTTTCCAGTTTTCTCGGAAACGGTTTGACTTGCAACGTTGAGTTTTTCACCAAATGAAATTTCTCAAAAATTGAGTCCGAAAAAGTGCCACTTATTTTTTTGTAGCTCATCGGTGTTTCTGAGATCCCCTCACTAGACAACGAATTCAGGACACCCGGTACATACAGCTTAACGTGGACTTGCTTCACATAATTAAAATTTTTCCAAATCATGGATATTCAATATTTCGTTACGTCCGAATGCTATTTTCCTCCTCTTTCTCAATAAAAAAAACCACTTCCTTCTTTCTATAACTCATAACTTCCTGCATTCATGAATCAATAAAATATTCCATACCAATTTTTTGTCCTAAAACTGAAATTGAGAAAACCAAGAGGTTGAACGAAAGGAATTGCTAGAAATGATTGTTTCTATTCCCGCAAACGAACGTGTTAATATTGAAAGATTTCCATCTCGAATAACGTAAAACTGCTAGAGCATAAATTTAATACATAAATCATTATATGAAAGAGTTCCACAATAACGGAATCGAAGAATGTGCAAATAACCTCGGTGATATGCAAATAATTGGATTCGGAAACGATGAAATTAAATGATCTGCACCAGTTGAAATTGTCAGCAATACAGGAAAAAAGACTTTTCGAATGTTAGTATTTACCTTGTATAATTAGTAATTGTACAACAGAAAATATACATGCACTGACAGAATAACAGAATACAATTCAGCAGTGTCTACAAACAGAAAAAGGCTATTATGATCAGGTACATTAGCAGAGCTCTAAAACTAACAGCATCTATATACGGACCGACCATCTTACAGGACATTACCTCACTATTCTCTATCACAAATAAAAAAAGTAATAAAATAGCGTACCCTATATCAACGTTAAAATAGGTCACAAACTTATTCCTTTCAATATTAATCATGGATTTTCACGAAATAAATGAGTCATCAATACATCCTATAATATTTGATTATCTTTGTTATATTTGGAATATTTTTGCAACCTGATTATCCGAAAAAGTATTGGATATTAATTACCCAATATACTTATTTATCCTTGTGGCTGTGTTTCGCATTAACCACAGAATATTTTAACATGGAATCGTTTCGTTGTTTCGCAGTAGAGCTGTAGTTGAAACGTGAAAATTTTCCGATCTCTCTACACGTGAGATAAATTTCACGAACTCGGCAATTAGTCACAATAGTCAGTTCGATTCCGAGCGGCCGATTATTATTATCTTCTATGGTCATAGCACAACGACACCACCTCGCTGCACCGTTGTGTCATTGAACTGGCCGCAATGGCGGAATCATTCATCATTCAATAAACGCGGGAGATTCAATTAACATGAAGACAATAATAACTTTCACCTGAATACGGGGAGAGTAGGTTTTGCATCGGCTGATTATTTGCATTGTGCATCGGCCGTTGCAGAAAAGTGAAGAGGTAATTAATGATATTCTCAGTCAATTATCTCATTTAAATAGTTCGTTGTCCCGCTAGAGATAGTTTGAAGTCATTAATTTCAAACTACGATAGTATGTTATCCGTAATTGCGTTTTGATGCACTTATGTTGGCGTTTGGCGTACCGATTGTCGATCTTTCACCTACGTAGGCGATAAAAGAGGATCCATTTGTAAAGGTCCCACAACAATGTCATAGTGTATGATGGTTCAGTTCAACTTGTTCTGATAAATCGAAAATAATCATCTACATAATCTCTTTTCTTTTGTTTTTGAATGGTGTAGGTTATATGATTAAATATAATGTTTCCTCGTGTACAAATACACTCTCAGGACACAAAGTATCTGGAAATTTGGAATAAAACGCAAAATACTAAACTTCGTCAATAATTATTGAATCTCCTGCAAATATGCTGCATTTGAATTGGTACACATGTGCCAAGGTATTTTCAATCTGTTGAAGATTATATTTTATTTTCTACAATGATAAGTTACCACTCATGCTAATTTTAACTTAAGACCATTGTAAAAGAAAACTATCAATTCTATGATCACTTATGTCATTTTGACTAAGCGTCAAGAATGTAAGGTTAAGAAGTGGACGTTGAAAGAGTAGACGCTCAAAGTAAATACATGATAAATAAACGCTCCTTAAGTGGTTAATAAAAAGGTTTAAATTGAATCTTAATTTTTCCGTAAAGATTCACAACCTTAAAACACAATCTGAATCTGAAATTCATCTTCAAAGAGAAATTGACAGCCAATCTTATTACCTTAATCTTATGAACAAGTGCTTTGAATTAACAACATATATAATGAAGTTTCTTGGAGTATTTAAGGGTGCTTTATTATGTTTTGGGAAAAATTATTCTTGTAGACAAATGATAATCAAAAATCTTCTGAATTTCATAATCTATCTATATGAAGTTGAATTGAAATTTTTTCCGAATAGGTTTTGCTGATTCTTCTGTGAGGAACTAATTTAGATTTCAAAACATGAGAAATTCATTCAATACCATAACTTTGACATTTGTACTCTATGAATTATTAAAACATTGGAATTTATAGTTTCGAAATAGGACATAGAAGAGAACACAGATAAATATCGATAGTTATGAAAAATTAGAAAACATGGAAAAAGCCTTGATTTTATGATCTAGAGAATTAGACTCATAGAATTGGGAAAGTTAATATTAGATATGAGTATTTTATTGTGAAATGTTCAATTAAATTAAGAATAAATTCCAGGAATTTAACATCAATACTCAGCTGGAAATCGAATTCAGTATGAGTTTCAGCTGGAATAATGATTTGGATAAAAATTTTTCGTCATTTTCCGAAGAGCAATGAAAATGTGCTTTTGTCATAAATATTACACTTTGGAGCCTCAAAAAGCAACGAGGTGAATTAACAAGTATGTCTACAATTTTATGAAATTTCATAATGTAAAAGCTACATTTTTTATGTAATCTCGAAAGGAAACCATAGTGACTGAGTCCAATTTAAAACCTCATAACTTTGCAACGGGACAATATTGGAAAAGGTAGTATACTAATAAAGTGTTTCTTTTTGCTTCAAGAATTAACAGTTAAAATTAATTTTGACCATAGATTCTTGACGTAAAAAGAAACATTTTCTTCCTATAGCATTTTTCCAAATTTGGCCCCGTTCAAAAGATATGGGGTGAAAAATTTCATAAAAAAATGCATTTTCAACTGTAATATTCAAACGACATTATCAAGGGTAATACCACTAGAGGTGAGAATTTTTTGAGAACACTCTTGTTTTTTGGGAATTATGCGTTTAAATTTCAGGAAACAAAGTTATCCTTAAAATACCACCAGCCGAAGGCGAGTAGTATTTCGGGATCACTTTGTTGAGTGAAATTTGTATAATTTTCAAAAAACGACAGAGTGTTCTCAAAAAAATTCGAACCTCGTGTGGTATTTGGAAAGATCATTAAACACATTACGAGCATTATTTTCGAATGATGAAGTAGATACTGATGTTGTTTCTTGAAGGACATTTTTTTCATTCCTTATGGCTGTGATTATTTTTTTGTGATGTTGTTGGTCCAGTTGGAGATACGGTTTCACTGACGCTGCAGAAGAATGGCCTGTTATCTTTATCAGCTGTTCCTCGCCAATCCCTGCTTTGGCTAATTGGCTGACAGCAGTAGCTCGATGCGAGTGGTTGGTTATCTCCGACTTGGTTGTGTTGATGCCAATGAGTTTTGCCAATTCTTTTATCCATTCAGCTATCGTATTGGGACCGACTGGGGAGTTTTTGAACCATGAACCATATTTCTAATTCTTATGTGGAGTAAGGAATAGTCTTTCAGTGGTTATGTTTGCAGTTCTTTTGGATACAAGTAGCTTATATAACCTCACCGGGCAAATATCTTCTTCAATATTGGGAGTCAGCCATTTCGTTTCCGCACATTTTTGGGCACCACCTTGTCTTGTTTTACAAAATATCGGATTGTAGGCTATTCGGCCCGTGGAATTACCATCCTTTTCAATTTCGAATTGGAAATGCGAAATTAGGCATGATGAACCCTCTCCTCCGCGCCAAGCAGCAATAAAATGCAATTTTCTGTTCAAACCGTCTGGATAATGTTCTTTACATAAGTTGACCATCTTTTTGTGTTGCTCCAAAGACAGCGCTTTGGCACTAACTTTTCTTTTCCCAGGGCCCACTTGCAAAATACGCCTCTTGGCGTTTCATGCATCCCGCGCCGTTTTAAAAGCCACGCCTGTGAATGTATCGAACCTAACGCCCCATTCGGAATAGAATTTTTCCTGCAGCTGGTTGGCAGTATTATTCCACAAGGTTTTTACGACACTTTCCTTGTAGTCTGATCCATCTCTTTTCTTCATATTGAAAGCCCAGTCTAGCATAATACTATTGAGCTCTGACAAACTTGTTTTTTCATTTACAAGGTATTCCCGGGCAGCACAGAATTCTTCAAATTGTTTCCAAATGTAGGATCTTGACTTCACTGTATTAAGCGTCACACTTTTCTTCACACTTTCCTCAACTGAAGTAATATTATTATACGATTCCCAAAACGTTTCATTTTTATCTACTATGGTAAAATACGAAAATAAACTGACAGAACTGCCAAATGTGCTGTTGAAGTTATCGCTAACAACTGCTTGTTTATCGTAACCATGACGACCGCTACTTCCACCAACGGCCAAAGCTATCAGGACGTATTAATATTCCTATGCAAATTAGGCATTTGATAAAAACACATTTCTAAAAGTGAAAACACTGTGAGGTTGAGTGTTTTCAGATACAGTTTGTTTCTATAGGTCCGTTTTCAAAAATTGAGCGATTTCATTGGACGATGTAGTATAGTGTTGAATGATCAATTGAAATGATCTCTTGCAGAAGGTTTTGATATCAGTCATGCATATTTTGGAATCAATAGATTTATTCCATTTCTTGTGGGATTCTCACTACTACTGTACAGATTGGTTAAATTGGATGAAAAACAAATATCACTTGAACTAAAGGTCTGTGTCTTGTACTTCCTAGAATCATTATTTTTTTTTACAGATAAAATCATTCATCTTTTTTTGTCCTAAATTGCACCATTTTTGGGATATTTGAAGTTGAAAGGAATTAAATCGATATAATCATCCGATGAAACATGAGTGAATCATTTCTTAGGGGGAAAATAATGTTTTTGAACAATTCAGATTCAACAGTGGATGATGTGGAATTTTCATTAAAACTAAACTGGACTACAGAGGGGTATTTGCCCAATGTGAAAACTTAAAATGCTTATAACTTTTTAACGCAGCTGAATATGGAAAAACGGTATGGAAAAAATTGTTTCTTTTGATCTCAAGAACTTATGGTTAAAATTTACGCAGTGGTCAAAGACTCACCCTGTCTATAACTAGCTGAAAACCGCAAATTGAAAATTTCCTGAATTTTGCATTAAATCAATAACAATATCTTTATTCGATGCAGATAAGGCACCGATAATCTTGAATACTAAATAAATATTCCTATGGCAATATTCCTTAACGGTAAAATAATCAGCTTTCTGTAATTCTATGGATTGCGTTTGCACCACATTTTCCACTATACCACAGATCGGCGGACCCGTTGACCTTTTAGAAACGAACGTTTAGTGGACATCAATTTTCGGACAACCAGTTCGTATAAATCAGCAATTATGTCGGCAATAACAGTCACAAGGACCATTTTCTGATGTTTTATGTCATATCAAAACTACGGGAGTGAAGAAACGAACTGGAGGTTCTTTCCGTTTGAGATTATAAAGAATTCATGAGACTTGAATAATTTTACGAGGGAATATCGGCGTTCAGTCCTTTCGGGATTTAATGGAAACGAAAAAATGATTTTTTTTATTATATATATATATTACGGATCAGTTACAGCTGTCGCCGTTTCTCCGTCCCCCAACTTTTATCTTTTTCTATCATGGATGTGTCTTCTTCCAGATTTCTGGCTGACATCGCCTCCTCTACATCGTATCTCCAACTTCTTCGTGGTCGTCTCCCTTTCCTTCGTTCAGAGAGTACCCATTCTAAAATCCTTTGGGGCCATCTGTCGTCCTGCATCTTCTTTACATGACCAAACCAATTGCCTCCTCTTAATCTCTTATGTTATTGGCCAATTCATATCCGTCTCTGCTCTTATAGTTTAATTCCCAATCCTTTCCAACCTTCTAGGAAATCCATTTTGGTTACCATCATCCTTCTCCTTATCCCCTGGGATATATCCTTAACTTCTGCTCCATTACGTTCTACACTCTCTACCATGCTTTTGTAATTGTGTTTCTTGGTGTATTTATTTATATTTTTGTCCCACAACAGGGAATTGAGAGTACGAGTAACGGTTCTTCCATAGCACCTAGATATCGGCATCTTTTCACACCTTTGATTATGCCATTATCTAGGTTTAAGTCTTTAAGATCTTCATTGACCACTATTAGGTACACACACTTTGGCATATTCAAGGTCAATCCTGCAAGCTCATATTCCTCTTTTAGTTTCCGAAACATATAGGCAAGTTCGTCTTCGTTTTCAGCTATCATCAGTAAAGTACCACGTGGACAGATTCTTGTCCCCCACTTTCACCCCCATATAGATTCCATATGTCCAATTTGAAGAAGCTTCTGTGATTACTACTTAAAAAACCACTCTTGAAGAAAGAAGTCCCTCAAATATATTTGAGCTTATTTCTGAACACACAACACTACTGATGCGGGGAGCCAGGGTTTTTTCCCTAGGTTGTTTTGTCATACACCGAATTGTATGGTACCCCGTCACTAAGCCCAGCTAACATTTGTTTGTTAGCCAATAGTTCAAAAAAAAATATATATATACCCTCATATTCCTACATTTTCTGGTCCATTTTGCAAGAGATCGATCTAAATGAATTTTGAAGAGGACAGGGGATAAACAACAGACCTGTCTTAAACCTTTTGAGGTTTCAAAGTGAATTGTAAGTTTACATTCGAGTTTTATTCTTGTGTGGTTCAGGGTATTCAGAGGGTGCTTCCAATCGTGGATCCAACGGTGGCGCCGGTGCATCGAGCTAGAGGGAGACTACTGCGAAGGATTATAACTTAATTTTAAGAATTTATGTATATTCCGGACCGTCCGAGCACTTTTCCGGGAATATAATTGACAGACCTCGTATGTTATCTCTGTAGCGAATTTTATTGTGAAGATGTTGTCCACAGTCGCTTAAATTTTATATCCTCCTCCATCGGATTCTTCAAGATTCTAGAGTATATTTGTCCAATGAGATCACTGCTATTACCCTGTAGTTTTTGGGATCTGATTTTGTTCCTTTTTTATGAATTGGAGAAATGAAGGATGTTCTACATTTTTCTGATGGTTCTTCGCCATTCAGACAGCGTTCGAATAGTCTTCCTATCATTTCAATCAATTACGCAGGACCATATTTAACCAATTCTAGATTTATTCCTCCTAGGCCTGGTGAATTTTAAAGCTTTGTAGCCTTCACTGCCTGTTGAACGACCTCAACATGTGAAGTAGTCTCTTGTATAACCTCTAATCGAGAATCATAAGCGATAAATCTGTCCCTCTTTTCTGTCAATAAATTCTTGTAGTGTTGTACCCATAGTGTCTCTGATATCTTATTGAAATTTATCGAGATGCCATTTGTTTTTATAGCTTTTATTGTCCTCCCAACCTCGGAACTTTTAGTACCTTCGAGCTGACTATCAATATATTGGCATTTTTTTCTCCCATGTATCATTTTTCTTCTTCATAACTCGTTGTTTGGTTTCCCTGTTCATCCGTTTGTATTGTGCTCGAAACTCGTCGTCATCTGTTTTTGAAAGCTGCAGTTTTTTTTTAATTCGGAAATGAAAGAATTTAGAAAAGCACTGACTTTAGGTCAGTAGCATTTGCGCGCTTGTTCTAGAGGCATTTCCCGTACTCTGGAATAATATGATACTAATGCAATACAGACGGGTGGTCATACTCAAGGTCAGCCATGGATTTTCATTCAGAAAGTCGATTTTAAAAAATTTTCGGCTCGATTTTCGAAAATTGGAGACATCTGGGAAAAGTTAGCAGTCTGTTCCATTATGAATAAGCGCGCAAAACGGTTAAGAATGGCTTCAAGAGGGAAGATTCCTTGTAAGAACGATTGTGAGTAAATCACTTCACACTCTTCAAGATACAGGAATAAACATCGTCCTAACTAAATTTTCAATTAGAAATTATAATTATGAACGAAAACTTTGAGGACTCTAAGTTTAGTCGCGACTGCTTAAGTCTAACTGAAAACTAGAAATGCTGAAAGAGAATAAATTATTAATTATCTGAAGCCGATCAGAAGATTCATGTGCACCTAACACCCACTTCAACTTTCTGAATAGATTAAAATGGTCGTTATCGACCATGGTTTTATATATCTACAGGGTGACCGGGAGATTGTCGTTTAAGAAAATTAGATTCATCGTGTCATGGGGTATCCGAAATACCCCATGTATGTTCAGCGATTATTCACGGTTTTCGAGTTATAACTATTTTTAGAAAATTTCAAAACTTTTTCCTCAATCACGTAAAAAAATTCTAAAAAAAAAAATCTGAAACCTTTTTGACTTTTTTCTTTTACAATAAATCTCCATAAGTTGTACTTTGATACATTAAATAACCAGCTTTGTAAATTTAATGTAAGTTTAGGAAAAATTGGTCTCAAGAGAAAAAAATACGTCAAGCGGACCAAAACATTAAAACATAAAATAAAAATGTGAATGGATATTTTCTTGATTGTACCTATGAAATGCGCCTAAGTCTTAGTAATCAGGATCATTTAAAATAAGTAGTACTTAATGGGTTATTTTGGCTAAAAACCGCCATCAAAGTCATCAAGGTGGAAATTATCGGTCCATTTGAACTCCCATCCAGACTAGATGGAGAAACGGTAATCTTGATTAGTTATCAAGTGCCTTAATAATCATAAAAAGACAAAAATATTTTTTCAAGAATTTCCGCCTTGGTGAATTAGATGGCAGATTTTAGCAAAAATATACAATTAAGTACTGCTTATTTTAAATGATCCTTATTGCTAGGAGTTAGGCAAATCAGGTACATTCAGTGATCAAAAAAATATCCATTTACATTTTTTATTTATGTTTGAAAGTTTTGGTCTTCACTTGACGTATTTTTTTCTCTTAAGATCAATTTTTCTCAAACTTACATCAAAGTTACAAAGCTGATTATTTTATGTATCAAAGTACAACTTGGGGAGATTTCATAGCAAAAGAATAAAGTCCAAATATTTTCATACTTTTTTTTTTTTAGGATTTTTTGACGTGATTGAGAACAAAAGATCTGAGATTTTAAAAAATAATTATTAATTAATTTATTAATATATTAACTCGAAATCCGTGAATAATCGCGGAACATAATACATGGGGTATTACGGATACCCCATGACACGAGGAATCTATTTTTTTTTAAACGTCAATCTTCCTGTATAATAATTGATAACGAAATATTTAAAACAAAGCTTACTAATTCCTCTATGGTACAAACTCCTAGTTCATCGCCCACAGTAAAATTTGCATTACACAACAGAAGATCCGAAAGAACAACACCCATAAAAGAACCCACAAGAGAAATGATCACACCTTCACTTCAACAAACACTAACTTCCTAAAATTCCTGGCACGAAATGAAAAATAGAGAGCCACTTCCGTTCGACTTCCACCATCCACTCAAGTAAAGAGATCGTTAAGGATATGAATAAGCCAGTACTTACGATTCTGTGTATCTAATTCGAATAATTTAATTAACATATAATTCGTACCAAATTAAACAGCAATTTTAAACGGGACAGTAAACACATGTAATCTCGAACATAATTTCAGATTTTTCGATTAATTAAAAGAAAATTTGGTCGAATTAGGTTATTACTGTGTTTAACTGCCCAAACTTTCTTTTGTGATAAGTAGGTGTAAAATTGAGCATTACGTTTTTACATTTCGCTGAGGATCGCCATCAAATTGAGATGAGGTAGTCGAAATAAAGTAACCGAAATTAACCGGTCTTCTTCTTGTTCCAATTCTTCTCCATGACTATTTGCCGTCGTTATTGAGGTAAAATTCTTTTGATAATATCAGAATGGAACCTTTTGATAACAATTCTTTGATTATTGACCAGCGCCAAAGCCTTTAAAAATGGTAAAATCGAAATAAAATTATAGTTGGACGAAACCTATTAAAAAAGACGAGAATATAACAAAAATGAAAGGAAAAATAAATTACCGGCGATCTGAGTTCGGGAAGTGGAAGGGGGTAGTTTTTAAGGGTAGAAAACGGTTTATCTCGATTTCCGGCATAACTACAAGTCCTATGGAAAAAATAAAATGACAATATTGTAGGTAATGAAAAGAACTACAACTTTTGTGAATACACTTTTTGGCGCTCTTGTTCACCCGAACAGAATGCCTATCATTTTGCCTGAATGTCTGTTATTTTGGAATATCGAGCCGAAAATTGATAGGGTCCGACTCCTGATGAAGATGTCGTGGCGAAAGTTGAGTCTGTCCGGCCGTATCCTCTCTAGCATCCAAAAGGAATCAGCTAGAGTTTTCATATTTTCAGAATAGGTTAATTGTCCAAATATCTCGACCAAGTTCGTTATTGGGCCAAATCCGTCGGATGGCTCAGTAGGTATGAGCATCTGAAATTTTGTTTCCTCAATAACTACTAGAATATCCATCCGATCAAATTGATACTTGAAATATTGTTGAGGGAGGCTGCAACAAAACAGCTCGCAAAATTTCGCAGAAATCGTCACGCTAGAAAATTAAAAAAATTCTCAAAACAAAATTTTTAATCCTCACTATCTCATAAGATATTTTTCGGGTTTCAATAAAAATTCGTGAATATATTGAGGTGGTCGATATCTTACTTATCCTCAAATTTCATTGTTGTAGCTCTTTTCCATCTAAAGATATGATCATTTTTAAATTTACTCTAGAGAAAAGAGAAATGACATACGTCCCGATGATTTTCTTTGAGCGATGGCCATCACAGATCGATATTCAATTGACAAATGCCGGGCTCATTAAACAGTGTCAGTTGACGTAATATTAATCCAAATTTTTTTAAGGGGAAATCAAAGTATAGGATTCAATCTCGGTGGCCGAAATAATATACGCTGTCAAAATTCAGAAATGCACTGACATAAGTTTTTAGGAAAAGGGAATTATAGCTTCGAACAAAACTTGGAGAAAATTATGAGTAGTTATTTTTAATTTGAAATATAGGTTTGTTCATTCATTAGGCGTTCATATTTGCATCACATTGTCCCATAGTATGGGAAAAGACTATTGTTCACGTGATCAGAGTGCTTATAGATTTGTTATGGTTTGAATATTTACTAGCAAGTAGCTCAACAAGAGCGCCAAAGCAATCTGCCTCACGTCAGTGCTTTCTAATTTTTTTTACATAACCTCGAAACTTGAGTGAAAAATTTAATTAATCAAGTTATTGGTTTTTCACTTTTATCTTATGTGAAAAAAAAATTATTTTTTCACGAAATTTGGTGAATAGTTACTTTTTCATGTTTTGAAGACAATGTTTTTGATTCGAAATATTTATTTTTCATCTTATTTGACTATATATCGAAAAAACAAACTTCTTATTTTCTATCAAAAATTACTGCATCATAAAAAAAGGTTGAGAAGTTTTTTGTTCGTTGAAATCTCGTCTCAGAAATTAAAAGGAGAAGTAAAAAAACTAAAACCAAATTGTCTTCTAATTACTATGTACAATTTTGAGCTATTTAGTGAAATTAACACTTTGATTACTTGAAACCATAAGATTCTATGTTACATTGATAAACAAAAAAACTACAAATCTATATCATTGAGATTGTACCAAACATGCGAAAATACGAGTAGTTGTTCTAAATATCAACGATAGGATTGAACGGAGGGATTTCAATTGAAAAATGTGATTGCAGCAATTTTTTCAAGCCAAAAAGTTTATCCATTGAATTCTAATTACATTTATGTCATAGAAAATCTCATAATATCATACTGATTATTAAGTATTATTATTCATAACAATAGTTTTTCCTTTTCTTTGCATTATCTGAGAACATTTTCCATAGTAATGTCATTCAAAGTATTGGCCATTGTTTTCTACATATTTTGACCACCTTTCTGGCAATTTATAGATACCACACAAATAAAATTGTTCGTCTTTTGAAGCAAACCAACCCAATTTTCGACCTCCTCGCAGGAATCAAAGTGCTGCTCAGCCAAAGCGTGTCCTATCCATGAAAACAAATTGTAGTCGGAAGGAGCGAAGTCTGGGGAATACGGCGGATGGGGTAGCAGCTCCCAGTCAAGTGTTTTGATTGTATCCTGAACCGGTTTTGATTTGTGTGCAGCTGCATTGTCATGGAGCAAAATTACCTTGCCGTGTCTTCTGGCCCATTTTGGTCGTTTCTAAGTAAATGTATGGTTCAAATTGATCATTTGTTGTCGGTAGCGATCAGTATTAACGGTTTCACCAGGTTTTAGGAGCTCGTGGTACACCACACCTTTATGGTCCTAACAAACACTCAGCATTGTCTTCTTGCCAAATCAATCTGGTTTTGCAATCGATGTTGATGGTTGTCCCGGATTAACCTAGGATTTTTTCCGTTAAGGATTCTTAAAGTAAATACATTTTTCATCGCCAGTAACAATCTGATGCAAAACCGATTTTCTTTCGTGTCTTTGAAGCAAAATTTCAAAAGTGTTTTTCGGTTTTCCATCTGTCTTTTATTCAATTAATGTGGCACCCATTTCCCATACTTAAGGATCTTTCCCATAGCTTTTAAACATCATAAATTGTTTTTTGTGCATCATTTAAACATTTCTGCCATTTTTGTTTGATTCAAAGTGTCATCTCCATCCAATATCGTTTGCAATTCGGCGTCTTGAAAGTTTTTTGGTGGTCTACCACGTTTTTTACTTCTCACATCAGAATCATTATTTCTAAACCGTTAAAACCATCTTTTGGATGTTGCTTCTGATAAAGCATGATCACCATATGCCTCGACAAGCATTCGATGCGACTCTGCAGCACTTTTCTTCAAATGAAATCAACAAATTAATGCTTTCCGCAAATCATCACTTTCTGGTACAAAATTCGACATTTTTAACACGATGAAGAAAATATGATGTTGCCTATTCAATGACTTGATGTCTACTCAATATGTTTCACAGATGTCATAACAAACATACAAAAAATAAATAAAGGCTCGTTCACAACAAATGTTCCCTATCGAGACATTTGTATCTTGACGCTCACTTCAGACCGGTATACCTGGTATATATTTATTTGAATTATTACGAAGACGAGACTTCAAGAAACAGAGAAATCCCGATTTTTATTAAAAGCTGATATTTTGACTCGAGAATTTTCGATGGAAAATGAGGGTTTTTTCGATATTAAGCCAAAATAAGGTTCACACTCGCACATAAAGTTAAATTGAAGTGTTCGCTTAGATCCTGTTTAAAATTATGAATTAACCCGCATAGCAATTAATGAACTATCAGCCATAAACTGGCCGAAATAACCGCAAAAACTATAATTAGTTGAGTGTAGATAATGATTATCAGCATGTACAAGTTACACAAAACTCCTAACTGATTTTAACGTGAAAGTGCAAAAGGAAATCTCCAAAAGCAATGTCCGGCAACAAGACAATTGAAACTGTTGCGTTCAGGAATTCAAGACACCTTGAAAGATCGCCTGTGACCATCGCAACGCAAAATGCCATAAATGTTGATTAAATGAGCTTATTGCCAAAATAAAAAAAATCTACTCATCTCTTTCAGAAGATCGAGCTCCCGTACGGCCAGCCGGAAGGACGTACTATAATTGATCCTGGATTTTTCATCAGGAAGTCAAACCCAATCGATTGAGATCATTTTCGGCTCGATATTCGAAAATGACGAGGATTGTCTTTTATATTCCGGGATAAGAAAACAAAAAGATATATTAATAATCGAAAACCGCTTTATTGTTTTTCAAAATATTCCCCATTAAGATATATATACGTTGCCACTCATTGAGGTATCTCCGAAATATGCATTCTGAATACACCAACCGCTTGTGTGGTTGTGTACCACTCGGAATTGACTGTTCTGCGTTGTTCTTGTGGTAACTTTTGTTGGATTCGGCTCATTTTGAAACACTCATACAGTCGAATGCTGTTTACTTCCGGGCTCATTCGCGTAAATCCACAATTCATCTCCTGTCACGTTGTCTTAGTCGTGCTTCGAAGCACCGTGATCATATTTTTGGAGCATTTCTTTCGACCAATCGACACGAGTCTTTTTTTGAGCGATTGACAAACTGTGTGGGATCCAACGCGAAAAAAATTTTTTGATGGTCAAATGCAATATTGAATGTATGCTGGTCCGACTAATGCCTAAGGTTGTCTCAATCTCACGATAGGTCACATGACGTTCTTGCAATATCAGTTGGCGCACAGCATTTGGGCCAAATGAATCTTTCAAGTTACTGTAAACAACATAAATAACGCTCGTGTGTCAAAACGTTCTGACTACTTATAACTTTAAAAACGTCGAGCTCTACGATAAAGCTGTCAGTTGGCAGATTGCAACCTTAGGGTTGTCAAATCCCCAAATATAAAAGGCAACCCTCGTACAGACATTTGGAAGAAATGATGTTCTACTAAAAAAAGCGAGCATAACAGATCACATTCTGAGTTAATATCTACCAAATTGCATAAAGAAAATTGCAGTTGATAGAAAGCAAAAAGATCGAGATATTCCCACAGTTCATTCTGGATATGAAAGTGGTCAAATCGAATTAAATTAGAAGTTGTTACAGAATTATCTGATTAGAAAACTGAACGGTTATTTATTGAGCATGAGAAATCTCACTCTGCCTGCCTTATTTGTTCTTGAATACGTTCCAAATGAGCGTTCATTGTGCCTTACCTTAAACTTAATCTGATAGCTGTTGGATATTATTTCTGTTTAATTAATTCTTGGTAAGATTACTAGAAGGAAGTATCTAACAACCTTTGTATTTTCTCGAGAAATATAGAGAAGAAATTGACTCGAGGAAAGTTTCTGCAAAATAGAATATTATGTTTTATGACAGTCATCATGAACTTTCTTCGAGTTACAATTTACGACTTATTGAAGTGGTAAATGAGATTGATTGGTTTCAAATTCAGGATGTTCCAGATCGGATATAACAATAAAAAGGTGTATCAAGAAGATCTTTACGTTTTCAAATTTTATTTTCCTGATTTGAAAATGGTTCTTGTACATGGTTGGTGCATATTGCATATTATAAGAAGTTGTGGCAATGAAGATGATAAACAAATCAGAAGTACTTTCTTTAATTCAGCAAAGAACAGGAATATGATCTATTTAATTCAATCAATTAGGTATTACAAAATTATAAATTATTGTGTTTTTCAGCGCAAAAGATGGGATTGAATACTCTGGTCGTCGAAATATTGACCTGTAGGATAATAGTTATTTTTTCAGGATTTGCAGAGGACTATACTGTGTTTGCAATGATCATTTTTCTAAGGATCTATTTAGGAGAAGAAATCCAAGGGTGCTGTTGTACTGTGGAAGCATTCCACATCTTAATAGGCCTACGAAAGTGGTTGTAAATGTCAAGACAACATGAAGCATCTCATTTCAATGCGATTGAATTTTTATTCTATTTATGTAAATATATTATCAAATTTTTTATTTATAGTGTTGACATGAAGGACACCTACAACTGCTATTATCTTGTCAGGGTTTAGAACCTCATATCCTAGTCAACTCTCAGTAACTAGATTAATTTATGCTTCTCAAGTGCTATTTCATTATGTCAAAAAATCTTCGTTCATAATACATATTTTCAACAGTTTTTCTGCAGTAATCAATATAAAGTCAGAGAACATGGTATTGTATTTAATCTCTATTCATCAGAAACCTCTTCCTTTTCTCTTAAGTTATTTATGTCCATGTGTTGCATATGGAATACTCGTTGCATTAATCAGAACAAAATTATAAAAGTTCATAAAAAAAATCCCAAACTCAGAAATGTATGCAACCAATACAGAATTATTCAATACATATCTCATGAATTATGGTATTTTATGTAATATATATCATATTGTGAAACGAATATTTACTTAAATAGGTAATGTAAGTACTATGAATTTTGAAGATATATAATTAATATTTTAGTAGAATTTGAATTAATTAACATGGGACTCGAACTATTATGTCTATGACAAAAGCGTTCAATCCAGTGTCACTATAGATTATTTTATTCAGCGAAGGTGTCAATTTCAAATGAACAATTTATTTCAATGAACGAATTTATTATCATTGATCTGTAGAATATTGAATGTGATTTTTTCTTTTGTTTATTTATGTGTGTAGAAAGTGTAGTCATTGTATTGTAATTCAAAGGTCTATGTTTAAATTATTGTTAATGAAGCATCTGTTATCAAATATCAATATCCCTCGTCAATCCAAATACATTAAAAATTTCTTACTCAAGAAGCTTTTATAATTATAACTGTTAAACCTTAAATTTTATAAAAATGGTTTCAATTTTTTTACTATTTGAAGGTTCCATTATTGGGACCATTAATTGTAACATTGCGATGTGAAAAAGTTTTAGCTATGCTTCAATTTAAAATTCCCACCTTCTATTACAGATTTCTCGTCGTTGCAGATGCAGTATGCAGATTCAGCGCCATCTACTGTCTCAAAACTAACAACTACTGCTAAAATGAAGTCGCTTTTTAGTACTGGCAATACAAGGCGGTTTCCATCTTTATTCTTTTTAATCTATGGGTAAACTCAATTCAAATTTAAGGCACTTCCTAGCTAAGTCTATCTTATGCATAAAACGGTGTATTAAACTTGCAATACTATCTTTTACCAAAAAAAATCTCCTTCTGGGTATTAGAGCTTCTTTATCTGTTAGTATAATATGCTAATGAGAATATTAACGAAATTTAAGGCGATTGGACGTTTTAAGACAGCAAATGGGGCCTTAGCCTTATGGATCCACCATTGTATGATGGTGTGATAAGTATCGCAACAAAGTTGCATATCACTGTCCGTGCGGTCGTATATTTCACCAGGAAAGAGGCACAACATAGAGGCTGGGCCTAATTATGGACCCCAGCGAGATCGACCGCAGGCAAAAAAATATATCTCCTTTGTAATTATCATGCCAGCCCTGGGTCCAGCGCCACGGCCGCTGGTTCCATTCTTCCTCCTTCGCCACGCTATCTTTCTAGCTCCTTGTCATATCATGTTCACGGCCAAGAGTGTGATCATGAGATCGAGCATTAATGCCCTGCTCCTATGGCGGAGGGCATGCTAGAAAATTTGGATTTATGAGCATGGGTGTTACGGCCTTTACGAAGCTGCGTCTGGTACTGGAGTTGCGTTTTAAAATTCTTTTATGGGTTTATAATTCACTGTCTTCAGGGTGATGGTATAATGAATTTTCTCGAAATTATATGGTGAAATGGGGAGTTAGAATTTGTTGACATGGTATTGAGATTTATAGTTAAGGAAGCAGTGGCAGTTTTGATGAAAATTTGTTAACAGTTCCAACAACCAATCAAATTTCCTCATTTTTTATCATATGAACAATTTAACCCAATCATGTCAACATTACATCGATAACAGACCATGGGTTGTTTTCACGTTGCTATGGACACATATTGATTTATTTCGATTTTGAAGTTTCAAATATTTAATATTTCGAAATGTCGCGATTTGGTTTTAATACTGACGATAATACTAATGAAATTATAGAATCGAACATACCAAAAAACACCATTTACAGTAAGAAATTTGTATGGAAAGCATTTATTGACTTCCTTTGTTAATTGCACCTTTAAATAAATTATTATAGCTCTGTATTTTTTCTATCCGAATAACCCTCGGATATTGATAAATGCTCAAAAATTTTATGACAACTTTCTCAAACTTGTTGCTTGTTGCCTACGGCGCCGGTCTGATTCCAAGCAACAAGCTTTCGAAGTCATAGAATTTTTTCGAACAATTTTGGCTGGACATCCATGTGTGTGAAGTTGGCCGACTAGTCCTTGATTTTATTCTGCTGAATTGTGCTTGGTTTGTGCTGTTTGATTTTTTTTTATGTAGTTTCAAGATTTTTAATAGCATGAACAAGACGGGCTAGCCTAGCATTATTCGAGTTTCAACGATCATAACCTTGTCGTTTTGAAGGTCAACACAGAGGGAGGTGGTGATAAAAATGAAATAATTTATCTTATCAACTCGCTACGTTTCAGCTGTCTCCTACCGCCCTAGGTACTAGCCGAGAATACGCGCAGGCGTGGATACCAGACAGTAAACTTACTTTTGCCGCACTCTGTATTATCCAACGTTTGAGAAAATGCTAATCGCAAATGCATCGACGCTAAATTATGCAACGGCACTTGAAATTGTCAATTTCAAACGGTTATCACTTAGCCCAGATGCATTTTACATCCAATTGAATTCTGTGAGCGCATAGTTTTAAGAATGTGGTTTTTTTCCGTTCCTTTACGTAAGAGATTAATCCGACATGTAGCGGAGAGGCTTTTACTCGAGAAACTATAAATACGATTAACATGCACATGCTTCCAGTAAGGAAAGTTAAAACGGTAATCGGGAATGGGGAAGTTATTTGAATAAGTATTGTATACAAAACGGCTTTCCGTTGGTAAACAGCGATTCTGGTTGCAACATAAACAAATCTGCTTGTAGTACATTGCTATCCCTGAAGGTGCAAAGGAAAGGCAAGTGTTTGCCTTAAATGGGAAAATCGACTATAAATTATGATATGACGTTTATAAGAGGAAATTTCTTTGATTAATTAGAGAAATAACTCTTTCTTTCATTCCTATTTTGGATTAGAATTATTTGATGTAGAGAGAAAGCATAACTTCGTTGGACTTGAATTAACATTCAAGATTATTGTTATACAGGCTGTTCCTAAATTGAAAAGGGGATTTACAGGGTGGCCGGACGATTGACGTCCATAAAAAAAACAGGTCGCTAATATAATGGGGTATTCGAATCACCCCCATGTATGTTATCCGATTTTCACGGTTTCCGAGTTATGAATTTTTTTATGAAATTTGAGAATTTTCATCTTCAAAAATTAAAAAAAAAAGTACAGGATTTTTCTGATATTTTTTTGTTGTAAATAGATCGCCAGTAATTGTACTTTTATACATAAAATAACCAGCATCGTAACATTGATAAAAATTATAGAAATGTTGGTCTCAAGTGAGAAAGTTACGTATTTTGGACCATGATCTAAACTTTTAAATTTAAATTAAAAATGCGCTCAACACTCAACTTTCAGAATCATTAATAAAAAATGGTACTCAACAGTCTACAGTTAGCCTTCAAACTCAGCGAGGTGGAAAAAATCAAAGAACTAGACTTTTACTTAAAAATTGTTTTTTGCCATTTTAAGATTCTCTAGGTTAACTCCCTTCGTTAACTAACCTGAAATACCTACAAAAAGCTAATATTGAAACATTTGGGAGTTTTATTTATTTATCTATGATAATAAATTGTCAAATTTAATATTTCAAATTCTTGTCAGTTTTTCGAATAATCTTTTGTATGCAAGTACACTATTTTGTAATATTGTGCTCAGTTTCTTATATTCATTGTTTCCTCTATAGCATCCTGAAGAAGAACTACAAAGAAGTGCGAAATATAGATGTTTTACAACTTTGATTATTGATCATTCCCAACATTGCCGAATACCCAAATAAATTTCATCTATACATATATAGTCTGCTTCCGTAGACTAAGTGTTAGAAGTGACTGGACTTGCGAAAGTTGCAACTAGATAACCTGAGTTCGAATCCCATCACAATCACAACAAATCGAAAAAAGTATGGTGCGTAGAAGTCCAGACAGACCAAGGCCGAATTTTGGCTGTGCAATCTTTCGAAAGATTCCTTGTCTTTCAAAAGATTCGTATTTTAGCGTTGCAATGGTGACGTCACACGCAAAATCTTTCGAAAGATCTGTCAATCTTTTGAAAGAACATTTTTGGGTAGTTGGAATGTTTTGTAAATATGTCAATTATGGCGGATAATTTGAATTTTGCTTATGATTGAAAAAGCTAAGCACACGTTTATATTTATTGTTGAAGTAATGGCGAAATAAATAAGAAAGTGATTATCTATAATATAAAAATGAATCGCAAAATGTGTTGGTAAGCGCATAACTCAACAACGCCTGGACCAATTTGGCCAAATCTTTTTTTAAAATGTTCGTTGAAGTTCAAGGATGGTTTTTACGGCGAGAAAAATTAGAATTATTGCTGGAAAAACCCTAAAAATAGCCCTTTTCTTTTTCCCATACAAATGATTTGTAACTAAAACGTAGTCAATTTGAGCTTTATTGCTATGGTATAAAGTTCATATTAAATTACGAATGTTTTTATATATGACTGCTATTAGTCAATGTACGTGGCCCAACATCATTCCAACAGTTACGAACTGTTGATGGTGAATTGTGTGGATCCTACAGAGAAGCCTGTCAACGTTTGCAATTGCTTGAAAATGACGCTCATTGGGATCAAACTCTCAATGATGCTGTAATATCATCACACGATCATCAAATACGAACATTGTTTTCTATAATCATATCTACATGCTTCCCATCAAACCCAATTGATTTGTGGATCAAGTACAAAGATTATATGTGTGATAATATTTTGTATCAAATACGGAATAGAATGGGAAATCCAAATATACAAATCAGTGAAGAAATTTACAATGAAGCATTGATTTCAATTGAGGACATGTGCTTGATAATGTCAAACAAACTATTAATTCAATTAGGCCTGACCGCGCCCAATCGTCCAATGCATGACGCTTTTAACCAAGAGTTGCATCGAGAAAAACTGTATGATCTCAACGCTTTGAAAGAATTAATTCAAATAATCTTCCACTGTTAAATGAACAACAGAAGAAGTATGTATTTGAAACTCTTATGAAAGTAACAGATGATGAAACTGGAGGGATTTACTTCTTAGATGCACCTGGTGGTACAGGAAAAACTTTTTTGATTTCATTAATATTAGCAACAATTCGCTCACAAAATAAAATTGCACTTGCACTCGCTTCGTCGGGAATAGCAGCAACTTTGCTTGAAGGTGGTCGAACAACCCATTCAGCACTAAAATTGCCATTAAATATGCAAAGCAATGAAACTCCAACCTGCAACGTTTCGAAGAACTCTGCAATGGCAAAGGTTTTGCAGCAATGTAAATTGATTGTTTGGGATGAATGCACGCTAGCACATAAAAAATCTTTGGAGGCTTTAGACAGAACCTTAAAACATCTACGGAGCAATAATAACCGATTTGGTGGTGCAATGATTTTATTAGCAGGAGATTTTCGTCAAACATTGCCAGTGATTCCATGATCAACGCCAGCTGATGAACTCAATGCATGTCTAAAGTCCTCCAATTTGTGGAAACATGTCAAAGTACTTCATTTAAGCAAGAATGCGTGTCGAGTTGCCTAATGACCAATCTGGAATCATATTCTCTAAACAACTCATTGACATTGGTAATGGCAAATTTCCTATAGACATGTTGACTGGCTGCATTAACTTTCCTCAAAGTTTTTGTCAGTTAACTCGATCAAAAGATGAACTTATTCAGAAGGTGTTTACAGATGTTTCTCAAAATTACAGAAACCATGTTTGGTTAAGCGAACGAGCTATACTGGCTGCAAAAACATAGATGTAAATAAATTAAATTTCAAAATTCAAGAAAAAATTACAGGCTAACTGAGGATATATAAATCAGTTGATTCGGCCACTAATCAAGATGATGTAATCATCACCGGAATTTTTAGCTCGCTGGATTTGCCAGGATTGCCACCTCACAATCTTCAATTAAAGGTTGGATCGGTGGTTATAATGTTGCGAAATATCAACCAACCGCGTCTTTGCAACGGTACACGGTTAGCGATAAAAAAATTACTAAACAATGTGATAGAAGCAACCATACTCAAAGGAAAGTATAAAGGAGAAGATGTTCTCATACCGCGCGTCCCAATGATTCCGACTGATGTGCCATTTGAGTTTAAACGACTACAGTTTCCAGTGCGGCTTGCTTTTGCTATGACTACAAACAAGTCCCAGAGGCAATCATTAAGTGTTTGTGGTATTAATCTAGAAAACCCATGTTTCTCACATGGTCAATTGTATGTTGCCTGTTCCCGTGTTGAAAAACCATCAGATTTGTTTATCTATGCGCCAGGTAATCAAATAAAAAACATCGTATACCACAAAGCACTATAAAGATAATAATAATAATTATGATTCACATGATTAACAATAAAGCGATTACTTACTTTTAAATCCTTATATATGTTTTATTTAATTATTTTTTATTCACAACGCCCTATACCCAGGGTGACGGTTCTGTTCAGGAGAATTTTTTAAAATACGTAGGCACAAAAACTGCCACATTACAAATCTTTTTGACAGGACGAAGTCTGTCGGGTCAGCTAGTTTACAATAATTCAGTGATTCAAGAAATGGGGTTTGCCATGCTTTGCAAGATATCTGCCTTTTTCGTTTTAGTATTTCTGAAAGTAGTCATTTTATTGAATCAAAACTTCTAGATATTTTAACTATGTATCAAATATAAATTGGTTTCGGCTTCTAACTGGATGAGGATATGTGATACGTTGTCAATAACAGAAATAACTGCATCCTCCATTTTAATGAGGATTAATTCTTGAACATTAAAAATGTAAATTAAATTCTCTATACAATTTCTAACAATCGCAATATACTCTTAAAGCACTAATAACGAACTACTCCTATCAGAGATAACCACTGCAATGGGTATTGAAAAACTAACCTAAAATCTACAACACAGATTTTAAATTTCTCACCAGTTCGAAAGATACCGTTTTAGCGAGTATTGAACCCATGACGTCACAGCAAAAATCTTTTGAAAGATCTTTCGAAAGATTGTACCGCCAAAATTCGGCCCAAGTTAGGCAAAAAAAGGTCCTTGTGAGGACCAACCACAATATCAACAAGACCCTGAGAACGGCAGGCGAATGCTTGCCGAAACGTCGGTTGAACTAAAACTAAACCGTATAGACAATGGAAATAGCCCAAATAATCCTCATACAAATACTCCATTGTCAGAAATATCACGTTCACAAGAATTCTACACTTCTTGTCTATGTTTAGAATAGGCTGGTTTTGCAGCAATATATCTATAACTTATTTTTTATGGATCTTTAGACTGTGATATTATCTTTGAAACATTTTTTTGTTGGCATTTTTATTTCGTCTTTTTTTTCTTTAACGATTTTTATTTTTTTTTCTGTTTAAGTAAAAGTGTGAGGAAACTACAACTTCCAATGGGATTTTTTGCCTAATCTATCCATTCTCAATATTATAATAGTATATTATAACTGGTTATGCAATGAACTCGATTGATTAATTTATCCGATTTCAAATATTTAATCAAAAAACTTTTATGCCATAAAAACATCTTAACAACGTCCATAGTAACTATATAGAAAACCCCAGACACCTGATATTTTTCCCATAAATAACCAGAAACCTTCACACCTAAAATTTGTCTGTAACATCATTCACGTTGGGGCATTTTTTTTACCCGTCTCTCGGCTTGTTATTAGACAAGCTCCTAATGCGGCTTGTTCGCTTTATAGCTTCTTCAACCTGTATCTTTTGAATATATCGTGTGGTATTAATTTAACTGTTTATCTCACCAAATATTTAACGGTATCCAAACGAGCACGGTGCATCATCAACACTTCTTCGATTCTTCTCGTCGGCGTCAAGCATCCACTTCGAAATTGTTGACCTTGAAGGTCACCGTTTGATGTTAGGTAACATTTTTTTTATTCGTCAATGACCTCCTTATCGACGAGAAATATTGGTAGTTTCTGGTTAATGGGTGATAGACACGAAACTGTTGAACTTCGCTTGTACGATTTCAGGATTTCTGATGAACATATCTCATCCAAGATTTGAAAACATGGCAGTCAGTATCAATTTTGCTATAGTTTTTCACCTTTTGCTGGCTTCATCTAACCACCAGGAAGGTATAGTATTTTGTTTGTTTTCAATTGATGATTCAATGAAACAGAATGGATCTTATATTGATGAATAGTTTATTTTATGTGGACTATTATGTATGGAATAGAATTTCATATGAATATCCGCCTCTATTAGCCTCACAAATGCAAGTCCTTTCGACCACATTTATCATTACATTAATAATAATAATAATAATAATTTATTGATCCTCTAAGACATAAATATATGAATAGGATAGGTCAGAATGAAAAAATACAACAGAAAATAAAAATTATTCGACTTGAAAAGATATCATTGTCGATAAAAATCGGCAACACTATAATAACATTCCTCTACTGACTTAGCTTTAATTATCTCTTTGAATTCTTTGAGCTCCAGAGATTTAATATGTTTGGGTAGATGATTAAATAGTTTGATACACTGATAATTTGATGAATATTCGAATTTAGTTGTAGTATGTTTGGGGATAAAGAGTAAGTCGTCACGTCTGGTATTGTAACTATGAAAGCTAGAGAGTCTTGTGAAGTTTCCCTCATTTTCCTTGAAATACATCAGGCACCTAAGGATGTATATACACGTCACTGTTAGAATCTCTCTTTTTATGAAAGTTGGTCGACAAGAGGACCTCGGAGGGATATTGAAGATCATTCGCAAAATTCTCTTCTGGATTATAAATACTCTACTAACATTAGTGGAGTTCCCCCACAGCATGATGTTATACGATATGTGGCTGTAAACTAAGCTGTAGTAAATACTCATGATGGCTTCTAAATGAAGCGAGTTTTTGACTCTGCTAATTGCATAGAAAGAACTATTGGGTTTACCACAAATGAAGTCGATGTGAGCAACCCATTTTAGATTAGAATCGATGTAGATTCCGAGGAACTTTGCGTGCTCCTTCGAAGAAATTATGTCGTTCTGATGGCGAATAGTCAGTTGTTGCTGCTTAACACTTCTCACAGTAAAGTGAACACATTGAGTTTTCTCAATATTTATAATGAAGGAATTTGATCGACACCAGTCAATAAAGCACTGCACTATCTCGCTGCAAAGTTTCTGTAGATCATCAAAAGTTCGAGCTGAAACTGACATAGACGTATCGTCTGCAAACAAAAGTATTCTGATCAACTTGGATATCGAGAGTGTATCGGGGAAATTTGATGAATTAGTCATCATGTTCCTCAAATTTTCAGGTGAATCGTTTATGAACATGAGAAAAAGGAGCGGTCCCAACACAGAACCCTAAGGGACTCCGATATTCAACTCTCGTTCAGCTGAAATGAAATCAGCCACTTTGACGGACATTGTTCTACCATGTAGATAACTTGAAAGCCAGTAAAGAAACACTCCCCTAAAACCCAAATTATAACACTTATCGATGAGTACTTGGAACGAAAGGCTGTCAAAAGCCCGCGATAGGTCGAAGAACAATCCTACGACGAACTGGTCACTATCAAGATACTCGTATGCAGCTCCAACAAGATAAAGAGCTTCTGACTGTGTTGAGCGACCTCGTCGAAACCCATGTTGTGAGGTATCAAGTATGCGATACTTGTTTGAGAAATTCATCATTCTGTTGAACACAATCCGCTCAAAAACTTTGGAAAACACACTGAGCATCAAAATTGGTCTGTAGTTTGCTATATCAAGAGCAGAACTTTTTTGTGTACTGGGATCACAACAGCTTTTTTGAGGAGATGAGGAAAAACTCCACAACTTACAGATAGATTGATTATGTGGGCAAAATGTGAAGCAACATCAACGCTTTCTCATACATTTCACATAGTATTTCATTAATTTCATCACGAATATTTTGTCCGAGTTGCTCATGCAGTTCTGGTTTATTTGCATTCATTTTGCTTTTCAAGTATTCCCACAAAAAAGCGGAGCTTTCAAATGAGACGACACTGGAGGCCAATCACCATCACCATTTCTTGAAATCACAAGTATTCCTATTCCTAAGGAACTAAGAGGAAGTTTAGAGGCTGATTGTCCGAAGTAACTTGACGAAGTTATTAAACCACAGATAAGTGCAAATATGATCTAGTTTCAGAGTTCTGTTAATCGTGAAAATCAATGAAAATTGAACAATTTCCGAAGATTTTCAGCTTTCAGCGCGCTTGTTCTAGTGGAACAGCAAGCTATAGTTTGGCCCTAAAGTCTGTCATTTTCGAATATCGGGCCGTAAGTGGTCTCAATCGATTGGGTTTGATTTCCTGACAAGAAATCTTAGACAATATAAGAATAGATCCCTTTATTCACATTGAAAAGTGTCGCATCTAAAACTTAGAGCTGGTCGATTGTAACGTATGGAGCTGGTTCACTCAGGTCATAAAAAATTTTCATGTTGCCAAACTGAGCAAATAGTAGCTTTCTCTATACCCTAATAATTGTGAATAAAAACTTTTTCTCCAATTTGCATTCAAAACATTTTATAAAATTTTATATTTTGAATTGAAACTGTCTTATCGGATATATTAGCAAGAAGTAAAAGAAAAACTTTAGTTGATTCTGCTATCTTATGTCAGAGACCACAGATGGAGAGAAATTCAGGTGAAAGTCAAGACAACGCTGCTCCATTCTCTGCTTGACAATTTGAGGCTCACATGTTTTAGAAGACACACGTTGCCACCTCTGTATCGAAAATAAATACGCAAATTGAAGAAAATTTGTGAAAGTCAGTATTAGGTTTTTCATATTTTTTATTGTTTATTACTTTTCATCGCACTAAAAAAAAGTGTGAAAGTTGTAGTAAAGACAGGAATTTTAATCCGAATTTATCGTTCCATAGATAAGTGTATTGTTAGAACTGAAGTATTTAGTTATTTACATGTTCAGTAGCGTAGAAAGTTTTAATAGGGAAGTTTTCAATGAGATTATTATAAGATAAAATGAGGTTTTCTTGAATAAAGGTTCCCAGATGAAGATGAAAAAAGGAGAATTTGGGCTTCGCTGTTGGGATGGTCAAGTATTTGCCCGAAGAAAGCAATTTTCATTTGTTCAGATCTTTTTGACCCTGAAGATATTGTGAGTCGAGTAAATGGAAAAAGATTTTATGTGGTGTTGCCGGGTGAGGTTTCACAAGACTTTCTGAGGTTGAGACTTTCAATGAGGGAGTCAAAACAAATCGACATTTTACAAAGGAATCTTATATAGTCTAAGCAAGAAATCCTTGGTCAAACCAGCTTTCGTTGTGTTAAATTTCAAAGCTCTGGCGAGCTTATTGGAAATAAAAACAAGATGGAAATAATATGAGGTTTGTAGAGCGATACTAATGGTAAGGCAATGGTTGAAGGATTTCTGGTACTGATACGCAGATAAAGCTCCAAGTCTTGTACGTATTGTTTCCTACATTACCTAAATGAAGAAAAAGTCACAAATTAGGCCTCCATCTACTTCTAAGTGACCTAGAGATATTTGTTGATGAGAAACTCGTGCAGTTATTTGGTCAATAACTATCATCTCTTATTGTTCTTGCTACCAACGTTTCGATAGACCTCTTCTGTCGTATCCAATGAAAATTGAAAATTTTAAAATATTGTCAATTTTTTAAGAGCTGATTTGTAGCCTTGAAATGACATACGACGTCTGTCGTAACATTAGAAGCAAGAACAATAATAGTACATTGTTTACCGGGTAGAAAAAGCTTAACATTCCTGGACGACAGAGTCCAGGAATGTGGCTTTTCCTACGAGGTAAACATACTATTTTTCCGCAAATCGTTTAAAATTCGACAGATATTGATTGATTTAAAAAAAAACGCGATAATTTTATTCCCAAATAAATGGTGCTTTGAAATTCCTAATAAAATTACTTGGGTTACTATGGAAACGTATTGAGGTTGAATTGTCAAACTTGAAGCTTATAAATTTAATTGCTGGTGTTCTCGAAAGTAAAATGATAAGTGATGATGAAATTTCCATTCCTGAGACTCCTTCAGAGATGGTTGAGGCAGTGAATACTGCTTCATTAGAATTATTGCCAAAGAAATCAAGAGAAAAGTACGAAAATGCATACAGACGTTTTATGGATTATCGCATGAGTAAAAATACGAGTTCTTTCTCAGAAAATGTTGTAATGGCATACTTCCTAGACCTTTGTTTAAAGATGAAATCTTCAACATTATGGGCCAATTATTCAATGCTGAAGTCAACCCTTGCACTTAAACACAATGTAGATATATCTACATACTTAAAACTACGTTCTTTATTGAAACAGCAAGCTCAAGGTTATAGGGCAAAGAAATCTAAGATTTTAACGAAGGAAGAAATGGAAAAATTTATCCAGGAAGCTCTAGATAAAGAAAATTTAATGATTAAGGTAATTTACAAGTTTTTAATTTCTATTTAGATTATAGCTTTATTTATTTTTTAAGTGGCTGTAATATTTGGTATTTCTGGGGCCTGTAGAATAGATGAGTTAGTCCGAATGACTGTACACGATATAGAAGACTTATGCTTTTAATTAGCATACCTGATTCGAAAACCAACAAACCAAGATCATTTGTAATTAATCAGATCTACTTGAATGTTTATCGAAAGTATGTTTCGTTAAGACCAGAAAATATGAACAGTGACCGATTTTTCTTTAAATATCAAAGCGGAAAGGGTTGTAGAGAAGTGGTAGGAATTCATCAATTTAGAAAAATGCCCAAAATAGTTGCTACTTATTTGAACTTGGTAAATCCGACAGAATATACTGGTCACTGCTTTCGTTGGTCTTCTGCAACAGTATTGGTTGACTCTGGTGCCGACATAACTAGTTTAAAGAGGCATGGCGGATGGAAGTCATCAAACGTTGCTGAAGGATATATCGAAGAATCGCTTAACAATAAGGTTGAGGTGGCAAATAAAATTTTCACAGTACAAAATATTCAACAAAATGACCCTTCCACCCTGCATGTTGTCCAAAATGTTTCTCATAGTTCTAAGAGTGTTCCTCCAATGTTCAATAATTGTACTAACTGTCACATTACTGTAAATATAACAAATATTATTAAATTATTAAATATTAAAAATGTATTCAGCAATGACTTGATGTTTTCAAAATATAAATTAATTCCTTATAAGCAATGTGTTTTCTATCATTTATGTAGAACACTAACAACTGTACGGAAATATCATTTCCTTACAGTAAGGAAGTCCTGACTTTTTCTTCAAGAAATTTTGACAGGAATGCCAAAATTTCCTGGCGATTTGCGGAAAAAGATAATAATTCTACTTACAGAGATATGTTAATTATGTCTGTACTTTTTTTGATTATTATATGTAAGGCACAATTTTCAGCCTGTCTGTTGAAATTGGAAATGAAGACATCGTACTACCTACCTATATTCCTATTGGGACATGCTGTTAACGTATTTGAGTGTTCCCAGGATGTCTACCGATTACGAAGATCCCATGAATATTCATTCAATCGATTAAAGTTCAATATCATTTATTGAGAAAGACGAAATAGCGAAATATGACTTCTTCGGAGAGATTCATATGAGTATATCATGATCAAAATGTTGTAACTGGCCTTCGCTTTCAAGCAATATTCTCACAGCATATGCGAGATGACCGATAAAAATAGTTAACTATTACGAAAGGAATTTGAATCGATTGTTTCTTCGGTAAAATTCACTCGGCAAGATCTACTAGCGCTTTGGGCAAATTAACAGATTTCTTTATAAGGCATGTGCTCAACTGACGAGTCTATTAGTATTCATGAGAGTTCCCTTTTAAAAACACCAGCTATGGTATTGGGCAACTTATCAAGAATAGAACATTCCTTCAGAATGAAATTGGAATTCTTATATTAGTCTACGTGAAATAGTAGCCTTTTGCATATTCATTTTTCGGATTGATGAATAAATGATGGAACCACTTAATCGTTGATTAAATGAATAATCCATGCATCTGTATTATCTGTCATCAATTTCGCCGAATTATCTTCGATACCACGATAATTAACAGCGAAATTATTAATTTATAAATCAATTAAAAATTAATAATCATCGTAACGACCAACACATCGGTCAATTAGTTCCGTTCCTAGGTAGGAAAATTACATATTTTCCAATATTTGTTTTTATTCATCAATAAATTCTTCTTTTAGAGTAATATAATAATTACAACGTTTCACTAGCTTTTCGATACTACCGTTGTAGAACGATATCTCTAAACATTCAAAATATGCTCAAGTTTCAGCAATCACTTCCTCATTTTAGCCAAATCTCCTTCCTCGGAGCCAGGAGTCGCTGAGGGCCAGATCTGGAGAATTGAACACATATATTTGTTAGCCATAAAGAAACTTTACAGACAAGACATTTGACCACTCAAACCATTTACAGCATTCATTCCAATTTCAGGGTTGAAATGTATCAAGAGTTATGTTCGATTCTTTTTGTTATTCATCGAACATATACAGCTGTCAACGATCAGAACATTTCACCACACAGGTTATTAAAAGCATAAACCTCAATCTCAGGGTTAACAAAAACCCTTAGAAGCCTCACTTATAACTTTTATACACTCAGAGACATACTCCCAAGAGAGAATATGATCAGTCCGTTTTGACTTATTGTATTACTACAAGGGGTGCGGCTTTCAGCACGACCGTGGAAAATTCGCAAAGGATCCAGAATGCGGTGATGAAGATAATTCTGAAAAACACAGACTATTTCCAACCGATGTTCTATATTAGGAAACTAGAATTTTGTACATTAGACTCCTTTTCACCTACCAGTGTTTGAAAAATATACGTCATCACCTCACAAAATTTCAGAAAGAGAAGACTCGCATAACTAGATTAACTGCTGAAATCAACTTAGACTCAAAATTTTTCAAGAAAGCATTAACACAGAGATCTTTTTCTTATTATGGTCGGGAGTTTTTCAATGTCCTTCCAGCACAAATTAAAAATATCAGTAAAATTAAAATATTCAAAGCCCAGTCGAAAGAATATGTTTAAGATTTTCCGCAGATATTTTTTGATACTCTAAAATGAATGAAACAAACTGCAAGCCGAGAAATATAAAAAACTGGTTTATGACCATTGAGTCCCGAATAGTACACAGCCCCTGCTGCCCCCATCTGCAGTTTACGTCTGTCTTTTTTTGAAATGTATCAGATTGTACAATTGTAAGAGGAATACTTAGGGCACGTATGAGAAGGCAGGCAGGTGCCTAGGTTTCCTGCGTGGCCTGAACATTTGATTTTGAATGAAAAACTTACGTACTGAGCACAGTGTCGAAATAGAATAGAAGAAAATAAATAAAAAAAAAAACTTCAGAATTGGGTCTTCCAAGAAGGCTCTTGGGAAACCATGAAATCTTCTCGAATGTTTGTTTGTACCCCATTTTGCGCCAGAAGTATGATAATATAAAAGGTAGAACAGATGTAACTCAAAGAAAAATCATAAAAACCGCCGAACTTTACACATCTAACTCTCGCTTAGTAACAGAACACTGATGGAGAGATTAAGTCACTTAAATGTTGTTGAGTAGTGTTTTAAGATTGATTCTCCCAAAAACCTCCGCAGTAACTAACAGAAATAACTCGTCTCAATATTCTAAATTTCTATCGGGGATATTTTTCATCCTACATATTTCGAAAAATATCGGTTGATTTCAACGAAAAAAACCAAAAGTAATGTGGCACATCGATTGAAAATATCTGAAAAACTTACCACTTCTTTTTGGTTGAGGGATAACGTCGATAGGCAAATTTTTCGTGGGTTCAGGAATCCATTTCGGCCTCTGATCTTCCTTTGGAGGTGATTCTCGTTCCTCCTTCAAGGGTGGAGTTTCGAAATTCGTTCTCGGACTTGGACCCGATGTGGTGCACGACAGGAATCTGGGTCTTGGAGGTTGTGGAGACGCACTCCTGCCGAGCTGAGGTAAGCTTGGTGATGCTCTTCCTCCTACCAATCAAAATTGATGAGCGTTAGTCCAAGAGGAAGTCTTTTATCAAAGCAAAATTTGGGGAAAAAGAAATCTATTATTTGGACTTTAATTTAAGAAAATTACAATCATTCGTAAATGCCCAAATATGCACCGATTTTTTAAGTTATTTGTTGTCATTCAGAAGGTAATTATTCATTATGCCTCGTACCCAAAACCTCTTTTCCGTATTAGCAAAAAAATTAGATAACCATTTAGACATGGACCTAAACAAATGTTAATCGCTTGGTGGCAGATATGGACTATAAGATGAAGGCATAAAACCCCCCAACCAAGGTTCCGAAGCTTTTGGCGGGTCATTAAGGACGTGTAAGGCCTGGCGTTGTCTTGATGGAATACGACACCTCCCCTATTTGCTAATTCTGGTCTCTTCTAATCAATTGCTGCCTTCAATCGAGCTTATTGCTGACAGTAGAGATACGAATTAAGCGTCTGGCCATTCGGCAGTAGCTCAAAGTAGATGATCCCCTTTCCAGTCCTACCAAATACACAGTAAAACATGAACATTTTCGCTTGACATTGTCATATGCGAACCATTTCTCATCACCAGTAACCAACCTCGATTTCGAGACAAAATGATGATGAACCGAAAAAATATAGCGTAGAAGAAAGGTCATGGAGGAAATAACAGTAAGTCAGGCAGGAGACTCTTCCAGAGTCCTAATTGAACCACGGAGTCACTTGCTAAAGGGCAGTATAGAAATACCCTTAGATCGTTGTAGCTCACAGAGGGTTATGTAGCATCAGAAGACACAGATGACTCTGATTATTATGATTGCTGAAGGCTATATTTATGGACTAGGCAAGATCTAGAATTTAAAAATATGTTGTGCACCAACGAGTACTATGACATTAATGATTTTGGAGTGGCCATATTGTGTAGTTCTCTATTTAGTTGGTTATGTAAAAGAGCTTCAACGAATGGTTTAAACGCAAGCAAAATTGGAGGAATCTTCAAGGTTTTTTCACTGTATACCATATAGAGAGTAATCCTCATCCTTTGAATCGACAAATGTGATAAAATGTTACAAACGTTTCACTTCAAGTTAATTTATTGGTATTGAGCTTCCTTCAGTATTCCGAAATCTCCGCTGTCAGATCTAATGAAATCTAACGCAAGTACTAACACAAAGCATTGATTTTTGGCACTGTTCCCACCCACATCCGATCGTTTCACTTTCATAACCAATTTGTCTTCACGTCAAACGCGAATGCGCGCCTACCAGCAATTACAATTTTAGTACGGCAGTTCAGGTACGCCCAGGCTTCTTCGAGTTGACAAGCCAATCGATCGGACACGTCGAGTTCAATAACGAAAATCGATATTCGGCAGGTTCGACGGTGAGTTATTGCATCGAAACTTTTATATTCGCAACGAGCGAAGCTTTCAATTAGGAATTTCGCCATTTCGCCTCTTACTCGAAGTCCGAATAAATTATTTAGGTTGGCAGGCCTGGAATTCTTACATGATGGACGAGTAAGGTTAAACGTCAATCACGTTCGCCGTTCGGATGAAAGGATAATGCTATCTTCTACTCGGAACATTATTTTCATTTCTCGATCTCTTTGTTCTTCATTTTTACGAACTGAAGTATGTTACCTGATTCAACTCAAAGTTTCACATACTTCTACAGCCTTTCACGGATTTTTTTAAGGTTGAGGAGTTTGCAATAATAACTTTAATCGCTGTGGCAAATAGTAATTAATGATGTATAGAGTGGATACAAGACGAAGATTTAAAACTTTATCTCATATGTATTATAAGTCAACAAAAAAAATTCTCTACATTTAAAACTCAAAGTGTACGATAGTTGAGTATTTCCAGAAATTTCTGAGCTCAAAATTATGGCTATACTGGTGCAAATCGCTTTCAATCCACTAAGTACACCACCACTTGAGATGCCGACAGTTTGGAGACCAATTATTTGAAGTGAATTAAAGAAGTCTTCAAACTACAGGAAAATACAAAGTTGACCTAGTTCTCAGAGTTCTGTCGAACTTCACACTTAATGAATATTAAGAAATTTTCAACTATTATCATCTTTTTTAAAAGCTAATTTTTTGCCTTGAAACCGAAAAAATGCCTGTCAAACGTTGGTACCAAGAACAATAAGAGATGCCCAATTAATAATTCTAAATTAAACTTCTCCCGATATCCCCGAAATCTGAAAATAAAATCTAATCTGTGTCTACACCACGATTTTAGACATCTTAATTCCATCATCTACTCGCTCTTCTGGATAACTATGTGTTAAATTTAATATTGTCTTTAATTTCAATTATTATATATAATTATAATATAATTATTATATTTCTATATTGTATAGTAGTATCAAAAGGGCTAGGATTGATTTAAGTGAATACCCAGCAAGAACATTTGATCTCTCAAATAATGTGTGGGCTCTGTCAAACTACTCCAACACCTTTTACGCCCGCAAAACAAGGGAACTGGCTTGGAGTGGGGAAGAAACGACAGGGCGCTATGAAGATCTCCATGATAACATAACGATATACCCTCTCACGCATGCGCAAGAGTTCAGAACGTATGCGAGTCACGACAGTTATGCTAACTCGTCTTCTATAACTCATAATTCTTACATACACACCTAGCATTCTTCATTTATATTTCTTTGATTTCAACAAACCTGGAAACGTTGCATTCCTCTTATGTCTCCGTGGAAACATAGCCAAAAGCTCCACCCACCATCTGGCATCTTCGCGACTGGCAGCTTTTATGAAGGTGACCCTATCTGGTGATGTGAGTGCGACAGAATGAGGATGCCCTGTAATCTGTTCGGCAGCGGTCACTTCCAGTACCTTGGACATGTCAACAGATCCTTGAGGAATAGTGTCCGGCTGAAAAAAAAAGTCAAATCAGGCATAATAGAGATATCTAGCCTAATATGCGCAATCTGGACAATTACAATTTTGTCACTCTTCGTTTCGACATTGGCTGCATGTGTTGTATGTTTGTTATGTTGCGCTCTGAAACGCCTAACAAGATCCATTCTCGGTTCAATTATTATTATTATAATTATTGTAATTTCATGACCATATATTGTTTGGGTGTTTAGAACATCGAGGAGTCTTGTTGATCACCCTTGGAGCTTTCAAACCTGCTCCTTTTCATTTCAATGTAGCTTTGAGTTTTAAACTGAAACTAGGTCCTGATCACGACAATGCCCTAGTGCCCGCATTGAACCTTGAGCATCAAGATTTAATGGAAAACTTGTCGAATTCTGAAGGATGGCACTTTCGGACGACAAAGAATAAATCAAGCAACAAGAAAACGAAATAGGCTGAACTGTTATAACAGCTCTCGCATATGTATATACATATCACCGATGAATATAAATATTTTGATTGAAACCATATGGCGCAATATTCCGAAGATTGAAGATTTCAGACCATGTTGTCGACATGCACTTCCCTCACGTCGGTTTTTATTTCCTTTTCATCAATCCAACATGGGTTATTCATAGCGTCTGAGCAGGAATGCAACCCGATACCATATTTCAAGTCGCACTTGCAACAATTGAAATCCAAAAATAGCGTCTCTTGGAGCTTCCAGACTGGTCCAGGTTAACAAACACTCCGTTTTAAATTTAGTCGCTTCGAAATTTGCACAATACTAATAAATCTCAAGTTCTGCAGCTCAAGAATGCTACGGGTCGTAAATATTTTCGATACTTGCAAGAAGTCGACTGAATATGCGAAAGATTTCAGGTTATCGGAATCAAAGAGATTAGGAAAGAAGTTCGTGCGTTTGCTTGTTAAAAATTGAGGAAATGGATACTCATTCTGGTTCCATGTGTTTATGTTGAGGAATTGCTGCTCAGAATTTTCAGAGAGCTCGGTTGGACTGTATTTCTAGTTTAAAAATGAAAAATGACCGATAATTCTGGAAACCTGATGCTTGATTGGTCAAATATATACTTTCGACCTTCAGCGATGGTTGAAGATGGTCTGCTTATATATACTCTGGTACTTTCATGTAACAAGCGACTGGACGTTCTGAGTAACTTGAACAGGTAAACGGTCACAATCTACATTCAAGTAATTATACCATTTAAGTTTAATATTTTTAGTTTATGACTATGAGTTCATTAAAGGTTTTTTTACAAAGAAGCTCCATATTTTCCCGATAGAGGATTCAAATGTATTTTTTGCACCAAACTTCATACTTTAGAGGGTTATGCTACTATGTTTTGAGTGCTCATGTAGCAAAGCTTGTGTGTGAAAAATTCAAATTCAGGTTACGCAGAAATTGATTGGTGTCTCTTTTGAAATGTACAGAGGGATAAGCAGCATCTTCGACATATCTTACTATTTTGCTAATGGTGGGTTAAAAATGCTGTTCAAGCCAGAAAGAAATTGTATAAGGTGTGTTGACAGTTGAATTTGAAGATGCACTCGTATGGGAAGGTCGGTTGAAGCTGATAAAGACACGATAAAGGCACAAATAGGTACAAATAATTCAAAGCACCAAAATATTTATGCCGACATAAATAACAAGGGTAGGGTATAAAAAATATGCACTGGAAACGTCTGGCTTCAAAATTCCCAATTGGTATTTTGATCTGACATATGTCACGAGAAATTTAGAGATATTAAGTCTAAAGGAGATTACTTAAATAACTATTTTTGATATGTTCAATACTGATTTTAATAAATGATATGAAGAGGATAAGAATTTAAAAAAAATTGTGTGAAGGAATGTCTACTTTTCATTTCCATTTCATTTTATATTCTTCGAATTCCAACCATTTTGAACTGGTAAATTAAACTAAGATTCTTTAATTTCTCGACTGAGATCAGCATGCCTGATGATGGCTTAATCGGAGCCGAAATCGATCGCCAAAGAAGTATTTAAATTACAGTGTGTTTTATTTACATCCAATTATTTAAAAATACAAAAACATACTATGGAAGCATACATTGCCAAAATAGAAAAATTGGACATATCCAAAGTCTTCCAGCAGCTGAGGTACATACTAAATAAAAGACATCTTATCAATCATTTGCACCGATTCCAAACAGAGTGAACATTGATAAGACGTCAATAAATATGGAAGAACAAATCAGAAACAATCCAAGTTGCGACATTATGAACAGGGAACTCGCAGACACCTTAATAACATATAAGGATACAAGGGTAAGAGCATGCCACCGTAAACAATATATAGCAAACAAAAATCTCCTAAAAGTATAAACAAGATTCGTAAAAACATCTTTGATAATGACCTCATAATGAGTAAAGCTGACAAGAATGCAGGACTAGTATTACTTGAGAGGACAACTTACATAGACAAAACACTTGACTTCTTCAGTAACAACGGTATAACAAAAATGAAAAATAACCCCTATTAAAATACACAACAAGGGCAAATAAAGCACTAAAAAATAAATAATACTTTAATAAAATACGGACACTCTGAATATAGTTTAAAGGAAAGAAATCCACAGATTCCAAAACTATACAGTACCATCAAACTGCACAAACCTGAAAAAAGTATCCGACCTATAGCTTCGGCGATTTCCTCACCCGCACACAAGATCTCAAGATTTATCAACCAATTCTTCACACGTAAGTTAGGATATAGTTCGAAGTATGCAATAAAGAACTCTTTAGAGTTAATAGAAAATATTACATCTCTCAGATTAGACCCAGATAAAAACTATACCTTGATATCTTTTGACATAGTCAATCTGTACAAAAATGTGCCCATCAAAGACTCACTCGCATTAATTAGAGAGCAACTCATAAAAAACTATAATTTAGAGAATTCATTAGATCTGAACAAAGCTGACATTGATAATATATTGAAATTATGTTTGCTTATAACAGAACAAAATTTTTTCATGTTCGAAGACATCATATATACTATGAAAGATGGATTACCTATGGGTTCACCATCTAGCGGCCTTATCGCAGAATTCTACGTCGAACATATAGAAGAACAAATTATGCAACTACAATATAGGAAAAATATAATTATGTGGAGACGATATGTAGATGACATTTTCTGTATCTGGGACGGTACTGAGACAGAACTTGAAAAATTTTTCGAAACCATCAATTCTATGTTTAAGATAAAATTTACCATCGAACACTCAATAGCTAAAACCCTAAATTTTCTCGATCTAACTATTACTCTAGATGAAGACAATTCATTCTCTTTTGATATTTATAGAAAGCCTACACAAACCGATGTTATCATTCCTTACCACTCATATCATTCACCAATGATGAAAAAAACTGCTTTTGACTTTCTTTTTCACAGACTAATCAACATTCCCCTATCCCCTGAAAAATACAATAAAGAAAAGAATATTATATACCAAATTGGCTTCAATAATCAATACACTAGAGAATATATAGACCAGATATACCTTTCAATCCGAAGAAAAACAACATTGAAGAAAATCTACCCCCACATTACAAAAAGAAAACAATATCTGACTATTCCATTCTTTGAGGGTCTACAGAAAAACATCCAACGTATCGTTCATAAATATGATTATACTCTAACAAATAATCGACATAAAACTATCGAAAATCTATTAATTAACAACAAGACAAAAACTAAAAAAGAAGAACAGAACGGAATATATAAGATTAACTGTGCAGATTGTCCTGCATTTTATATAGGAATGACCACACGTAATTTCAAAAAACGATTCAACGAACACCTAAATCAGCCCTAGGATGCCATCTAGACGAACATAAACACAACACTAACTTTGACAACTTAAAAATACCACATAAAGAACAGAATTATTACAAGTTAACATTGCTAGAACAACTGGAAATTCTACGTAACAAAGATAATCAACATCTATTAAACGATTTGTCAGATTTTAATCTGCGAGATAATAGCATAACAAAAATGATTTGCTTCCCGAACGCAGCACACAGAGTTTGAAACTTTACATGTGACACTTAGATTGATCTTCTTATATGACGCCTAATTCTACCACATTTTGCATATTGAACACGACGAGACCTTCGACATTTGTGATATTACATCCGACACCCTTCAGAAAGCGGAATAGAAGAAAATATTTCAGAATAACACATATTTCATCTTTGTTCCTTTGTCACATCATATATGTTTATCGTTTTACCTCCAAATGACGGTAAGATTGTACGTTCTTACTCTTTCATCGTGACCATTTTTTACAAAAATAACATTATTATGATTGCAAAATGTAATTTCAGCTGGCCTGATGATGGCTTAATCGGAGCCGAAATCGATCGCCAAAGAAGTATTTAAATTTCAGTGTGTTTTATTTACATCCAATTATTTAAAAATACAAAACATACTATGGAAGCATACATTGCCAAAAAATGAGATCAGCATATTGAACTTTTTGTAGCGGCATTGAAACCAAAGTCTTTGGAGGTCATTTTAATTTTCGGCCATTATCATTATACTATATGCATAACAGAAGATTTGGATCTCTTGTCACCCCTTCTGTAGTAACTGTGTTACTTAAAAATCTTGATAATAACGTTGAAACGAGGAAGTTAACACAATCATCATGCTGAACAATTTTTTTTCGAAAATATTCAACATTTCATAAAATATTCGATAAATGAACACAAAATAGAGATTCCTGCGTTCTACTGTTTGGTGAATTACTTTGTCTTGCATGTCAAAAGGTATTGAAGCATTGAAAACTATCATTGAGGTGAAAGTACACCGACAAGAAGGAAGGTAAAAGAACTTCCAAGAAAAAATTCAATCCTGCCCACCCATATCCATATTCGGATCCAATGTAAGACTTTCCCATGAACAAATATGGCAACAAATGAAGATGATCATCATAGGCGATCATAAATCCACATTGTCATACACAAGAATAATTATTATAGAATGCTTCTGCCTGATAATAAAATGAATATTGAATTAAGATATTCCTTTCTTATTTCACTATCCTATAATCGATCAACAACCCAAAAACACCTCGGAGATTGCCTCAAACATTCACTAAATCGCCTACATCAGTTCCGATCCATTTCTCTACATCTGGCCGTAACTTCAATAAGAAACTCCCTCCAGTCATCGATTTTAATGACAGCCAGGAGTCCCACGAGCCGCTACTGACCTTATGGGTCGTTTTAGGGATGTGTCATAAACAGAGAATATCGAATTTTGATTGATACGATATGTCGTGGTTTCCTATCGAAATTTTGCGGTTGTTTGTTGGGTTTTTGTAAAATTTGGTTCTTGGTAATCCATTCTGTTTATGAACAAGTACATCCAAGTAGAAGTTGTTTATGTTTCTCGATTTTGAACCAAGTAGATACTTATTGATTATTATGATAAGTACAAATTTGATCTAGTTTTCGGAGTTCTGCCAATTTGACATTTATCAGTGAAAATTCAAGAATTTTCAAATATTGTCAGCGTTTTTAAAAGCTAATTTTTTGCCTGGAAAATGTCAGAAGATGTTTGTCAAAACGTTGGTAACAAGAACAATAGGAGATGGTGTGTTATAGCCCTAAAAATAAATCAATACATATTGTTAGAGCCAAAATAATTCTCTAGACTATATGGTTCCAGTTGTTTCAAAATTTTTCAAAAGTTTATTAAAGGCTCAGATATACATATAATATGGTCCCTTCTCACTCAGTGTTAACCTACAATGTGGATAGAAAATATTGTTTCTCATGGGATAGTTGTGGATGCCATTTTTTGGAACTTTGTTTTTGAATAAAAACATAAGACATTCATAAACATCAAGTTATATAAAGTTTGAGAACAGGTCATGGTCGTACCAATAGCATGCTATTTAGATGGAACTCAGTTTCTAGCGCAAGTTGTGAACGTGGAGAAGCAGAAGAAACAATACCTCATCCCATCAATAGTTGACCCATATATAAATTTCGAGATGGTTTTAGGGCTATTCATGATGTTTCCGACTCTTTCTTGGAATGGGTTATACATTTCAAACGAATATGAAACGTATTTTGTCAGTTGATAATTTTTCCTCTGCTATTTTTCAATGAAATAAGTGTTATATCACAACCTTCCTCAACTATGGATGATGATTTCCCTTTGAATGGGTTCCGTAGCAGACTTCAAACATAAGAAGATCTGAAAAATCATCACTTGGACCGCAAGACCCGATTCGAAGAATCCTCCTTGCAGATTGGCGACAAATTTTGTGTATTACAATAGATTTGAATATAGAAGGTATTTCTTAGGACAAGAGTGACTACATTTCTAAAATAACAAAGGATTATGGTGCTGAGATTATTCTCCTTCAAGAGACACATACGGATACTAAAAAAAAAAATCTTCGTTGAAGAGGAACAATAAAAGGTTATGTATTAATTGATTATCTAATTAGTAAAATTTATGGTTTAGCTTGTTATGTTAAAAAATTCTTGATTCACAATATCGAGTTAATCCAAAAAGGCTAATTTGAGGAAGTTTTCTTTATCTCTTTCAAATTTTGTATTTTTGATATTCAGTTCTTTTTCTGCTTTTGTCTTTTTATTTCCAGATTCGATGTGGGCACCTTGAAGAAGTCTCTGTTTCCATCAATAGAAGATCACTCTTGAAGAAAGAAATCCCAAATATATTTCAGCTTATTTTTGTACTTTCACACTTAGGAGGAGCCAGGTTTTTTTTTTTTTACGGGGTTTTTTCCTAGGCTTTTATGTGATACGCCGAATTGTATGACACCCCGTCACTAACCCCTGATCTGTATGCTTTATTGTTTGCTAACGAAATATTGTAAGCCAAAAGTTCAAAAGAATATATATATTTTTGTTATTCAGTTCTTTTTCTGTTTTTGTCTTTTTATTTCCAGATTCGATGTGAGCAACTTGTAGAAGTCTTTGTCTCCATCAATAGAAGACCACTTTTGAAGAAAGAAGTCCCTAAAATATATTTCAGCTTATTTTTGTATTTTCACACTCAGACGGGGAGTCAGGGTTTTTTTTACTGAGGTTTTTTCCCTAGTATTTTATGTCATACGCCGAATTGTATGACACCCCGTCACTAACCCCTGATCTATATGCTTTATTGTTTGCTAACTAAATATTGTCAGCCAAAAGTTCAAAAGAATAATATATATATATAAAGTTATTGTATTCATAATTTTAAATTCGCCCCTAGAAAAATTTCTGGACCTCATTTTGCACATAGTTCTTATTATTCTTTATTGCATCACAAACACTAATAATACCCTTGCGTTGCTACCCCAGAAAATTATCCCAAATCTGAGAACCGACTCAAAATTTGCATTATATAAAATTTTCAGTGTATCAACATCCATCTACTTAGCTACAACCTTGATTCCATAACAAATACTAGATAAATTTAGACAGACCTTCTCAATGTGAGTATCCCAATTGAGAAATTCATCCAAAGTAATACGTAAGGTGATGGGACAGTCCGGATAAATATTTTTTTCTGAGGAAATGGCTAGGTTAAGAAAATCTATTAACTAAATACATCGGCTTGTTAGGAGACAATTATTTTGGTATTTTTAACTACCGCCATTTTGGATTATCGTTACGTTTGAATCGTTCCTTGTAAGTTGATGGTGGTCGATGTATCTCGATATTTCCTCAACTATCGAGATACATCGACCACCCCTACGCGCAACACCCTGCAGTCATCGGATTTAATGACAGCCAGGAGTCCCACGAGCCGCTACTGACCTTATACGTCCACGGTTTCCAATTGTGCACACATACACATGCAAAACCCACGCGTTTTCCGTCGATGCAATCTCTATTAATTCTATCAGGTATTTCTCGATTGGTTGCCGGTGGATGATACGTGTGAGAAAGGAAACAGGATATCTGTTACACACCGATCTGCCTTCGCGAATGTGCAATCAAGGGGGACATCAATTCATATGGAAGATGTAAATGAGACGAGAAATTTTTTTTCACATCATTAGAATGAATAGCTCTCTTTGAAGTATTTGGTCGGCTTTGGAAGCAAAATGTTGATGTTATAAAGATGTTTATAAGAAGACAATTATGTTTGTAGTAAGTTAAGTCAGAGAAAAGGCCTAAGTGAACCTTGCATCGTGTGCCATTGCTTAACTGTGGTAAAGATGAACCCATGCCCAGAACTTGCATATCGGATGGTTTCAGAGACACTGATGTAACCTCTTGACGCAGTCCGACTAATATGGCTGGACCAGGAGCAAACTGCGACTGGTGGGGTAAAAGGTCAGTGACGAGAAGGGATGAGTTTTTGGCGCAAAAATCACGAATTAAGAGTGCTGTATGAAAGCATATTTGGTTCCAATCGAGATTTCACTTTTCTGAGACCCAAATGGTCACTCAATATGGTTTTCACTGACCTTCGGATATTCCAACAAGTTCACAAAGGTTTCATGCGGTTAATCTACAATTTTGAGACATCAATTTCTTGATCTCGTTGATGTGTACCTCATCAGTTGATGTTCATGGTCGTCCTGACCTTGCCTCATCGTCAATGCTTTCTGTAAATTCTTTAAACATTTTGTACCATTCATAAACTCTTGTTTATGTTAGAGCTCGCTCACCGAAGGCCTTATGCAACATTTTTAACTTTTTGGCAGCAGAAATTTTGTGCCCAACAAACAATTTAATGGAACTACGTTTTCGAATTATTTCAGACATTATAAAAAATGAAAAAAAAATCGGTAGTCTTTAAAGTCGCTTTACTAACGATAGTTGAACCTGAAAACCTCATAAAAAATATTGATGAATTGGTTTCATTTTTTCGTGAAATTCGACGTTTAGAAAATCATTTCAAATTTACAAAATACAAAAATTGATTTGTTTAAATTTCTACTACACTGTTGATATTTCATTTTCTTTTATTAATTTAAAATGATAAATTTTGTGTAGACATTACTTCTTACTGAATAAAAGTTGTTGTTCAGTCAGTTACTTAATCATTTTCGCAAATTTAACTGTAATTTGTTGTAAAAAGTAACAATTCTGAATAATTTATTATAATAATAAACTATGATTTGATTATTGTTGAAAAATCTTGAATTTAAAATTTGGAAACATCACTAAAATTTTTGTAATTCTAGTTTTTGAAAAGTCAGCCTCAATATGTTTGATAGAACGGCCTACTGGTGCAACCTGTCATTTCAAGCACGTTGTTAAGATATATGGAAGATTTAATATTTATTTTCTAATTTTTTGGAGACATAGCTACGCTCAATAATTATTTCGATCGGATAGTAAAGCAATGGATTTTTTACTCATCTTGAAATAGTTCTTATGACTTATTATTATAGTTTTTGTCAAATTACGGCATAATTATAGTTTTGTCAATCGCTGCACTAGCGGACCGATGCTATTTATTTTAATGAAGAAAGCACCAATATTCGACAATATATCCCTGAACATATATTCAGTATCGAAAGAATCATTACTTTCATCGCCGCGATTATCACTACATTCAGTATTCACTGCACTTCATACTTGACGAAAACATGTGAACTCATTATTGTATAGCAGCTGTCCACGTGGACGCATCGCTCGCTCAAGTAGGAGAGAGAGATTTCGAACACTGCCGAACACGGAGGCCGATTGTGCCTCTTTGTTGCTCGTTCCGCGCTCTCGCTTGAACTTCAAGGCTCAAATGGAACGCTTCAGAGTGAGGTAACGCCGGGACATGAGTCATTTGAAGCCGGCTTCATCGAATTATAAGATGTTGTCACGTTAAAAATTCACTCTTAGCTTTTCACAAAAGTGCCTAGGCCAAACACTAATAATATGTGTTGTTCGGTACAGATGACAATTACAGTAGTGCCAACTTGAAAATAAAAACACTTGTCGATGTCGGAGTCCTCATAAAATTCAAAATAGAATTTCCTGGTACTTTTTGCTCACAGTAAAATTTATCATTGTTAAGATACGTGCATTCCACTAGATATTCCCGAAGTTCTTTTTTGGCCGTATCCACTCTCATAGCAGGATTTCTCCAATCGGCCAGGTGTCAATCTTACATCGGAAACAACAGCCCGACCCGGCCATATTTGGACGAACAATAACAAAAACGAATATTCCACCGAAATCAGAGGGACCCAGCTTTCAGAAATAAATCGCCGATTTCGATCGTTGTCGAGAGTCCGAGACGGAGCTAACTGTTCCTGGGTTTTATGTCCGTCCCATAAAGAGTATCCGCGCCATAAAGTCTTCAAACAGGCCTTATGCGGAGTTCGTAGTACTCATGGAAGCTCGTTCGGATATGCCGGTAGTCATTCGATCTAAGTGGCATCGCAAATCAAGCCGGATCGAGTTTCTCAGATTTGTATTCAGCTTCGATTACCGCGAAACAGACTTACGCATCTCGAAATCGCTCGGCAGGCAGACTATTCGGAGCTTGAATCCGATCCATTGCTGCGCCGAGTCCGCAAGAAAGTTTCTCTATTTCAGTATCGAATCATTACAGTACTGAAAACAGTGCTGTAATGAACTCATTACAGCATTGTTTTCAGTTATATTTTTCGTTTTGTGGTTGTTAACACTGATATCTGATCTTATCTAATGTCAAAACGCGTCCAATATCCTGAGCCTTTATTCGTAAAGCTCATCGGCCGACCGGCTCCAGCTAGTCCAAATATTAGCGCTACATAGAGAGGAATAAAAAATTGTATATTTCGTATTGAATGTATTTTAAACAATACAATTTTATCTATATCCACTTACTTTCGTCGATGAAAATATGTCATCTGGGGCCTCTAAAATCTGGTTCCTTCATTAAAATTTTGGATTTTTTCAGTTTGTTTCCTGATTCCTGTTGACATTTTAAAAATGCTATGAGTTTTTGTAACTGGATAATATCAATATTACTTTTGACAGATGAAGTTGATCGAAGCATGGAATAACGTGCCCACAACGTCGATTTAATTATTTAAGCCAATTCAACAACATACGCCATTAGTACCTTTTTAGGAAAGTATACATTGTTGTTTCTTCTGCAAAAAATATGGAGCATTGGTACGCAAGTTCCTACTTCTCTTTGGATTTCGCCGGAAGTAAATCAAGTGTATTCTTTCCATTGAACCACACGGTGTAGCGCAAAGTCAACTTGGAACACCGTGTTATACTGTTTGTCCCTACCTAATTCATAGCTTATCGGCCAGGTACGTCGCTATGGGACATAACATACGCTTAGGTAACCACACATTTATAGATGGAGATGATAAATTGATGCAAATCGAATGCAAACGAAGAGAGAATAGAAGAAGGTGTGTCAGTACGAAGGATGATACTTTCGCGTATGTAATTATTGATTATTTATTACGACAGCAAGCAACATCAGGAGAATTTTTCATCTTGTGGGTGAAGGTATTTAGGGAACTTCAACATGTGTGGGATTATAATGATCGTCCAAGAAATTAGGATGATCATATGGGGTTGTGTGAAGTAATACCACAGTATAGGGACCAAGCAGTAGTCGCACTCCGTCGATTTTGAACTGAAATCGCTTAAACCAAAGGGAACTCGCGCATTCCTCCCTGCGCATAACCTAATCGACCGCGAATGTAAAAATTGATTAGAAAAGGTTATTTGCGTTATCTGAAAACTAAATATTTTGATTTAAGCTGGTAATAAGTTTTCACAGTGATATTTAGAGTGTATGGACCATTGTTTAGTTATATACATATAAAAATTATGACTCCGCTCATAATGTAACCGTAAATGTAATCACATTTCCTCACTAACAGAACGCATTCAGTAAAAGATATATTGTTTTATTGTGGTTTTAATATCACTTTGAAAGAAACAGTAATTAGTGATTAAATTTACTCAATAGTGTACTCAGAAACAGCAGAACCGGTGCCTCTGAAACTTTTTGAAATGTGTTAAAAATCATAGGTACCTTAGGATTGTAAATGAAATGACTCATTGAAATTTTTCTAAACGACGATTGAGTTGAAGAGTAGGTATTATATGGAAAAATAAGTAGTTGGTGGTTGAAAGCATCGAATGTGTTCAATATTAAATCCTCAATACTTATAATTTCACTGAAACATTTATCTTCGAGTCCATGAAAAATAACTTTATTTTTATATTGAATTGTTTCGAACAAATCTTTTCAATGAATTCTCCGATGATTTGGTTTGAACTGATACTATATTTTACTATATACAATTTATGAAAAGAGGAATTTGATTATGGAATTCTTAACTATCGGCAAACACCCTCAACACGAAATGTTGCAAAAAACATTGATTTCTGTAATAGGCCCCATATAAATGTTCTTGCTTCAAATTTCTTTTGAACTTAAGAATCCTGTTTAATGCGATTAGTTAAATGCAGTAAATTTTCCAGATTAAATCAACATCAGAGCATATAATTTGTTACTAGTTAGTGGATTTCTCCCAGTTATTGTTTATATTTTTTGCCTTAATAAATTTTTCTCAAGATTCGTTCAGTCTAATCTAACCTTGTAGTACAGTTATCAGGTAATATTGAATTATTTTCTCATAAATACAATACAATAAAAAAACTGGTTTTCGAATAATGTTTATACTACCTTTGTGGAATGCACCGATTGCGATCGAATGATATACGTGCTGTGCACATTGGAAGCACTGACTTTCACCAGAGTCTTTCTTCGAGAGATTTTCCGTCTGAATTTCTTATGGAAAAAGCACCCACTGCGAATCGATTATATAGTGGGTGTCCCAAATGCATTTTTCTTCATGGTTTTTCGCGTATGGGATCTAATTACGATAAAATGTCATACAGGGTGTGCGATTTACAATGAATTTGCGATCGGGTGATATACAGGGTGAGCACTTTACACTGTCATACAGGGTGTGTAATTTACAAAGTATACGATCGGGTGATATACAGGGTGTGCAATTTACAAGTACTTTTGTTTCTTTGCGTGCTTTCGTTGTTTTTGTATTTCTCTGGGGTGTTTCGCGTGACTTCGAGTTTTTGAGCGCTTTCAAGTTATATGTATTCTCTCAGGTTTTTTCAGGTTCCTCTGGATTTTTGTGTTACTTGGGGTTCTTTTTGTTTTTCTCGCGTTGTTTCGTGTAATTTCTGATATAAATTATTTTCATATTTCCATAATGAATATAATATAATAATATACAACGAAATAAAATACTATACAGTATCATAAAAATATAGTTTAATTTTGCATGCATTTCAGTCAACAATTATGTATACATCAATACATTCAAAATAACAACAAGTATACAAGGACTTTGTAAGTGATATGATAGAAATATATAAAATAAATGTTTACGCTATGTGGTAAATTTGCATTAAGATCAATTCCATCAGAAAATTTGTACCTAATCTATAAATAAAACGAATACTGACAAACTGAAAATACATTAAAACTAATGCCCAATTAGCAGGTTCGAAAGATCTGTTACCATTGCATTGGTGAAATCTAATTATTTGGTCAAGAGATATATCATAAAAAAAATGAGTTTTGATAGACATCTCATCAACACATAATATGCAATCCTTTTCTCTTTCTGTCATAGTTTTACTATCACCGAAATTGCTTGAAATACATATTCATTCAAACCAAAGGAAAAGTTCCATTTGGTAGTTATTTTGCATAGAGTAGTCTTGTGAGGTAAGGAAAAAGTTTTCTTAAAAAATAAACTTGATTGAGTAAGTGCAAATTGTTTATAAGCGATGGAGTACCTGTAGCCATGGTGATTTGTTCTTTTGAGTTGCAATTGGGCTTTCATGAAATCGGTCATGTTCGAGCTGAAATTATGCCTGCAGAATCGAATGAAACTTTCATCCTCAATTTCTACAGTTTCTTTCTCCTTCATTGAAATCTTTCTCCTCTTCAAATTCTTCACCATATTCTGTAACCTTTTTTTTCTTGGAGTGTAGACAGACAAACTTGGTGATGTTTGAGTCACTTCAGTTTTTCTCACTATGAGTAAAGATAATCTTTCATTAGACTCGATACCATTCGTAAGTGGTTAGGCTACTGAATCTCCATGGTTGAATGAAGCACTACTCAAATAACAGAACTTTTAATAAACAACATTTTCTACAATACTATATGTATCACTCACCTGTCAGTGTCTAATGGTATTGAGAAAAAAGAAAGTTTCAGATTATTGAGACCATTGTTTTTGCAGTTGTATACGCTACAATTGTTAACCATTTTGGAATTAATTTGAAAATAACACATAATTGAAACAGAATACTTACTTGAATGAAAATAAATTATTGAATAAATGAGCTTTGCTGGTTTATGGTAGATTTTGACTCAAAGAAGTTCCACTGAATTTATAAGTTAGGTTGCATCTTTTTCTTTAACTTCTTTGAATTTTAAATAGATCTTAGAAAAATTATATTCTTCCATATATTGAACGAATTAATTATACAAAGGAATTATTTAAGATGTCTAAAATAATAATGATGACATTATTCCCGACATCTTATAATTATTAATGAAAACAATGAAAATTTTTACATTTGCGGTCGATTAGGTTATGCACAGGGAGGAATGCGCGAGTCAGACTTGGTGTAAGAAAATCCACGGAGTGCGACTACTGCTTGGTCCCTATACTGTGGTAATACTTTTAAATATCAACAACTACGCTTAACAACTCCGGAAGTTGGTCTGAAAAGGAGTGAACTTATACGGGGTAGGCATATATCGATGTTTTGGTACTACCTATAGCTTTTAAACCAGAGGAGATCTGATACCTCATTCTACTTCTCTTTTTCTGAGATATTAACAATAGTAGAACATTTTGGGCTACCTTCTTTTGTTTTCGAGTTATAAGCGAAAATTGGAAAAATGGTGATAACGAAAAAAATTTATATCTCCGCTCATATTGATGGTAGAGCGCTGCAATTAAAACATTATACGGGCACTTTTTTAAGTAGATTCCATTGGCTTTCTTCTCCATTTTGCATCATTTTTAATTACGAAGCTATGACCCAAAGTTATATTTTTTCAAAATAGTAACACTATATTTCTGTGCCATTTTCTGAAACCTTAATTTTATCTGACTTCAAAAATGTGCAGTAACGTATGGTATATAAGTGTTAGAAAATGGTCAAAAACCTTTTTTCAATTGTGCCTCAGTATACCTATGATTTTAACTGTTGATGAGCACAGAAAAATATAACTTCCTATGACGAGAGCAGTCTCCTTCCGTCAATCTCATTATTTCCATGTTTTCAATTAATTTCTACAAAATGAATTAAGTAATAAGACTGGCAACGTTGCGTTTGATCTGGCAACACTGGAAGCGCGGGGCTTGGTGGGGCGGTAGTGGTACATGTGATTCAGTTCGAGTCATTTGATTCTGCGTAGCGATTGTTTTTGTGAAACAGTTTTTTCTATTGTGTTCTAAAAATGAATTACATCAATTTCGAGCAAAGGTGTGCTATCAAGTTTTGCTTCAGACTTGGAAACAGTTCAATGGAAATTCTTCTTAAACTTCAGTAGGTCTACGGAGATAGTATTTTGTCACGGGCCAAGGTTTATGGTGGTTTAAGGTATTTTCCCCCTAGATCTAAGGTGGAGTATTTTTTTGCTACGAAATTAACTTTGTACTGAAAAACATAACATAAGGTATCGTTTCAGCTTTGAATGATCAGGAACATAGCAGAAGAACCATCTCAGATAACCAATCAGCATTGACATGTTGACTACAAAGGTTCAAATTGAAATGTGTAGGTACTATAATTAAACCTCGAGGAAGACCGTTGTTCAAATTTATGAAATTAATACTCAGGTTGTCAACAAAGGTGAAAACCACCTACCAGACAACATCTTTCAACCTGAAAATAGAGCTCAAGCATTTTCTCACGAAACAGATCCAGGATTTTCTAAAAAAATCGATTTCTGAACATTAACAAGATATCACATAAGTAAAAAGCAATAAAAATCATGAAAAAACGTTCTACAGTGAAAACAAGGACAAAGGAAAAATCAAGCTAAAACGTCCAAAAAACGTTAAAAGATATAAAAAATGCAAACTAATGAAAGTTCACAAAAATGGAAAAACTAACTAAAAAAAACAGTTAAATTATGAAGGTCAATTATATAATATAAAACAAAGTCAACGATATAAAACGGTTTAAAAAAGGAATTATCAGCTTTAAAAAGGTCCCAACTGAAAAATAGCCTACATTCAAGAAATGAAGAATCAGGTTCCGAGAGTATGATAGCATAGCGTTTTATTGATGATTGTTGTTTTGAAATCAAATTTATATCACTGATAATAACCCTTTGTCCCAAAGAAAAAAATCGAGATTGTATTGTTCATGTAACTAACTCAGCTCCAGGAGGTTATCAGAAGGTTGAGAAAAGTACAAATATTTGTTTCCCTTATCTTCTTTCAGGCTATTCTCACAACAAATTACGTAAATGATATATTCACACCCAAGTTCATTGCCCCATATTCATTTTGTGCTCATCATTCCAACTAATGAATATTTCTAATCTGTTAGCACTCATCATTCTTCACACGATGATCGTGGTATGGCAATAAAAAATCAGAAAACATTAATCAGCAGATGAATATGGGAATTAACCATTCAGAAAAGTATTTAAATCGTTTTGTACGCTAAGCAAGGGGCGGTTAGGAATGTTACCATTTGAAATCACAATGGTATTATTTTCATCGAGAGCTTCAGAACCTTCTTTGGTAGTTCGAACCTACCGCATTTTCATATCGTTCCAATGGCATTAATTCTTGCAATATTATATTTCTGGATTAATCGATTATGATTGTGTTGATATACGGGAGGTTCAAAAAATTGCTTCTGACGCATACATCCTCGGTTCCATAGCGGGAAGGGCCACATTTTCATTTTTGGCATTTGTGCAATGTTTAAAGGCGATTATGTTCACGGAAATACGGTTCCTTCAAATCAAACACATAGACTCAAAAACGTGTATGGGGAACATTCATAATATCAGAACTCCCACATAATATTCCCATGGGTATCATCTAGAAAATCATCTTATAATTGAGCTGTAACTCACGAATCTCATCGCGCCAAGCCAGAACAGATAAAAATGAAAGTGCCGGCGATATTATGCATTCAGCTGATTACTATTCTCAACGCTTGAATGACGAGGTTTATTGAACGGAATCGGGGTCAACAAATGTATTTCGTTCGATTTTATGGCAATCTTGAATTTATGGCAGTCCTAAATCGGTTTTTACCCTACTGTTCGTAGTCTATAAGGTTTTTTTTTCGCATTTACTTGTAACTGTATTTCATTGAACCCATTCCGGTGGACCGCATTCGATGACAATAATTATTGATTGCATGTTTGAAAGATTCTATGTTGCAATAGCGCAAGCCATGTGTGGGTATTCAGCAATCATTAAAAAGACGCTTTTATTTAATTTTTTAGCGATTTCAATCATTATATCATCAATGAAACCATGTAGCTCAAAGCGCTTTGTTCAATATGAACCAAAAAGTAATTGGCCAAGTAGTTGTGAATAAGATAAGAAAAAATCCGAGTTATTTAAGGGAGCGATAATAGATATTCATATATAAGATACCACTAGAGATCAAATTGGGCCGGCAAAATCTCTCGATTGTAATATGAAAGTTTGTTGCTCAGGCAAGTTCGAGAATGACATTCGTAACAATTGAATAAAATGTCATGAGCAAAATTGGTGATAAGCAACAAACTTGAATGTTACAAGAGAGAAATTTTACCTGCTAAAATGATGGAAATAGGATCTATCAACTCGTACGGCACCTAAACATCAAGAGTTTTTTTTCAAGCCGACCTTTTGCAAATGGTATAGGACTGCAAATATCTATCATCGTCTCACAAAATTGTTAACGTCTCTCGAAATCGTCTTCGGACAGTTCTTGAACGATGCGAATTTTGTATGGATGATATTTTTCTCGCCTTAATATTCTTCCTACTGAACGACGGCTAATTCCATGCATATTGGCGAGGTCGGTAGTGGATAAGTGAGGATTTTCTTCCAAAGATATAGCAACATTTTGAGCTACACATTTATAAGTTGCATTTTTTAACCGTTCACTTTTTGGTACATTGCTATAACTGTTCCACTTGTATCGTATCTGCGCCAAATTTTCGTCACTACTGAACGGGATATGTGTGTATTAAGATGAAAAATGTTAAAAAGGTCAAAAACTTTTTCATGCATCGTTTTCCTCTTCCCATACCCAATCATCATTAATATTTCTATTCTTTCTTTGTCACTTGATTGTCATTTTACGATCAAAAGAAAGCAATATAATCTTTTACGTTCAAATTCAAACACTAATAACTTATTTTGACAACTACTATCACTTCTACAATGAATTTCATGGGCTACTAGATAACATTAAATTTTTCCATATTTTAGTTACTTTTCTGTAAATATCTCGGTATTGAAATAAACAATACCGAACCTAATATTTTTGTATTCGTAATAAAATGTTTCATTAGGATGTTCCATTACAAATTTTAAAATTGACATTACTGCCAGTAAAACCGAAATTGTTAAAAAATATGAAACAAATAGGCAATCATCTGCAGTAACCGTTTTCCCAATTTCATTTCGATATCACTAATAATTCCAGAGATATTTACTTGGTTCCACACATTTGCCCATCACTGTACATTTGATAGCATAGTATCAGAAAAGTTCATCTCTACATCCTTCAAAATGAATATTTGGAAAAATCAATACTTACATGTTCGTCAACGGAATAATTGAGTTCCCCATCATCGTAAAGGACAAAAAAACGTCTTTGCCATCTCTGCAAAAAAATTAATAATTATCGTATGCTTTCCTATTCATACACATTATGTTGATTGAAAATTATGAGCAGTAGAATAAAAGTTCTATGAATTCTAGACAAAACTGTGAGGGGCTATTTTTTATTTTTTCGGGCTGATTTGAGTAGGGTACTGAAATAAAATGAGCAGATTATTTGAATTTTTTAACAAGAATCAGGAAACTGGTCAGTTTAAGATGTGAGAATGCAAGAAATCATTTTTTCTCATAAACGTGACATATTTTTAGAATGGCTTTTTCATCCTGATTTTGTTATTATTACGCTCCAGCTTTCGTAGTTAGTTATTACAATTTCATTTTAGTGAATTTGCAGAAACAAGAACAATTAAATGTTTTCCAAGTTCCATCTTCAGAACTGTAGTTCAATTTTATCATTTTAAGGAGATGATAGAAAATGATATTGTCATTATGCTTAACGATATTTTGAGATATAACTTTCCCTAAATATTGAATGTAAAGGATCTTTCAACAAGAACTTTGTTTTTTAATTGTGGCCACACCTACCACATGTCAGCATTGACAGTTAGTTTTTTGACATATTTGTAGTAGATGCTTTGGCTATTGTTACAATGAATTCAATTTCGCACCTTAATCGCATTGAAATAATTAAAACCCACTATAAAAATTCGTGATATTTTTGGACAACATAGGCGACCTTCGTAACCGGTATGGAGAATTTGGTCGCTAAATTTGAGTCTACGGGCTCGGTACAAAATTCATTCTGGAACAACTCGCTGGTTTTTCTGAAAAAATCATTTTCACTTGTCAGATTAGGTGAACATGCCAAATTGCCGCACTTGGTTTTCTGAAAATTCTACAGCGGTTATTAAGAAGCCTTTGCATGCTCAACTTGCCACTGTATGGTGTGCTATGTGGTCTGTAGGCGTGATTGGACCGTTTTTTTCGAAGATTAGGCTGAAACTGCGGTAACGGTCAATGGATCACGCTATCGCAAGATGTTAACAACTTAATTTTGGCCTATCATGGATGATATGGACAGACATGTGGTTTCAACAAGACGGTACCATTTGTCACACAGCTAATGAGACGATCAATTTATTGCAAACCAAATTTGCTGATCGCATAATTTCACGAAATTCAGCTGTTAAATGGCCAGCCAGGTCGTGTGATTCAACACCACTGGATAATTTTTGGTAGAGCTTTCCTAAGGGCAGAGTCTATACGCAGCCTTAAAACTAAAAAGCCGAAACAAGTATTTGTAATTCTTCTCACTCATATATAAAAATAACAGATAGAAGATGCTGCCGTCAAGTTAATATGCTCGTTTATTTCCTTTCGATGAGAAAAACTTGAGGCGTTCCGCAAGGGTCAAATTTAGAGCTCGCACATTCCTCAATAAGCACGAATAACTGGAATTTGTCCTAAGTTATCGATGGTTCCAATTATAATAAAGAAATATCTACACACTCGAGTAATGCATAGTGGAATGTAATGATAAACAGCCGGCGGAAATGAACTTCAACGAAGCCTTAATGGCGTAACTTGGAAATCGATCAACAGGGAAAATCAGGCGATACTATCAACGCCGTTCCACCTGATCGAATAAAAACAAGTTAAAATGAAGCCACTTCCAATAATTTAAATTAGAATATACACCCGACAATTTGTTACCAGGCGATAGTTTATTCGTAATTGCACGAGTAATGAAATGTTATAAATAGAAAAATACTTCTTTTAATTAGGTAATAATCACGCTACTGTGAGTATCCGGTGCCCACAGGTTACGTAGATCTCAAACAGGCGAAAAAATTCACAGCTTGAAGCCAGTATATAATTCCAAAGTGGTTTCATACTTTGTATTGGCGAATGCATTCTTTTTGAACTCTTAGAAGAAATTTTAATCATTTAATTACTTTGATGTAACGCTATGACGAGTGAACGACGTTGCCCTGTTTGAGGTTATATTAACTCCATGCGCTGACAGCTTGACGGATTTATTCTATGCTCACGGGTGGATTACCTTTGAGCGCTTTTCAACTCTTTACTGACTTTTTTCAAGTAGCGTGTATAGGAAGAGTTGTGGTCTCTTTGCTGAATTACTCTCTTGAATGGCACTCATCCACTATTCGATATGAATTTCTCAAAGTTCAAAGTCAGATCAAGACATATTGTCATCAAGTGAGAACAATCGAAATTATGTTGGCAACAACCGATCAAGATATACTAGTTGTAATATTTAAGTTTTTTGTATCAATGCATATTTTGATTATCAAAATACGGTCATTCTATCAGCTCTTTTGTAATTTCTTGTTATGAAAAAAACTGCTAGCGGAGGAGTGCAAAGGCGAGGTTTGAGGATTTAATGCCCTCAAAACGATCTCATGAGCTCACGCACCTAATAAATTGTATCTTGACGATTGTAGAAATCTCTGATGATGATTATTTGCCTACTTGATGTGTTGTCATGATTATTTCTCTTAGTCTGCAGATGGATGTTCAGAAATCTTTTCGAGTTCTGCAGTCCGATGAAGAAGAGAGACGTAAATTATACGTTATGGACAACATTGAAATGACTATTCCACGATGCTTCGTAAGATTATGGTGCAATGAATGCGAATGAAACATATTCACTAGGGATCTACGGAATGTTTAAAGGTATTTTAGTACATGGAATAGGGTAATGTAGATAAGCGTTTATAGCTTGATGCTTTCTCTCGTTGAGTGTACAATAATTTATGGCAAGTTTTACGTGAAAACGTTGGTTTTTGCTTTAACTGTTAGTATTTTGAATTAGAGCCGATTTCCTCAAGAAACCAAGATCTTCAGAGGATTTTCCACGCCAGGTGAATTCGAAGTTACACACAGCAACAGTGGTTCCTGGAAAATCTGCGAGTATCAAGTGCAATCAGAGCGAAACACATTCTTATAATCCACCGTTGGGCAAAATACCAGTATTAGATACACCACCAAATCAGATCGGTAGAAAACCAATAGACTCAGAAGAAAAATTCCACTGTAGAAGCTGATCGACGCTAAGTTCCTATTTTCTTACGTGTTAATCTAAAAGGATTAATCCCCTTCGGAAGTGTCGTCGATTATCAGAAAACTACCACACTGAGATATCACGGCATAAACTCACCTATTCAATTTTTAATGTAGATCCCAGTAATATATCTCAGATTAATCATCTGCACCCAAAAGTATCTTTCCAAAACGAAGTTATTCCCGCTACACATAATTCTGTCATCATTCAACTACAGAACTCTAAGCACCCGACATGAAGTCAAACATAAACTTCACTGAACATAATAACAACCATGGTTTGACATACATAACCAAAGCTGCTAAGTTCCACTGATGGAGCTCTATAGTTTTATTTCAAACACAGAATTTTGTGAATTCAACTTAAATACGTTCCAATCTCATACTGCGAGTAATGAAATTAGAGTATAGTTCTCATTTGATTAGCAAAAAAATTGCACAATTTGTCAATCGCTCAAAAAAGTCGTGTCGATTGGTCGAAAGAAATGCTCCAAAAATACGTGCTTCGAAGCAGTTCTATGACATCGTGACAGGTGTTGAATCGTGAATCTACGCGTATGAGCCCGAAAGTAAACAGCAGATCTTAATATACAGGGTGAGTCTTTGACCACTGCGTTAATTTTAACCATAGATTCTTTACCTCTTCCTATAACATTTTTCCAAATTTGGCCCCGTTCAAAAGATATAGGGTGTTGAAATTTCATAAAAAAATTGCATTTTCACCTGTAATATTCAAACGACAATATCAATTGAAATGATCTCCTGTAGAAGGTTTTTGATAACAGTCATGCATATTTTGGCATCATTAGATTTATTCCATTTCTTGTGGGTTTCTCACTACTACTCTACAAATTGGTTAAATTGCATGAAAAACAAATATCGTTGAACTAAAGGTCCGTATCTTGTACTTCCTGGAATCTGTCCTCCTAAATTGCACCATTCTTGAGATATTTGAAGTTGAAAGGAATTAAATCGATATAATTTTGTCCAAATTTTCTGATTTTCCCAAATCCAACTCTGTGCTGAAATGATTCAATAATAAGATTTGTTCAATGTTGCCATATTTTATGTCTATATTAAATATTTCTACAAAAGGTTGGGGAAATCTCTCCAGTCTATGGTTCCAACACTAAAAACTAATAGATGGAATTAACCACTGAACAATTTTTGTCTTACATTCACTACAAAATCTGAATTGCCATTTGCTGTATTCATTATTAATGATGTCTAGCACCTTGTTTAATATTTAATCCAGAGTAATATTCCATAATAAATAGAGAAAAAGATTTCCTTCACTAACATAGGTACTTCGGTATATTCTCATGACCGTTGAAATAGGTAATGTATTTTCTGTCAGGGCCTGTTGAATACTTGTCTTTATGAAGAGCTGGTTCTTATAGCTTCAGACTTTCAGGGTTCATCAAATTATATCTATTCTAACATAGGAATGCTTCAAATTAAGATCATATGAGTTTTAAAATCTTCGAATCCAGTCTCCTTGATTTATTTTGTAGGTTTATAGTTTTTTCACATATTCATTTCATACACCGATTCAACCTGGTAAGCGAACTTAGGAGATAATAGAATTTGACTCAGTTTTAATATTTCTGAATGTTTGTTATGATGCATGGTTAATCAAAATTCAATCAATATTGAAACTGGAAGCTATAGGTTCATAAACAAGAAAGATTAGAATAGAAATGTATTTTCTGACCATAATCATTTCATACTGAATTGAATAATTTCGAACTATCGAAATAATTATCATATTATTATTTTATTATAATATTTTCCACATTTTTTAAGGTAAAAATAACTGTTGACAGTTAAACAGAATCAAAACAACAAGGAACCACAGAACACTATTTTATTGGGAACAACCCACCACAGAGACGTTATTATAACATTTCAATGTGGTAATAATTCACTCTAGTTATTCTGAGAAAAATTATAACTGAAGATCGATAATGATTACAGATATTATCTTTCATTTAAAAAAAACTTTGCAATTATTAATTTTTTTCTCTCCTGGGGCTAATAAATTAATATTCTATATATATGAAAAGGTAAAAATTTACATAACCTATGTAACCATTATCAGTAATTAATTATAGTCTAAACAGAATAGATGTTCTTACTAACAGATATTCTAAATAAAATGTAGTTGGTTTTTCTTAGAATCAAATGTTGGTGATCAAACCTAATTCCTTCAAGCAAATATAATTGCACACCTAAATCTGAGAATACTTGTAATCTATACAAGTAATTTGTTATTGGGATTCAGTAGAGAAAATAATCATCAAGCAAAGTGACATCACTGTAAAATAATTATTCGTAGTGACATTATTCATTGTTGTTGAAGATTTCGAAAAAGATTGCCATATTTTTAATGATATCAAGGGACCTCATAGACCTGTTCACTGGTCTCTGTCAAGGAGAAGAAACTTCAAAAATATCAGTGTTTGGAAAATCATAGATGATTTTTTCTTGCTTTGTGTGAAAAAAAAGCAATGTGACAACCTCTTGCCTTGGAAATGATGGTTTCATGATTTAGAAATCTTAAGAAGAAAATTACAAATGTATGATGATAACATCCAATAATTCTGAGGTTTTTTTCAATATCTTACTAGACAGGGATTGTCTATAATCTTGAAGTAGAAAGAAATTATAGTAGAACAGCAAAAATCTGTTTATGGTGTTGAATTTTTTTACCAGAAAAGTAGTATTTTGTATCTTTCTTCTGGATATGGACCTCATCGGATGAAACATGAGTGAGTGAATCATTTCTTAGAGGGAAAATAATGTTTTTAAACAATTCACATTAAATAGTGGATGCTGTGGAAGGTATTTTTCATTCAAATTAAACTAGAGTTCAGAGGGGTATTTGCCCAATGTGAAAACTAAAAATGCTTATAACTTTTTAACGCAGCTGAATTTGGAAAAACCGTAATGGAAAAAGTGTTTCTTTTGATCTCAAGAACCTATGGTTAAAATTAACGCAGTGGTCAAAGACTCACCCTGTATAATTAATATAGATCTTAATGGGGAATATTTCGAAGAACAATGAAGCGATTTATGATGATTAATATTTGTTTTGTTCTCTAATCCCGAAATATAAAAGAGTAACGTACGTTTTTCCTACAGTTGTTTGGCCTTTTCATTTGACTTCAAGAAATTGTTAATTTAGATTCATAATTTTTCCGAATCTACAAGGTGAGTCTTTGACTATTAAATTAATTTTAACCATAAAGTTTTGAAACCCTAAGAAACACTCCCTTAATAAGATACAGGGTGTTGAAATTTCACAACAAAATTTTTGCTTATATCTTTGTAGTGATTTATCCGAATGAAATGAACTTTCGTAGGAGGTTTCAAACAAAAGGGACACACACTACAGATTAATAGTATATTCTAAAACAAGTTGCAGAATGGGCACCTATTCCAACACGAATGCGGAATTCGGAAACGAGCGACGAAGGAGCGAGTTTTTGAACGCATGAGTGTTGGAATTGCCTTCTGCAACGAGTATTAGACGATATTTTCTCTATTTCAGTCAAGAATTGTGAGAAAGTCATTGGAATTCAATGAGGAATTCAGATTATACCTCTTAGTGCCTTTTGTATTTTATTTTCGCGGTTGGTGAGATTGATACGAAAATTGACAGATTATACAATTTGAATAGTGCGTTCAAATCTCTACATGGTTTAATATTTACAATTGACATGCATAGACGCGTGTTGACATTCGAAAGGATGTTGTCAACCACAAAACGAAAAATATAACTGAAAACAATGCTGTAATGAGTTAATTACAGCACTGTTTTTAGTACTGTAATGAACTCATTACGACACTGAAATAGGAAAACACTTTTGCTCTATCCTCTAAGATATTCTAGTTATTACATCACAAACTGGTAAAAATATCAAAATTGTGAAATGGGCAGTTACTAAACACATCCTATTATTTTCTGTATGCTAGAAGATTTTGTCATTTCACATTTATCTTCGTAAAAGACACCGATTCTAAGATATTTGATGTTAAATGATTCGAAATTTGAAAAAAATTGAGAAAATTGCTCTTTTTCCTGGATACGACTCTGACTAGAAAAAATCAATGAGCCGAAATGATTCCACGTTGCCACAGTTTTCCTCTTTAGAAATCATTGTCATCATTGAATTGCTATTGAATGAATTTTTCTTTGGATCGATGGAAATTAAGAAGATATACTACATACATAAAAAGTTTCTTGTTTATGCTGGATTGAAAGTAAATATTTTTCACTTTGTGTATTTGAACATATTATTAAAAACATTTTTGGAAATTCAAATAAATCGAAACGTGGGTTGAGTAAGGTTACCGCTGGTTAATGAGGAGAACTACTACGAAGGTGTGTATTTGATCTACCCATTTGAAAGCGGAGTTGCAGAATCAATTTTCAAAATTAATCAATACGGACTATTTGCTATGTTATGAGTTATAATTCTTTAAAATGCAATATTGAATACTGAATATTTCATCTCAAATTCTTATAAATATACAGAAAACATACATAACCTTCAATCTATGAAGTTGTTTGTTGCAAACAAATAGTAAAATAGAATAAGGTAATTGAATTTTTCATGCAGCTTTTACTTGATTTTAATTATACAAATAAAGCACATGAAATATATCTACGAAATATTTGATATTCTTGAAGGTGATTCAAAAAGAGAACATTTTTAATCCATAATGCTTTGAAGAAATATGTTTAGTGTCAAAATGTACCTTATGAAATTCATGTTCGAAGAGAAATTGACAGCCAATCATATAACCTTGATCTTATGTACAGGTGATATGAATAAAGAACATACATATTGAAATTGCTTCTAGTATTTAAGGGTGCTTTATACTGTTTTGAGAAAACTATTATTTAACAAATTATTTTTGGCGCTCTTGTTCACCCGAACAGAGTGCCTATCATTTTGCCCGAATGTCTGTAATTTTGGAATATCGAGCCGAAAATGGTCTCAATCGATTGGGTTCGACTCCCCGATGAAGAATCTGTGGCGAAAGTTGAGTCTGTCCGGCCGGCCGTATCCTCTCTAGCATCCAAAGGAGATGAGCTAGAGTTTTCAAATTTTCAGAATAGGTTAATTGTCCAAATATCTCGGTTAAGTTCGTTATTGGGCCAAATCCGTCGGATGGTTCAGTAGTTATGAGCATCTGAAATTTTGTTTCCTCAGTAACTACTAGAATATCCATCCGATCAAGTTGATACTTGAAATATTGTTGAGGAGGTTGCAACTAAACGGCTCGCAGAATTTCGCGGAAATCGTCACGCTAGAAAATTTTTAAAATTCCAAAAAAATTTTTAATCCTCTCATAAGATATTTTTCGGATTTCAATAAAAATGATGAATATATTGAGGTGATCGATATCTTACTTATCCTCAAATTTCATTGCCGTAGCTCTTTTCCATCTAAAGATATAATTCATTTTTTTTCATTTACTCAATAGAAAAGAGAAATGAAATACGTCCCGATGATTTTCTTTGAACGATGGCCATCACAGATCGATATTCGATTGACAAATGCCGGGCTCATTAATCAGTGTCAGTTGGCGTAAAATTAATCAAAATTTTTCATAACGGGATAACATAGATATAGAATTCAATCTCGATGGCTGAAATAATATACGTTGTCAAAATTCAGAAAAGCACTGACGTAAGTTTTTGGGAAACGGGAATTATAGCTTCGAATAAAAGTTGGGGAAAATTATGAATAGTTATTTATAATTTGAGACATAGGTTTGTTCATTCATTAGGCGTTCATATTTGCATCACATTGTCCCATAATACGGGAAAAGACTATTGTCCACCTGATCAGAGTGCTTATAGATGTGTTATGGTTTGAATATTTACTCGCAAGTAGCTCAACAAGAGCGCCAAAGCAATCTGACCTCACGTCAGTGCTTTCTAAATTTGTTCAAAATAGGTTTGGCTGCATTTCATAGAATTGGTTCTTCTGTTGGGAACCAATTAAGATTTCAAAACATGAGAAACACATTCAATACCATAACTTTGACATTTGCATTCTATGAATTATCAAAACATTGGAATTCACAGGTGCAAAATAGTACATAGAAGAGAACACAAATAAAAATCGATGGTTATAGGAAATTAGAAAACATGGAAATAGCGTTGATTTAATGATCTAAAGAATTGGATAGACTCATAGAATTGGGAAAGTTAATATTAGATATGAGAATTTTATTGTGAAATGTTCAATTAAATTCAGAATAAATTCCAGGAATTTTGATATTTTCACCAATACTCAGCTGGAAAATAACTTCGGAATTCAGTATAAGTGTAATTTTGGAATATCGAGCCGAAAATGGTCTCAATCGATTGGGTTCGACTCCCCGATGAAGAATCTGTGGCGAAAGTTGAGTCTGTCCGGCCGGCCGTATCCTCTCTAGCATCCAAAGGAGATGAGCTAGAGTTTTCAAATTTTCAGAATAGGTTAATTGTCCAAATATCTCGGTTAAGTTCGTTATTGGGCCAAATCCGTCGGATGGTTCAGTAGTTATGAGCATCTGAAATTTTGTTTCCTCAGTAACTACTAGAATATCCATCCGATCAAGTTGATACTTGAAATATTGTTGAGGGAGGTTGCAACTAAACGGCTCGCAGAATTTCGCGGAAATCGTCACTCTAGAAAATTTTTAAAAAATTCCCAAAAAAAAATTTTTAATCCGCACTATCTCATAAGATATTTTTCGGATTTCAATAAAAATGATGAATATATTGAGGTGATCGATATCTTACTTATCCTCAAATTTCATTGCCGTAGCTCTTTTCCATCTAAAGATATGATCATTTTTTTCATTTACTCAAGAGAAAAGAGAAATGAAATACGTCCCGATGATTTTCTTTGAACGATGGCCATCACAGATCGATATTCGATTGACAAATGCCGGGCTCATTAATCAGTGTCAGTTGGCGTAAAATTAATCAAAATTTTTCATAACGGGAAATCATAGATATAGAATTCAATCTCGATGGCTGAAATAATATACGTTGTCAAAATTCAGAAAAGCACTGACGTAAGTTTTTAGGAAACGGGAATTATAGCTTCGAATAAAAGTTGGGGAAAATTATGAATAGTTATTTATAATTTGAGACATAGGTTTGTTCATTCATTAGGCGTTCATATTTGCATCACATTGTCCCATAACCTGATCAGGTGCTTATAAATGGTTTGAATATTTACTCGCAAGTAGCTCAACAAGAGTCCACCTGACATCAGTCAGTGCTTATAATATTTGTTATGGTTTGAATATTTACTCAAGATTCAAGAGTTTTGCCTGCGAATGTCAATGCATGATCTGACCTCAGAAATTTTGTCAGTCGAGAATACATGTCTAAAGATTTATTCAAATATTATAGGTTTGGAATATATGCATATTTATATATTCCCTATATATTCAGTACCCTTATAATTAGTGGTACTTCTTCTGTTGGGAACCAATTAAGATTTCAAAACATGAGAAACACATTCAATACCATAACTTTGACATTTGCATTCTATGAATTATCAAAACATTGGAATTCACAGGTGCAAAATAGTACATAGAAGAGAACACAAATAAAAATCGATGGTTATAGGAAATTAGAAAACATGGAAATAGCGTTGATTTAATGATCTAAAGAATTGGATAGACTCATAGAATTGGGAAAGTTAATATTAGATATGAGAATTTTATTGTGAAATGTTCAATTAAATTCAGAATAAATTCCAGGAATTTTGATATTTTCACCAATACTCAGCTGGAAAATAACTTCGGAATTCAGTATAAGTTTCAGCTGGAATAAAGATTTGGATGAAAATTTACTACATTTTCCGAAGATCAATAGAAATGAGTTTTTATCATAAATATTACACTTTGGAGCCTCAAAAAGCAACAAGGTCATCAACAAGTATGTCTCTACAATTTTATAGAATGTCATAATGCAAAAAGCAAATTTTTCATGTAATCCATGGTGATTGAGCCCAATTTGAAACCTTATAACTTTGCAACGGGACAGAATTGGAAAAAGTAATATTCTAATAAAGTGTTTCTTTTTGCTTCAAGAATCAGTAGTTAAAATTAAAGCAGTGGTCAAAAATTCTATACACAAAGACTGTATACACCGATCGATAGGATTCAGAATACCAAATAGGCTGCTTCTCCTCTCGCCGCTTTCAAATTTAGCGAATTCAGCAGAGGATATTGCTCGAACATAAGACCAGAGGTACAAATTTACGAGCCACACGTAACGCTGCGGGTTCCCCGTCATGAATCTCTCCCGTAACGGAGGTCGATTCGGCCTACCAATCAAATTTAATATAATTCAATTACCGCCCGATTGTTCTGATTAACTAGCCGGGTAATTTATAGTTAGAGCGAAAGTAATATTTTTGTAATATTTAATGTATAAATAATGGCACCGACCGCGTGACCTTCATATCGAAATTCGCCGTCCATTTAATTGATGCCGGGGCTTGTTAAGACGCTGCACGACTCAAGAAAAAACGGCACGATCATATTTTGAAACTCATCCACGCCTCTTGGACACGGCCGGCGCTGCCAAGTCCACGGAATTTTCCGGAGATCTACGGAATTCAGAAGACTCCTTAGGAAGATCCAATTTCAGAAGTGAATATTGTTAGCCTTTACGTAATTATATGGCATGCAGGATAAGACGCCCTTAGGGATTGCATTTTCAAGCCTGACATATACGTCAAATGATGTCCCCCAAATGATATCATTTGAGGTGTTTCAGGATATTTTTCCAATTATATACTATGGGATTGAAATTATACCGAGTCTGATCGAATAAGAACACATTTATTCCCTAAAAAGTTTCTTTATAATTTTGCCCAGTGCCTGTAATTTTCGAATATCGAGCTTGAAATGGGATGAATCGATTGAGTTTGACTTCCTGATAAAGAATACATGATCAAACTTGAGTATGTCCGTTCGACCGATCGTATGCTCTCTATCTTCCTAAAAAGATGATCTAGAGTTTCATATTTTTCAGAATAGGTTAACTGTTTCGGTCAAGTTCGTTATTGGGCCAAATCCGTCCAATGGTACAGGAGATGAGTATCTCGAATTTGGCTTCCTCTTCAACTCCTAGCAAATCCATCGGGTCATGTTTCAACTTGGAAGATTGAATTAGGTTGAATTAAATAAGCTTCCAAAAAAATTGTTTCAACACTTTATACCTCATTAGATATCTGAATAATTTAAACAAAAATGTGCGCATGTAATGACGTTTTTGATATAATATATATTCTCAAATAACCAGAAGATATAATTATCGGAATTTTCAATTCTGGATGATTTCACAGATACATATTCGATTGACATCGGTCGGATGTATTAATTGGGTTTCAGTTGGTGCAAAATCAACCGAAATGGTTCATTTATGGTGAAATAATGTATGTTGTCAAAATTCACTAGCCAAATTCGTATTCTTAAAAAATACAATGTAACTTAAACTCAAATTGGTGATCCAAAATTGTATTTTCAAATGATTGAATGGTGGTAGCAGGATCAAAAATGATACTATGTCAGTTCGCCGACGTTTCGGAAATATTTTTTCCATCTTCAGGGCTCTACAAAAGAATTTGGAGCATATGATGATAAATTCCAAAAAACAAACATGTAAATATAAAAAACAGCAGGAATGACAAACCAAGACAACATTTCATAATTACAGTGTAAAATGTGTAACATCAAACAAGTAAACATGGATACAGCTCAAAAGTGAAAACAACATAAACAATCAGCAATAATGTTGAAGGTTTTCGTGAAAATGAAGATGTACTTATAGACTAAACAATTGTATCCTCCCATTATCCTCTATATAAATAATATAGTTTACAAATCTCAAATATGTATTTTCCATGGAAAGAAATTATCAGACCGCAATGAAAATTAAACAATATAGTAATTTCGGGTGACATACGTCGACACAGGGAGGTGGAACCAATATGAGAGCTCTCGATTTCTTAGATGGAAATACCCGAACACGCGTTCATATGTTAACGGGAGGCGATGAAAACTTTACAGGGTGTTTATTCATTCTTAATAAAGGAAAATATTTTCGGTTTCGATGTTGGAAATCCGATCTTGAATTAACTGAGTTATTAACTGCTTTAGTCGATTCACTAAGTATGGTTCCCTATTTAGAATTTTAACGTTTTCAAAGTCGAAACTATGTCCCATGCTAACGCAATGTTCAGCTAAGGCTGTTTTTGGGTTGGAGATGGGCAAGCGGACAGATCTGGACTCTCGATTTCAAATATCGCCCAGTTTGTCCTACATAGACACTAGAACAATCTGAGCATCCTATCCTGTACACTATATCAGAAACGTCGGCGAACTGACATAGCATAATTTTCCCGTTTTTTGATCCTGCTACCAACATTAAATCATTTGAAAATACAATGTAACGCTTGTAAATGTCATTCAGAGATTCGATTCCAAAAAATCATCGCTTTTGTGTAATTTGAACTTGAATATATTTCTAAAGACAAGTGTTTACCCGTCGAAAATTCGGGTATGATGATGAGAGTAGACCTTGTTTACCTACAGATGAATTTTTCTGATTGCATATGCATTCAAGTGATTATCATAACTAATCATAACTAAAAATCCATCAATGTGAAATTCTTTTTATAGTTCTGTATAAACAACACATTTACTAAATACTTTTAATTTCAATAAATACTATGCAAAAGAAAAAGAATATAAAAATTTACAGAATACTGAACGAGAGTGTTTGGCAACACTGCCCACCACGAAGTCCCGCTCGGTAAAGGCCAGAAGGGAATTTTTGGCCGAAAGTGAAGTTTTGGGAGGTATTTTGGGTGAAAGCCGATAAATACTCTCAATCGAGATTGTCACGTATGGTTGAATATGGGATATTTTCACTTCGTTACGATTATGGCTACGGAATGCAATTTCGGTTCGAAGGACCATGGATGAAAGATAATGACGGGTCTGTGGTTTGATGTATTGGAGTATCGATTCGACGTACGTAGATCGGGCTGAAAGTGAAACAGAGATTTGCGATATTTCGGGAATGAATACGTCTTTTTATGGAAAGTGAGATTTTTCACTATTCGAACATTTGAATGGATATATGAATAAACAGAATGGTCGGTTCTTGGCGTTGGAAAACCCACAAATTATTCATCAAACACCTTTGCATCCATTAAATTAATTAAAAATATGGGTTTTCTGAACATTACTCCAACTGTTTGGACCAGGTATTTCGCTAATGTTGTAACACGGAACTGAGAGGAAACTACAATTTATCACAATAGAGAACATACACTTCGTGTACCTCCTCCTTTAATCGGGGTTGACTTTACAAGCTGAGACAATCGAGTTCCGAAGTAGCCCAACTCAGCAGACACATGTGAAAAAGAACATGGCAAATTTACAAGTTGATCTGAATATTATGTTCTGCTTATGAATTTGCTTTGGAAAAAGTTGACCTACCGGAGACCTTACACCTCACACACCGACTCTTAGGCGGTAAATTTCACTTCTATGTTTGTGGAGTCAGTCCATGTGCGTGATCCTTATATTGATGGCATTTTGGACTCTAATCGGTCAAGTACATAGGGAGACTTTAAAAGCTAAGACGCAAATTACGCAGGCTCTCAGTTGACTCCTCAGATATCTTCACGACCACTAGATACATCTTAAGAAGCCTATGCTGAAATAACGGGGTAAATTTACAAGCTGAGCTGAATATTAGAGAATGCTTGTAAATGTGTTCTTGATAAAGTTGATTAACCTGCGAATATACACGTCATACAAAACTCTGAAGGCAGATCATCTTCTAGATTTTACAGCTAAGCTTGTTAAGTCAACGTTTTGGACTGTAAGAGGGGGGACACTGGGCGACTTTACGAGCTGAGTTCCTCATTTGTCCAATTGTGCAGATGATTACTTGATTCCCGAAAAATCTGCACGGCCAAAAGACACATTTGAACAAAAAAAAAACCTAAGTACTTGGTGAGAATTCACGATCTGATCTAATATGAATTTGAAATTGAATTTTGCGTCTAAATTTGCTTTGGAAAAAGTTGGACTACCGGAGACCTTGCACGTCACACACCGACTCTTAGGCGTATCGACTTGTAAGTTTCGCTTTTATGCTTGTGGAGTCACTCCATATATTGATCCTTATATTAATGGCGTTTTGGACTCCAATAGGTCAAGTACATAGGGCGACTTTTCAAGCTGAGACACAAATTACAGAGACGATCAGTTTAGCCCTTGGATATCTTCACGACCAGTAGATACACCGTAACAAGTCTAAGCTGAAATAACGGGGCAAATTCACCAGCTGAGCTGAATGTGTGATTCAGCTTCTAAATGTGTTGTTGCTGAAGTTGATTTACCTACAAATATACACGTCACACACAACTCTTAGGCAGATCAGCTTCTAGATTTTGCAGCTAAGCTTGTTAAGTCATCCTTCAATCGATAACGTTTTGGACTGTTATGGGTCAAGGACACGGGGCGACTTTAAAAGCTGAGTTCTTCATTTGTCCGATTATGCAGATGCTCAGTTGTTTCCTTAAACATCTGCACGACCACTAAACACATTCGAACAAATACAAAGTGAAGTTCACGGTGAAGGTTTACTAGCTGATCTAAATATTGGATTTTGCTTGTAAATTTAATTTTCAAAAAGTTGAACTACCGGCGATTTTACACGTCACACACTGACTCTTGAGTAGATTACCTTATAATTTTGCTTCGGAGCTTGTTAAGTCTCCCCGTGTACTTGATCGTTTAACGATAGCTTTTCAAAATGTAATGGTCCTAGTACACGGGGCGACTTCACAAGCAGAGACAAAATTCACTCAATGCTCAGTTGGTTCTTCAAACATCTCCATGATTCCTATAGTCACATGTGAAAAAAAAACAAGCACACATGGCAGATTTAGAATCAGTTGAGAGTCGTTGTTTGACGTGTAAAGTCGTCGACAATTGAATTCTTTCTATAGCGAATTTACAAGCAAAATCTGATCGAAGCTAGAAAATGTCGTATTCGAGCCACATTTTATGAGGAAGCCATCTATCTGTTGATTTTGATGTGTTAAATTGGGGAAACAAGAGGGATCTAACGAAAATAAGTCTGTTGATTCAAGATAATCATAAAATGGACGAGATACTGAAAATGGAGGAACTTGCTGAAGAGAGACATGGTGTCTCCTACCAAGGGTAGCAAAAGTGCTCAACAGCAACCGAACATTTTTCGTTCAGTCACCTCTGGACCTTTCACACAAAAAACTTTCAGTTCCCAAGGCTACGTTTCCGATCGGGGGAAAATTAGCACTCCGCTAATTACGATCCGGGTGGTCTCCGACCCAAAAACCACGCTAAATTTCCGATCTCCAACTCCCTATTTACGCCCAATAAATCAAATCGATCTTTCATTCGGGCCGTCCGATTTCGCATGATGTGTCCCACTTGGCCCGCGAAGCGTTAGACGCGGAAACTGTTTCCCGCACAGCGGTGGCGTGTGCCCGTCCGAGAGTTCAGGTGCGGCTCGAACGGCCGCAAAGAGGCCCGTCAACTATTACGGTATTTCCTTCTAACCCACTTCCTACTAGTGTAACATTACCAGTTTCGTAGACCGAAATATCGGCTGACTTCTTCCGTTCGCGGTTTGTGGAGCGTGCAAAAGAGACACCGATAACGTTTGTTGTACCATGCCGTCTGTATCGACACGAACTTCTGCGGCAAATACGACGGAAATGGAGATAAATCTTCTTTAACGAAGTATAATGGGGGACCAACACTCATGTATCATTATGGAGAGTGTCAATCGCACCTTTTTTGTTGGATCGACGGTTTTCGATCGATTGTTACTCAACATGGATAGAGGTGTGACTTTCTTCAGCATCACGAGGCTTTTGTCTCTCTTAGTTCAGTAATTGTTCTCCAAACTATCTCAGATGGAATGAAGCCATAGGATTCAAGAGCCGTTCTGCGGACGATGTGAAGCTCGGACCGTAGTGTCTGAATCATTTTTGATTCACTAACGAAATGTTGCAACACCTAACCTTACCTTTTTTTTGCCCCAGAGGAAGGGGAAAGCGTGAAGTGTTTCAAGCGCGGGCAGTGCAAGGCTACTACTTTGTGTGGGACTTTGAGCCACTAAAACCCACTCCACCAATGAGTTACAGTTCTAGGGACACCTACACATAGACCTGATCGCTCTTCACAAGTGGTGGGCGATACCCTAACAGGGCCATACTGTCGCCATAAACTCCTGAGATTCTATTGACTCGGGGGTTATAGTAGCAGTAAGCTAAGGTATAGATATACGAAAGGCTTTGACCGCTACAAACTTCAGATCATGCATGAAGTTTGTAGGCTCTATTTATATCGAAATAATAGAGAATTCAGCTATGAGGTTGTAGTTCCGGTACGACACTAACCATACTCTCACCAGTCCGGAAGTACTGACTAGAAGTATATTCTTAAATTTCAATTATGTTGAGTAAATCTGCGAGAAGATATAAGAAATTTTTTTCACTCTGAACGATTATTATAATATTTTATCCGACAAAATTACTAGATTTTAAAAAAATGCAGTTTTGCAAAATGCAAGACAGATGCATATCTGCATACTCACTAAATGTGTATCCCATTATCAAATTGAATTTACCAAAACATTCAAACTTCAATGAATTATCAACGTGTCAACATAATTTAAAATGTCAATGCAAGATATTTATTTATTTCATAGGTACCCCAGTGACGTTTGTAGAACAGTGCGTTTTTCAATACTGGTAATAATTTCTTTTTAATAAAAATAAAACATTAATTCTTTTAATTTTTTTCTCGAAAACGACTTTGAAGAAGAGTGAGTACCTTTTTTTCAGCTTAATGTTCAAATTCAACAACAACAATTAACTCCTCCTCATACAGGGTGTTAAAAATGTAAGCAATAAAATGTACAACCTAGTCCGCCCCCTGATAAACTGAAAACGCTAATTATTTGAGTATTTCAAGAGGTCTTCACAGCTGTTTATCATATTAAATTTTCATTAAATTATATTAAATAGTTTGAAAGTTATTCAAGAAAAATTGATTACCAGTGACGTCCTTCAGGAGGCCGCATCTCCGTAGGGAGGACAAAAAAATTATGAGAACTTGTCCTTATTTTTTAAAGTTCTATCTGAATCCGAGAGATATCCCACATTTTCCTGGACACCCTGTATACAACTGATCCTACATTTAGTTGCAACTTATGTGGCATTCCAATGAAATTCAAAATTCTGTTGGCCAGGTTTGTGGCTGCTACAACTGATTTGTGAGTAAACAACTTTTTTGAAAGGAACTTCATGACAGCTCAGATGAGGAATAACTCTGTAGTTAAACCAGAAAGTCATTTCTAATCCAAGAAAACAACTGCGATGAGTCTAGGTAAATCAAGTCGTTCTCAAATGCATCCACTGTGCCATTTTCTTCATGCAAATTCCTATAAATAGCGCTTGGGTTTAACTAAAATATCCAGAAATTCCCGACGTCACCTGCTTCGCAGGATGAGGTCGTTGGACCTGCAGCAGAAGGAACACGTTGAAGTCCTTCTGGTCTGAAACAGCTCACAGAAATAGTCGTAAATATGCTTTATGAGATGGGGAAAATTATTTTTGAAGTTCTACGCGCGTTTACATTACATGAATATGTATGTATATGCAAACGTGTCGTGAAATTAAATATCGCAGAGACGATCTCTGCTAAGCTGTTCCAGCCTATGTACACGGGTTTAGCTATATTTACTTCTCGTTAGGTCTGTTTGGCAGATATAAACAGTGAGTGGATGAAGCGGCTGGGATAGTTTCAAGATTTTCCTATTGTCTTTGCCATGTTGGATTGAATAGTTAAACTCGGCCGGAGGATGTGGATGACTGGAATTGTCAAACAGGACGATTTCAATCTGATGTTGTAACAAACGGGTAAATTTTCACGAATTTTTGAGAAGATATTCTCATCACCTCACCTTATGGATTCCCTCCGTGATTACAGTAAAAATTAATTGATTGATAATTGGTTATGCAACTCCATTTTTAAAATCGGTAGATGTTTTGGCAGTAATTCTCCTCATTATCAAGCGGTAACTTAACATAACCTACGCTATGATATTTTTAAGTAAAACTTCTCTAGGCGCGACTAGGAAGTAATTGAACGACAATGCAACGGAAGTCCGTTACGGCAATATGGCGTCACGTTTCTGTACTATCCGATTTTGAAATATTTTTAATTTTGTCGATAGATAGTTTAGGAACAGATCAATCAAAAATTTTTGAAGAAATATAATAATTAGTATATAATATTAAATTGAAAAAAATTAATAATTAAAATAACTATTAATAACACAAATCGGCCGCCATATTTGGTAGTATGGGAACGAAGCAAAATTTGAAATTTGAATTATCAAAGCGAAACGTGCCGCTCATGTGAAATTCAGGCATATGCTACATTATTGAGATAAAGAAAAAAGCTGTTATAAATTTTCATCATTTTGTTATTCTAGTGGATATTTAGGAATATGATTACAGAGCATTATATTATATGAAATTACAAAACTGAACGGACTACAAAATTCATTGAATTCAGAACAGGGATAATTAAATTAATATGAATGAAAGCTCAGTTATTAAATTATATAAACGTTATGAACCAAAGTAAAGGAAAACATTAAATGAAGACGAGAAAAACAAAGGATACTGAAGTTATACAAAAATAAATGAAAGAAGAATATTTTTTTTATATTCACAATAAAATTATTCGAAAGTAGAGTCTGTCCGGTCGGCCGTATACTCTCTAGCATCCAAACGAGATGAGCTCTCAATGGTCTCAATCGATTGGGTTCGACTCCCTGATGAAGAATTCGTGGCGAAAGTGGAGTCTGTCCGGCCGGCCGTATCCTCTCTAGCATCCAAACGGAATCAGCTAGAGTTTTCATATTTTCAGAATAGGTTAATTGTCCAAATATCTCGGTCAAGTTCGTTATTGGGCCAAATCCGTCGGATGGTTCAGTAGTTATGAGCATCTGAAATTTTGTTTCCTCAATAACTACTAGAATATCCATCCGATCAAATTGATACTTGAAATATTGTTGAGGGAGGCTGCAACAAAATAGCTCGCAAATGTTCGCAGAAATCGTCAAGCTAGAAAATTTTTAAAAAATTCCCAAAATAAAATTTTTTGACCCTCACTATCTCATAAGATATTTTTCGGATTTCAATAAAAATTCGTGAATATTTTGAGGTGATCGATATCTTACTTATCCTCAAATTTCATTGTCGTAGCTCTTTTTCATCTAAAGATATGATCATTTTTTCATTTACTCAAGAGAAAAGAGAAATGACATACGTCCCGATGATTTCTTTGAACGATGGCCATCACAGATCGATATTCGATTGACAAATGCCTAGCTCATTAATAAGTGTCAGTTGGCGTAATATTAATCAAAATTTTTCATAACAGGATATCATAGAGATAGAATTTAATCTCTATGGTAGAAATAATATATCAAAATTCAGAAAAGCACTGACGTAAGTTTTTAGGGAAAGTGAACTATAGCTTCGAACAAAACTTAGTTATTATAAATTTGAGATTTATGTTTGTTCAATCATTAGGCGTTCATATTTGCATCACATTGTCCCATAGTACGGGAAAAGACCATTGTTCACCTGATCAGAGTGCTTATAGATTTGTTATGGTTTGAATATTTACTCGTAAGTAGCTCAGCAAGAGAGCCAAAGCAATCTACCCTCACGTCAGTGCTTTCTAAATTTTTTAAATTTTTAAATTATATATTGATTTTTAACTTAATTGTCATCTCGTACAATGCCAAAGAAGTTTTACTTCAATCGCGTGTACAAGCACTCTTTTTATTTTTAAACATATTCAAATAAACAAAGTAAATGTTATGTTATCTTATTAAAAATGGAAGAAATATCAAATCTTAATTTCCATTGATCCACAGAAAAGTTGAAATTTTTTACAACCAAAAGCAATTCAATGATGATTTCCAAAAAGGAAACTGTGGCAACGTGGAATCATTTCAGCTCATTGATATTTTTCTAGTCGGATCAAGGAAATAGAGCATTTTTCTCAATTTTTTTCCAAATTTAAAATCATTCAACATCGAATATCTTGGAAATGATGCATTTTAGGAAGATAAATGTGGAATTATAAAATATTCCAAAATGATCAAGCACACAGAAAATGCTAGGATGTGTTTAGTAGCTGCATATTTTACTATAAGTTTTGATAGTTTTAAGAGTTGTTGATGAATTAACCAGAAGACCTTAGAGGATAGAGCAAGTGTATTTATTCTGTAATATGAGTCCTATTTGTTTGAATCCTTCTACGAAATTCGATTCCATTCGGATAACTCCCTACAAAGATATAAACAAGAAATTCTTTATGAAATTTCAAGAATCTATGATTAAAATTGTAGTAGTCAAGAACGCACTCTGTATATTATACATTGAAATTATTCAATATTGCTTTCATTTTCTTTTCTTGAACCATCCAATTCAGAGGTATAATGTCACATCCTACACCTACATAATGGATTGATTTTCAGAAATACAATTAGAAAAATTAGAAATAATTGTGCTCACATAAATTCATGAACCGCTCAAATAGTCATCATGACAACGAAGAGGCAGATAAGCAATTTGAATACATGAATATGACTAGAACTCATACCCCGCATCATGGGCGAATTTTGAAGATGCAGAACGGGTTTCGCAAAAAAAATTATGCTCCTACGAACTTGCAAATGCATTCGACGAAGCTTATGGACCGAAACCGAATTGAAATACAATGGGAAGTAGGTTGAAGTATTGTTATTATCGATGTAAATTGGGTTACGAGGCTCAATTTGTTACGACTTCTCCATGTCGAATATGCTAAATGGAAAACATCGGTGAAAACATTCATGAGATGATGGGTAAGAATAATGCAGTGGTTGAAGCTATCAAGGTCTATGGTTTGAATCGAGAAATCTTTTGAAGATTCGTTGATTCTGATAGGTGTCTTTTACTTTCTGTCTTATTGAACGATATTAGGTTTTTTAATTTTCACTGTTTACTATACAGGGGGAGTCTTTGACCACTGCGTTAATTTTAACCATAGGTTCTTGAGATTAAAAGAAACACTTTTTCCATTACGGTTTTACTATATTCAGCTGCGTTGAAAAGTTATAAGCATTTTAAGTTTTCACATTGGGCAAATACCCCTCTGTAGTCCAGTTTAGTTTGAATGAAAAATACCTTCCACAGCATCCACTATTGAATCTGAATTGTTTAAAAACATTATTTTCCCTCTAAGAAATTATTCACTCACTCATGTTTCATCCGATGAGGTCCATATCCAGAAGGACGATACAAAATACTAATTTTCTGGTAAAAAAAATTCAACACCATAAACATAGATTTTTGTTGTTCTACTATATTTTCTTTCTACTTCAAGATTATAAACCATGCCTTTCTAGTGAGAAATTCCAAAAAAACCTCAGAATTATTGGGTGTTATCATCATACATTTGTAATTTTCTTCTTAAAATTTCCAAATCATGAATACCATCATTTCTATGAAAACTTCCAAGGCAAGAGGTTGCACTGTGCTTTTTTTCACTCAAAGCCAGAAAAAAATCATCTATGATTTTCCAAACACTGATATTTCTGAAGTTTCTTTTCCTTGACAGAGACCAGTGAACAGGTCTATGAGGTCTCTTGATACGGTTCAAATATGAAAATCTTTTTCGAAATCTTCAACAACAATGAATGATGTCACTACGAATAATCATTTTAAAGTGATGTTACTTTGCTTGATGATTATTTTCTATACTGAATCCTAATAACAATTTACCTGGATAGATTACAAGTATTTCCAGATTTAGGTGTGCAATTATACTTTCTTGAAGAAATACCTAAATTTGATTTTGAAAAATCAACTAGGTGTTCTTTAATAAAACATTTTTTGTTTAATCATTGATATGAATCTATTCTGTTTAGACTATAATTACTGATTACTGATTTTTATAATCAGAGTATCTGTTTTAATTACGTAAACAAGAACATAAATATTGAATAATGGTTATTCATAGATTATGTCAAATTTTAATACCTTACCATAGAATATTAATTTATTACCAAACCCCAGGAGAGAAAAAATTAATATTTGCAATGTTTTTTTAAATGAAAGATAACATCTGTAACTATTATTGATCTTTAGTTATAATTTTCCTCAGAATAATTAGAGTGAATTATTATCACATTAAAATATTATAACGTCTCTGTGGTGGGTAGTTCCAAATAAAAAAGTGTTCTGTGGTTCCTTGTTGTTTTGATTCTGTTTGAAACTGTCAACAGTTATTTGTAGCTTTCAAAAAAATGTGGAAAATATTGGATAATATCGATAGTTTTGAATTATTCAATTTAGTATGAAATGATTATGGTCAGAAAATGCATTCTATTCTAATCTTTCTTGTTTATGAGCTTATAGCTTTCAGTTTCAATATTGATTGAATTTTAATTAACCATGCAGCATAACAAACATTCAGAAATATCAAAACTAAGTCAAATTCTATTATCTCTTAAGTTTGTGAACAAGGTTGAATCGGTGTATGAAATAAAGATAATAAAGGTATAAAACAAATCTAGGAGACTGGGTTCGAAGTTTTTAAAACTCATATGAGCTCAATTTGCAGCATTCCTATGTTAGAATAGATATAATTTGATGAACCCTGAAAGTCTGAAGCTATAAAAAAACAGCTCTTCTTAATGGCAAGTCTTCAATTTAACAGGTCCTGACAGAAAATACTTTACCTATTTCAACGGTCAAAATATACCGAAGGGTGATGCAAAACTTTTACTCTATTTATTATGGAATATTATTCTGGATTAAATATTAAACAAGGTGCTAGACATCATTAACAATGAATACAGCAAATGGCAATTAAGATTTTGTGGTGAATGTAAGACAAAAATTGTTCAGTGATTAATTTCATCTATAGTGTTTAGTGGTGGAACCATAGACTGGAGAGATTTCCCCAACCTTTTGTAGAAATATTTAATAAAGACATAAAATATGGCAACATTGAACAAATCTGATTAATGCATCATTTCAGCACAGAGTTGGATTTGGGAAAATCAGAAAATTTGGACAATATATATCTATTCAATTCCTTTTAACTTCAAATATCTCAAGAATTGCAATTTAGGAGAAAAGATGAGGAATGATTTTATATGCAAAAAAGACTAATGATTCCAGGAAGTACGAGATACGGAACTTTAGTTCAAGCGATATTTGTTTTTCATGCAATTTAACCAATCTGTAGAGTAGTAGTGAGAAACCCACAAGAAGTGGAATAAATCTATTGATGCCAAAATATGCACGAGTGTTATCAAAAACCTTCTACAAGAGATCATTTCAATTGATATTGTCGTTTGAATATTACAGGTGAAAATGCACCCTATATCTTTTGAACGGGGCCAAATTTGGAAAAATGTTATAGGAAGAAAATGTTTCTTTTGACGTCAAGAATCTGTGGTTAAAATTAACGCAGTGGTCAAAGACTCACCCTGTTTGTTGATATCAATGATTTTTTGTAAAGTTCGCGGAATCTACATGAAAATGATAATATTTACATCATTCATTCACCGCGCAATCCAATCCATCTTTGTCACTCATAAAACAAGACTAAGCGCCATCTAAATAAGGATGCTGTACCGTAAAGAGAGATATAATTTACTCATTAAAAACAAAACTTTAATGTATTGGTACGAAAGATCAAAATATATCAAAATGGCTTAGAAATTTCCCTCAGGTGCATATGGTAGATAATAATATTGTCCAACTCACTTTCTACGGATATAATCAGGATACACAAAAACCTATAAGAAATTTTTTTAGAAGTAGAAATGTTCGAAGTTAGCAAAAACTACATTGAAAATTCATACCCACTTTCCCTTTCATTCTGCGTAGCCAATGAGTGTTCTTGTTAAATATCGTAGTAGATTTAATTGATAGATGCGCACCACATTATGGCAGTCAACTCTCTAATTAGATTGCAGACCGATCATTCACTTTATCATTAGAAAGACAAGAAAATTAATTGAGATCAGTCGTAAAACTTTATTAGATTATAAAATGAAGATATCCGTCCGCGTCTGCTAACCTACAGCGTCGCCGACATGCTAATTCCCGAATCTCTGCCTTGTCCGTGCCGTCATGCATTCGAAATTTGCATAAAAGGCAAGACATAACCTCTGGCGAAGATTTCCATGAAATTGGCGCTTTTCTAACTTGACGTTTCGATTTAACATAATGTCTGCATATTTTATTCGGCAGGTACGATCACATTGAATTTATGATGATTCAGTGGATTCGTTTTCAGAATTGTCGACAGCAAGAACACTTTTCTTTTTTGCTCTGCAGAAAAGGTGGTGCGGTTCACTCAGTCGAAAAGTCATTCCGTAGAAAAATTACACCAGAGAAAGTTATATTAGCGATAACTCCACCCACTTATTCCCGATTGGCTATCGAGCCAGAGCTCCGTTGATTTCATCTAATCATTTATGAAGTTTTGAAGACGTTTAGTTACTTCTAATACAAACAACGTTGTTGAAAATTTTGAATAGGCCAAGAAAAAGACGGAGTTTCAATTCAATCCGATGAAAATAGAATATTTTAAGGTAACACCATGACCATAGTTGTTTGCATTAGTTTCTAATTTAAAGAATGGGGGATATATCCCAATTTACTGCTGATTCAGACTGTATAAAATGCTTCAGAAACTGGTTCCACCATTGTAAAAATATAGCAATCTTAGCGGGGAATTTTTCGAAAAACAATAAAGTTATTTCCGATGATAAATTTTTGTTTTCATTGCCAGAATAAGCTCGTAGCGATCATCAAAATAACCTCCATTGTCCCTCATAACAGAACAATCTCGTTTCGAATTTTTTAATGAATTTACGAGGTATTTTATATTCTCAAGGTAATTGAAGAAACGTTTAAATGAAGTCGTTACCCATTTTTTCACTCTAGTACATCAAAAAATTGAAAATTATGGGCACCTAACACATCAAGGCCACATATTAAATACAATGTATTCCTGTAAACCGTCTATATACGAAACGACCACTCTACATGTCCAATTAAGTGATATTTGGAAGCATGATGTGAAAAAGCATTAAATTGCGGTACTTATAAAGATATCCAGACTCAATAATCGCAGCATGTTAATTAAGCCAATATGAATTCTGCCATTAGCGACTATGGCAAGTATGTCATTTGCCATAATTTCGTCTGCGTATCACAATCTACAAATTGATGCCTTTTATAGAGCAAAATATTCAGAACAGAACCATAACAACTGTTTAGTTTAGAATGTAACGCATGTCCGCGTCTATGATTTATTATGGTTCACTCAAACGATGGAATATGTGACATTTGTGGATATTAGAAAATTACGTGGAATTTGTTTTGGTTAAGAAATGGTCAGGATAATATCAAACTCGACATTTCATAGTCAGCATTGACATTTCAACATTAGACGTGAAAAAATTATTCATGAAGAAAAATGTTGAAATTTAACAACAGAAACGTTTTAAGATTGTCATCAATACAATACAATATCCATTTATTTCCAAAATTATCATCACAATATAACACGATAATGAAATGACAACTAGTCATACAGAACCGATTAATGCTACGCATAAAACCATCCATAATTTGCTTATTGTTTCCTACAGAAATCTACAAATTCTGCAATATAATAATAATAATAAACGAACTTTATTTCAAATAAAGAAGATGTATATACAATGTTACATTATCCACTTGAATTGAAATAGTGCCACTGGGTTCAACGCCCATTAATTTTATTTGATTTCATTTTTGATGGAGTATCTCAAAAACTATTGTGTATGGTTCAATAAACAGCAATAGTTTGTAGACTTGCATTTGAATAACTTAAGTTTTAATGAATCTTTTATGAAGTTGTAAATGCTTATAATCACCAGGCAAGTATCAAAAATGGTATTCTTGAATGAATTAAACGCATTTGTACACTGATGTTTGTAAATGTTTTTGAAGAACTCGTATAGGATTTTTATATTTTTAATGTTATGATTCTAAATTAATAAGAAAAAATTTAGAAAGCACTGACGTGAGGTCAGATTGCTTTGGCGCTCTTGTTGACCTACTTGCGAGTAAATATTCAAACCTTAACAAATCTATAAGCTCTCTGATCGGGTGAACAATAGTCTTTTTCCGTACTAAGGGACAATGTGATGTAAATATGAAAGCGTAATGAATAAACAAACCTTTATCTCAATTTGAAAATAACTACTCATAATTTTCACCAAATTTTGTTCTATGCTTCTCCTAAAAACTTACGTCATTGCTTTTCTGAGTTTTGACAACGCCATCAAATTCTTTCTCTATGATAAAAATTTTTTTTATTAATATTACGTCTGTGCTTTTCTGAATTTTGACAACGTCATCGACATCGAATTCTACCTCTATGAATTCTATGAAAATTTTGATTGATATTACGCCAACTGACACTGATATCTAGGTCCGCAAGTTGTCAAACGAATATCGATCTGTGATGGCAAATCTTTCAATGACAAAGCTCGGACTTCATGACATTTCTATTTTTCTCTTGAGTAAATGAAAAAAATGATCATATCTTCAGAAGGGGAAAAGCTACGATAATGAAATTTGAGGATGAGTAAGATATCGGTAACCTCAATATATACACGGATTTTTATTTAAATCTAAATGAATTCTTAAGAGATATTGAGTATTGAAAATTTTTTTTTTGGGAATTTTTTAAAAATTTTCTAGCGTGACGATTTCTGCGAAATTTTGCAAGCCGTTTCGTTTCAGCCTCCCTCAATAACATTCCAAGTATCAACTTGATCAGATGGATATTCTAGTAGTTATTGAGGAAACAAAATTTCAGATGCTCATAACTACTGAACCGTCCGACGGATTTGGCCCAATAACGAACTTGACCGAGATATTTGGACAATTAACCTATTCTGAAAATATGAAAACTCTAGCTGATTCCTTTTGGACGCTAGAGAGGATACGGCCGGACGGCCGGACAGACTCAACTTTCGCCACGAATTCTTCATCAGGGAGTCGAACCCAATCGATTGAGACCATTTTCGGCTCGATATTCCAAAATAACAGACATTCGGGCAAAATGATAGGCACTCTGTTCGGGTGAACAAGAGCGCCAAAAAGATCTCATTCACCTGTTCACAGGTCAGTTTATTGAGTGTTCCTTTCAAAATATCAGAAAGGCTAATTCTTTTTAGAATTGAATCTTCTATAGAAAATGCTCTACAAAATTTCCAGGGAGGCTTTAGGAAAAATAGAAATTGTTCGGATCAGGTTCTCAGCCTTACAACTTTCTTAGAATCAGGCTCCAATAATAGGTTGAAAACAAGAGCTGCTTTCATCGATTTATCTTCGGCATATGACACTGTGTGGAAAGATGGATTAATTTTCAAACTCTATACCCATCTGAAGTGTGGGATTATGGTACGATTATTAGAAAATATGTTATCTGATAAAAGGTTTCGTGATTTTATCGACAATAAGAGCAGCAACTTCAAAACATTGAAAAACGGTCTTCTTCAAGGATCAGTTTCAACTCCTTTACTTTTCAATTTATATCTAAGTGATTTGCCCACTACATCATCTCAAAAATTTGTTTATGCTGACGACATTGCTATTGCTTACCAACATTAGGATTTCCATACTCTGGAAAACATACTGTCATCTGATTTGGAAATTTTAAAGAATTATTTTATTGAGTGGCGATTATGTCTAAATCCCAACAAAACAGGGGTATCTTGTTTCCACCTGAATAATCATGAAAAATATAGGAAATTAGCTGTAACTTTCAATGATTCTCCTATCGAACATAATTTCTATCCAGAATACTTAGCAGTTAAATTAGATTCATCTCTCAATTACTAGGCTCATTTAAATGATCTGATCCTTAAACTGAAAACTAGGAATAATATTGTTCAGAAATTAGCTGGATCGTCTTGGGGTGCTGATGCTTCCACTCTTCGCACAGCATCTCTAGCCCTAGTCTGTTCTGCAGCTGAGTATTATTGCTCTGTTTGGTTTAATAGTGCACATACACAAAAAATTGATGCACACTTGAATACATCCATGAGAAAAATTACTCACACCATAAGATCTACACCTGTTCATTGGTTACCAGTTTTGTCTAATATTGTCCCTCCCCATATTCGCTGACAGACTGCAGCTCTGAATTCTTGGAATAAATATCATTCTGTTCCCAATTTATTCCCAATTATTTCATATTTTCCACAAAATAGAATTCCCAGATTGAAGTCACGTAAACCATTATGGCATAATACGTTCTTGAACATGAACATAAGTGATGAAGAATTATGGAAGACTGAGTGGAACTCTTACGAAATGTTCAATAAGTATCTCGTTTCTAATCCTTCTGAAAAATTTGGACAGTTCATAATCGTTTGAGAACAGGCCATGTTTTTACCAACGGCATGCTATTTAGATGGAACTCAGTTCCTAACGCAAGTTGTGAATGTGGAGAAGCAGAAGAAACAATACCTCATCTCATCAATAGTTGTCCCATATATAAATTTCAAGATGGTTTCAGGGCTATTCATGATATTTCCAATTCTTTCTTGGAATGGGTTATAAATTTCAAACGAATATGATACGTATTTTTGTTTTTCAGTTCTTTTTTCTGCTTTCGTCTTTTTATTCCCAGATTCAATGTGAGCACCTTGAAGAAGTCTCTGTCTCCATCAATAGAAGACCACTCTTGAAGAAAGAAGTCCCTAAAATATATTTCAGCTTATTTTTGTATTTTCACACTTAGACGGAGAGCCAGGGTTTTTTTTTACTGGGGTTTTTTCCTAGGCTTTTATGTCATACGCCGAATTGTATGACACCCCGTCACTAACCCCTGATCTATATGCTTTATTGTTTGCTAACTAAATATTGTCAGCCAAAAGTTGAAAAGAATATATATAGTAGTCAAGAAATATGTCAAAGCGGAGAATCTTCAGAAATATCAGTAATCGAAAAATCAAAGATAATTTTTTTCAGGTTTTGAATGACAAAAAAAGCAATTTGACAACCTCACGCGTTGGAAGTCTTCATAGAAGTGATTCATGATATTAAAATCTTAAAGAAAGAATTACAAATATTCAAGGGTAATATCCATTAATTCTGAAATTTTAAAGAATTTCTTACTACAAAGTGATGGCTTATAATCTTCTATTATAAAGAAATTATGATAGAATATCAAAAACCTATATTTATGGTTTATAAAATCTATAATTTTTTTTACCAGAAAAAAATTAGTAATTTGTATCAATCAGCCCCTAAATATTTCAGATTCCAATGTGGATGATGTAGAAGGTAATTTCAATTCGACCTGAACTACATTACATAGTGGTATTTGCCCAATTCAAAACTTCAAAATGCTTATAACTTTTGAACGCATCTGAATTTGGAAAAACGATATAGGTCTTTTGATCTCGAGAACCTATGGTTGGAATTAACGCAGTGATTAAAGACCCATCTGTATATTCAATGGAATTCAAGGTTTGAATATGCATACTTAATTAACTACCCATACATATATCGCGATTTGTTTTGATTTGGATTGATTATCAGTTTTTAAGAGTAATGACATTACGTGTTTCATTATGAATTCATGTAAATATACCCCTTATGCTAAACGGTATGAATTCAGAAAAATAATTTTGTTATTGATAACTCCTCAACCGATGTAATTGTTTACAGCAGATAGTTTATAGTATGTGTCCTTATGTCGAGATCGTAAACAATTTCCCTGGTTAAATAAAGAAATCAAACAACTCATGAAACAGCGTGATGATCAATCGTAAACAATTTCCCTATTAAATAAAGAAATCAAACAACTCATGAAACAGCGTGATGATCAATATAAAAGGGCAGTGCTTACACGATGTAACAGTCAATGGGAAATATACAAAAAGTTCAGGAATAATGTAACAGCTAGGATGAGAAGCGCTGAAAAAAATATTATTATGATTAAATAAATCATAATAATCAAAATAATTGGAAAAACTTAAAAATCATGTTTCCTAATAAAATAAACGGCGCTGTTTCTAACGTTAAATTCAAAAATAAAATTTCAACAGATGCTTCTGAGATTTCAGCGGAATTCAATAAGTTTTTTGTTGATAGTATTGAGGACATTATATCCCATGGCATGAAAATAAATGATAGTTCATATTATTTATCGCAAATAGATGAAAAAACTGAATTTTCTACGCTGACTAAGATCACAATGAGACAAATGAAAGGTTGTATTAAAAAGTTAAAAATATTTGTGGCCCAGATGATATCACAACAAACATTTTTGAGGATGCATTTAATGTGGCGGGAAATCGTTTTCTCGATGTAGTTAATGAGTCACTGGAGGGCGGTATTTTTCCCGAGGCGTGGAAGGTCTCTACGGTTATACCAATTGAAAAATTTAGAAAGCACTGACGTGAGGTCAGTTGGCTTAGGCGCTCTTGTAAACCACTTACAATTATTTAAATTTTGAAAAATCATATCTCCAGAACTATTAGCTTGTCGAAGTCGAGAGTGGTATTTTTGTATACGTCTGATAAAACTGCACCATAAAAAATTTTTTATTTGAACAGTGTCATTTGAAAAAAATTTCTTTTTTGTTAGTCCTATTCGGCCGATTTGACCGAATAACGAACTTAGCCGAGATATTTATACCTCAAACCTATTCTGAAAGTTTCAACTCTCTAACTTCATCAGTTCGAGAGTTATCGTGTTCACGAAACGGACGGACGGACGGACAGAATCGATTTTGACCACGGATTATTCATCAGTAGGTCCAAACAAAACTATTGATACCACTTTTGCCCAAAAATTCAATAGTCACAGACATTTGGGCAAATTGATAAGCACTCTGTTCAGGTGAACAAGAGCGCCAAAAAGTGTCCAATGCTAGTGACTGTGGAGAATTTAGGGCTTTCATACAATGCCAGTCTATGAAAAAGTCCTCGAATTGGTAGTTAAAGATCAACTGTTGGAGTATTTGAATAAAAATAACGTTCTTATTGATGATCAATCTGGTTTTAGAGCCAAACACTCTTGTGAAACTGCCATAGTTGATATTTGTGATGGATGGTTGAAGGAGCTGGACAAAAACAATATTGTACGAGCAGCGTTTATTGATTTTAAAAGAGCATTTGAGACGATTGATAGGAACCTGTTGTTAAAAAAGTTGAATAAAATAGGAGTTGAAGGTACTGTTTTGTCATGGTTCACTTCATATTTATCTGATCGATCACAAAAAGTGAAATTTCGGCATAAAGTATCTTCTAGTAGAGAAACTATACATAGTGTACCATTGGGAATAACGCTGGGGCCTTATGTTGTTTTTGATTTACTTGAATGATATAAAAAAAAATCTTAAAAATTGTAAATTGAGACTTTTCGCTGATGATACTATGATTTACATAGTTGGGAATGACATCGATGTTATGTGTTCGTTATTAAATGAAGATTTTGAATTGTTGAATGACTGGTTAGTCGATAAACAGTTGGAAATTAATATCAATAAATCAGGTTATATGATTTTCGGTAAAGATTGTGCGTTGAAATCTTTGAACGAAGTTATAATTAGAGTTGATAACCACGTTTTACAGAAACTTCACTCGATCAAATATCTGGGAATTATACTTGATGAAAATCTAAATTTTAAACTTTATGCCGATCACTTGACAAGAAAAAATTGCACAAAGAATCCAATACATCTCATGGATAAGTAATAAATTTGACATGAAAATAAGATATTTTTGTTTAAATCAATTGTTCTGCCACATTTGGTTTATTGTACCTCTCTCTTATTTGGTTTGAAATCGAATCTCATCAGTAGACTACAAATAGTTCTGCATAGAGGCATGAGAATGGTTTTAAAGTGTAATAGAAGAACACCAATCAAGTCAATGTTGGAGACACTAAATTTGATGACTGTCAGACAGAGAATCAATTTCAAAACATTGGATCTGATATATGAAATAGAACATAAAATGTTACTAGATAATTTATCTGAGAGGATTAAATATGTTTCTGAGATTCATCAGTATGATACCAGGAATCAGAATAGCTTTTATGTCGATACATTCAACACCGAATTAACGATGGGTTCTACTTTGATTGGATGTTTGATATGCTATAATAAATTGCCGAATATGTTAAAAATCTTCAGAAATATCAGTAATCGAAAAATCAAAGATAATTTTTTCAGGTTTTGAATGACAAAAAAAAGCAATTTGACAACCTCACGCGTTGGAAGTCTTCATAGAAGTGATTCATGATATTAAAATCTCAAAGAAAGAATTACAAATATTCAAGGGTAATATCCATTAATTCTGAAATTTTAAAGAATTTCTTACTACAAAGTGATGGCTTATAATCTTCTGTTATAAAGAAATTATGATAGAATATCAAAAATCTATATTTATGGTTTATAAAATCTATAATTTTTTTTACCAGAAAAAATTAGTAATTTGTATCAGCCCCTAAATATTTCAAATTCCAATGTGGATGATGTAGAAGGTAATTTCAATTCGACCTGAACTACATTACATAGTGGTATTTGCCCAATTAAAAACTAAAATGCTTATAACTTTTTACTGAATATAAAAACGGTATAGGTCTTTTGATCTCGAAACCTTATTTTTATTGTATTCAATGACTTGAACTTAATTAACTACCCATACATATGTTTGTTTGTTGATTCTAAATAAAGGATCTTATAATTATTTTTATTATGACTTGAAATTTTCCATGTTATTTGTATTTAAAATCGTATCGAAAGGAATAGATTGGTAAGAAGGAATTTAAGACTTCTATTTTACGTTTATCTTAATCATTTTACGTTTTGAAGGCAACCCTTCAATTACAGGAGTATTCCTTGAAGCAGGCCAAAAGGGCCGAAACATAAGTAATCAAATAAAATATAGATGATGGGATAAATTTTTCATATTCTTAAAAGGAGATAATAGTGATGAAAAATAATAAATTTTTGAAAAACTATGTTTCCTGAATAGCTGTATTCAGTAGTCATAAAAGTTCTTATGAAATCTACTATCCAAGATTTCCGCTGGGCATCTAATTCTGTGACACTTCTTTATGAAACGGCTGACATGAATTGTATCACTGCGAAAGTAATAAAATTACAGCTTTCACATGATTCGTCGTCTTCCGTTGCACAGAGAGCGTAACAAATGTCCACATTGCACATCACCGCAGATGCGGTATTCGTAAAAATGAGAACCATAAATGGCGATTTACCAGCGCGTACAACTATTTTTTCTGTCGCAATTCAGCATAGCGTAGGAATAAATTCGAACTAGCTGTCCTAGAATAGGCGTAATAAAAGTGGTCATATTGCATATATGCGGTGCCATCATACTCATAGAGCACACGGACAGGTATGTCCGGCCAATTTATGGCCCTTCGGACCGTTCCGTTTTCAACCGGTCGTTCGCCTGCCGCAAATGGCGAATTTCACGGCATAGGAAAAAGGATGATAAATTATTCTGCACATGCTTGAAATTTGTTATGCGTGGATTCTTGATTTCGTGCGAGCGACAGTCGTGAGCGTGTTGACAAGTTTTTCGCCAAACGAAGGTGAAATCTGGATATAACCTCGGAATTGATTAAGATTACAAAGTAACATTTGATACATGAAATAGTTTCAAAGAATTCGATATCAATGAATTATCGTCCTACTTCAGAACATGTGTCGCTTCCATGCAATATAGATAAATTTAGGGCTGCAATTGAGTCTATCTCATTTCGGAAAGCAGCCAGTTTTGACTTGTCTTGATCAATTGATCTCCCAAAATACCCATCCAGACGTTGAGTTATTGGGAGTTTTGAGAATGTTGCTCCCTGAAGAGGTGAGAATTTTCATCGTTCCAAAACCTAAAATTATGTTTGTTGGCGTTTCCATAAAGAAAAAAGATGGATTAGTTCAAAAGTACACATCGTTTCAGTGCTTTTCTACATTTTTTCACATAAGTACAAAGGCGTAAAAATAGAAAACCGCTGTTTTACTTCATAATTTGAGGTTTTATTATAAAAACTCGTTACATACTCATCCTTCAAAATATTTTCTATCGCTAGCCACAACTTTCTACCATCTTTGTGGCAGCTTCTGAATTCCTTGTCAAAAAAATTGTTCTTTTTTTGACGCGATCCACGAATCGATCCAATTTTTGGCTTCTTCGTAAGAACGAAAGTGCTGGTCGGCCAGGCCATGCGTCATCAATCGGAAGAGAGTACGGCGGGTGGGATAGGATGTCCCATTTCAATGTTTCCAGGTATGTTTTCAGTTTTCACGACCTTGGAAACATGTGGCCAAACTTTGTCATGCAGAAGGATTATATTGTCGTGTTTTTCGCGTATTGCGGGCGTTTTTTCTTTTTTTTTCAACGCTCGACCCAAACGTATTAGTTGCGTCCGATAGAGGGCTCCTGTAATGTACTCGCCTGGTTGCAAGAGTTCATTGCACACTACGCCGAGCTGGTCCCACCAAATACACAGTATCAAATTCGAGCCATGAATGTTTGGTTTCGCTGTCGAAGTTGATGCATGGCCAGGGAGGCTCCACGATTTTTTCCGCTTCGGGTTCTCATGGTGTATCTATCCACTTTTCATCTCCGGCACGATACGATCCTAAAAACCCTTTCTGTTTTGCCATTGGAGGAGTTGGTCGCACGTGAAAAGGCGCCGTTCGATGTCCCTCGGCTTTAACTCGTACGGCACCCAATGTCCCAGTTTTTGGATAATTTCTAAGAATTTTAAGCGATGAGAAACCGCTTGCTGAGTCACTCCTAATGATTTTGCAAGTTGCAAGCACGGGTCCAGGACGTTCTTTGTCTTCCATGTCATATTCGCCATGTTTGAACTTATGAAACCATTCCCGACACGTTCTTTCACTAATACAGCACTCACCATAAGTTTCTACAATCATTTGACGCGCCTGAGCTGAATTTTTTTCCAATGAAATGCTAAAAGCAACACTTCCCGCAAATGACGTTTGCTCGGTTCGAATTCGCCATTTTTGCGCACAAACAAAATAAGGCACGGTAAAAATAGACAAGCAAGATTTTGAAGAGTTGTTGACTGATGCCTCAGCTGATATTGTAACGTTTCTGTTGGTACTTATCGACCGATTTGCAATGCTAGTGCAACCCTATGGAAAAACAGCGGTTTTCAATTTGTAGGCCTTGCACAGATTTCAATTTCTCTTTCATTTCGTTGCCGCAGAATAAATATTGAAATTATTCTCCGGTTATCTCATATCCATTTCTTACAGACTAATGGAACAGTTAAAATTGCTACTACTTCCATATCTTAAACTTCAATCGCAGCAGGTTTACTCAACCTGCTTTTCCGATGTCCAGATACCGATCTCTTTATTAATTTCCAAACTAGATCGTTCCCGGATAAAAATACAGAAATACGGACAAACCTTAACTGTCAAACACTCATGCATATACATTCATCTGGTTATTTGCTAATGAAATCATTCGTATCGCAAAGCACTGATTTTATCGTTAATTTAAATGAATATTTAAACGAAGTGGAGCTACCGGACGATAATAATCGTAAGATTGCAAAATTCGTGAATTCTGGGTTTTATGAATCTCATGACTACATAGAGCGTTCCGTTAGTTTGTCAATTAAGTACTTGTCCTTTGCTGGATGCGAGGATTTCTTCCCAACTTTTTCACTTGACTTTAAGGTCTCATCAATAATATTTATGATTGTTTTTTGTTTCACTAATTGAACTTTCTTTATTACTTCAAAATTTTTGGTTGAAATACGTATAATCTCAAACGCACAACAGAAATGCATGAATATTTGTGTCTTCAATTGAGTAGCCATAAATAAAGCACCGACTACACTTTCAAGGCTTGATACGATCACAATATATCTTTAACGGACAATATACTCTCTTATTGTTGATGATATTTACATGAACAATTTTTGCCAAGAGCAATAGACTTGATTTTATGAATCAGTCTTCTCCTATAGCATCACTGTTTCATTGGGTGGATCAAATTTAAAAGGATCTTTATTTCACAGATAAGTAAAAAGTTTGCGATCATATCATTTTCATCGGCAATTTTTTTTATTAGCACCTCGTTTATTCCAAGGTGACTCTCGTCACTGTCTGATCTTACCTACATAATGAATAATTCGATAAAGTACCGAAAACCTATAATTTCAACCAATTACGATACCATTACTTTCGTTGAAGCAGTCGACTTTTACTCAAGAGAAGATTACCGAAACCAGTTGTTCGATAATTATATCGGAAATAAATTTTGACAGCTCCACTAATTCTTTCTCGGTGTGTTATTGAGTAAAGAGTTCGCCTTTTTCAATCAGAAGTTGTCCGTAGTCGGCTTTGGTTTGTAATCAATGGGTTATAAGGAAAACTAACGAGCTATTACCTTCATTTGATTTATATTAATTAGAATTTTTAATTTAAATTTGAGGTCGATGTAACTTTTGTGAATTAAAAACGTTTATTTTATTTCACAAGACGAGAGAGGGTCATGAGAAACATATGAAATCCTTCAAAATAGCTATTTGTGTAGACGTTGAACTGTTTGCAGAAATTAGAATAGAAATGATGAAAATAACTGAAGAGTAGTCAGGCTAGCACTTGTTCACAAATTATACGATCTTAGCATAAACTTTAACGAACATTGAATATGATATTTTATTACCTAGTACAATATTTCGCCTTCAAAATTTCATTTGTACAATTTCTAGCCTAGAGATTTGCACGGAATTCTACCAACACCCACTTTCTCTATTCAAAAAATTAAGCGGGTGGTAGGGATGGTATAGGAAGCAACAAAAATTCTTAAAAATTCCATAAGAATTCGGTAAAAATGGAACAAAACTCGACCTGTTTCATTATTTTGTTGACAAATATTTTTCTGAGAAAATGAATTCGTTCCATAATTTTAACACGCACTGTATATATATCCCCACTTTAGAACACAACCAATCAAGAGTAATTCGGGGTATTTTCCAATTCCGAGGAAAAGAGAAACCGTCACAAGACTGAGAAATAGAACAACCGGATTAGTGAAAGTCCTAACCGTTTTTTTTTTTATTTTGGGGAGAAATATAGGCTCTACAGATAATAAAAAGCGGAAGACAGCTTGTTTTGTCGCTTTTCGAGAGGGCTCCTTGGCACCTTTGGCTAGAAATTATGGAATGATGATAACTGTTTGCCCTGAAGTTGAAGTAGAACTAACCACTTCTGTGTTTTTCAACAGCTGATAATGACAAAACATTATCTTTGTATTCCACTTGGAACTTGTATCTTTAAGAATTTTGCATATAAATTATTATTTGAGTGAAGAGTAAAGGTTTTAATTAGACGATTAAAACCTATTCGTGTTTTACTATCCTTCTGTCCAGTTTGAATAACAAAACAGTCCCACAAAATTCCAACAGTTTCCGTATATCAACAATTTTTCTCAGATGCCTCCGAAACAGTAGAAAGACGAGATTGAGAGATATTTCTCGGTGAAACGTACCGCGAGTTTGAACCAGAGTACTTGGCCATACCCTACCGGATAATTGAGCAAATTCTTGAAATTTTCGATTTAAAGCCGCGTCCACGCCGATCTGCCCATGCGAATCCATCATAGCAATTAGTCCTCGCGAGGCTGAATCCCGAGAAAATTCCATTTCACGAAACACCCATAAACAACGTCTAGGAGGATTGCCTGGCACAAGGTGAACATCTCGTCGCATTCCGTGCTTCATACTCGATAATTTAAATTTTCAACATCAATCACAATGGCATGTAATCGCCGATACGATATCACTTTCGATGACTGACACACTCATTATTCGATATTTTTTCGATATGCCATTCTTGCTGGACGGCCGATTGAATATTAATGAGTTAATTACCCATCGAAGGAATACTTGCTGGATTGCGTTGTGGAATGCGTTAGGACTATTACGCGATAGGATTTTTGACATGACGAGGAACTATGGAACTTGGAACATTATATCGATAAGTGATTCGCGAACAAAGTAGCACTTCCAAGCAAGAAGTACCCACTGTAATCATATACAAGTATAAACAGGGTGTCAAGGAAAAAAGTACCATGCATAGTGCCAAGCGATACAAGGCCATAAAATATGAAAAAAAGGTCCTATGTAAAGGGTCATCCAAATGTGACGCCTAGATGTCAGCACTATATAATTTTTACACGTCACACATTCAAATGACATAAGCCATTTTGTTTTATTAGAAGGTAGTACAGTCTTAACCATGGACACGTACACATTGCAACAACGCGTTTACATTATTTTGAGTTATTATGAAAATGGGCGTTCTTTGTAAAATACCCATTGCCAAATTCGTGATAGATAAATAAATAATCGGCCAAATCAATCTTCAACTCAAAGATTAGTAGAAAAAATCGAAGAAACTGGTTGTGATACTGATAAACCAAAAAAAGGGAGACCAAAAACTAAACGCACAAATGAAAATATTGCTGTTGTTAGTGAAAGTGATGAAAATGAACCGACAACATTAATTTCGCGTCGTTCGCAAGAATTGGGCGGTGTTGAGAGACTTTTATGGACACAGTTGAGTCATATTGATGTTTTTACGTCTATTTTCAGCAAGATGGTGCTACATGTCACACAACTCGAGAAAACATTACGTTTTTGCGATCAAAATTTCTTCAACTTGTAATTTCATGAAATACAGATTTCAATTGGCTTCCAAGGTCGATCGATAACACCATTAGATTTTTAGATTTTTTTTGTGGGATTTTTTGAAAAGTGGAGTGTATGCTAACAAAAATTGAAATCATGTTGGCGGCAGAAGAAACTGCACAGAAAATTCGAGAACCTGAAAAAGCCGAAGAGTACAGATGGAAAATCAGAACCTTGTTAGACAGGAATAACAAAACACCTCTACCCAATATAAATAGAGCTGAACAGAGGGCATTAAAAGATCTTAACTCGGATAGTTCCATAAAGATACTTCCAGCAGAAAAAGGAAACACCACTGTAATTCTAGATGTTGGCTCTTATAATCAAAAAATTAATGAATTATTAGAAGCAGGAAAATACAAAAGACTAAAAAAGGACCCTACCACCACAGTTGAAAACAAGATTTACAAAATCCTTTATAAATATCGAAATGAATTTCCAGATCAATTCGTTAGATCAATACTTACACCTCACTTCAGTAAACCACCACATTTATATGGTCTACCAAAAATACACAAAGCAAATATTCCTCTAAGACCAATTGTGAGTTCAAGAAATTCAGCATGCCACCAATTGGCTAAATTTCTGCTGAAAATTATATCACCATTAAAAAGTAATTCAACATCGATGATAAGAAACACGAAACACTTCATAGAAATAATGAGCATCAAGAAATCATGGAAGAAGACGTTATGGTCAGCTTCGACATCACCAGTTTGTTCACTAATATTCCGACAGATAAAACACTTATCATAGTTAGGAAAAAGCTTGAAGAAGATCAAACCCTTAGTGAAAGAACTACACTGAACGTGAATGCAATTATGGAAATGCTTTCTATTTGTATTGAAACAACATATTTCCAATTTGAAGACAACTTTTATCAACAAGAATTTGGAATGGCCATGGGTTCACCACTATCACCAATTTTAGCTGATTTATATATGGAAATTTTCGAACAGAAGGCATTAGAAAAATATGTACTTAAACCCAAACTGAAAAGATATGTAGATGATACTTTCATTATTTGGCAACATGGAAGAGAAACTATAGATGGATTCCTTCAATATCTAAACAATCAAGAGGAATCAATTAAATTCACAATGGAAATCGAGAAAGACAGACAACTTCCATTCTTAGATGTACTCGTACATATACAAAATGGAATCCCAAGAACCACTGTGAATAAAAAGCCAACGAACACAGGACAATATCTACATTTTGATTCAAACCACCAACTAAACACTAAATTGGGAGTAGCAAAATGTTTATTTGATAGAGCAATAAATATTTGTTGCACTGAAGAAGACCAAAATGAAGAAATAAATAACATCTCGAAAACTCTTAGAAGCAATGGCTACCCTAAAAAGATATTAAGAAAAGCTAGACGAACAAGAGAAAGTCAACCTTAACCAACAGATATAAATCAGACCATTAAAACCGTAATTCCTTATGTAAAAGGTTTGTCGGAGAAAATGAGAAGAATTGGAAATAGATACAACATAACGACTGCATTCAAAACTCAAGACACTATCAGAGCTAAACTTACAAAAGTTAAGCCTAATAATGAGACACAAAGGACAAAGAACTGCATATATGAATTACCTTGCGAGTGCGTAAGATCTTACATCGGAGAAACTAAACGCCCTCTGAATGTACGAATAAAAGAACATCAGAAGCTTCTACGAGTACTAGACAGCGACAAATCCAGGTTGGTCCAACATGCTGTAGATGAGAATCATCGTATAAAGTGGGATGAAGCATCAATAATATCCAAAGAAGAAAAACTTGCAAGAAGAAAAATCAAAGAAGCAGCATTTATGAAAATAACACCTGATTCCATAAGTGCTCCATCTATAGATCTGCCAGAAGTTTGGACGCCGATAGTTCGATCCAACTTAAAAAGATCATCATATCACAGATGAGTATATAACATCGTTCATTTTCTTTCATGACTTCTGTCAATATTGACTTTTTGAAAATTGATAATTTTCAAAAGGTTTTTACTGTTCCTCCTTGATAAAGATAGATGTCTATCAAAACGTCGGAAAATATTACATCCACAATAGATGATGGTAATAGCCCAAACAATCATTCAACACGAGCTCCATCATCAACAATATCTCGTCATCAAGTATGCTAACAAGCCACAAACAATTAATGATCTAAAGAACAACATTCAAGTTGCAAGTCGTGAAATAACACCAGCAACATTTCGGAAAGTCATTGAAAATTTCAATATCCGGATTGATGCCTGCAGACGCAGTCGTGTTGGACATTTGAAAGATATTCTATTCCACTTATAATTTTAATGGATCATATTTTTAATAAAAAAAACAGCTAGAAATAATTGCAAATAGTTTGTATTTTATTTCAAAGAAACATGTAAGTACGTTTTTTTGGATGACCCGTTATATATGTCCAAAACTGCTTCTATTAAGAAATACAGACTGTTTAAGTTTATTGTTTTATTTGTTTTTTTAATGACAAAGAGGTAAGAATTGAACAAAATGTGGTATGCGGAAGTTTTGTATTATGCAAAATTCAAATATTTATTTGTCTTACACTGTATGTCATTCTGGACAAAAAAAAACGTTTCCGGTAAAAACGAAATCTATAAGTTATGATGCACGCAAATTGTCCAGAAGCGCCAAACTAATCAACTTAAATAATAATAATAATAACAAGAACAAAGCACTCCAATAATCAAATTTTGATAACAACAACAAACACTGATTAATTAACAAAAAAACATTAGAAAATGTTCGAATTGCTGGGCTTGTGCTTGAATGCACTTTTCCACTCTTCGCATCATTGATTGACAACATTTGTGAAATATACCCGGATTTCATAATTCTGATCCATAACTGTTCTTCAGTATTGATTTCTATGGCATATACTTTCATTTTTCATAAACTCCCAAAATGCAAAATTGAGAGGAAGCACGAATCACTTCCAAGCAAATGGTTGCCTGTTTTTTTCGGAAAAACTGTACATGTCGCAATTGTACCACTAGAAAAACGCAGAACAGTAGAACAGTCAGTAGTACACAACCATTTTTTCCCAGTTGTCTTCCAAGAAATCAGGAAAACCAACCGCCGAAGACGGATCACCCTTCACCACGACAAGGCGAGCTTTCACACATCGGCTCAAACAACTGCATTTTTAAGTACTCAAAATATCGATGAGTATAGTCTTGACTTGGCATCGAATAACTTCTTCTCATTCTCGCACGTAAAGACTGAAAGGAGAGGTCAACGTTTTACGATCCCTGAACAAACGATTGGTGCGTTCAGAATGGATGTTTTGGAGATAGCTCAATCAGAGTGGCAAAAGTGCTTCGACAATTAGTTCAAACGCATTTAAAAGTGTCTAGATCTTAATGGGGAATATTTTGAAAAACAATAAAGTGATTTTTGATGATAAATATTTGTTTTTTTGTTATAATCATGAAATATAAAAGGCAACCCTCGTAAATGGCCCACCCCACTTCAACGTCTAGATCTCGAATTCATTTTTGCAGATGTATTCTGGGATATCTCAACCAGAGGTATGTATAACCTTTAAACGAGTCATTTCTCACAAGGATGCATACAAATTGGCGTTATTCGCTACTTTAATAACCAGAATCCGTTCTGCTCTTATAAATAGACGAAGACTGCCTTATCCGGGTGGATTACCAGCAATCCCGTACTTACAATAATTACCCAGACCAGCCTGCATCATTTTAATATTCGTCGTACGTCGGAGCGGGTAAAAGTGAGCAAATTTGAATATTTCGAGCGGACTGAGCATGTTATTCATCACAATCATAATTCCAAATTGTTAGGTAGGAGGTGCACTGCCGGCATATAAATTGCAACCGTTCTAACGCACAATGAGTTCCACCACGTAGGCCGGTATACCTTCAATCGGTAATTAATTCATTAATATTCAATTGGATGTCTCATCCGTAAAAATGGAATATCGAAAACGTTCAGGATACAGGCGTGGCAGACAGAGAATATCATATTGAAAATAATATAATCTTAGTAAGTATCTAAATTCCAATAAGAAAATCACCATATCTTCCCCATTTGTCCTTCGAGCCGAATGAATGTACATATATCCAGATCAAAGTTGAAATCATAAGGATATAAGATAAGCAAGACATAAATAATCCAGATTTATTTGAGAATAAATTGAAAGAAATACCTAATGTACCTACTGTTAACAAGCCATATCTGTTTCGTACTTTTACATCTGATTCATAAATCAATCAGTGCTCAAATCATCGTCATCATTCTCGTTCTCTTTTTCTGAGAAACTAACAATAGGAGTAATCATTTTTGGCTACCTTTTGTTTTCGAGTTATAAACAAAAACTGGAAAAAATCATATCTCCGGAAATCTGATGGTAGAGCTCTGAAAATGAAACATTATACGTAGAATCTAGTGACGTGCTTCTCCTTTCTACAACAATTTGAATTACGAGGCCATGACCCAAAGTTATGTTTCTGAGCCATTCTTTGAAAATTTAATTTTTTCTGATTTCAAAAATGTGCAACATGTGTCTCAGTATACGAGGGTTGCTTTTTATATTTCGAGATTAGAGAACAACAAATATTAATCAATGAAAATCACTTTATTGTTTTCAAATATTCCTCATTAAGATCCATACACATTTGCCTGCGTTTGAACCAATTGTCGAAGCACTTTTGCCACTCTGATTGAGGTATCTCCAAAACATTCATTCTGAACGCATCAACCTCTTCTTCAGGTGCCGAAAAACGTTGACCTCTTATTTTATTTTTTACGTACGGGAATAAAAAGAAGTCATTCGGAGCCAAGTCAGGTGGATGACTCATCAAATTGATGTTTTGAGTGCTCAAAATGTTTGAGCCGCTGTGTGAAAGCTCGCATTGTCGCGGTGAAGGGTGATCCGTCTTCGGCGGTTGGTTTTCCTGATTTCTTGAAAGACAACTGGCAAACAAATGGTTGTGTACCACTCAGAATTAATTGTTCTGCGTTGTTCTAGTGGAACGATTGCGACATGAACAGTTTTTCCGAAAAAACTGGCGTACGTTTGCTTGGAAGTGCTTCGTACGCGAGCAACTTTTGTTGGATTTGGCTCATCTTGGAACACCCATACAGTCGACTGCTGTTTACTTTCAGGCTCATACGCGTAAATCAAAGATTCATCACCTGTTACGTTGTTATAGACGTGCATCGAAGCACTGCGATCGTATTCTTGGAGCATTTCTTTGGACTAATCGACACGAGCCTTTTTTGAGCGATTGACAAATTATCTATTATTAGCTATATTAATCCGTGAGCGATGAATTTTAGAAAAATGGGTAAGCCATTGTTCCTTAGAGCTGGATAAATTTCAGTGTACGAGGAAACCTCTCTTCGGGATTTCATTTATTAAAAAACGATATACGAGGAGCGGTTCAGACGTTTATACGACAATGTATTGACCGATTGAATAAAACGATAATTTCAAAGATTTTAAATTAATACTGGAACTTAAAATTGGTCCTGCGAACCGGATGAAAGATAAAGATACTCCTACTTCTGGTTCATCAACCAATCCTATCAGTGTTCAAATCATTGTTATAAATGTATAAACTTGAGTACATCGACTGTAACAAGCGATGAAAAACCTAATAAAGTAACGGTGACTTTCACTCAAATGTATACAGGGTCTTTCACGAGGAACCTCACCCATATTTATACGGGAAACTACTGAACGTATTTTCATGAAATTCAGCACTTATAAGTATTTCGCGATGCTGATGAAATCTAAAATATTTTCAAGGCATGAGCACCTCCGGTTTTTCCGGAAATGACGTCAACTTCCGTTTTTCAAATTACAACACCATTTTTTTATTGCAGAAATAGATTCCTTAGAAAATTTCAAGTTATTTTGATGTAACATTTTTCTTCAGTTTTGGTTGGAAAATTCTTTCTGAGCGGGAAAATTCGAAAAAAAAAAAAAAAATAGAGCTCCGCTGAAACAAGAATAACTTCGAGGTTTTTGGATGGAAAATTTTCATTTTTGGGAATTTTCAAGATGTAAGATTGATGTATCCACTTTAAAAATCGAAATCGCGATTCATGTTACAGGGGGTGAAAAAATCGCTTTCACAGTTAGGAATGACAAAATCGTGAAAAATCAATTTTTTCAAATTAGAACCCCATTTTTTTATGGCAGATATTGAATCTACGTTAAAAAATAATGGGAGTGTATGCATAACACCCTTGTCCTAAAGTGGCTATTTTTTGAGTTATTCACAAAAAACTGTTTTTCGTCTTGAATTTTCAGCTATTTCTTTTCCCTTCACGCCAAAAAGATGAAATTTTCAGGTACTGTTATTTGAACCATGCTGTAGATTTTTCACCCCTTCTTGAAACCGACTTCAAGTTACTATTAGGAGAACCATGGCAAACTCTCGCAGTTATAACAAGAGAAGATGCTCAAAGTTTTGACCGTTAATTTCTAGACATTTATTTATACGTCTCAATCTGCAAAAGTGTTTAAAAACCAAATTGAGTTTCAAAACTATGAATCTAAAAATCTGAACAAACCTGAACGCATTTCTGAATCGTTCTATGCAGTCATAGTGATTATCAGTCAGGGGAGTTGAGTAGACAATATTGTCATTAAAAAAATTTAGAAAGCACTGACGTGAGGTCAGTTGGCTTAGGCGCTCTTGTAAACCACTTACAATTATTTAAATTTTGAAAAATCATATCTCCAGAACTATTAGAAGTCGAGAGTGGTATTTTTGTATACGTCTGATAAAACTGCACCATAAAAAAATTTTTATTTGAACAGTGTCATTTGAAAAAAAAATTTTTTTTTTGTTACTCCGAACCTATTCGGCCGATTTGACCGAATAACGAACTTAGCCGAGATATTTATACCTCAAACCTATTCTGAAAGTTTCAACTCTCTAACTTCATCCGTTCGAGAGTTATCGTGTTCACGGAACGGACGGACGGACAGAATCGATTTTGACCACGGATTATTCATCAGTAGGTCCAAACAAAACGATTGATACCACTTTTGCCCAAAAATTCGAAAGTCACAGACATTTGGGCAAATTGATAAGCATTCTGTTCAGGTGAACAAGAGCGCCAAAAAGAATGTTAAACATGGTAAGTTTTTGCATATTAGTTGAAATAAAGAGGTTTCCGATACAAATTCGAATCCAAATTCGCCATCTATTTAGGAACAACCTGTAACTTTTTTCTCTTGCATATTATAGTAGTAAAATCTAAAACATGGTTTAAGTAACAATTCCTGAAAATTTCATCTTTTTGGCGTGAAGGGAAAAGGAATAGCTGAAAAGTCAAGACGAAAAACAGTTTTTTGTGGATAACTCAGAAAATAGCCACTTTAGGGCAAGGGTGTGATGCACACACTCACATTATTTTTTAACGTAGATTCAATATCTGCCATAAAAAAATGGGGTTCTTATTTGAAAAAATTGATTTTTCACGATTTTGTCATTCCTAACTTTGAAAGCGATTTTTACACCCCCTGTATCATGAATCGCGATTTCGATTTTTGAAGTGGATACATCAATCTTACATCTTGAAAAATCCCAAAAATGAAAATTTTCCATCCAAAAACCTCGAAGTTATTCTTGTTTCAGTGGAGCTCTATTTTCGATTTTTTTTCGAATTTTCCCGCTCAGAGAGAATTTTCCAACCAAAACTGAAAAATTTTACATCAAAATAACTTGAAATTTTCTAAGGAATCTATTTCTGCAATAAAAAAATGGTGTTGTAATTTGAAAAACGGAAGTTGACGTCATTTCCGGAAAAACCGGAGGTGCTCATGCCTTAAAAATATTTTAGATTTCATCAGCATCGTGAAATACTTATAAGTGCTGAATTTCATGAAAATACGTTCAGTAGTTTCCCTTATAAATATGGGTGAGGTTCCTCGTGAAAGACCCTGTATAACCGATCAAATCAGTATCAATTCATCCTGCGAGCGACAAAATCCAAGAAAATAGGCAAAAAAACATTGGTTTATAGAGTTAACCCAAGAAAGTATCTCAAAAGAGGCAAGTCTTCACAATTTTGCCAGAGTGCCTAGTTCTTAACTCCTCTCAGTGTAAAAGGAAGCCTCTTTTAGAGATTTCCTTTATTTAAAAAACGACGGATTTGGCCCAATAAACGAACTTGACTGAGATATTTGGACAAATTAACCTATTCTGAAAATTTTGAAAAACTCTAGCTTCATTCGCTTTTGGATGCTAGAGATACATGCAACCTGGCCGGTTAGCCGGACAGACTCGGCTTTCGCCATTGAATTGCTTCATCAGGGAGTCCCAGGGCAATCGATTGAGACCATTTTCGGCTCGATATTTAAAATTACGAACTTATTCCCGGGCAAAATGATAGGCACTCTGTTCGGGTGAACAAGAGCGCCAAAGAGACGTACGAAGCAATTCAGACGTCAAACAACGATCTGCTGGACCGATTAAATCAAACGATAATTTAATTCCAGAAAACTATAAACTAATAATGGAACGTAAAATTGGTCGTTCTGAACCGGATGAATTTTCGTAAAGATACTTCTGCTTCTGGTTCATCAACCAATCTTATCAGTATTCAAATCATTAGTCATAAATGTATAAACCTTTGAGCACATCGACTGCGCCAACAAGCGATGAAAAACCTAATAAGGTAACGGTGACTTTCACTCAAATGTATATAACCTGATCTAATCAAAATCAATTCATCCTGTGAGCGACAAAACTCGAAGAAATAGGTAAAAATATCGTGGTTGATAGAATAAACCGGAAGAAATATCTCCAACAGGAAAGTCTTCACAATTTTGCCAGAGTGCCTAGTTCATAACTCCTCTCAGATGTAAAGGGTGGCCTCTTTGGAGATTGCCATGATTGTTAAAGAGAGCGCACGAAAGCTTGATTCAGACGTCAAACAACAATCTGTTGACCGATTAAATCAAACGATAATTTCATTCTGAAAACTATAAACTAATAATGGAACGTAAAATTGGTCGTTCGAACCGGATGAATTTTCGTGAAGACCACTTCTGCTTCTGGTTCATCAACCAATCCTATCAGTGTTCAAATCATTGTCATAAATGTATAAACTTGAGTACATCGACTGTAACAAAGCGACGAAAAACCTAATAAAGTAACGGTGACTTTCACTCAAATGTATATAACCGATCTAATCAAAATCAATTCATCCTGCAGAGCGACAAAATCCAAGAAAATAGGCAAAAATACCATTGGTTTATAGAATAAACCCAAGAAAGTATCTCTCGAAAGAGGCAAGTCTTCACAATTTTGCCAAGAGTGCTGGTTCATAACTCAGTGTAGGAGGAGATTGCCCTTATTTAAAAAAAAGAGATAAAGACGTCAAACAACAATCTGTTGACCGATTAAATCCAAACGTAATTTAATTCTATAAACTAATAATAGAACGTAAAATTGGTCGTTTGGGCCGGATGAATTTTCGTAAAGATACTTCTGCTTCTGGTTCATCAACCAATCCTATCAGTGTTCAAATCATTGTCATAAATGTATAAGCTTGAGTACATCGACTACGTAACAAGCGACGAAAAACCTAATAAAGTAACGGTGACTTTCTCAAATGTATATAACCGATCTAATCAAAATCTTCATCCTGCGAGCGACAAAATCAAGAAAATAGGCAAAATACCATTGGATTTTAGCCTATCTCGAAAAGAGGCAGAGTTCACTTTACTAATTTGCCCAGAGTGCCCCTGCATAACTCTCCTCTCATTAAAAGGTAGCCTCTTTGGATTGCCCTTATTTAAAAAAAAAAGAGAGACGTACGGAAAGCGATTCAGACGTCAAACAACAATCTGTTGACCGATTAAATCAAACGATAATTTAATTCCGAAAACTATAAACTAATAATAGAACGTAAAATTGGTCGTTCGAACCGGATGAATTTTCGTAAAGATACTTCTGCTTCTGGTTCATCAAAATCAATCCTATCAGTGTTCAAATCATTGTCATAAATGTATAAACTTGAGTACATCGGCTGTAACAAGCGATGAAAAACTGCAATAAAGTAACGATGACTTTCACTCAAATGTATATAACCGATCTAATCCTAAAATCAATTCATCCTGCGAGCGACAAAATCCAAGAAAATAGGCAAAAATACCATTGGTTTATAGAATAAACCAAGAAAGTATCTCGAAAGAGGCAAGTCTTCTGCAATTTTGCCAGAGTGCCTAGTTCATAACTCCTCTCAGTGTAAAGGTAGCCTCTTTTAGAGAGTGCCCTTATTTAAAAAAGAGACGTACAGGGAAGCGATTCAGACGTCAAACAACGTCTGTTGACCGATTAAATCAAACGATAATTTAATTCCGAAAACTATAAACTAATAATAGAACGTAAAATTGGTCGTTCGAACCGGATGAATTTTCGTAAAGATACTTCTGCTTCTGGTTCATCAACCAATCCTATCAGTGTTCAAATCATTGTCATAAATGTATAAACTTGAGTACATCGACTGTAACAAGCGACGAAAAACCTAATAAAGTAACGGTGACTTTCACTCAAATGTATATAACCGATCTAATCAAAATCAATTCATCCTGCGAGCGACAAAATCCAAGAAAATAGGCAAAATACCATTGGTTTATAGAATAAACCCAAGAAAGTATCTCGAAAGAGGCAAGTCTTCACAATTTTGCCAGAGTGCCTAGTTCATAACTCCTCTCAGTGTAAAAGGTAGCCTCTTTTAGAGATTGCCCTTAATTCATTCATTGTTCAACCTTCGATGTGTATGTAGCTCATCTGTGGATGCTCCGTATTCACGATAATTTAATATTCACTCTTCACTGAATCAGTGTCAATTTCAAGTTAACAGTTCATAAATTTTTCTGCGTTAATTTTCTCGTAAGGTGTAAAATGCCTACTACGAGATTACAGAGGGGCGACCAAACCGAGCTGGGTATCCGCGTTGAGAAAATGGAGGAAAGTTTGCAATCCGGACTATGCGAGCTGAGACGTGAGGTTACCAATATACTAAAAAATTCGGGATCTGTCTCTTCTGTTCCTGTGCCTGATTGTGTGGGTGATATCATAGGTAGGATGAAGGGTTTCGAAGATAGTATGAGGGAAAATTTAAAATCCCTAAGGTCTCATATTGAGGCAGTGAAATTTCAAATTGAGAATGAAAGACAGGAGAGGTTCAACAGTCATCTGATTTTTTCATGGAGTTAAGGAGAATGAAAATGAAAATTTAAATGAAAAAGTGTGTGAAATCATAAACAATCGAATTCTCATGAAATCCACCTGCAAGATATCGACAGATGACCTGCACGTCTGTTATCGCTCGGGAAGAAAAAGTGGTAAACAAGGGAATTCCCTTCCTAATTACAGTTCATTTTGTGCACCGGTGGAAACGCGATATTGTTTTTAAAAACAAACGTCATCTAAAAGGCTCTGGTGTGGTGATCAGTGAAAGATTAGTATCTACTAAATTTGTTTTGTTCAAGAAAGTGCGTACAAAATTTGGAAATTCTCCTTGCTGGACAACTAATGGCAATATTTTTGTTATGGTAAACAGTCAAGTGAAAAAGATTATGTCTGATGATGATCTTGTTAATATGTAAGTTCAAATGTTATATCATTTCTTTGTGGTGCCAAGAGCTGTTCTTTGAGTGTCCCATTTATTCCTGTTGTGTATTGTTTTTCTGCTGTAGCGGATGTATACGGGTTGTTGTCATTTATTGAGCTTTCTTTTCTTTGTTTGATAAGTTTCTTTCTGTTTTCCACACTTTGTTGCATATTTAGCTCATAATACGACTTTTCACTCAGTTAACTTCTGCTCTGTTTGATTTCATTATTTGTTATTCTATTGTATATTTCTTGAACTATTGTTGAAACTAACAGTTGTCATTCCACTAATACTGTAATTATTTTTATTTAAAAATCATTGTATTGTTAAACTTGCTATGATCAAAGTGTAATATTATGTATGGTAATAAGAGAAGTTTGCTGAGGGTGGCTCATGTGAATGCGAGATCATTGCCTCTGCATTTCGGTGAGATCAGAGATATTTTGATAGATAATGATTATGATATTCTCGGCATGGGTGAGACCTGGTTGGGTGAGAGGATTCCGGATGGTTCTCTTGGTATTGAAGGTTTCAAACTCATACGCGCTGACAGGGGTAGTCGAGGTGGTGGGGTCGGGATGTATGTAAGGGATAACCTACGTTTCAAACTATTTAAATATGATGTGGAGCTTGAGCAGCTTGGGTTGATTTTGAGACTTGGGGATGTAGTGTTGCTGTATCTGTTGTCTATAGGTCACCTTCATATAGCTATAGACTTTTTCTTGACAATTTTGAGTTGATGATCTCAGAGATGATTACTTCTGCGGACTATGTCGTCTGTCTCGGAGATTTTAATATGGATTTTTGACAGGAGTAGTTCGGAGATTAAAGGAATGGTGCAAGTTTTGAGGAGTGTCGGCCTCCATCAAATAATTAAGGAAGCTACTAGGACTACTGCTACCTCCTCAACGTTAATTGATTACATACTCATATCTGACCCTCGATTTTGTGAGGGACTCTGGTGTCATGCCTGTTCCTCAGATTAGTGATCATGATCTTGTCCACTGTGTTCTCAATAAGGAAGTGCATAAGGTGGGATCGGTTTGAAAACTTCCAGAGATTTTAAAAATCTTAACTATGGTCAGTTCAAGTCTGATCTGATGTCAATACCATGGAACAATATTTATGACAAATCAACAATTGATGAAAAGGTCGATTTCCTCTCCGTGAGTGTGGTGGCGCTGTTGGATTTGCATGCACCTGTTAGGACAATCAAAATATCGAAGAATTATTCACCCTGGTTAACTGACACTTTGCGAGATATGATCAAGACTAGAAATAGTGCTCTTTCCAAATTCAAGACATCAGGTGCGACTGCTGACTGGAATACATATAAACAACTGAGAAATGCCATCACTGCTGCTGTAAGGAGAGAAAAAGAGCGTATTATAGTAAATACATTAATCAAAGTGGTAGTTCCACAGCAACCTGGGCCAATTTAAGAAAATTGGGTATAGTCAAGAATAGGGTACTCATCTGGACTCTTCGCTTTGTGATGTTGATCGAGTAAATCGTCATTTTCTGGATTCAGTGCTAATCGTTCTCCTGATGATGATCTTTTGTCGTTCTATGCTGATCGGACGAACTGCATTGCGACTAGTATTTTCAAGTTTTCGATTGTTGATGAGGCTGAGGTCTTGGAATGTATCGGATCCATTAAGAGTAGAGCAATCGGCTATGATGGCATAAATATACTAACCCTACAATTATGTGTTCCTCATATTCTTCCACATATCACGCATATAATTAATTTCTGTTTAGAACATTCTGTTTTTCCAAACCAGTGGAAGAAGGCAGTAGTGATACCAGTACCGAAGGTACTAATCCACAGGACATGAATAGCTTGCGGCCCATAAGTATCCTGCCCACATTATCGAAAATCCTGGAGAAAATAATGAGTAGGCAAATTTGGTCACATTTGAACTTGAATAAAATCATACCTCCAATGCAGTCAGGATTTAGGAAGGATCATAGCTGCACTACGGCCTTGCTGAACATAACAGATGACGTTTTGAGGGCAACCGATCAGGGGAAACTAACTGTGCTCACTCTTTTGGATTACTCCAAAGCTTTCGACTGCCTCAGTCATGAACTGTTTGAGGCTATTATGATTCATCTTGGTTTTTGTAATGATTCGGTCCGGCTTTTGTGTTCTTATCTCGCTGGGCGGTTCCAAGCGGTTTGCTATGATGGTAGGATTTCATCTTTTTTGAAAATATGCAGGGAGTTCCGCAGGGGTCGATTCTGGGGCCGTTGCTCTTCATCATGTACATCTCACAGTTTCCTAAGTTAATTATCTCTTGCCACATGCATTATTATGCAGATGATGGTCAACTTTACATCTCCTTTTATTTGAATGAAGCTGCCCAGGCAATCTCGGCATTGAACTACGATCTGAATATAATCAATGATATATCCTCCAAACATTGTCTGCAGCTAAATGAGGATAAGACAGTCTCCATTTTATTTGGAAGGAGAGGTGAAAGATCTAAATTTTTGGATGAAAATTATACCATAGAAATCGGGTCAAGCGTGGTTGGATTGTGTGACAAAGTTAAAGACTTGGGAGTTTGGTTGGATTCTGACCTAAGCTTTACAGACCATATCTCTGCCTGTCTACAGAGGGCCTATAGTATGCTGAGAATTATTTATGTGAACAGAAACACTGGGGCGGGATGTAAGGAAGCTGCTATGTGAGTCGTTGGTACTGTCGCATTTGAATTTTGCTGACTGTGTTTATGGTCCCTGTCTGAGTTGCTCTGATAGAAAACGTATACAGAGGCTTCAGAATTCCTGTCTACGGCTGATTTTTGGTATAAGAAAATTCGACAGAATAAGCCATACTCTGCAATATGTAAACTGGCTCAACATGGAGAGAGGAGATCTCTTCATGCTTTAGTACTATTCATGAAAATTCTGGTTTATCGAACTCCACCATACCTCTACAATAGGATAACATTTCGTTCTGATGTCCACAATTTGAATATTCGATTCAAGGGAACTCTCACGCCACCCTGTGTTTACATCGCAGCTGTTCCGGCGATCATTTTCTTACCGCGTTGCGTTCTGTGTGAATAATTTATCTGTTGAGATAGGAGGCGTAAGGGACATAAGGCGTCTGAGGGCTGTGATGTTCAGCAAACTCATGGATGAGCAGGTGGCAACTCTCTAGGTGATACTTAATTTTTGAAAATTCATGATTTTTATTTTTATTTTTTTCATGTGGAGCATAATTCGCTTTGATTTGTTCTGGGTGGTAAAACGATCTTATTGTTGTGATGATAGTTCATATGAGCTCAAGTATTTGTTTTTTTCTATGATGAATCACGGGGTTAGATTGAACAGTACACCTGAAATGGTGATCTGAATCTCGCCTATTCAACTTAGTTTTTCAAATGTTGTAAGAGTTTGTATTTGGTTTATATGAAACTTGTTGAATAAAGACCTTTATTATTATTATTATTATTATTATTTAATAAAGTAACGGTGACTTTCACTCTAAATGTATATAACCGATCTAATCAAAATCAATTCATCCTGCGAGCGACAAAATCCAAGAAAATAGGCAAAATACCATTGGTTTATAGAATAAACCCAAGAAAGTATCTCGAAAGAGGCAAGTCTTCACAATTTTGCCAGAGTGCCTAGTTCATAACTCCTCTCAGTGTAAAAGGTAGCCTCTTTTAGAGATTTCCCTTATTTAAAAAAAGAGACGTACGGGAAGCGATTCAGACGTCAAACAACAATCTGTTGACCGATTAAATCAAACGATAATTTAATTCCGAAAACTATAAACTAATAATAGAACGTAAAATTGGTCGTTCGAACCGGATGAATTTTCGTAAAGATACTTCTGCTTCTGGTTCATCAACCAATCTTATCAGTGTTCAAATCATTGTCATATATGCATAAACTTGAGTACATCGTCTGTAACAAGCGATGAAAAACCTGATAAGGTAACGGTGACTTTCACTCAAATGTATATAACCGATCAAAACAGAATCAATTCATCCTGTGCGCGATAAAATCCAAGAAAATAGGCAAAAAATCGTTGGTTTATAGAGTTAACCGAAGAAAGTAACTCCAACAGGCCGACTTCGCAATTTTGCCATAGTGACTAGTTCATAACTTCCACTCTCGATGTACAGGGTGGCCTCTTTTCACGGTCTTATTTATTTCAACAGGAAACGACGCACGAGTAGCGTTTCAGACTTTACGTATGACAATTCTGATGACTCGGATAACCTGCGGAATAGAGTGGAACATGTTTCATTTTTTACGAGGAGCCGTATCTAATGATATTGGGAGTGCGGGACTATTTTTAGTCTTCATATAGGCGGTATCTTCGGGTTCATCACAGAAAAGTTGTGCGCTTTAATAAATTCCTTTCTCCGGGCTCTTTCTGAGCCTACGCATTCCAAATTCCTCGACTAGCTTCGAGAGGAACATACGAAAGATCTATGGCTGTATCGAATTTCGAGATTTTCAAGATTTTTCTTTTTCGCGTTTCGGGCAGGCGGAGGTCACGAATCAGAATTTTTGGAAGAATTGAAAAATATATACACTATATATGCCACGATGAACAAGTGGGTTTAGATGAAATTGCATAATTTGTAAAATGCGTTAAAGCAATTTCGATTAATGGTGATAATTTTCCTCAAGAGAAAATATGATATATGGTAGAAAAAAATTTCCATTCTTCAGTTCATTTCATGAAATTTTGTGAGTTCCTTATAGCGATAAAAAAACTCCTTTAACTTCTCGTGATAGAATGAGAATGAATTTTCAGAATATGCAATAAGTTTCTAGTTATTAAGGAAACTCAATTGAGATGCTCATAATTGCTGAAATATCCGACGATTTGGTATTGACGGAATATTCCAACAATTTCTATTTCAATCTATTTTGAAAATATGACAAATCTAGCGCATCTCCTGCGGAAAAAAGAAATTTGACGACCGACCGGCTGGCCGGACATTCGCAAGTTTGACCACCAATTTTTTCTTACTTTTATTCTTTAAATAATTAGTAGAAAACAAATCAGTAACTAGTAAAAATTATAAGTAAAAACTAAACACCAATTTCTTACTAATTTAAATTGTTCATAACTTAAAATGTTCAATGTAAGAACTAATGAAATTTTTTATCACAACATAATCCCGAGTCAAATGAACTATATCGCATAATTTTAGCAACAGTATTTCCTATTAACGCCATCTTGAACTCATTATCTAAACTACAATCAATCAATAAATAAATTCGCAAATTTCAAAACTTTCGCTACTTTGGATTCAAATTCAGTATGTTAGGTTCCTCTACAACCATAAATATGTTATAACATCGAATCCGTAACTCTTGATTTTTAACACGCCCCCTCCGTATGGTATCGTGAACTCAATATCGAGTTTTTTCAGCCTTGAACCCATCGAAAATGATGTTGCAATACATATAATAATCTGTCGATACGAATAGCGGGCGGTTGCGACGTGTTACAAAATTTCGTTCCTGCAGTGTATAATTCATCATTCTTTGCGATCTTCCACGGTCGCTGGTGTAATTCTGAATGTAATTGAGATGGTCATGATAAGGAGTCGTATCGGAGGGCAATACTCAACAATACGAATAATATGGGGGCGTGTCTTCTACTGGATTGTTGTTGTTCCCGCTGATGAGGAGAAATTCGATCGAGAAGAATCGATCTTTTGAAGATTGAAGGTAAATGATGGATGAGTTTTAGTTGTCCAAGAGGTCTTCCTTAAGAGGCCCACTCACGAGGAAGGAATGATGCTTGGGTTGGCATCAGTGTTTCTTCAGTTTCGAGTCTCTGCACACGCTCTGAGACTCAAAAAAATGCCTATCCAAAGATGATTCTATCGCACTCAAGAGGTGGTTGCGTATTCCAAATTTGAAACAGTAGAACGCCATACACACACCGTACCACGCGCATTAAAGCCTTCGTGCTTCCTTCCTAGTGCCAGAAAGAAATTGACCGATAGCTCTCATCGAGAAGATCATCATGAAGGTATTTTTATGAGGAAAAATGAAAAACTAAATGTGCCTCCCATCAGTTTTATGCATTGATGTGTTCAGAATACAGAAGGTTTGTTGACAGTACGCCAGTGCCAGAACTGGTTCCTCAGTTGAATTAAACTTTGTGATTGTCTTAGATATTTTTTTAAATTTTCTTAATGTTTTCCGTAATGACTGCCTCAGCATCATCGGAGTACGTACAAGCACGTTTGAAATCAACAAATCAACCTTTTTTTGTAGGTATTAGATTGAGCAGGGTTCAGATAACATTTCTCAAGCTTAGCTTGAGCTTGAACGTTGTTTTTTCTATAAAAAAGCAATGAAATATCAACACAGGAAATTGCTTCGGATCCATCGTCCTTAAAAATCACGAAAATAGCGTTCAACACCCGAAAATGGTCTGACAACCGAAACTGACCGTGTTATAATAGTAATAAATTGAAAATTTGTCAAAATCTGTTTCGTTCAAGATCACTTATCATTTGTCTTCCTGTTATCGATTTGAAATCGTGCATAATCCATAAAATCAGGAGTGAAATCAATGTGAACTATTGTATAACGCTTAATGTGTAGAATCCGTTACAGTGATTGAACAGACGCAATTTCCTGTTTTACGGATTACCTTGTACCAAAATAATCCGGAAACCCACCCGAGACATCCGGACTGACATTCTTACTTTCGTAACTGACCTACTGTAATCATGATAAATTCCCTTTTAAATTAGAATGCTGCATAGTTAAGGCATTCATTCATGCGAGCTTCAAATATAATTGGTGTTCCATCTCAAACGATCCACCATCTTTTCCGAAAGTGACTGGAAAAGTTATCCGACACACATTGAGTAATTTTATTTGGTGGAGGTTTTTTGATGTATAATTGGAGGTTGAAAGAGCAAATGTCCACCACGACCACGATGACAGAAGTAAAGTCTTTCGTCGAAATTTTTTAATCACTTTTTGGCAAAATCGTTGTCTATTTCGGCTCCCACATCACAGATTTTGAGTTTTGAGGCTGCAATTGATTCGATTGGCTCCGTAAAGACTCAGTCTTTAATATAACCCTACAAAAAATAATCCAGTGGTGTTAAATCACAAGATCTGGCTGGCTATTTAACAGCTGAATTTCGTGAAATTATGTGATCAGCAAATTTAGTTTGCAATAAATTGATCGTCTCATTGGTTGTGTGACAAGTGGCACCGTCTTGTTGAAACCACACATCAGTGATATCCATGTCATCAATAATAGGCCAAAATTTAGCTGTTTACTTCTCGGCATAGCGTGATCTATTGATCGTTACCGCATTTCTAACCTCATCTTCGAAAAAAAACGGCCCAATCAAGCCTCCAGTCCACATAGCGTACCATAAAGTGACACGTTGAGCATGAAAAGGCTTCTCAATAATCGCTCTAGGATTTTCAGAAGCTCAAATGCGGCAATTTTGCTTGTTGACGAACCCTGACAAGTGAAAATGGACTTCGTCCGAAAAAATTATTTCTTCAGGAAAACCACGGCGATGTGAATGATCGGCCGGCTTCAATTTCTGCACTAGTTGAATCTTGTTAGGCTTCAAAGCCAAACCCTTCTGCAAAATTCGCCATGTGGTTTGGGATAACTCAGGTTGTTGAGAACGTCGAGAAATTGCCAAATTTGGATCTTCTTCCAAAATGTGGCTTACGGATGAGCAGTTTTCAGTTGAACGTCCCGGTCGAATGGTGTTGGCACATTTTGTACCGAGCCCGTCGACTCAAATTAAGCGACCAAATTTTTAATATAGGTCTCAGAAGGTCGATTATATTGTCCGAAAATATCACGGATATTACGGAATGTAATTTTAACAGAACCACCATATTTATAGTGGGTTTTATTTATTTTAATGCGATTTTCGAGTGAAATTGAATTCATCGTAACAATTGCCAAAGCATCTACTGTAAAAATGTCAAAAAACTCATTGTCAATGCTGTCATGTGGTAGGTGTAGCCACAAACAAAGGTTCTTGTTGAAAGACCCTTTACGTACGTACTAGGCAGTGAAAGAATCACGTTGTTTGTGCCATTGTGAATATGAAAATCTTGATAGGTATATTTTTGGCGCTCTTGTTCACCCGAACAGAGTGCCTATCATTTTGCCCGAATGTCTGTAATTTTGGAATATCGAGCCGAAAATGGTCTCAATCGATTGGGTTCGACTCCCTGATGAAGAATTCGTGGCGAAAGTTGAGTCCGTCCGGCCGGCCGTATCCTCTCTAGCATCCAAAAGAAATAAGCTAGAGTTTTCATATTTTCAGAATAGGTTAATTGTCCAAATATCTCGGTCAAGTTCGTTATTGGGCCAAATCCGTCGGATGGTTCAGTAGTTATGAACATCTGAAATTTTGTTTCCTCAATAACTACTAGAGTATCTATCCGATCAAATTGATACTTGAAATATTGTCGAGGGAGGCTGCAACAAAACAGCTCGCAAAATTTCGCAGAAATCGTCACGGTAAAAAATTTTTAAAAAATTCCCAAAAAAAATTTTTTTAATCCTGACTATCTCATAAGATATTATTCGGATTTCAATAAAAATTCGTGAATATATTGAGGTGATCGATATCTTACTTATCCTCAAATTTCATTGTCGTAGCTCTCTTCCATCTAAGAGAAAACAGAAATGACATACGTCCCGATGATTTTCTTCGAACGATGGCCATCACAGATCGATATTCGATTGACATATGCTGGACTCATTAAACAGTGTCAGTTGGCGTAATATTAATCAAAATTTTTCATAACGGGAAATCATAGAGATAGAATTCAATCTCGGTGGCTGGAATTATATACGATGTAAAAATTCAGAAAAGCTCTGACATAAGTTTTTAGGAAAAGGGAATTATAGCTTCGAACAAAACTTGGGGAAAATTATGAGTAGTGATTTTTAATTTGAGATATAGGTTTGTTCATTCATTAGGCGTCCATATTTGCATCACATTGTCCCATAGTAGGGGAAAAGACTATTATACACGTGATCAGAGTGCTTATAGATTTGTTATGGTTTGAATATGTACTCGCAAGAAGCTCAACAAGAGCGCCAAAGCAATCTGACCTCACGTCAGTGCTTTCTGAAATTTTTAATGAATGCAGTTAATCGTGGCTATAGCAATCGAGAAAACTATCAGCATGTACTGTTATGTATGTTGAAGAGTACGATTTCAGTGAAGAAAAATGTAAATATAGTCTCATTCCCAAAGGTTCTCGCATTTCTCAAAAGGAAGAATTTTGGATACGAAGCCAAAAAGTCTTCAGCAGTGAGCAGATAAGCAAATTACTGATAATGAAACATATCTGATATTGAAGGTGATCTTAACAAAATATTACGATTGTAGGATATAAGATTATCAATATAATTTTTAGGTAGCAACAATTTTTGGGTTAGCCTGCTCGTGCAGAAGAGAAGAATTGGCAAAAACGCCAATTGATGTAATAAACGACAAGGATGATATGCTGTTTGTGAACCGGATTTCAAAACACATATTGAGAGAATCAATCACGTCAATTTATTGAACATAAACAGGAATCGAAAGAAAAAATTTAAAATTCAGATCTCTGAACCTGATTGATTCTGAACCTAAGTCAGCAACTCGAAAATCTGGTGTAAATTTTATTTCCTGATATATGGCATCACGAACTCCACAGGTTGTCTTACATAAGCAAAATAAATTTATCGCTTGTAGATTGATGAATTCGAGAATCTTTGGAATGAACTCATGTTTCTTGTCATCGTTTTCGTGGCTTTTGATTAATCTTCAGGAATGATAACGGGCTGATCGAAGACATGAATATTTCATAAGTTGTTGCGAAGAATGTTTTGAAGAAAAAAAAATTATTTCTGGAATCTCATTCTCAGATCAGAAAAAAATGAGATGGATTTTTGGACACATGGTAAAATTGAAACAATGCCTCTCGATTTCTTCAAATTTTCAAATTACTCATCTAATCGAACTGAGAAATATCATTTGGACAATATCATCTCATATTGTTTTTGCTGCCAGCGTTTGGACAGACATCTTCTATCAACATCATTTCTGCTTTTTTGGAAGCTAATTTGCCTCGCAAATGATAGAAGATGTCTCTAGAAACAATACTATTGGTAGCAAGAACAATAAGATATGAGACATGAGTGTATCATTTCTAAGAGGGCCAATAATGTTTTTAAACAAATCAGCTTCAATTGTGCTGTGAAAGGTAATTTTCATTCAGAGAAATCTCTTGAGAATATTCCACCAATAATCATGATTGATAGAAAAAGCCCAACTTATCTTTCGAAGGAAACTTCACGATCACCGTTAATTTCAAAATTTGAATATTCGGGCTTGAATCTTCTTGCAAGTTCTGGAGGTTAAATGCCTAAATTGCCGATGAGAGTCAGCATTCAGGAATTCAGAGTAATAAGTCTTTGACGTAGGGGTCAATCGACACATTCTATCTATAGAAATTTCATTGAGTTCAATCAGATATCGAAAATAATATTTGCCGGTCAATCAATGCCGAAATTATTGGCAAATTGATCCATCAAACTGTCAATTGCCGTCGGTTTCATCATAGTCGCCAATTCAATAAACTTTCAGTACAGTGTCAATGACAGTAAACGATTTCTTGATGAAGTGGCTCGAGAATAACGACATTCGAAACTCTCACGTGAGGCCTGGAGCTTTTGATCCTAAAAGAACCGCCACAATCAATGTGAAAGAATCAATAAAGCTGAATTGAAAATAACTACTTACAGTTTTCCTACAGCTTTGTTCAAAATCCAAACTATCTTCTCAAGAGACAGTATATTTCTGTAAAACCATATAAAAACCTTCTTTTCAGTAAGCTATTTTCCTTTTAAATTTCTCAATTATTCAAGTTCAAATTCAATTCATTCTGATTTTGGAGGAGTATTCAACGTGCCGCGGAGAGTTTTTTTGTGTTTGTGATTTCAACTTAGATTTCAAGAAGAATTCCTTGTACACTGAAAAGTAAGTCATTAATTGATCGGTCAGGCTTCAATCAAATTGTAAACGATTATACAAGAATTACTAAGGACAGCTCGACTCTCATTGGTTACGTTATAACTAATAACAAATATCTGAATCACAGTGTTCACTCAACTCCAAAATTGTCTGATCACTCAATGATATCTGTTGATTTGGGTAGTTTCGATGCCTTCCATGTAAATACTCCTTATGCTAAACGGTTATTTCTTAAATATAATCCCGATAAATTCCAGGATGAATTCAGAAAATGTAATTGGGATAACTCCTCAACCGATGTAAATGTATTGGCAAATAATTTTGTTAGTTAGTGTCCTTATGCCGAGGTTGTCGTAGGGAATCGTAAACAATTTCCCTGGTTAAATAAAGAAATCAAACAACTCATGAAACAACGTGATGACCAATATAAAAGGGCAAGGCTTACACGATGTACCAGTCACTGGGAAATCTACAAAAAGTTCAGAAATAATGTAACAGCTAAGATGAGAAGCGCTGAAAAAAAATATTATTATGATAAAATAAAGGATTGCTCTAATCAACATATTTGGAAAAACTTAAATGTCATGTTTCCTAATAAAATAAACGGTGCTGTTTCTAACGTTAAATTCAAAAATAAAATTTCAACAGATGCTTCTGAGATTTCAGAGGAATTCAATAAGTTTTTTGTTGATAGTATTGGTGACATTATATCCCATGGCATGAAAATAAATGATAGTTCATATTATTTATCGAAAATAGATGAAGAAATGAATTTTCTACGTTCACTAAGATTACAATGAGACAAATGAAAGGTTGTATTAAAAAAGTTAAAAATACTTGTGGCCCAGATGATATCACAACAAACATTTTTGGGGATGCATTTAATGTGGCGGGAAATCTTTTTCTCGATGTAGTTAATGAGTCACTTGAGGGCGGTATTTTTCCCGAGGCGTGGAAGGTCTCTACGGTTATACCAATTGAAAAAGTGTCCAATGCTAGTGACTGGAGAATTTAGGGGCATTCATACAATGCCAGTCTATGAAAAAGTCCTCGAACTGGTAGTTAAAGATCAACTGTTGGAGTATTTGAATAAAAATAACGTTCTTATTCATGATCAATCGGGTTTTAGAGCCAAACACTCTTGTGAAACTGCCATAGTTGATATTTGTGATGGATGGTTGAAGGAGCTGGACAAAAACAATATTGTACTAGCAGCAGTTATTGATTTTAAAAGAGCATTTGAGACGATTGATAGGAACCTGTTGTTAAAAAAGTTGAATAAAATAGGAGTTAAACTACTGTTTTGTCATGGTTCACTTCAAATTTATCTGATCGATCACAAAGAGTGAAATTTCGGCATAAAGAATCTTCTAGTAAAGAAACTATACATGGTGTACCACAGGGAACAACGCTGGGGCCTATATTGTTTTTGATTTACTTGAATGATATAAAAAAAAATCTTAGAAAATGTAAATTGTGACTTTTCGCTAATGATACTATGATTTACATAGTTGGGAATTACATCGATGTTATGTGTTCCTTATTAAATGAAGATTTTGAATTGTTGAATGATTGGTTAGTCGATAACCAGTTGAAAATTAATATCAATAAATCAGGTTATATGATTTTCGGTAAAGATTGTGCGTTGAAATCTTTGAACGAAGTTATAATTAGAGTTGATAACCACGTTTTACAGAAACTTCACTCGATCAAATATCTGGGAGTTATACTTGATGAAAATCAAAATTTTAAACCTTATGCCGATCACTTTACAAAAAAAATTGCACAAAGAATCCAATACGTCTCAAGGATAAGTAATAAATTTGACATGAAAATAAGATATTTTTTGTTTAAATCAATTGTTCTGCCACATTTGGATTATTGTCCTCTCTCTTATTTGGTTTGAAATGGAATCTCATCAGTAGACTACAAATAGTTCTGAATAGAGGCATGAGAATGGTTTTAAAGTGTAATAAAAGAACACCAATCCAGTCAATGTTGGAGACACTAAATTTGATGACTGTCAGACAGAGAATCTATTTCAAAACATTGGATCTGATATATAAAATTGAACATAAAATGTTACCAGATTATTTATCTGAGAGGATTAAATATGTTTCTGAGATTCATCAGTATGATACCAGGAATCAGGATAGTTTTTATGTCGATACATTCAATACCGAATTAATGATGGGTTCTACTTTGATTGGAGGTTTGATATGATATAATAGATCGCCGAATATGTTAAAGCAATGTAGCAAATATTTACATTTCAGGAAGGTGTTGATATTATATATTAAGGAGCACTATTTAGTAATTTCTACTGAATAAAGGATATTATTATTATTATTATTATTATTATTATTATTCTCAAATATAGATTACATTAAACTATCTTGCCTATCAAATGATATTTTTTATTATTGGACGTCTTCATTATTGGGAAGTTCATAGCTTTTCACAATAAGATGGTAAATTATGGAGTGAATTTTATACATATGTGCCTAGATGATGGGGATCATGTTATGGGGGTTTTCTTCGATCTGTCGCGCGCCTTTGATTGTTTACGACATGAATTCATACTTGATAAGCTCTACCAAATCGGATTTAGGGGAATCTTTCTCGACTGGATTCGAAGTTATCTTTCTGATCGCACTATGTTCGTGAGCTGTAATGGTTGTTTATCCGAGGAGTATCGGAATGACTTAGGGGTTCCTCAGGGCTCAGTCCTGGGGCCTCTGTTATTTCTGCTATTCATAAATGATCTGCCAGAACACCTTTCCGCAAGTATATTGATCCTATTTGCAGACGATACGTCCATAGCTGTCCGAGCGAAAAGTATTGACCAACTGGTATGTCTCTGTGAAGAGTTTATTCAGAGGTTCAAATCGTGGTGTCGCCAGAACTCACTCATCATGAACCCCGATAAGATCCAGATCATTCGATTTCAAAATCGTGAGATAGGTCAGTCCCCACCACTGGTGTTGAATGTCGCCGGTAGTGTCATCAAGACAGTGAACTGCGTGAAGTTTCTTGGACTCTACTGTGATAGATTTTTGAGATGGAGCTCTCACATCGACTTTCTATGTAAAACTCTCAACAGGGGGTACTATGCCTTACACCGGTTGAAGCAGTCTCTTCCAACTGAGACACTCCTAAATGTCTATTACTCCCTCATTCACATCCATCTAAACTTCAACATATTGAAATACGTTTTGATTATATAAATAAAATCTATAGCATTCAAAATTTTTTGGATCTCTGATGAATGTTTGATGTGATAACATAAAAATGTTTGGGAATCATTAACAAATCTTCTAGAGTGATCATTTCTACAAAATTCTGCAAAATTATTCAATTCCATCTCATTTAGAGATTTTGCAAGTTGATTGATCAAATGGTTGCGAGTACTCTAGGACATATTGAGGATACCAAATTTTAGATGCTCATAACTGCCAAAATATTGACGGATTCATTCTTGTCTTTATGATGCAATATTTTTTCGCTATCTCCTTTTATTCAGATTGTGTAAAGGCAGCTGGCAAAAGCTATTAAAAAAATATCTACAATTGAATGGACAATAAATAAGCAAGCACACTTTGCACTCCCCATCAGTACCTTGCACATGTTATAGAAAAATATTTGTTTCAAATTATGTTACAATAGTTTATATGTCAAGATAAGAAACTTTTACGATATAACAAAAAATCATGAAACAAATATTTGTACATAACATGAAAATGAGTTATTCGATGATAATGCTATCTGGATGTCGCAATATCTGATGCAGTTCAAAAATAACATTATTGTTCTGATTTTTATCAGGTCAACTGAAAACAAACAAGCTCGTAAAAACATTATATTACAAGGGGTGTCGAAAATTTCATTTCTCTAAAGGTTCTTCTGAAAAATTATATCATTTCGTCGGTAGATATTTGATAATAATAAATTGCAATGATACAAATTTGTGTTATACCACTGTGTAATACATCAATGAAATATTTCAAATTCATACCCACTGCTGATGTCATTTCCTCAATCATTGAGTCGTTTACAGGTAACTCACCTGTAAAGAACGGAAATGATTTAGTTGCATAGAATGGAAAACAATAATAATATGTTATTTTTCGAGAAGGTCAAAAATAATGATGCACCAACAATACAATAAACAATCTTCTTCGTTTCGATTTGAATACAATGGGAATCGAAATTGTTGCAAAGGAATATCGGAGCTTGATTGTATAAGAGGACGGTTTAAAGTTGATTCGAAGGAATTAGTTTCTGCAATGTTTTCTTTCAATTTTCACCTTCTAGAAACCTAATTGAGTTTGACTCACAATCAACGACTTCCTAAGAAACAAATTTGACGTGATGAATAAAAAAAGGAGAAAAGCACTGGCGATAGGTTAGAATCTTATATTCTGAAAATATGAAAACTCTAGTTCATTTCTTTCGGAAGATAGAGAGTATACGGCTGGACGGACATACTGACGATCGAGCCTGTATTCTTCATCAGTAAATCAAACCCAAATGCATGAGATCAATGTTGGCTCGATAATCGAAAATAACCGACATTTGGGCAAAACGATATTGAAAAATGCAAAAATATAATGGTAAATTATTTATGTTGGGCTTATAGCTTAAAATTGTGGAAATACGTAAGTTGTTCTCTGGCATAGGCAACACATAGTGTGGCCATTATCATGAATAACAACTTTTTTAACTACATAAATAGAATATGAAATAAGAGCATATATACGTTCGTCATAAATATATGTTTCAGTGGATTCATCAAATAATTCTATGATTTATTTATATTCCTATGTTATTTATGGCATTTCGAGCAGAACCCGTTGAATATCGGATGCCGTTATCAGTGACTTCCACAACCATCTCAAATCTCGATACATGCCTCTATCTGAACCTTATTTTTTTTTCGCATGGTAGAAACGCTTCAGGCGAATACAGATACCGCTGCCAAGACACAACCCCGCAGTCAATCAATTACCACGTCCATCAGTGTTGAAGTCCTAAGAAGAACATGCATAACTTCATACAATCGTATTCCTAGGGCTATAATCATATGAACGCAACCACGACGCAACTATACAACTTTTGACGCTGAAGAAAACGACCGCATTGCGTGCAAGAACTCGCAAGACGATCATCTATCGATACCCAGCTCTTCGGCGAAGGGAATATCATCTGAGATTGTCTCAATTATGGCGATTAGCGTACGTCCCTGGAGGGGTACGTATTTCCATTCTTGGTGAAATCCGACTCTGCACCATTGGCGGCACTGCGGCCATAGAATTGGTTCGAGACATAGAGGAGTTTATTTTGGTACTTGATCCCTCTGCAATGCTGCAATGATTCTTCAGAAGTAAGCTTTCTATATCTCATTTTCTATATGATCTATATGCTTTATTGTTTGCTAACTAAATATTGTAAGCCAAAAGTTCAAAAGAATATATACATATATATCTCATTTTCTGAAATAATTAAATGTTCCAAGGTTGAAATGGAACGAAGCTTTATTTACCTGTATAAACTATTACATATTCAATAACATACATCAAATTAATTAATAATATCATATAATTCATTATAATAGATAAATTCTAACCATGAACTGAAGATAAAAATTGAATACAAAAATCACAATTGAAGTTAAAAATTAAAATTCAGCCTATATGATACATGTTAGATTCGACAAAAGACTATTCGTTTTGAAAAATATAATCACAGATAACCTCTACTTTCATACCCTCGTTACCTGGGCCAGCGTTCTTATCGAAGAGAGCCAGCTAACCGATCTAGTGGACCATAGACTCTACAATCACGGCTCGTCATTACAATACAGGCATACTTTGGTGGTCTCAGTATTATGAGCTCCAACATACAGGGTGAAAACGAAACAGACAAGATTACAGACGAAATAAGTTTTTTCGATAGAAATGCTAGGACAGACCGATTTCTGTTTCGAGGGGGACAACTTAAGATGTAGGTTACGTACGCATAGCGCTTCAACCCTTGCTACTACAACCCTCACCCCCAAATTTTGAATAGGGAAGATGGAGTGAGTGATACCTCATTTGAAAGGTATTTTTATACTGAATTCAGCACAGTAATTGTTTTTTCATTTTATGCATTAGTTCTCGAAATATTCTTAAATAAATATTTGAAAATGAAGTGGTGTTTTCATGGCACTTGTAGTGTTTTTTTTTTATGAAAAATCGATATTTTGAGCTTCGAAACAACAATGACTGTGGCTCCCTTCCTCCAATCCACTGACATAGAAATCTTTAATCAAGATGTCGAACAAACAAAGCGTATTGCGAAGGAGCTCAATCTTGCTGAAACTCAATCTTAATTATCTTCGATATAATTTGCAGTATTTCCAATAACATGCGGTAACACTTGATCGATAGAAATCTCCAAAAAGTCCAAATACGTACATACCTGGTAATCTTACTGGAGATATGTATTTGGACTTATTTTAAAATCACATTGATCCAATTTTGACGGAAATTATTGAAAACAATGCTGGAAATTATGTGGAAGGTCATATTGTGTTTCAGCAGGATGGAGCTCCTCCACACTACGCCTTACCAGTTCGAGAATATCTGGATCAAAGTTTTCCAAATCGGTGGACTGGAAGAAGGGGTCCCACTGAATGGCCTGCTAGATCTGTCACCACTAGATTTCTTTCTTTGGGCCACTTGAAGAGTAAAATTTACTCTACACAGCCCGATTCCATAGAAGATTTAAGAAGATGTATAGTGAACGAATGTCGTCAAATCACTCCAGAAATGCTGCATCGTTTCGAACAAAACTTATTTCATTGTATGGAAGCTAATGGTGAAAAATTTGAATATTTAATTAATTGATGTGAGTTTTTCATAAATTATTTACTTTACTTTGAATAATCTCATTTCTTAGATCAATACTTCAAATCGTTCTGATACCGTACAGTTGGAGAATGATTTCAGTGAATAAAACAGCTAGTCGAACATCTGACCCTAGTAGCATTAACACGTACGGTATGACTTCATTTGCCCAGTGGTAGATGTTTTGCAATTTCAAATACAAGTACGGAAATTTTGGTGTTTCGGAAGCACGAAATGTCAATTATTCGCAAAAAATTAATTCAAGTGATAAAATTAACTAACGCATGAATATTTTGAGAACTACTGCATAACATGAAAAAACAATTACTTTGCTGAAATCAGTATAAAAATACCTTTGAATTGAGGTATCACTCACCCCATCTTCCCTATTCAAAAATGGGGGGGGGGGTGTAGTTAGCAGAAGGGGTTGAAGCGCTATGTGTCCGTAACCTACATCTTAAGTTGTCCCCTCGAAACACAAATCGACCTGTCCGAGCATTTCTATCGAAAAAACTTATTTCATCTGTTATCTCGTCTGTTTCGTTTTCAACTTGCCACCCTGTATATTTCCATCAAATTTATTAGTATATGTCTCAGAGTAGAGGATTCGTTAACATAGAATGGTAAGTATTTAAACAAACTTAAGTCGCTAGTAAAACGGTTTATCTTTTGTCGATGTTTGAAATTACAAGACTTCTTTTACCCTACAAATCAACCTGGTCTACGTTCATGTATTATCAATCAACCTCATCAGGGTCATCAGCTAACTTCATGATCTGTCAGTATGTTTGACACTCGATCGATAGTTCAAATCGATGTCAAAACCAGCTGACTCTGTGACTCTTTCCTTCTCCCAGTGATCTAGATAGTTCAAAGTGCGTCATAGTTTCAGAGTGATTTTTCTAGTGTCATACTAAGAGACTTCTCAAATACTTAACAAAAACAATATTTTCTAGACAACTCAATAATCATCGTCAATTAATGGTACATAGAGCCAGTATTACAATGGAATTATTGCGATACATCTTCCAAGTTTTTTTAAGAAATGGTAATGTTGATTGACTTCCAGGGTCGCTTGATTTGACTGCTCCGGACTTTTTTTTGTGGAGATATCAGAAACACTTGACCAAATCAAACAAAATATGTGAAATATATGGGAATGTAATGAAAAATGAGCTCCAGGGTCTCACATTTGTAAGGCTCACAGCGGCAATCAGGTGATATTGCATTGCATACAAAATTTCTGACATTTTAACACTAGGCATTAACATTAGAAGTTGATAGAGTCATTTCATACTGAATTATTGCTAAAATGCATCATTGAGCAATCTAACTCGACAATATCAAACAATATTCGGCTGGATTGAAAAACTAAAATACCCAGCATCCTTTTCGTGTCTACGACGCTGATCTGACGGGCACCATAGCGTGATCTAATCAAGCAACCAATGGACCCGTCACGATTTCAAAATATCAGAGATGATCTGTTGAAGTGTCACTCACCCCCGTCCTGCTGTATGTAAAGCATCAAATCTTTATCTCTAATGTTATGATATAGTCAGTCAAGTATTATCTTCTGGTATATCATCCTCTCTCGAGTTGGACATACAAGACGTTGGTCGTTTATTGCCGAGTGGTTATTTTTTTGTTGATATGAACCCAACTCACGGCTGAGTTCTTCAAACGGCTGAGATATCATTCGAGGATAGTCGTGGTTTGTTGTGTGGGAAAAATAATTCGAGTAAATTATAGTAATCAATTATTTGACTGACATTTCGAATAGATCTGAATATTTATGAATTTGGCTTTGAATCTTGGCTCTCAACTGCTTAGCATGATCAATATTTTGGCTGGTAGAGGATGGTAATTCTAATAAGACAGTGGTAACATTAGGGGGGCAGGTTTTTTATTGGTCAGCGTCATAAAATTGCTTAATTTCGTTATTTATATTTTTTTATTATCATTACCTTATGAGTTAGAGCCTATGAGAATTATTATGGCGGTTGTTTTAGTATCACTGTTCCAGAGCCCTGGAAAAGACTTTGGAACAAATACGCATTCAGAAATAATATGACGCATGGGCGTGGCTTAAGACACCCTGAATATTATACTCTCTTGTAGCAAATTGTTAAAATTTTACAACGAAACCCTGGTCGACGAGATTCTAAGTAGATGTTCAGTAGTTGTTAGAATGCCTAACCATCCACATAAACGCGGATTCATAACCATCTTTTCTGAATTAAATTATTTGCTTCTTTGCCATACTATCTGTTTTAAAAAAAAAAAATTCTGGGAGTTGCAGTTTTTCTGTCAATTAAAACATATCTTTTCGCACTTGTTAGGAAAATAACTTTTGAGATGAAGAAACGTAAGTATATCTGCTTCGTCACAAACAGTTTCAGCATCGCCATTCAAAAGTAACTCGTTCTGTGAGCTGTTACCAACCTAATCTCGATTTTCCAGAGTTGACCCTACTATTAATATTTTCCTGAATGGACTTGGGTCCAATATTCGAAAGCAATTTTTTCGTAGGAGCCGCATTTCCATGTCTAACAAGAATTTGGTGATTCCGTCTAAGAAAACTTCAATAACTATCTGACATATTTCGACGGGGTCCGTTACAGGAAGAGAAATGAACAACGTCCTCATTTTATCACACTTGTTTAACTGCCTTGGACCCCATGTAGAATTGTCGCCCACTCAACTATTCTCGAAGATTGATGTTGATTATAAAACTTTTGTTTAATTCAAACGTCGCGTTCTATCACCAGTCGTAAAAAACTTATTAATTTTTGGCTTATTTGGACAGCCTCATTTCTACCTATCGGAATGAATTTTATGGTCGTGTAGTTTTACTAACAATAAATCATGAATTAAAATGTGTTGACCGTATGAAATCTCAGTTGGTTCCTTATAGTTAATTAACGGTCGAAAATGGGCATGCAGAAATGGAATAATGTTCGAGTACGAAAAAAGTAGAATATGATGATCGACTTGAGAACTTGTTCGGAGTAATACTCACCGTTTCAAGTTTATGTATTGGACATGCCTTCTAGGACACGGATATAGACCTAGTTTAGCGCGAGCAATTAACTGTTTTTTCAATAATTCATTCATAAATACTGATGACGAGGTATTTTCGATGATGGAGCTCGTGTAGTATGACCATTAGGGCTCAAAAGAAAAGGTGATCTTTTATTTCAAAGTATACTCACAAGGAGCTGTTTAAATTATAGTTTGTCGTAAAACATGAACAGTATAGCACAAGTACAATTTTTTTAGTGAAATTGATACAAATGTGTCTGTCCACGCTATTATGTATACCTACAGTGGCCACGACTCTTGGCACTGATGCTGTAAAATGGTCTATTTCTCTTTGAGAGATACTATCAAGCTAATTGAGAGACTGGGGTAAATTTTCAAGCCTTCTATCCATGATCTGCAAACATGCAATATGGGCGAAAGACAAATTTTAATTGAATAATATTTCTTTTACAATCGTTTTTTCATATAGAAGATCTTCAGTTTTATGTTTGCTACATGACCTGTAATTAAATTATTTAATTATGAGAATCTTTATATTTGGGATTCATTTTCCATTAAGGTTCCTAAAAATAAATGAAATTGGCAAACAACGACTCAATATGTAAATAACAATAAATGTTCATATTATTCAAATGAACCTTTCTATTCTTGAAAATGTAAATAAATCAAAAACATTCTAAAAATGACCATTTTAGTGTTATACAAAAAACTAATTGAAAAATGAAATAGGATACGACACATATGTTTCGACCCTTGTCTCTTCAGGCATCCATATTCGATTAACTATAATTTGGAAAATTCTTGTTTACAACTTACGGTGTAACATGCCGCAACGGAACAACTGCACGTGTCACTTTAAAATCAGTTGATATTCTAAAAACAAACCTCAAATATTAGCATATAGTATTATCTCGTTCCACCAAATCGACACAGAAAATTACAACTGTATTCTATGATTTTCTAAAGAATTGAGTTCATTATAAAAGAATGAAATTGACTTAAAATGGAAATCTTTCAAATTATTTAATTGAACAAATTTGTTTTTTTCTTTATATATACTTTCAAAAATAGGCTGGTTCAATTAAATAATTTGAAATATGGGAAGATTTTTATTTTAGGTCAATTTCATTCTTGTATAATGAACTCAGTTCTTTAGGAAATCATAGAATGCAGTAGTCATTTTCTATCGAATTCAGTGGAACGAAATAATACTTATATTTGAGGTTAGTTTTTAGAGTATCATCCGATTTCAAAGTAGCAATTGTTCCGTTGCGGCATGATACACAAAGAATTTTTCAAATTACTGTTAATCGGATATGAATACCTGAAGAGATAAGAGTGTTATACACAAATATTGAAATATCGTATCCTATTTCATTTTTTGATTAGTTTTTTTCTAATTTTTCGATGTTATGATAAAAATGAAAAATTCTCTATTATTTATAAAAAAACAGTGCTTTCTAGGATAAATGAAGAAATCATTTACACTTGAAAGTGTTAGACTATAAGTAATTGTCATTCTTAAAATATTTTTACTAAATGTCCACATAAAAAAACTTCAATTCTGGGTGTTGCAGTTTCTTAGTCAGTTAGTGTAGCGATCTTTCCCGCCCAATCTATGCGGAAAACAATCATGAAACTTCCAAGACATTACAAATAGACTGAGTCGTCTTTAATCCAGGTGTCGTAACTTTTTGTACTCCACAGTCTCGCGTATCTTCAACTGAATAATCTCGATCTCACTTCCTCTCAATCATTACATCTATTGCGGCAACAACAGACATTTTAACGTTTTTACCGCAAAAGGTGCGCCCTCTCAAATTCTAGACCCATATACGGGGTGACCTGAATTCTTCACCACCGAAACGGAATCAATGCGATCGATAAAAAAATTTCATGAATATCGGACGAACAATGGACGACTGTTCCATTCTTATTATGGTAGGAAAGTCATATTTTAATAACGGTTGACGATCAGTTCGTTTCTATTGATACGTGACCGAAAAGAAGTCGATGCAAAAATCGAGTACCATAACGGAAGACGCGAAAAACGACAGTTCGAGAGCTAGTGCCTTAATGTCGAGCACTTAGTCTACTATCACTCCTTTAGAATGAAGTTGGAACCAACAGGTTGTTTAGAAGGAGAATTGAAATGCCAAATCGCTAAGGTCAATAAAGTACCGAACGGGGTTATCACTTCATCGAGGTACACGGAGTTAAGTGGTTATGATGATTGTTAAGTTGTATAACCTGACCGTAATGGTTTCAAATTTTTCTAAGGTGTATAAATATTTCGAAAAGTCAACTAAGGATAAAAGTACTCTAGGACCCATAAATCAACTGCTTAAACATTTACAGTCCTATTTATAAGTACAAATTACAATGTTTTAGAGTATTATAATTGTACAAACATCTCCATCTCTACCGTGAAGTACTCTACAATAAAGGTATGTATAAACATTTCTATAGTAACCCTTATTTATCTTGAAGATCTTTCCTGTAATCACAGGAGTAACCCTTAAATAATCTCAGTTATCTTTAATAACTCTATGAAATGTGTTAATTGAAGGAGCAATCCTTAGTCCTTATATAGAGGATAATTATTTTATTTAGAGGTACTCTTTATGGTGGGGATTCAGTTGCAGATCACCCATGCGTCGAGTAAACTGAAGTGGTATTCTTGTTCAGTAGTGTCTGACATTTCATAATGAAACGCTTAGCCTGGCACAGCGTCTATAAATTGTTCAGCATCATTACAAAAATGGGCGTTCTGCGATTATTGTGTATAGGCCACTTAGAGCGACTTACGGTGCACATTATCCTACCGAACGTCACTCTACAATCACTAAATTTGAGACTTAATATTCGTTATTGGATAATACTCGACCAAATAGACAACATCCAACTCAGAGTGTACGTGATGACCCTGAAGTGTCGATTCTTCGCCGTTCTCAACAGCTTGGCCTTTCATATTTAACGACTTGGCAGATGTTACGTAAGGATTCTACTTTGAAAGCTTACAAAATTCAATTAGTTCAAGAACTGAAGCCGACCGACCGTCCGAATCGTTTAAGTTTCAATCGTTGGTCTCTTGACAGCTTGCAGAGGATACACTTTTTCGACAAAAGTTTTGTTCACTGTTGATGCCGATTTTTGGCTTAATGGGTTCGTGAACAAACACAATAGAGATTTACAATCTACTTTAAGAAGCATTGAGTAAATGTGTTTTACGTACATACTAAGAGAAAGTATTAAACATTCATAGATTCATTGATATGATTATCCAGTTAGGTCGTATAGCCAGGTCCTTTTTAACCTTCATGTGTTGAATGGATCTTATGGCAGTTAGTAGATCAGTTGGTTGGCATGTCCTTGTAGCTTATGATATATTTTCTCGAAGGATTTTCTGTTTCTGTGGTGCCGTATGGGACTCTTGAATCCTCATGGATGGTATGGTTGGAGGCATAGTTACCAAGGGGCATCAAATAATGATCATAGTATTATTGATTGTAGTATTTGGATAATTTGAATATTTTATGGCTTAGCGCAATCACAGAATCGGTTTGATGATCACCTTATAAATGAGTAATTTATTTCAAAGGTTCAATTTGAACTTCCTGCCTATAAGACAGTATATTTTTCGGAATTTCAGATTTGTGGCGCCACATAGCGTGTATCAACATCGGTGTCGGTATCTTCGCGGTTAGATAGAATTACCGAAATTCGTCGGTGCCTGGTTCGAACCCCGCGGCGTCCTCAAATATCACAAATGATAAATCCCCAGCGTCTATGGCACGGTACACACAAGCCTGCCGATGAGTCCAAATATGTGCGTCAGGAACAAAACGCGTAGGGATAGAAAACCTACAGATTTATTTCATTCTTTTTAGCATTGATATGTTGTCTCCAGTTGAGCCTCTAGTCAGAATGTATGCCAAGATACTTAGCTCCGATGATGAAGGGTATTTTCTTTTAGAATATTTTGACAGGGGAAATGTATCATTTATTTTTGTAGTAAGTGTTAGTTGAACTGATTTATTCTCATTGATGCTGAGTTGCCATTTGCAATGCCACTGGTCAAGATCATATAGGTATTCTTGTAGTTGTTTGAGAGCTTTCATCAGATACAAGTAAGGCAATATCGTCTGCAAAAGATACTTTGATGGAGTTTCCATTTACAGGTATGTCTGATGTATAAAGTGGTTCTCAAAATACTTCCCTTTGGACTCCGGATTTGACCTTGGAAGGAATGGTTATTGCTTTCCCATATTTCATGGCAAAATTACGGTCTGCTGGATAAGACGATGCAGTCATGAAATATAGTTGTAGGAGGAGATTTTTGAGTTTGTATAACAATCTGTTATGAGAAACTTTATCGAATGCTTGGGTAATAGTAGTAGTAGTGTAGTAATAATAACACCTTGGGTTGATACATTACCAAAACCAAGGTGGTGGTAACTCCATTCAAGTCCCCTCTGAGTTATATAATTGAAATTATAGTGTTGCTTGCTCTAAGGTTCATTATTTCGTTCAAACATTAATGAAACATCAATAAGAAAAAATTGTTCATTAGGATTATATTTGAAGTGGAACTGGGCAGGACATATCGCCAAATTATCTGACAGTTGGTCGACAGAGAAGATGATGCCATGGAGTCCAAGATAAGAAGCATATCGCAACAGGGGATGACGTACTTGTGGAAGCTATGATCAAAAGGGTCGAAACTGAATGTTGACTGAACAAGATCGAAAAGAATGAAAACGTGTGGAAAAGGGTTTTAACTATCAGAGTACAGCATAAGCTGGAGAAGAAGAATGAGAAGAATTTTCGGTGAAAGAAAAATAAAAAGAAAATGAATTCGAAGAGCAATTACCATAACAACCAATATATCTTCCGCGTCCAAAAATGGAGTGCAACCATTATCAACAATGTAACGCATAAACCAATCCACACTCCACCTCGAAGCGTTATCGAATCGAGTAACCATAACCGAGTGATAGCGAGTTTGGATAACCGTGACAATGTAAAATGCAAATTGAATTCATTTCAATAAAACGGTGATTTCAGTTTTATTCTCGTAATATTGATTTATTCGTTTTACGGAGAGGTTCAACAAACTTCGATAGCTCCAAAGCGGAATAGCATCTCAGCACTCTCTTCCGCAATACGACGTAATTCGATGATAGATGTAAGGAGAGGAAGTTTATCTCGACATAATGAAGATGACATTGATAATTTTGCGCCATTTGCATTCTCGCATAATTAGGCTGTTATCGATTGGAGAAAGGATGGTGAACCCGTGAACTATGGAAGAAGACAAATTGAACACTTAGCCAGGCAACAAATAGGAATATCAAGGCCCCATTATCATGTTATTCATATTGTGCTTGTTGTTACTGCTATACGGCTTGTAATGGGAGAAAATGCATATTCGTGCTAGCTCACAACGTTGAATATTTAATTTTGTTGTCACATTGAATGATATATAGACTGTGTCAGTACTTTGTTCCTTCTTCTCAAAATGAATACATTAATGTTGTAAAACTAACCATATTAATTGCGCAATCGAATAAACAAGATATCAGAGTTTTTACAAGAATCTTCCAACGAGACCTAATGTCGAGGTCACAGATATAACTGAAAGAAGTTCAGAGTCACGGACTCTTATACGAATGTTAATAATACTGAAAACAACAAAAGTTCGAAAGAATATATGATAGAGAAGGAATGTACTGTATGAACACCTTCTTCAAGAAACAAGCGAAGAGAAGATGGACTTGGATAAGTCCCGATTTAAATACAAAAATGAGATAGACTATATATTGACCAATCAGAAGGGTGCAGTAAATGATGTTTCAGTCATAAATCATTTTAACACCGGTAGCGACCACAGGTTAGTGAGAGCAAAAGTTGAGATCAACTCCAGATCTGAACGCAAGAAATTAATTAGAAACCAGAGATTTCCCATGGAAAAAGTAATTCAGGAAAATATTCAAAAATACCAAAACTATCTGGAGAGAAACTTATCAAATAAGGAACTTTTAGATCATATGGACATAAATAAGCTCAGAAACTACCATAAAAACTAATATTAAGGCAGCAATAAAGAAGACATGTTCCACATCTATAAAACCCACCCAGACAAAAATTAGCGAAGAAACGAGAAAACTTATGGACAAAAGAAGAGAAATGAATAAAAACACCACTGAATATAAAGAACTGAATACAGTTATAAAGAAGAAAACCAGAGATGATCTTAGACATTACAACACAGAATTGGTGAAAACAGTTATTGAGAACAATAAAAATATGAAAGTTCTCAAGGCGATCAACACAAAAAGGCGATCAAGAATACATCAATTAAAGGACACCGACGGAAACGTCATAGAAGAAAAAAGGGAACTAGTAAATGTTACCGAGAATTTTTACAGTGCATTATACCAGGAAGTGATTCCAAAACCACCAGAGGCGGACAACAAGAAAATTCTCAATGTTGGATCAGAAGAACTGCCTGACATCACCTTAGAGGAAATACAGTTAGCACTATCACAAATGAAGAATAGGAGAACACCAGGAGACGATGGTATCACAAGCGAGATGATGAAGCTTGGCGGAGCTGCAACGATTGAGTCAATTAAAATCCTCCTCAACAAATGCCTACTACAAGGTATTATTCCAGAAACATGGCAAAATGCTCAGGTGATTCTATTGCACAAAAAAGGTGATAAGATGAAAATAGATAATTATCGACCGATAAGTCTGCTTCCACATCCATATAAATTGCTAACAAAGATCATAACAAACAGGCTTGCCAAAAAATTAGATGACTACCAGCCTTCTGAGCAGGCTGGATTCCGTAAAGGCTTCAGTACAATAGAACATATTCAGTCAATCCGATCATTAGTGGAAAAATGCAACGAATACAATGAACCATTACACCTTGCTTTCATTGACTATAATAAGGCGTTCGATTCTGTGGAACTGTGGGCTATCTTCGAAGCCTTAAACAATGCAAGAGTTGATTCCAGGTATACAGATCTTCTGAAATATATATATAACCACGCAACATCAATAATTAAAATAGCAGAAGATATAGAAACTAATAAAATTTCAATAAGGAGGGAGTTAGGCAAGGTGACACCATCTCCCCAAAACTGTTTACTCTTGCTTTGGAAAACGTTTTTAAGACACTGGAATGGAACCAAAAAGGCATACGAATTGACGGGAAATATCTGAGTCATCTCCGCTTTGCGGATGATATTGTGCTCATTAGCCAAGATGTTGATGAATTGCGGGAGATGTTGCACGACCTCAAGGTGGCGTCGGAAAAAATTGGGCTGACCGTGAACCTGACTAAGACAAAAATGATGACTACAGCTGATGATACTGTAATACGACTCGACAATCAAGTCATAGAGAATGTGGAAGAATATGTCTACCTGGGACATATTATTAAGTTGGGTAAGGATAATCAAACCGCCGAGATTAACAGGCGAGTCCGACAAACGTGGGCAGCTACAGGTAAACTGTCACATATACTAAAAGATAAAAATCCCAATAAATTTGAAAAGAAAAGTGTTTAATACCTGTATACTTCCTGTTATGACTTACGGAATGGAAACATCTACGCTTACTATCAAATCAGCTAATAAACTCAGAACAACGCAGCGGGCCATCGAAAGAATTATGGTAGGAATAAGTCTTAGGGACCATATTACCAACACGGAGATAAGACAGAGAACTGGAGTCGAGGATGTCATGGCACGTATAGCTCAGTTAAAATGGAGCTGGGTTGGACATGTCGCCCGTCAGGATGAATCGAGGTGGACAAAGCGCATAGTTCAGTGGAGACCACGACTGCACAAAAGAAGTGTTGGAAGACCGCAGAAACGCTGGATAGATGATATCAAGGAGAGAGTTGGTAGAGCATGGCATCACATGGCACAAGACAAGGAAGCATGGAAACTGGCAGGGGAGGCTTATGTCCAGGAGTGGAGTGTGAAGGGCTGTTGAAAGAAGAATATTCCATAAGAAATAGAGAAAAAGATTTCCTTCACTAACATAAGTACTTCGGTATATTCTCATGACCGTTGAAATAGGTAATGTATTTTCTGTCAGGACCTGTTGAATTGAAGACTTGTCTTTATGAAGAGCTGGTTCTTTATAGCTTCAGACTTTCAGGGTCCATCAAATTATATCTATTCTAACATAGGAATGCTTCAAATTAAGATCATATGAGTTTTAAAATCTTCGAATCCAGTCTCCTTGATTTATTTTGTAGGTTTATAGTTTTTTCACATATTTATTTCACACACCGATTCAACCTGGTACCTACACGAACTTAGGAGATAATGGAATTTGACTTCGTTTTAGTATTTCTGAATGTTTGTTATGAGGCATGGTTAATTAAAATTCAATCAATATTGAAACTGGAAGCTATAGGTTCATAAACAAGAAAGATTAGAATAGAAATGTATTTTCTGACAATAATCATTTCATACTGAATTGAATAATTTCAAATTATCGAAATTATTATTATTATTTTATTATAATATTTTCCACATTTTTTTAAATAACTGTTGACAGTTTCAAACAGAATCAAAACAACAAGGACCACAGAACACTATTTTATTGGGAACAACCCATCACAGAGACGTTTTTATAACATTTCAATGTGGTAATAATTCACTCTAGTTATTCTGAGAAAAATTATAACTGAAGATCGATAATGATTACAGATATTATCTTTCATTTAAAAAAAACTTTGCAATTATTAATTTTTTTCTCTCCTGGGATTCGGTAATAAATTAATATTCTATGGTAAGGTATTAAAATTTGACATAATCTATGAATAACCATTATTCAATATTTCTGTTTTTGTTTACATAATTAAAACAGATATTCTGATTATAAAAACCAAACATTTGTTCAGTAATTAATTATAGTCTAAACAGAATAGATTCTTACTAACGAAAAAACACGTAGTTGGTTTTTCAGAATCAAATGTAGGTGATCAAACCTAATTCCTTCAAACAAAGATAATTGCACACCTAAATCTGAGAATACTTGTAATCTATTCAAGTAATTTGTTATTGGGATTCAACCAAACATGTATAGTCAAACCTAGATTCTTTCAAACACGTAGTTAGTTTTCAGAAAATTGTAATCATCAAGCAAAGTAACAACATCACTGTAAAATAATTATTCGTAGTGACATTATTCATTGTTGTTGAAGATTTCGAAGGTCTCATAGACCTGTTCACTGGTCTCTGTCATGGAGAAGAAACTTAAATAATATCAGTGTTTGGAAAATCATAGATGATATTTTCTGGCTTTGAGTGAAAAAAAAGCAATGTGACAACCTCTTGCCTTGGAAGTTTTCATAGAAATGATGGTTTTCATGATTTGGAATTCTTAAGAAGAAAATTACAAATGTATGATGATAACATCCAATAATTCTGAGGTTTTTTGGGAATTTCTCCCTGGGAAGGGATGGTTTATAATCTTGAAGTAGAAAGAAATTATAGTAAACAGCAAAAATATGTTTATGGTGTTGAATTTTTTTTACCAGAAAATTAGTATTTTGTATCTTCCTTCTGAATATGGACCTAATCAGATGAAACATGAGTGAGTGAATCATTTCTTATAGGGAAAATAATGTTTTTAAACAATTCAGATTCAATAGTGGATGCTGTGGAAAGTATTTTTCATTCAAACTATACTGGACTACAGAGGGGTATTTGCCCAATGTGAAAACTTCAAATGCTTATAACTTTTCAAAGCAGCTGAATATAGAAAAACCGTAATGGAAAAAGTGTTACTTTTGATCTCAAGAACCTATGGTTAAAGTTAACGCAGTGGTCAAAGACTCACCCTGTATATATCAGGTATACCGGTATGAAGTGAGCGTCAAGATAAAAATGACACGATTGGGAACATTTGTCGTGAACGAGCCTTTATTTTTTTCATTTGTTTGCTATGACATCTGTGAAACATATTTAGAATACATCAAGACATTGAACAGAAAACATCATATTTTTTCATCGTGTTAAAAATGTCAAATTTTGTACCAGAAGTGATGATTTGCGGAAAGCATTAATTTTTTGTTATCATTTGAACAAAAGTGCTGCAGAGTCGCATCGAATGCTTCTCGGGGCATATAGTGATCATGCTCTATCAGAAGCAACATGCAAAAGATAGTTTCAACGGTTAAGAAATAATGATTTTGGAAGACCACCAAAAAAGTTTGAAGACGCCGAAATGCAAACCATATTAGATGGAGAAGACACTTTAAATCCAAATGTCAGAAATGTTAAATGTTGCACAACAAATAATTTCTGACCGTTTAAAAGTTATGGGAAAGATCCAAGAGTGTGGAAAATGAATGAAATACAGATGGAAAACAGAAGAAAAACTTGTGAAATTTTGCTGCAAAGGCACGAAAGAAAATCGGTTTTGCAACGGATTGTTACTGGCGATGAAAAATGGATTTGTGTGGGACTTGCGACTTGCACCCACTAAACCACCCTCCCCTTTCCCCGGGTAGCAACGCCACCTGGAAAAAGGCTGCAAAGCCCTATCATCAGATGCGTACCACGGTCTGTGCCTCTTTAATCTCTGTCTCTGCGTTCTCGGTCTCTGTCCTCTGTTTCTTTCCTTTCCATTATTTAACACACATAATTATAGATTTTGTTCCAGGTTTCAGGGTTTTCAAGCATGCTTGGGATAATTTCCAACATCTCTGGTAACTTCATCTCACCCATCAAATCTTCTTTTTCAACCTTCCATCTATTGCAGTGATAACACATATGTTCAGGTCCATCTTGTTGTTCAAAGGTTGCACATTGGTCCTCCTATGTTTTGCCGATCCTTTTGAAGAAAATGTCAAATGAGCCATGGCCCGTAAGGAACTAGGTGAAATAATAATTGGGTCTTCGATGTTAACTTCAACCCAGGATTTGACATTTTGAATTAATTTTCGTGTCCATACTGCCGTTGTTCCCTCTTGAGACCATCTCTGCTGCCACTTTCTCAGTGATCTTGATCGGGCCATCCTTCGGTTTCTGGCCAGGCGATCACCGACTGTATACAGAAAGCAGACTTCTTCTATCATGATGTCAATTGGCATGAATCCTGCTATAATTTGAGCTGCTTCTACCGACACCGCTCGGTATGCTGAGCATACTCTTAGCAGGGGTATCCTTCTGTAGTGAGATCAGAGATTTTCTATGTTTTTCTATATTTAATGCTTCTTTCCACGTTGGTGCAGCGTAAACTATCGTTCCATGGTTTATCGAACATAAAGCCATTCTCTTATAATATGTTGGTCCACCTATGTTTGGCATGAGCTTGTAGAAGCATTCTGTCCGTTTTTTATCTTCTGTTGTAGTTCATTTATATGATCGTATCTCCAACATATTTTATTTCCTTGCATTCAGCCAGTTTTATTCCGTTTAGCGATATATATTCATGTTTCTTTTTCTTGGTCCTTTGATCACTAATAACTCCGACTTCAGTACCGCGACCTCGAGCCTTTTTCCATTCATCCAGTCTATTATTTTCTCAAATGATCGTGTGATCCTCCTTTTGATGTCTTCCTCATAATATAGGTTGTGGCGATAAATTCACAACAAGGGACACTTCTTGGAATTTAGGGCAGAGGCAGTTACTTCCAAGAATGCCAAGTTAATCGGACGGAATTTTGGAAACCCCTTTTTTTGTCACCTAAGCTGAGCAGGTACTTCGTTCGATATTTCTCACTTATTCCAAAATCTAAATAGAACCCTCTCTCACTTCAGTTCTAGTTTGACCATCAGTCTGTTCAGTTTTACTTCACCAGTCAGTTTACTTTCAGTATTGAATAACGTCACTCAAAACTCTACAAGTTTAAAATAGTATCTCTCTTATACATTTTCTCCAGTTGGGTCAGTTAGTTACCCTAGTTTATTGTGAGTTATTCATCTGCAATTCTCCCAGTGAAACAAGAAAGTTGTGATTTGTGAATCTGAGAAGCAATTGCATATCGCCAAGCCACAATTTGTTAGTTCAAGTTTCATCCGAAGTACCTACACCTTATTCTGAGAAATCTACCTTCAACAATTGAAGCAGAGCAGTGGTGAATTTCAAATTAGAAAAATAAGGTCGGATCTCTTTATTATCTATTATTACTAGAAGTGCCCAAGATTGAGCAAAGAAGTTCAAATCCTTGGATTTTATAAGCATTTAAAAACTCCTCATATAAACTCTCAAGTGCCGAACATTGTTAACTCTTCTTCTCTGTGAATATATAATTTTGTAACAATCAGAAACTTGTTTTATTCACATAGCATTTTTCCTGCCAAAGATAATTTTTGGATCTTACCCTTAGAGTATAACCAGCGACTTAGGAAGTGCGCTACTCTTCATTGAGCGGGTAAGAATTACTTACTCCTAATTTTTTACCCACACATCGGTATACCTGATATTATTGGATTCCAACAACTATCCAAAACTATTGAATGAGTATTTGAAATGTTAAATTTTTTTGGGTCAATAGAGCAAATACATATTAATTCCTGCGACTGATATGAACTTATTGAATAAAACTAAGAAGGAAAAAAACAGCATCTCAATAATATATCATTAAGCTGCAATAAACACCACAACATTATACTTTTTGGATAAACAGTTTCCGCAATATAAACTAAACACCGAGATTCACCATAATAACCCACATGAAGATAGTAAAAACACCAAAAGAAGAATCGATTTAATTCTTCCCGTTGAACATAAATGGTTGTGAACACATTTCCGGCAAAATTATTCAGTCTTCTCGATTCAAGGCACCGATTCACACCTAAGCATCTCGCCGTTTATAGATGCAAATGGCTACTAATGAAAACTATATTTGGGATGATGTATTAATGATTAGTTTCGTTGGATGTTATAATTTTGTAGCGGCAGCTATGGGATATCTAGAGGGGCAATTAGTGATTTAACCGTTTTAAACAAGGCAATGAGGATATCTCTGGTTTGTTTTCATGAATTTTTATTGTCGATTAGGAGGAAATAGAGCACCATTGATTATTTCGAGTAGGTTTCTAATATTCCTATATGGTTCTGTGCTTCTGAATTATTGACGGTTTTTTTTCAAATAATTAGGAGAGCACGCAATTACTGATTTTGCTGGAACAATAATTATTTTTTCAATTGTTCACTGACAGAGAGCAACTAAACATTAACAAATAATATATCACTTCAAAATAAATCAAATCCATAATCTGTTCTTTGACAGCTGCCACTTTATGATCATTAGGACTTAAAGAATCATATGGTGTTATGGCATCTGATAATGTGTTTTTTCGTTAGATGTTAAAATGGCTACATATCCCTGCATACAGGGTGTCTCAAGTTCGAGTGCTTATTAGACGTTTCTGGAGAACTAGACATATTTAAAATCTGAAAATTGGGATTATGATATTGTTCGAAGTTCTCTACAGAGCTAAAATATTTTCGAAGCCCAAAAACTTCCGATTATACAGGGAGTGAAAATAAATTCGACGAAAAAAATTTTTTTCAAGTTTTCCATTCCTGGTATGATCGAGTATTCAATAGTGAATACATTTCTGTTGAAACCATTGTATTAAATCGAATATCGAAAATATCCAAAAAACTGGAAAAAAAAGTCAAATATATTCAGTCAGTAATATGTAAGTCAAAAGTTCAAAAGAATATATATATATAGTAATATGTTCTTTATTATTCTTTTAAATATCCTGAGCGTAAACCGTTCTTACAACATCGAAAAGGAAGGATGTGAAAAGGTCATGCTTCTTTTGGATTTCAAAAATATCATCACAGGGTGTTTCAAATTTTGTGTTGAAAATTGTGATCTTAAATTGGCCATAACTTTTGTTTTTTAAAATTGAACCCTATTTTTTTAAAATTGTGTTGGATTCTGCGGTCAAAAATAATGATAGTTTTTTCACATGATTATGCTCCTAAATTCAATAATTTCTGAGTTACGGCCAATTTAAGATCACTATTTTCAACACAAAATTTGAAACACCCTGTGATGATATTTTTGAAATCCAAAAGATGCATGACCTTTTCACATCGTTCCTCTTTGATGTTGTAAAAACGGTTTATGCTGAGGATATTTAAAATAAGAATAATGAACATATGACTGACTGAACATATTTGACTTTTTTTCCAGTTTTTTTCAGATATTTTGAAAACTATTCGATTTAATACAATGGTTTTATCAGAAATGTATTCACTATTGAATACTCGATCATACCAGGAATAGAAAACTTGAAAATTTTTTCGTCGAATTTATTTTCACTCCTGTATAACCGGAAGTTTTTGGGCTTCAAAATATTTTAGCTCTGTAAAGAACTTCGAACAATATCATAATCCCAATTTTCAGATTTCAAATATGTTTTGTTCTCCAGAAACGGCTAATAGGCACTCGAACTTGAGACACCCTGTATAGTCGAATCTAAAAAGTTAATCAATCACAATGGCGTCTTCAATCACCATTGTAAATTTAATTTTGGGGTGAACTCTATCAGGGAAATCAAGAAATATTTTTATTTGTCTATCTGTTCCATTGAATCCTTCTTTGATACCAACAACATTTGTTTTCATGTATTCATTTTCAAGGTCGTAGCAAAAGTATCCTATTCAGATGGATCTCAGTACCAAGTGCAATGTGTGAATGTGGATATACAGAAGAAAGAATAATTCATCTCATCAATAATTATCAATATACAGGATGAGTCTTTGACCACTGCGTTAATTTTAACCATAGGATATTGGGATCAAAAGAAACACCATGACGTTTTTCCATATTCAGACGCGTTAAAAAGTTATAAGCATTTTAATTTTTCACATTGGGCAAATACCCTCTGTAGTTCAGTTTAGTTTGAATGAAAATTACCTTCCGCAGCATCCACTATTGAATCTGATTTGTTTAAAAACATTATTTTCCCGCTTAGAAATGATTCACTCACTCATATTTCATCAGATGATTATATCGATTTAATTCCTTTCAACTTCAAATATCTCAAAAATGGTGCAATTTAGGAAAAAAGATGATGAATGATATTATCTGCAAAATAGACTAATGATTCTAAAAGTACAAGATACGGACCTTTAATTCCAGTGATATTTGGTTTTCATGCAATTTAACCAATCTGTACAGTAGTAGTGAGAAACACAAGAAATGGAATAAATCTATTGATGCCAAAATATGCAAGACTGTTATAAAAAACCTTTTACAAGAGATTATTTCAATCGATATTGTCGTTTGAATATTACAGGTGAAAATGCAATTTTTTTATGTAATTTCAACAACCTATATCTTTTGAACGGGGCCAAATTTGGAAAAATGTTACAGGAAGAAAATGTTTCTTTCGACGTCAAGAATCTGTGGTTGAAATTAACGCAGAGGTCAAAGACTCACCCTATATATGTTTCAGAGTCGATGTGGGCAACTTGAAGCAGCCTCTGTGTTCATTAATAGAAAAACATTTTGAAGAAAGAAGTCCCTAAAATATATTTTAACTTATTTTTGTACTCACAACAACACTTAGGCGGAGAGGCAGGCTTTTTTCCCTAGGCTTTCATGTCATACACCGAATTGTATGGCACCCCGTCACCATCCCCTTCAAACATTTGTTTTGTAAGCCAAAAGTTCTAAAGAATATATACAGGGTGCGGGAAAAGTCATTTTACACTGTCTGGTATTCATGCATGCTCGTATTCTCTGCCAGGGCGGAAGGAGGCAGCTGAAACGTAGCGAATTGAGTTGTCCACGTGTTATAGGTAGTGTTGTGTTGTGTACGTTTACAGTTTACAGTTCGTTGCCATGGTTGCTCGTGCAAAGTACACGACAGAAGTTCGTGTTTGTATGCTCACTTCTTACTAAATCTTGACGGAGATTATGTTGAAATCGAAGAATCTCGCCAGCGCTTTCCAAATACGCAAGATCCCACCAGACAAATGGTGCATAAACTGTATCGTAAACTCGTAAGTACTGGCTCCGAAGTCGACGCACTGCCTTCAGGTCGCCCTGCTTTTTTTTCGTAAACTTATTTTACCGAGACTAAACGATGCCGCATGTTTGTTGAAGAGAGGGGGAATTCGAACGTAAAATGTGAGGTCACAAGTAATTATTGATGTTATAGTTTTCTCGAAAATAAATTTATTTGCAATTATTTTTGCTTTTTTTTCCTCATATGCAAAACGGTAAACTGACCGCACCCTGTATATTCATTTTCTTGTATAGATTTGACAGTAATGGGTTCAAAACTGATCCTATGGGTAAACCTGAATTTTAAAAATGCTTTGGACCCGAATTTGATATAATTTTGTGACAGACACTTTAATTCACCCTACAAAAAGCCTACCGAACTTCGATAAGAAGCTGAATTCAAATATCTTCCAAATAACAACTTGAAACGATGGATATTTTGGGTCTAATAGAAGAAACTAAGTAACAGATGCTCATAACTCCTGAATCATTAAACGGATTTGGCACAATAACGAACCTGACCAAGATATTTGGACAGTTGAACTTATATTAAAACTCTAACCCTTTTCCTTTAGATGATAGAGAGTATACGGCCAGACGGACATACTCAAGTTTGACCATGTATTCTTCATCAGTAAGTGAATCTCAATCGATTGAGACCATTTTCGGTTCCATATTTGCTGTTCTACTACAAGGGCACAAAAAGATCTCTTTTGAAAAGGAAGTTCTTCAGTCTGTATTAGGACCCCTTTTATCAGGAAAATAGTACACGCTTCAAAAAGATAACAATTTTCTCAAGACTCCTTGTAGAATGAATATTTTATGGTTAATCATAAACCAAAATACCTTATTCTACGATACTCACGATAGCAGAAACTTTCTTGTGACAGAGCGTTATGACTCCTTACCTGCAAAATAAAAATTCACAATTAAAAATAAAAGATGATAAAGATGAAATATGAATAATCGCAAATATGAAAACTCTACCTCATTTCTTCGGAAGATAGAGAGTATACGGCCGGACTTTTTGACAGTTCACATGCTCAGAACATTTCTACCTACCAGCTCTTGTTGTGTTTTATATTGTGAAAATTGTGTGTGAATTGTGTGTGAAATGTGTGAAAATTGAAGCAAAAAAATTTCTCAAATTTTAGTTCAAAGAAAAAGAAGACCAAATGAATAACAATAAAAATAAACGAATCTAAAAATCAACATCGAGCCACTCCATCCATAAACACTAATCCGATCCGAAGCCAAGTTGTCAGATGGACTCCATTCTGTCCCTTTCATCATCTCCATTTTGTTGTTTTTCTTGTATACATAACTAGTAATTCTAAGGACAGGTCCCGTCAACTTGTAAGAGTTTCTGACTAGCAAACGTTATTATCGGAGCCCACCTACGTGCATATACACTCAAGAACTTCTTTTTTGCACTAGGAAAATTTGCGTACATATACTGCTTCCCATGCAACCTCACTTGATTCAATATATATGCAAATCTGCAATGCCTTTATGTTTACATCTTCCTGTTTACACGTGATACATTATTATAATCAGAATTGAATTATAATGAATCTATTGCCTACCGATCATTATAGGCTGCGAGGTATGAGTTCCAAGAAATCCAGTTTTCTAATACACGCCTTACAGTGATCAGTATTTTAATTGTTGGGGTGTAGGTACAACTTTTAAACCAGAGGAAACAGAATCTCCTCTGGTTTGAAATTGGTAGTACTAAAACATCGAAATATGCCCACCCTATACAGAGATGGTTGGGAATTATTGATAGGAATTCATAATTAATTCAGAGAAATAAAGGACCAATAAGATATAAAATGATATTTCATTAACGCTCCAGCAAAACTGACTGATCAGTTAATAGCAAACTCATACAATACCGCAAGGTACAGTTTCGAGATATTTGAAATCTGGAAACATATGAACACAAAAGCGATACAAAACAACTTCTTGATCAGTAATTAACTAATGAGATTCAGCAAATACGATTTAAGGTTGATTGGGCGGAAATAACTGTGAATTGGTATCACAAAACTAGAAAAATGCGTTTCTTTGAAGGTTCCATATCATTTATTTATTATTTATTTATTTATTTACCAAAGAGAATACTAACGGGTATTTCAACCCAACAAGAGTACTCACAAGTCAAAAAGAAGTATTCATACAATGCATAGCACATCAAACAAGAAACATTTCAATTTATACCCTTTACAATATAAGAACTGAAAAAGAGAAAAAAGTTCAACAACAAAACTAATTCAAATTCATACGGTAAATATCTACATTCTAATAAATGTTCTGCTTAAAAACTAAATACACACGCATATATACATGTCTAAACATATCTAACTGGAGAATATTATAAAAAAATGCAACTAAGAAATAGAACTCGCAGCTAAGCCATGCCTCAAACAGCGGTTGAAACGAACGAAAGACTCATTGAAAATATCGACGTCGAAGGACTCGGTGTTGAAGCCGGTCAACAATCTACTAAGGGGCGAATTCTGTGTGACATTTAATCTGTGAAAAGGCGCAGCAAACATTTCCCTTGATCTGAGCCTTCTCTGAGGGACCCTCAACCCAATTGAGCCAAGAATAGATGGAACCGAGAAAATATTATTCAAAATTTTATATAGAAGACACATGTCGTTTATTTTCCTACGATTTTCCAAACTAATCAAATTGTATTCCAATTGGGCCTCGGAATAATCATGATTTAAAATTTGAAAATAGTTTCGGAAAGCCAAAAATCTAGGTAATTTATGTTGTACACTCTCCAACTGCTTCACGTGACATTTATATTGAGGGCTCTAAATCGGTGATGCAAAATTTAATTTTGGAAATACAAATGAGTAGTATATTGCCAGTATGGTCTTATTTCTTTTGAATAATTTACAATGTCGAAGAGCAAATCCGAGCATCTTATTTGACGACGAAAGGATACTATCTATATGCTCGTTAAAATTCAGTTTTGAGTCTAGAATAACCCCCAAATCGCGCACAGAGGAAACCCGTCGAAGGTGAAATTGTTCAATTGAATAATGGAAACTCATTCTCTTTATGTTCCGAGCGAAGGTGATCTGCAGGCATTTATCCAAATTAACGAAGAGAAAATTATTCTTGCAATATTCGGAAAACCTATTTACACCCTCCTGCAATAGAATACAGTCCTGGATTGTCTTTATTCCCAAATATATCTTAAAGATCATCAGCGTAAATGAGAAACTCAGCATGGTGGAAACAGGAGGAAATGTCATTCAAATAAACAATGAAGAGCGGCGGATCCAAGTAGGAACCCTGAGGAACACCAGACGGATTCGAGAAAATGCTCGATCTTCTCCCATTGACGCAAACAAACTGTGATCTGTTCAAAATATATGATTTAATCCATTTTAACAAAACTCCACAGATACCCACCTCGGCAAGTCGTCTGAGAAGTACTGAATGATTTATTTTATCGAACGCTTTTTTTAAATCGGTATAAATGGCATCTATCTGGTATCGACATTCAATCCCCTCGTGGAGGCAATCCAAAAATGTCAGCAAGTTGGTCTCCAGGTTTCGTCCCTTCACAAAGCCATGTTGATTTTCAATAATAAGATCTTTCACGTGATATGAGATGAACTTACACACAAGCGACTCAAAAATCTTGGGAATGGTTGACAAAATAGCGATAGGTCGATAATTTTGGATTAGGTCTTTTCGGCCATCTTTATGAACGGGAATGATTTTAGAGAGTTTCCAGCAGTGAGGAAAAATTCCACTCTGGAGGGATCGATTGAAGATAATAGCAAGTGGCAATGATAATGAGTCGCAACAATTCCTCAGCAATATGGGTGGAATCTCATCCGGACCTGGACCTTTGCTTTGATTTAAAGTTCGTAAGGCCTCCGTTACACTCTAAACATACTCATATTCATAAGAAACATGAAAAAAAATCTACAGATAGATTCATCAGAGATGATTGAAGACATTATCATTAATGAAGGACATCGAAAGTAAATGGAAATAGATAACATAATAATCAGAATTATACAAGGCTAAGAACCAAACACAAGCTACACAAAAAAATGCAGGAATTAGGTAGGCTTGAGATGAAATGTAATCATATTCAATTTTTTTGTTCTTGTCGTGACTGAATATGATATAACAAGATCAATCCACTTGGTCTTATTCATTATTGAAATCAATTGAATTTAACAGCATTATCTACAATTCAATGTATTACCGTTTATCGCACAACCTATTCAATATGAAAACTTGTTCTTCTAGCTTAATAATTATATCGACTAAATTAATCAAGTTCTGCATAGAAAAAATTGAATTTCCAAGAAGCTGAACAATGTGAATTCTATTCCTATGATGGACCCGATATGGCGAACAAAAATGTAATTTATTGTTTAATTTGTGTAAAGAATGATTTTCGTGAAATACAAAGACGTATTATCGGTTAACAGATAATTTTATCGATGACTGTCTAAAAATATCGACAGGTTTTTCCAATAGATACCGCAAAAAATCAATTTACTGGTATTTGCACAGATACCTTTCAGGGAATCGGAAGGTTGAGATACGCAAAAAGGAGCTCAAATTAATATTATCAATTACCTGATTTATTCTGGCTGACATGAAGTTTGTATTATATAATTTCTTTACCTTTACACGGAGTTGTTTGTTTCAATAATTTGTGTTATATTTACCCCACGATTTTTTTTTGCTGTGGAAAACTAAATGGAGAAATTAATTTTTTTTTGTATAGTGTTTATTGAAATTTATAATCTACTTTTAGAAAGTACTTAGTGAATGTGATGTATGTACAGACTAATAGAAATTATTTCATATTGATGTATTCTTAGTTATGATTAGTAGGTTAGGCCGTTTGGCAAGATCCTTTTGAATCTTCGTGTGTTTTCATCAGATGCATGGCTACATCATCTGCAGAAGATGCTATGGTGGTTTTCATTTTCTGGAATTTCTGAAGTGTAAACGATACATAAAAGTGGTCCCAAAATGCTTTCCTCCAGATTTGACTTTGGCAGGAGATGTTACTGCTACTCCATACAACACGTCATAATAACGGTCTACTAGATACGATTTCAGAATCATATATTAAGGTTGTGGGATGAGTTGTTTGGGTTTTTAGAGCAGTCCGTTGTGCCAAACGTAGTCGAATGTTTGCGATGAGGCTTGTTGGTGTTCAGGATGCGATGGACCCGATGTGTTGTCTAGTGGTTCTCTCGGAAACCTAGTTGGTGGAGTGTCCAGTTGGTGCATATCCATATCATCTTTTAGCCTTTTGAGAAGAAACTTCTCAAACAGTCCACCCAGGCTTGGCAGATGACTTATAGGCCTATATGATTCGAAATTGTGTTTTGGTTTACTAGGTTTGGGTATGAATATAACCTGGAGAAATTAATACCCGTATTATTATTGTGGAGTTGTTGTAGTTTATGAAACCACTGAAACATCATGCTACCATTCTGTCCAAATATCTCCCTCACGGAGAATTCATGGTCAAATTTGAATATTTCCGGCCGGCCATATTGTCTCTATCTTTCGAATAAGACGACCTAGAGTTTTCATATTTGGAGAATAAGATAATTGTTCAAAAAACTCGTTTAAATTCGTTATTGAGCCAAATCCGTCGAGTATTTCAGCAGTTGAGAGCATCAGGAATTCGGTTTCTTCATTAACTTTGGAAAATTCAGAAAAATATATCACTACAATCCTATTTCATAATTTGATGAGCTTCAAGAAACTCTAAAATCATTTCCTGAACAGTAAAATTCACTAATAATAATCATTAACTAGATTTATTATCTTCGTAGTGGCGTCATTCTCAATATTTCCTCTCGCAAATCCACGAGGGATTGGAACATAAAAAACACATTAAAATAAATGGAGAACAAACCCGACCACATCCTATTGTATGGATACCAGTTAGTGCCACGTGTACATGCCAATATACCACCTAGCACGAGGCGTTTAACATTCATACCAATTTTATTGCCCTCATCTTCTTTCCTGAATTCGCCGATTGATATGTGACTTGTAATGTCATGGGTGTTTGACCGTGTAGCCCAGAAGGTATATGTCATTTTATGCATAATATAAGTCACTTGAATGGTATGATTTATCGAAAGCTATAAATCTGGGATTTGCGATGGAATAAAGAAGTTAGAACTGTACAATATCGATTTGCGTGTTGGATGGTTATGGATGATGGAATGGTCGTAAACGTGAAAATGTTATTGTATAAGATGAGTTCTTGAAGGTTGAGGTTTTGGAAAACACGGAGGTTCATCAGTTTTGAATCATTCTGTAACGGAAATATCTAGGGATTTACGGTTGGTAACAATAGTTTTATAGATAGATTAAATTATGATTCCAGTTTGCATTAATTCCCCACAAGCTGAATTTTTGAGCAGGCCTTGGATGCGTCATTACAAATGAGATGTCAGAAGTCCCCATCGATCCCGCTTGTGCGTTGTTTTTTATTTGAGGTCAAAGTCACAAATTTTCGTTTTTTTGCATATATCTCTGAAACAATGACAGCTATAGTAAAATTGTTCAAACAAAGTTTGTATATCGTAAAATTGTCTACAAAAAAGATTTCGACACTCTTTCTTCTACGGTGCACTGTTCTCGAATTATGGCTATTTTAAACATAGAAAATACGAATATGCACTCATACGTGGCCAGTATGCATCATCGATGGAGGATATCTGTTACATCGTGTTGTGTGGGATCGAGAGTACACATTTGAGGATATTTTTGACAAATATCTTCAGTATGTTCCTAGACACTTTGGTCATAACATTACCATAATATTTGACGAATACACTGATAATACAAAAAATATCAAAGCTGCAGCACAACGTCGTCGACCTACACAAACATCTTCATCATCTGATATCGTTTTTGATCGACCAATCACGGCCAGGCCAACAGCAGTTTCTTGCTAATACTCACAATAAATCTCATTTGATTTCGATGTTATGTGAAGAATTCAGCAATTCAGTAGCACCAATCCAACTATCGTTGTTGGGGAAGATGTAGATTTGTTAATAATCTTAACTGCACGAACACCTAGTGATAAGATCATTTACTTTTTAAAACCTGGGAGAGCTCAAGTTCAAACGAAAATATATTCTTTACAAATATTATCAGATGTTTGTCCCCACCAATGGAATTCGTGTTCTCCTTGCTATGTATGGAGCTCCAAAAAAAATGGAATCAATAGATAGTATGGATATTTGAGTTCTGTGAAAAATACAAGAAACAATAAGAGTCTCCTTCCAACATCTGCTTCTGCTTATCAATACTTGTTTCGTGTATTCTATCAAGTAGTGTCGGATGCTAACCTGACCTCTGAAATAGACTATTTACCACCTTTCGGAAAATCCGATCATGCCGTTTTGTCTACCAAGATCCAGATGACTCCATCTAGCAGTTCTAGAAAGGCTGCCCGAACTTTCAGTTGAGTGGACTACAATTCAGCAAATGCTGAATTCAAAAGAAAAAACTGGGAGGAATTGTTTGATGACTGTGAAGGTGTCAATGGTATGTGGAAGATTTTTCTCGATCTGGTGAGAGAAACACTGTCAAGGTTCACAAGGGTTGTTACAACAAAACAAAATCCGCTGAAGCCTTGGATAAACGATAGCATATTGAATATGATCAGGTGTAAGAAATCTTTGTGGCAGAGATATCTTCATAGTAGGTCTGAGTCTGATTTCCGTAACCATCGGTCTATTCAAATTTTCTTTCTTCCATCATCGCCCAAGCAAGAAAGACCTATGAATCACACCTAGCCTCCAGTAAAAACTACAAAAAATTTTTCAAATACATCAGATCTACGATGAATTCAGAGGTAACCATTCCACGCGTCAGGATGCCCAACGGTGAGTTATCTGGTGGCCCTCAGGAGTCGGCGGATGTCTTGGCAGAGGCTTTCACAGGTGTGTACAGCTTGGAGCCCAAAGGTCCAATTCCAGAAGTAGAGATGCCAAGAGTGGCAGCAGAGTTGAACCAGGTTACTATAGACGAGGATTTGGTACTCAAACATCTTTTAGACATCAAAACATCAACCTCTCCTGGTCCGGATGGGCTTTCACCTTTCTCACTGAAAAAGTGTGCATCAGCTCTTGCCCTTCCTCTAGCTATCATGTTCAAGAGATCACTGGACACGTCCAGTCTACCTGATGATTGGTTGAAGGCATCGGTAACGCCCATATTCAAGAAGGGAGATAAGTTTTCTCCGCTAAATTATCGCCCAATAAGTCTTACATCCTCCGTTTCTAAGGTGTTGGAGAAAATTATTTGTGAGCAACTCATAAACTTCGGGATAACGCATAACATCATACCCGTCGAGCAGCATGGCTTCGTTCCAGGTCGTTCCAGTTTGACCAACCTTTTAACATGTCTAAATGACTGGACCAATTCTTTAGATCTCAATATTCCTGTGGACGTTTTATACCTAGATTTCTCGAAGGCTTTCGACCGAGTACCACACCGCCGTCTTTTGTCTAAGTTGAATCATCTAGGAATAGGGGGTGGCCTACTTTCCTGGATTGAGGGGTTCCTTAGGAACAGAACATTCCGTGTTCGTGTGGGGGGTGTTCATTAATCCCTGGAGGGCTTATTGTCAAGTGGCGTACCGCAGGGATCGGGGTTGGGTCCTGCTCTCTTCCTGCTATATACGTCAGACCTGCCAAGATTGTTGAAATCTCAGTGTGCCAAGTACGCTGATGATTTGAAAATTTACAACTCTGCTTCCAACTCGAGAGACTTGTACGAAGATCTATGTATGGTGAGTGATTGGTGTAGGAAGTGGCTGTTGCCCGTGAACGCCAACAAGTGTTGTGTGCTGCATCTCGGTAAAAAAAATCCAGAATATCTATATAAGATCGATGATACCCCCTCGTTTCTGTTGACTATATGAACGATTTAGGTGTTGTTGTAGATGAAAATCTGAGTTGGACACGACACGTTGCGAGTGTTTCTGCTAGGGCAAGGAGATTGACCTATATGATGCAGGGTGCTTTCAGACAATGCAGTTTAGAAACATGTAAGCTGCTTTATTGTAGCTATGTCCGTCCTCGAATGGAGTACGCTGTACCTGTATGGTGTCCATTTCTCAAGGGTGACCAACTTCTCCTGGAGTCAGTGCAGCGGTGGAACACGAGAATTCCATTTGGAACTAACAGACCGGATTATTCGAGTCGTCTAAAGATGATGAATCTGCAGACGTTCGAGGATCAGCGCAACAGATGAGATCTCATTGTGACCTACCGGGGGTTGAGGGGATTTTTTGGAATAAATATATATAGTTTATTCAGAAGATGCTCCTCTCACCTTCGCGGACACGAATTCAAGTTGGGGAAGGAGAATTTCAGAACCACGCAGCGCCAGTCTTTCCTACCCAACAGAGTTTTTGATAGATGGAACAGTCTCCCGTCGAGTGTTTTCCTAGCGTGATGCCTTCAAAAACAGATGGATCATAGTCGGGATCAGAATCAGTTTAGTGATGGTGTTTAAGATTTTTTTTTTGTGATGACTGATGTGTCGGAGTGCTTGATATATTCAATTGTTTTTCTTTTAGTTTTATATTTCTGCTAGGAATTATTGAGCACATAATAATCTATTAATTTAGTTTTATTGAGTTTATGGGTATTTGCCCCAACTCTTGTTGTAATATTAATAATAATAATAAATGCGAGTGTGGCTAGGCAATGATCTAAAACCTGAAGATTGGGGCTGGATATTGATGAATAATAGTTTGAAACTATACAGGCTTTACTGCCACCTGCTCCAGAAAAATTACTCAATACAATTTTTTGTAATTGCAAAAAAAGGCTGCACAAACAATTGCGGGTGCAGAAAAGTTGGATTGTATTGTTCATCGGTATGTACCAATTTTCCAGGCCAATCTTGCACCAACATTGAATCAAATGCAACAGATGAAGATTGTTTAGAAATTGAGGAGGATATAACTGATATATCTCTCTTCTTGGAGTAGTATACAAAAATCGAGTAAGAAGAGTAACAAGACAGTGAAGAGAAAAAAACGAGTTATCATGAAGAATGTGATGATGAGTGATGATGTAATTTTCTTGTGTTAATAGTTTCATTAAATTCAAATAAAAAAAAATCATTAATAAAATAGTGTCCCATTACATTCTCTCGATTAAAATATATTGTGCAATATTCCTACTAGGGAAACCACGTTAAAGAAAGCGTCGTGTACACTACCTCAGAGGTGGTACGGAAATGTGTACATATAGTCGAAAATATGCGCTCTTAAGTCAGGATATCTCGAAAGCGAGGCTTTGTAAAAGAAAAGGGTTGAAATCTTTTTTGTAGACAATTTTACGATCTACACACGTTGTCCGAACCATTTTTCCTGTTGTTTCAGAGATATTGGCAGAAAATCGCAAATCTGTGACCTTTGACCTCCTCTAAAAAACAACGCACAAGCGGGATCGATGACTTTTAACATATCATTTGTAATGACGAATTCAAGGCCTGCACAAAAATCCAGCTTGTTGGGAATCAATGCAAACTGGAATGTCTATTTTGACTGGACTATATCTTTTTGGATTGCGCATCAAAATTATTCAATTTCTTAGATAACTATTTGGCAACAAAATCAAGAAAAAGGTTGTACCTTGTGTCATCAACCATATAAGTTGGGTTATATGGTACATTTTTGGCAGGGTCTTTTTTGTTTTTTTTTACAGGCTTCAAGAAAACATTTATTTTTTGAAGAAATAGTTAGTTCAATTGAGACGATGGTGCCTGTTGAAATTTACCGATTTCAATTTGAAATTGCTATTCTTATTGTCAACAAAAACACGAAACCTTATATCAGATAACATATTTTCTAATAATCTTATCATTTTCCCACACTTAAGATGGGTATAGAGTTTGAAAATTGATCCATCCACAATGTGTCCTATGCCGAAAATAAATCAATGAAAGCAGCTCTTGTTTTCAACCTATTATTGAAGTCTGATTATATTAAATTTGTAAGGCTGAGAATCTGATGAATTTCTATTTTTGCAACAACTTCCCTGGAAATTTTGAATAGCATATTCTATAAAAGATTCAACTGTAAAAAAATTGACCTTTTGATATCTTGAAAGGAAAAATCAATAAACTGATTGGTCGATAACTATTAGGATCACACGAATTTTTTCCTCGTTTGAAAATACCTATTACTTTAGCCTTACGGAATTCGGAAGGGAACTGAATAAGTGTAAAATATTTAAGGAGAAGATTCCTCGTCGAAAAAAAAAGGATCTTTCATATAGGTAAAGAAACTTCATTGGAGCATCCCTTGTTGAGATACAGCCCCTCAAAGGGAGTAAATAAAATTTGTATATCAAACTCCAAAAAAGTTACAATATTGAAATTAACCTAACTTTTCTTACTAGCATAAAAACACTTATCCAGTTATTTATTCGGTTCACCCCATAGTTGTAAGGGTGGGAAACGCAACCCCTAAAATTTATTTCCAATGTAACTTTTTGTCTTATTATTTGTTTACCATTTAAAAATTTATTTCCGATAGCCTGTTTCATTCTAAACAAAAAATGTCTCCTGAGTTTTTTGCCCAAAATAAACCAGTTCGCATCAAAAAATTATTTTACGAACAACTACAGAGATAGGTACATCGTCGTAAATGCGAACTGGATTTATTATTATTCTGTAGTTAGTACCTGCGTTTCCCACCCTTACAACCATGGGGTAAACCAAATAAATAACTGGATAAGTGCTTTTTGCTAGTAAGAAACGTTAGGTTAATTTCATTATAGTAACTTTTTTGGTGCTTGTGAAAAAAATTGTTATACAAATTTTTTGTACCCCCTTTGAGGGGCTATATCTTAACATGGGATGCTCCAATGAATTTTCTTTATATGAAAGATCCTATCTTTTTTTCGATGATGAATCACTTCCTTAAATATTTTACACTTATTTAGTTACATCCTCTATAGAATGGATTCGACGAATGTTCTAAAGTAGGGTGATCTCCTAAATATGTGTAATTTTTTCTTCATATTCTTCATTTTTAGATTGGAATATATCAACTGATTCAGATATATCAATTAAGCGACGAGCGATTAGTCTTTGATGATGATGAGGGCTGATAGGGATTGGCAGGGTGTAACAAAACTCCTTCAAAAATTCATAAAAATTTGGTAAAAGTGAAACAAAAGTTTGTTTCAGGATTTTGTTGCCAAATAATTTTCTTCTGAGAAAATGCACGCGCAAAAATAGTGAATAAACCTGCATTGTAACAGAATATCATAAGTATTGCTACATACGCCTTATTGCTCGAACCAACAACATAGATCAGCAATAAATACGACCCTCACAAGTCGACCTTCCAATATCCAACCATTTGATTAATAACACACAACTTTGAAACATGATTTTCTACATGATTGCGAACTGGGAACTGTGAGTTATATTCAAGAAAACATCTAAAACAACCATATTAAGTTAGAAACTTATTAATTATACTCAAACCACAAGAGAATTTAATTCACGCTATGGGGAAGGAAAACATGACTTCAGTTCTGGGAAGAACCTGGGAGCAATTATGAGCTGTCACGCGATGGACGGTAATTGTTGGTTTGATTTTTAATTACCCAAGCCAGCTAATAGACCGTTTCGTATGATTATGACATCCTCCTCTATGTGGAGCCTGAATTCGAGATAATTAACAGAAATTGAGTCATTATTCAGGTTAGGAAATAGGAATCCTTGATGTTTCTGTATCTTCAAATGCTGACACTGATTAGATACAAACAAATACAGAATTATTTTTTGGGCAATAAGCATCATCTATTATTGTTCTTGTAACCAAAGTTTCAACAGACATCTTCTGTCGGATTCAAGGTGAAGTTAGATTTTACGAAAGCTAAACCATCCTAAAATTGAGGAATCATAGAATTCAACTGCAGAATTTAATTGAATGATTTTATCTATCTTTGGTATTATTGATTGTCAGTTTGAAAATAATTTACACACAAACATTGGATTATTGAAGAATGATCAGGCCAAATAATGACACTACTTAAATAATCATCTCTTTACTTATAATTTCATTAAATTTAAAAAATCTTGATTGAGAAAATATTCATTTTCTCATTACATTTATTAGCTTCATTTAATTTTCTTCGGAACACTTTTAGAACAAATAACGACAAGAAAACTTCATCCTCACGAATATACGATACACACCGATCCCATAAGAAGATACTAAGATCTTCGAAAACAATGGAAAGACAAAACTAGTAATTCTATTCTGTCTTGAACAATTTCAGGTCTCATAACTCCGATATAATATGTTGAAGAATAACAATTATAATGAGAGCACGCAGTATATGTGTGAAAATTTGCAATCTTTCATTGTGCGGGTTTGTACAACTGGCACGAAATTCCCATGATCTTCAGTCGGCCGACAAACTCGAGAACTCTTGATCTGATATACCATTTTCGTCAATAGGTACGCCTCTTCCTTGTACCAAACTTAAACGATTGTTGATTGTATTTTGGTAGTAGAGTTTACGTCCGAGTTCACAACCATTTTGAATGTTATCACAGCATGGTCATCTCTGGAAGAATAATTATTTGAGCTATTTTCATCATCTATTATTGATCTGCTTCTTATCAACGTCCATTCGAACATCTTATGCCTGTTTCAAGGTTAATTTGCGAAATGATAATGCATATAGCGGGAATGCATAAAACGAAATAGAACCTATCCAATTTACTGCTTCGCTAATTCCATTTTCAGTGAGGAAAGGAGGAATTTGGTACAAAATCCTGACTGTAGGAATAAATTCAATATCGAAATGGACAACAACATCAGCAGATAATATTGGAATTAGCAGAAAAATTCAAAAAAACAAAATATCCGCATAGAGCATGGGTCATTTCATCATTTGTCTAAAAAGGAGTTAATGAACAAGAGTTAATCAAAATTCGAGTGCACACTCCTTAAAAGCATATTTACAACTACATATATAACATCATTTAAAACTCATTGAATATCTTAGAGTGCATTCATGAATCTATCGCCAGTCAGAATAATTACAGAATAGAACCAGAAGTATCAAATCTTTCATCAGAAGAGATTCCGTCTGCTGTAATCGAAAGGAACAATCCGCAAATAATTAACTATAAGAATTGTAACTGCAAAATGGCAAAATTTCATCTCTACTGGTATTATATATGACAAACGTGAGTTAAGTGACTTTTTGTCACTTTGAATGTACAAGACATTCCATTTTTGGAGCCATGAATGGTGTCAATTATGACTTCTTGGCCTATTTTTAACATTGTTAATTTTCATTTAACAGAGTTCACTATAAAGCCACGATTCAGTATTTCATTTTACCATCACGATGTTCATCGATAGGTATACATCATCCGAGCTTAAAGCATGAACTCATCAACATCCTCCCTACCGAACACATTCGATTTTTTGGATCGATAACCACCACATAAAAAATGCTTACTGTTTTGGATACTTAGAAATATCTATAAATTCCTTTAATAAAAGGGTGGAATTCAACATCGAATACTCACACCATAAGCTTGATTGGTACTTCAATGAAGCACTTTTCCCGTTGAAATACGTCAAAAATAAGATTGCAGTAACAGTTTTTATATATTTTAAAACGGTCGTTAAGTATTGCGCATGCAAATAAAAGAAATAACTCATTCATTCTACAAGTTATATTGTTTGCCTTTCAACGCGTAATTTACGTTTCAGAATATCAATCGACGTATTATGTATCAGAGATCTACCGGCGAGGTGTTATCGATTTCATGGGGTAATTGAAATGTCAAAACTACAAGTACTGCCCAGTAATAGAAAAGTCGTAAAACCTTACCTTTTATGATCACAAGTTTACGAGCTTTGAATGAATTATGTAACAAACGTCCACGTCGTCGCATAAGACTATAGTCGGTAGATTTTCGAAAGTGCACATATGACCCTATGAGGTTTTCGAATTTTCGAACATGAACAAGGTCTCTTCAAATCAGAACAGAATATTCTTAACTAGATTGTATGAATAAATTCTGGAAATTTTAGAATAATCTTCACACTCATTGAGTGAAAGCGATAGAATATTATATCATTAGATAGTTCAGTCTATTTGGAAATGACCCTCCGAAAAATGACATACCGGAATTTGACTTGATAAATCGTTAGGGGGGCATAAAATAATGTTAATGCTAGATTTCCGAAGTGATCCAAATTGCTGATTTTGAGAAAATCCAAAAATATTTTGAAACGCGTTTTTCTCACAATCTATGGGTTTTAGAGAAAAATTTATTGAACAAAAAATGTAGAGGACATCGTAAACTACATTTCATCTCATGGAAGTGAAGTCGTCCGACTTAAATTACAAAAATTATGGTCAAAAAATTGTTTTTTTGGCAATTTCGTTGTAAATAAAAAATTTTTTCATAAAACTGTGAATGAGAAAGTTGTTTGTCTCAAAATTTGCCACATTTTATATTTAACGAATTTTTTTGTAAACCTTACCGTTCTCGAGCTAGAGCTTGCCGAAGGAAAAAAATGGTACATTATGTGCCGCGCCAATGCGCGTATTCCATAAACTTTATTTTATTTTTTATTTTTAGATTAATAGACCATAATATTTACTTGATATTAATATTTTGAATCATAGTTCAGATAAACAATTATTAATAGTACCCTTTTATTGCAGCTTGTTGTAAACGGTCAACATTGAGTTGCAACAAATGTAACAGAAGATAGTAGTGAAAGATTGACACAAAATGTGTAGACTAATTTTTTTTTGATTAAAAGTTTTTACCTATTAATTTATTAATTTCAAAAATAAAAGTTTACATTTTATGATTAGATCATTGCAAACTTAATTTAACTTTTTGGTCAACATTTTTGCTAGCTTATTGGTTCTTTGTATAACTTCTATAAAGTCATTATTGTAATTAATTACATCGAGTACAATGTAATTTCAATGCAAAATTAGATTATTGCAAACATAATTTAACTTTTTGGTCAACACTTTTGCAACATTATTGGTTATTTTTTTTTTTTTAAAGAACCGTTATTTATGCTGCGCTGCCTCTTTTCGCCTACAGCTCGAGAACGGTAAGTTTTACAAAAAAATTGTTTAAATAAAAAATGTGGCAAATTTTGAGACAAACAATTTTCTCATTTACAATTTTTTAAAAAAATTATTTATTTACAACGAAAATGCCAAAAAATCAATTTTTTGACAGTTTAGCGCCATCTACTTTTTGTAATTTGAGTCGGACGACTTCACTTCCTTGAGATGAAATGTAGTTTACAATGTCTTCTACATTTTTTGTTCAATAAATTTTTCTCTAAAACTCATAGATTGTGAGAAAAAACGCCTTTCAAAATATTTTTGGATTTTCTCAAAATTAGCAATTTGGAACACTTCGGAAATCTAGCATTAACATTATTTTATGCCCCCCTAACGATTTATCAAGTCAAATTCCGGTATGTCATTTTTCGGAGACACCCTATTTTTTCGTGCTAAATATCCTGTACTAAGATATACAGGGTGAATCTGACTACTACATTAATTTTAACCAGAGATTCTTGAGATGAAAAGAATTTTTTTTCCTATTAAAATTTGTGAGATTCGGTTCCGTTTAAAAGATACCGGGTATTGAAATTTCATTTAAAAAAATGTTTATTGCCTATATCTTTGTAATGGTTAACCCTAATGAATTCAAATTTTGTTAAGGGTTTCAAATAAATAGGACACACTATTAAGATTAAACATACTTGCTCTAACCCCTGAAATTTTTGAGTTGATTCATCATCAACTCATAAAATCTTCAAATCATTTACGAAACACAGCCTATCATTTTTTTGTATGCTTGAACATTTTAGAAGAATCTATTATTTAACATTTATTATTCTAGCCATTATGAATATAATTTTAGAAACACCTGATGACATAGAAACAACTCTAAACAACATAACAAAAATGATACAAAAAGCAGCAAAGAAAAGTACTCCTACACAATCAAAGACAGGTGAAATTCAAAAGAAATTACCCCTTCAAATTCGGGAACTGCTGATAGAAAATCGAAGATCAAGTAGGAAATGGCAAAAATCAAAGAATCCACTTGACAAGACAATACTGAATCAACTCACCAGAAAACTACGTGAAACCCTACAACTATATAAAAATTCCTAATTCTAATCCTTTACAGGGTGTCCCGTAACACAACGTCAAGCGGTTACTGGGCGATATGCTAGGTTATATCATTCTAGAATAAATTTTAAAAAAGTAAAAAAATTAAAATAAAAACAAAATTAAAATAAAATAATTGTACCTAACAATGGATTTGTGACTGTAGTCATAAGCATGGTTGTTTGAAAAACTAAAAAATTTTAAAAAAATAAAGATAAAACAATTGTACCCTACAATGGATTTGTGACTGTAATCAATAGCATGTTTACTTAGGATTACGTTTAAAAAAAATCACTCTTTCCTGGATCCGACTCTGGCCAGAAAAACATCACCGAGCCGAATTAATACCACGCCTCTGAATTTATTAGATTTATAAAATATGGAACAGATGATTCATTCATTCGAATATTTATTGAGCTTTTAAAACATATTTTTTTGACTCAAGACTCAAGAATAAAATCCAACATTCGGCCAAAACGTATGTAGAAAAATTAATATGGAAATACATAATAAAAAAATTTTCTCTAGGCGAAAGATGAGTATTAAAAACCTAATGTTCAGAAAAAGTGAAATATTGAATTAGCACAAGAAATAGACTATTGAATAAAAATCTTTCATGCAGGGGTAAAAGCTGAATAGGTTGTTTTGTAATTTTTGTTCTCATTCGAAAATTAAATACATAAATAATTAAAGATGATCTGGTTCCATAAATTGAATCTAAACTAATTATTAAAGTAATTTATTTCGGAAAAAAAATAAAAACAATCATTCATGATCAAGACCAATATGTGGGTCCCGCAGAAGTTACTTTAATTAAAAATGCACCACTATGAAGTCCATCAAACACCTTTTTACAATTGAAAATGTGAAGACATTCCTAATCTGAAATAATAGTGTTTAAAATTTTGAAACACTCGGATCTGTCAGAAATGTCGCTATGATGTCACCGTTTAGGTAACCATAGATAGTTGTAGTTACAGCGCCAAAATTGGTCGTAAATGTTTCTTCTTAATGGTGAATTAAAAGTAAATATTTCTCATTAATGATTCCAATAAACTGTAAAGCAGCAATTTGGATTCCTTCATCACGACTCCAATTACAATTGTATTGTAATTTAGTTTCTGAATATTTTAATCAGAATTCGCAGCTGCAAGTGACGTCAACAAAAGCCTTTTTGGAGCATTCCACCTCCAAATGCCACTATTCCAAAGGACACATTCATATTCAAGCGGCCATCCATATTGAGATTCTACGTCTTAAGTACTCCTAAGTGATGGCCACTAAGAAACAATACCACCTGCAGGTTTGAAAGATATATTCGTGTCAGCCTTGTCACATATCAATCGTGCCATTCCGGAGAATAGATGATAAAGATAATAGCGCTTGGCATGAATCGTAAATACTCCAACATATTTGAATGCGATCAAGCCAGCCTGGATGGGTTCATCTCATCGAGTCAGGTGGTGTGCTGGGTCAGGCGTGACATTCTGTAACTCTAGAATGGCGTAGTCTCGCCAAACCCAACGGTTGATCGGTGTCTTCATGGCTCTATTCGAGTGCTCTTACGTAACAGCAGCGCATCTCGCCTCGGGGAACCCAGAGCTTCGCAGACAGAGTCACGGATTAGATAAGCGGCCCGTAGAACAATCAGTCGTTTTATGGGAAACCATTCACCAACAATTGTGACATTTATTCGCGAATGAAATCACAATGATCGCCATAAACGTTCGTAAATATCAGATATGTACTCGAAGTTTATATAACCGGTACATGACGCGTATAAATAATGCATATATTACGTTTCTGGTAAGTAGGTCATTTTGAGATATTGGTCGAATGATTGGAACACCTATCGGTGTGTGTTTGATGTTGGCATCGGATCGATTGGGATTGACAGATGAAATGTTCGGACCTGCTCGATGTTGAAGATCTGATTAAATTCTTCTCCATCATGTTGCTATTAAGAAAAACAAGGTTGTTCCTGATTTTTACATAAGGAGAGTTCAAAATGCATTCTCACGCTGAGATTGACTTGCAACATATTCACACATCAGTTCCCCCTACTCTTCAATTCATTTTCTGATTGTAAATCTCAACATTATTGTCATTGATGAAATGAAAATATGCGGCATTAAACTCTGGATCTTGTATTTTCTCATACAGAATGTGTTGTGAGCTATGATAAATCAACTCTAGTTTCTAAATTGTCCAGTCTGATTATTGTCATACTCGTATATTCATTACGGTTGAACTCTCGAGTTAAATGAAATTTATCCAGTGGCGTTTCATTGAAATGGAATTTTAGTATCCTCGCGTTAAAAGGTGACAAAATGTAGCTTCTATGAGAATCAAAACAAGAATGAGAGTTGCCCAATCGACCTTGAAACTGGCGAAGACCAAAATCTTGACTCATCTCGTTTTTCAACGAAGTAGATTGAAAGTCCTACTCTATTTTTGCATGCATGGAACCAAATATCCAACAGTGATTCAGAGCACGAATTACTACTATATTCTTTATGCCGATTCTGATTTAAGAATTCTTCGTAAACGCTGGCGACGTATGGCGCCCATTTTTCAACGTTTCTCGAATGAATCATTGAAAGTATTACGCTACGGGTGATTCGTTGAAAAATTCAGGATCCTGCTTGTACGAGAACGTTCCACGAACAAGTTTCGCATCGTTCTTCCAATCATCTTTCATTCATCTTGTATCGGCGTTAACAAATGCGGTCTACATATGAACTAATTAGGAGTCAAGTTCCTAGGAATAACTATAATGATATACGGAGGCTCTTTTGCATTTCAATATAAAAGTCCGCAACGGTATTCCTATATATAATAGTGAGTATTATACAGAGTATTATGTGTTGCACATCCCATTTGTTACCCATCTCATTTCTCATGCCCTGTCCCGTCTTTAATGAACAATTAGCATAAATCATCTTCACCTTGGGTAGACGTGAAAATCGGACAGATGGGATGTAGATAGGCACGCTTTGACCATGAAAATTGGGTACTTTTATTGACCTTGACATTGAATCGTATGTTCCCCGAATTCTATCATAACTCAAAGCCTGAAATATTGGTTCTGTTTTTGCGCGCTTATTCTAGTTTGAAAAACTATTAAAACATCGTACTATAGTTTCTGGCAAATGACTGTAATTTTACAGTATCGAGCCGAAAATGGTCTTAATCGATTAGGTTCGACCTTCTAAAGAAAAATCTGTGAGCAGACTTGCATATGACCAGCCGTATACTCTTTATGTTCCGAAATACTGTAAGTCTAAGAAGAAAGGGAAGAAGATTCTACGTCAACAGTGCTTTTAAGCAGAAATAAATGTTATAGCATAGTTGTTTTTGTAAATTTTAGGTTCTCTTTTTTTCTTAGTATTGTTAATATTATGACTTGTCCTATACACATAGTGTCTCAAAGGATTAATGAACTTATTTCTATTTCTACTGAGGAGATAGTATATGGTGCTGAATATGATGCGTGTAGCGATGTGAAACCTGCTAACGAAGATTCACTGTGCAAAGAAGTGGACAATTTTGTGAGGAACTTCAACCATAATTGAAAAAACTAGAAACAATTCATTTTTTTTTATTACTTACAGCCTAGCAGGATATTTGCCACTAGATTTACGTACACAATGCTCAACTTTTTAAAGTTGTTCAGAATGAATTGTGTTTATTTTTCATTCATACAGTTCCAGAATGCGGAAAAATACTTCAGAAAAGCTTCTCACCTCACGTTAGTGCTTTTATACATTTGTAGGTATATTCAGTTTTTTCCTTGTTTGTTTCCACTAAATATACAGTTCATCATATATCCTTTCTTGATAAGAAATTTCTCTACTTTTTACAAGTTCGAACATGATTTTATGATTTTGCATCACATAACTACATGATAATTATCCACAATTGCTTATTACAAGAGTTGCTTTCTGTATTTCTCCCTGGGCACCACTAAATATTTCCAGACCAAATCTGTTGCTACCTTCTTGAACTATGACATTTTTGACAGTCAACAAACTCAGGACTTTTTGAGGTACGTAGAGTTTTTTTACAGTCACTTGATAAATCCATCTCGACTAAAACATGCAATTATCTAATGACAATTTTTGTACGATCCTTTTTTTCATAACATTTGAGGTGGATTATAGAGACGAGAGTGTATTGATAAACTCAAATAATTACATGGCGAAGGAGCACCATCCTTTATTATTTTGAAAAATTGGTTTAACGAGTTCAACCGTGGTCATAGTTCCATCAGGGACGATTCTCGTGAAGATGGATCCTACATTTGTTGATGACGTGTCACACTACTTTAAGAAAAGAGGGAAGAAAATAATATTGGTTTGTCAAGTCGCAAATAAATCACTTTTTATTCTCGTTTTGGTGGAAAATGTAGTGAAATGAATCTCAGGTGATGGGTAAAATGAAAGTATCTAGTTGCTCTCTCCAATTATAATTTTGTCTTGTAGCTTTGATGAATATCCTCTTAACGAGGTAGGTCAGAACAACTGAAACTATTGGGCTATATAAACTGACCCACAGATAGTACGAGTTTGGATTATTTATCGTTGACTGAATAAGCGTAGGTTAGTAAACGCTTAGTGAAATTTTTATCAACACAATTTATACGAACTCATTTGGCCAATTGTATTATAGACGTCTATAAGTACTTACAGTTCTATTCCAAATGTGCAAATTAATATGACAGAAAGAATAAGGAGTGAAATTATTAATTTTGTGCTCGTAGAGTGTTTTCCAAGCCCTCGTAGTGGGTATTGATGGTGAGTCAGCAAGTTGTAAGATACTTTCCAGAGCAAAGACAAAGCGGTTGCAGCAAAACCTTGTTATTAGGGTTGGTTGGTGGGCAGACTATGATGAACGACAGTGGGTACTGAGAAGTAGATCTACTTCCTCAAGTTGAACAGCTTACCGAAGAATTCGATAATAATAACTGAGTTGCAGGGATGGTGTTAGATAGGAGGAAATAAGAAGCCTAAAAACCAAGACAACAATTATCTTACTGAACACTTTCCGTTCAGTCTCTTTCGACTTACCAAAGTTGGACTGTGGCTTAATATAGAGATCTCCACCTTATGGAGTTATAACGAAGATTTATGTGAAAGTAGCTTTCAAATCCTCTCAAAGAGTAGTTTTGAATAAAATCAAATTATTCCCAAACTATAAACTAAATTTCAAATAAATTCTTCTTTGATTAGATCTGCAAATTGCGTTAAGATTCGCCAAGAATAATCTATCGAAAGAAAATGGAAGATTCCAGAAGGAAAAACGAAGCATTCTTATCTCTTATCTTTTTTTGTTATAAGAATTTATATTTTTTTTGTATATTCAAATTTAGAATATTGGATTTTATAACATTGGCAACACTGATTTAATTTTAGGTTGGCATGAAAATTCAGTGACAACAATATAGTCACTCAACCATAGAATACTTTCTTCTTCTTCTTTATCTTAACGAACTTTGTGCCATAACAGACGCTCAAAAATAGAATCGTTTCGATTCGAGTCTCAAGATGCTTGAGAAATTCAACAGAGGTGCTTCAAATGATGTATAAACATCGTGTAGGTGACGAGGATATATGTATAAGCCAGGAAAAACGATAACAATGGACTGTTGGGTTTTCCAACAAAAAAAAATTGGTCGACCTCAACTCACATCCTTTACAAAACAAATGGCGGCGGGTTTCTTCAAGAAAATTGGACATATGGCTACTGTCGCTCTTGAAAAGCGCTCAGCTTGGTACAACACCATTTTCTCAGCAGAATATTTGATAAATTGAAAAGATAAAAAGTGTTTTCTTGATCTTTTCAGTCCATTTTTAAAATCAATGAAGCGATCAAAGACACACCCTGTATAACGTACAGGTGATGTATAAAATATGTGTGAGACTGCTGGGTTGGACTTACATATGTGGAGAGGCAACAGGATGAATTCCTCGGCGTAATGAAGAACACAAAATAAAGAATGCGACGTAGAGCAGGTCGGAATCTTCCTTTATCTTCCGAATTATTGTCAGGACTGGAGTATTAAATTGGTTCTCGAGATAATGGCCGGGACATAATGGAAGAATTGGCTCCCGTACACGATTGAATCCAGAGATTGTCTTCTCATGGTCGATTCATATGGCGAAGAGTGAATCGAAAAGAAAAAGAGAGCGACAATTATAAATTCAATGACAAATGCTGGCGCGGCAGCGTAAAAGATTATCTGCCATTCCTGATAATGCGGGATATTTTATGTGTATAAAGAACGAGTCTTGGTCATAATCAATTCGAAAAGATATGAATGTGCTGATGAATAAGTCTGACCTTCGGTCGACCGATTCCTTGTTTATCTGATCTGGATGGTTACGAGGAATAGGGGTGAGATCACCGACTCGTTCGGGTTCTAACAAGAGTTTAGCCTCCATTACGACAGCACCATCCGGCCCGAAAGACCACATTAAATTTCAAATAGATTAAGTCAATAACATTCAATCAATGTTGATATCAGAAATATATAGTTCCGCTGAAGATGTCATGTTCCAGAGAGTTTCATAAATCAACTCAACTTCCAGATACGTCAATGCATACTTATGCATTGCTATTATTGAGGAACGAACAACATATTCAACTAAAACCACACTAACAAGAGGTATGAAAAGCCAACAAAGAAAGCAAAATCTATTCAGAAGATGAACACTCCACTATACCAGTACCCGCATGATATTAAGATAACTTTTCATCATACCTTCGGCTCGTCTACAATAAAGCCTGAAAGGATCTACCCTCAAGGTTGTGCATGGTGTTTTTTGCCTCCTTTTGAATCGATTACCATCTCAGCTCATTTAATATTCGACACACTTCTCTCTCCGAATGATTGCTATGTCCCTGCATCATTGAATTTCTAATTGCAATGTTCGTCGATAAGTTGGCTGCTTTTTCAGGCTATTTAGGTACACCGATCAATGGATTTGATGAATTACCCGCTGAATGAGTTCGATCTGTTCTCTTCTTGGATTCATTAACTTATAAGATTGGTACCTTTCAGGGGCTCATTAATTGGATGTACACATTCATCGTCTTTGTTTTATTTGGAAGACTTTTGTTATGATTTAGTTGGGAACCAAGTGTAATAATTGGCTTAGATTAATGCACTGGAGATACCAGATTGCTTCTAAACGTTCATTAATCAACATTATATAAAAGTTCAAAAGTACCTCTAATCAACTCTACATTCAAGCAATCTTTATTCATCTTGAAGGTCTCTTTTTTTCAGATTATTATCAATTATGCATTACGCACCAAACCTTCTACACAAAAAGTAATCTGTGTTAGTTTTCAAGTACAATCGTTCCTTTTTCAGAAGGATATTCTGATAAGTACCTACCACTGTTCCATATATAAAATAAGTAATTATTTCTTGTTCGAAGTTCTCTACAGAGCTAAAATATTTTCAAAGCCCAAAAACTTCCGGTTATATAGGGAGTGAAAATAAATTCGACGAAAAAATTTTTCTTCAAGTTTTCCATTCCTGGTATGATCGAGTAATAGTGAATACATTTCTGTTAAAACCATTGTATTAAATCGAATAGTTTTCAAAATATCTAAAAAAAACCGGAAACAAAGTCAAATATGTTCAGTCATATAATCATTATTCTTATTTTAAATATCCTGAGCGTAAATTGTTTTTACAACATCGAAGAGGAAAGATGTGAAAAGGTCATGCATCTTTTGGATTTCAAAAATATCATCACAGGGTGTTTCAGATTTTGTGTTGAAAATTGTGATCTTAAATTGGCCATAACTTCTGTTTTTTAAATTAGAACCCTTTTTTTTATAATTTTTAATGATAGTTTTCTCACATGATTATGCTCCTAAATTCAATAATTTCTGAGTTATTTGAGATTTTCTGGATTTATGGTGTACGTAGAGTCAAATTGATTGCATCTAAAAATATTCAATGAATATTCTTTCGAAACCATGGGAACACTCTGTACCCATAGAAGATAAATAATTATCTGTTAATAATTCACAAGTGTCAGGTGTTATTGTTATTCGTTATCATCATTTCTCGATTTAACAAAATGAACCGTTATTCTAATTACGAAATTCTGGATCTATTTTATATACATGTTGAATATGATAGAATTATTAGTAGAACCTGCCGGGCCTTCAACGAGAAGTATCTCCATTTACCTTCCATGACGGAGAAGATCTTTAGAAAATATGTTTCAAAGTTTTGGATGTTTAAGAGCCCCTAAAGAATACAAAAAAAGGGTAGTTGATGATGAGGAAAATTAAATTAGTGTTTTGACTTATTTCGAAGCGAATGAAAATGCATCTATTCGAAGTGCAGCTTCGAATGAAATCGATTTAGGCAGAAATTCAGTGCACCAAATTTTGAAAAAACAAAACATGGATTTGAAATAAACAATATCATTAAGTGCATTTGAATGTGTATTGCGTATACAATTGAAAAAATACAATATAAGAAAAAAATCCAAAATCTCATCATTAGAATAGCAACGATTCATTTTGTGAAATCAAAAAATTTCATAACGACTAACAATAACACCTGTCTGACACTTGTGAATTATAAATGGGATGATTTATCTTCTATGCTCACAGAATATCTTTTTGAATCAGATTCGAAGAATTTGATTCTACGTACTACAAAAATCCAGAAAATCTCAAATAACTCAGAAATTATTGAATTTAGGAGCATAATCATGTGAGAAAACTATCATTATTTTTGACCGCAGAATCCAACACAATTATGAAAAAAAATTTAGAAACCACTGACGTGAGGTCAGATTGCTTTGGCGTTCTTGTTGAGCTACTAGCGAGTAAATATTCAAACCATAACAAATCTATAAGTACTCTGATCACTTGAATAATAATCTTTTCCCGTACTATAAGACAATGTGATGCAAATATGAACGCCTAATGAATGAACATATTAAAAATAACTACTCATCATTATCCCCAAGTTTAGTTCGAAGCTATAATTCCCTTTTTCAAAAAGCTTATGTCAGTGCTTTTCTGAATTTTGACAACGTATATTATTTCAGCCACCGAGATTGAATTCTATCTCTATGATTTCCCGTTATGAAAAATTTTGATTAATATTATGCCAACTGACACTGATTAATGAGTCTGGCATTTGTCAATCGAATATCGATCTGTGATGGCCATCGTTCAAAGAAAATCATCGGGACGTATGTCATTTCTGTTTTCCCTTGAGTGAATTGAAAAAATGATCATATCTTTACATGGAAAATAGCTACGACAATGAAATTTGAGGATAAGTAAGATATCGATCACCTCAATATATTCACGAATTTTTATTGAAATCCAAAAAATATCTTGTGAGATAGTCAGGATTGAAAAATTTTTTTTTGGAATTTTTAAAAAATTTTCTATCGTGACGATTTCTGCAAAATTTTGCAAGCTCTTTTGTTGCAGTCTCCCTCAACAACAATTCAAGTATCAATTTGATCGGATGGATATTCTAGTAGTTATTGAGGAAACAAAATTTCAGATGCTCATAACTACTGAACCATCCGACGGATTTGGCCCAAGAACGAACTTGACCTAGATATTTGGACAATTAACCTATTCTAAAAATATGAAAACTCTAGCTTTTTCCTTTTGGATGCTAGAGAGGATACGGCCGGCCGGACAGACTCAACTTTCGCCACGAATTCTTCATCAGGGAGTCGAACCCAATCGATTGAGATCAATTTCGGCTCGATATTCGAAAATTACACATTCGGGCAAAATGATAGGCACTCTGTTCGGGTGAACAAGAGCGCCAAAAATAGGGTTCTAATTTGAAAAACAGAAGTTATGGTCAATTCAAGATCACAATTTTCAACACAAAATTTGAGACACCCTGTTATGATATTTTTGAAATCCATAAGATGCATGACCTTTTCACATCCTTCCTCTTCGATGTTGTGAAAACGGTTTACGCTCAGGATATTTAAAATAAGAATAATGAACATATTACTGACTGAACATATTTTACTTTTTTTCCAGTTTTTTTGGATATTTTGAAAACTATTCAATTTAATACAATGGTTTTAAAAAAAAGTGTATTCACTATTGAATACTTGATCATACCAGGAATGGAAAACTTGAAAAAAATTTTTTTCCTCGAATTTATTTTCACTCCCTGTATAACCGGAAGTTTTTGGGCTTCGAAAATATTTTAGCTCTGTAGAGAACTTCGAACAATATCATAATACCAATTTTCAGATTTCAAATATGTCTAGTTCTCCAGAAACTCGAACTTGAGACCCTCTGTATAAAATAAGTAATTATTTCTTGTATTCCAAAGTAGATACATTGACTGAAAAATAATGATTCTGCCTGTTTAAATTCCATGAATATTTCAAGTTCTATATGATGAAAGTTAAGGCATTATGAAAACTAAGGCGTTTCCTCTGTTAAGCTTAAAATTTATTCAGAAATATTTCGAATCACAGTTATTTCAATACCTAAAACCAACTTCACCTTTGCTCGCAAAATAAACGTTTGATATATGTTGCATTTTGGTATGAACATCAACGTTGAGCATTCATAACAGCTACGTTACGTTGAAACTGAATATTAACTTTATATAAATGTTATCATATTCATGAAATGAACGTTTCATCAACCATGAATGAAGGTGAAAAGAAATGTAACTCTGAACGAGAGATAAACGTTTTTCCTTACGATATTTTGCAGTTTTTTCAACAATGAAAGTTAGTGACATTACTCAAAAAATACAACGTTTTATGAACATTACTGTGTTTATTGGGTAGTATCTTTTTTCTCTCTTGGGATCATTTTTATGATCCCAATGAAATTGATTCGCCGGGTATCTATTTTGCAAGAATATAAAAGATAAAATAATCAAAATAATACAGAGCTTCAAAATATCTCCTCCACTCTCTACCACTCATAAAAAAGTTTATTCATGCACATACGAATGCAAAAAGCATTTCATAAAAAAGCATTTCATAAAATACATCAACCAGATATTCGTGACTTGATAAAGTGATCCCATAAAATCAATATTGGCGTAATTCTTATACCAATTGTGATGTTCAAGTAGTTTTTTTTTTCTTCTTTTTTTTCTTTTGTAAGATGTTTTGAGAAGTGTACAGCTTCATTGTTTCTTTTATTACTGGTTGGTGGTTTTACTTAATTTCTTTTATATAGATTATTTGCATTTTTGGGGTTTCAGATACTTCCAATTGAGTGTTTTTTTTTCCCTTTTGTTTTTCCGCTTGTCTGCGGGAAGGGAGGGCAAAATGTTGAATGTATTGGATTCTATTGATGACTGTCGGGAAATAAAGACAGAAGTATATGATAGTTTAAATGATTATTTTCAGGGGAGCTTGGACAGGTTTAAAGCGGGCATCGGGTTTTTACATTTCAATATACGTAGTATAAGGAAGAATTTTGATGAATTGCTTGTGTACTTGGAGCAGAAAATTTCTAAAGTGGATATTCTTGTCTTGTCGGAAACGTGGACATTGGATTCAGAAGGTGAGTTCAATATTCCTAACTTCACCATGCATTATAACAATTCAAAATTCAACCAGAACGATGGTGTTATAGTTTTCATAAGGAAAACCTTGGTTGCTAGTGCCCAAATAGTGGATTTTTCCGAGACTAAGCTTTTGAGGGTTATTCTTTCGACTGATTATTTTGGGGGTAAAGGGAAGATTGGAATCACTGCTTCTTATCGACCTCCAGCAACTAACTTGCACACTTACTTGGATAATTTAGAAGAGTTTCTTAGTGACGTTACTAAGCAACCAATTGAAGTATTTTTGGGAGATATTAATATAAATTTATTGAAGACGAATTCAAGTTTCACAAACAGATATCAGAATATAATGATCACAAGTGGTTTTATTTCGTACATAAATACGGTTACCAGAAAAATACGTGAATCGGAATCCATAGACGATCATATTTATATGAGGATTAATGGTTGGGCAAAGGATAAAATACGTTTGAATCCGGCGGTTATTCTTAGTAACATAACGGACCACTTCGCTACAATTGTTTATGTTTCAATTCCTGATAATACAGGTCCTAAACTAGTTCAATTCGAAAATAGTAGATTAGGTAAAAAAATCGATTATGGCAAATTAAGGTCCTTCCTTTGTGTAGAGAATTGGAATGATGTTCTGACAATTGATGATCCGCAAAAATCTTACGATGTGTTCATGAGTAGAGTCGGAGATTTCATAGCTGAATCGACCAGCAGCTATACAATAAATAAGAAAAACCGCAAGTTGAAACCCTGGATAACATTGGGTTTAATAAAATCTATCAAAACAAGGGATTCATTGAAAAAGAAATTGTTGAATGGACACTCCGATGTTCTTGAATTACGCTATAAAGAATACAGAAATCGCCTCAATCGTCTAATCAAGCTGGCAAAAAATCAATATTACAAAAATCGTTTGGCGGAGGCGAATGGAAATTGTAAACGGACTTGGAAAGTAGTGAATGATGTCTTGGGTAATTCAGTGAGGAAAGACGACTTAGAAAATTCAGGAATTTTTCGGGAAAACGGGAAAATGGGGGGCGACAAAAAAGATAGGGCAAATTTATTCAATGAGCACTTTGCTACAATTGGTAAAAAAATGGCAGAAAATATTGAGAAGTGTAGTCTGCCGGTTGGATTTTTGGATGAATCTGATGTTGAATGTTCCATATTTCTGAGGCCTATAAATGAAAATGAGGTAATAGACTTGATCTCGAAATTAAAAAAACGGTGTTCTCCGGGACCCGACGGTATAACTTCGGAACTCATAATGACTATTCATGAGTACATTACAAGACCTATTGCCCACATTATCAACTTGTGTTATGTAAAAGGAATTGTCCCGCATCAGTGGAAGGATTCAAGAGTCACACCGATTTTTAAAGGGGGAAACAAAGATGATATAAATAACTATAGACCTATCTCAGTTATAAACTGTTTCGCGAAAATCTTCGAACAGTCCGTGAAAATAAGGTTGATCTCATTTCTTGATAGATTCAGTGTAATAGCCAAGCAACAGTTCGGATTTGTCAGTGGTTCGAGCACGGAAGATGCAGTGATAGATTTCTTCAAAGAAACGGTTTCCGCGCTGGATGAGTCTTCGAGGTGTTTGGCGGTTTTCATTGATCTGGCTAAGGCGTTCGACACTGTGTCGCATGAAATACTCTTAACGAAATTGTACAAATACGGAATTCGTGGTCCCGCCCAGAATTTGATGCGGAGTTATTTACTGCATAGGACACAAACGGTGAAGATTGGTGGGGAATTGAGCGATAAATACGTTGTGAATGCTGGTATACCACAGGGAACGGTGCTGGGGCCTATTCTGTTTCTGATATACATTAATGATATGGTTCGAATAAGAAACCTACAAGCAAAAATTATTTGCTATGCTGACGACACAGTACTAATATTTAAAGGTGATAGCTGGCCCTGTGTTTATCGAGCTGCTGAAGACGGTCTTCGAGGTGTTGCAATCTGGCTAAATAGCAACCTCCTGAGTCTTAACGTTGAGAAGACTAAGTTTGTAACTTTCTCCCTCTATGCCAATGACCAACCTCAAAATGCAAAATTGAAGTTACATCGCCCTCATTGCATCATTCCTGGGTGTGATTGTCGGGCTATTAACAGAGTTACCAGTACAAAGTATCTGGGTATCATGGTTGATCAACATATGAGATGGGACAAACAAGTGGAATATGTTGTAAAGAGATTCAGAGTTCTAATACGTAAATTTTACAATTTGAGACCTATACTTTCGCTTGAAAATCTTAAAAATATCTATAAGTCGTTGGTTGAACCCGTGCTACGATACTGTATCACGGCGTGGGTGTGCACCTATAATTGTAATTTAGTGAATTTGCAGACATCCCAGAATACACTGTTGAAAATTATATTAAGAAAGGACAGACTATTTCCAACTAGGGAACTGTATGCAGAATCTAGGATTTTTAGCATTAGGTCCTTGTACAGTTATCAGTGCCTCACATGGGTGTTTGGGAATGTCGATGTCCATAATTCTACCCCCTTGGTAAAGACTACTAGGTTTGCGGAAAATTTCGGTGTTAGACTACCATTGTTCAGAAAGAGTCATACTCAGAGATCTGTCTTTTATTACGGTCCAAAGTTGTATAATCTTCTGCATGTCCAAAACAAAAAAATGTATGAAGAGGTTTAAATTGGCCAAAAACCACATTTTGGAAATTATCTTTCGACATTAACAATGAGATGTAGAATAAGAGAGGGTGAGGAGAACTTATGTGATGATATTGTATGCCCTTAAAATATAATGGGTATGAATTTTGTTTCATTTTTGTTGTATTCTTTCTCGACATTACTATTATTCGAAACGGCACAACACAGTTTAGGTGTGTTTTGCTGCATTGTTTTAATTTTCGCTTTTCTATCGTACAGATGCTTGAATAAATTTGATTTGATTTTTTGATTTGATTATATTTGCGCTGATATATTTGTTAACCACTTTTATTACTATTATTCGAGTGTTTGGCTGGTGTTTTCTATCGTAGGTTTTGAGAATATTGCGCTGATAGATTAATTGCTAGATAAATTTAAAGGGGACTATGATACCGACTTATAAAGATCATTGAAGGTTTAGATTGACGACACCTTTCACGTAATGTTCTAATGATCATTTGGGAATCGATAATGATAGGTGGATATTGTACAATCATTGATGTTGATTGACGGTGTGTTGGATGAGGAATTTACTAGGCATAGAAAACAATACATCTAATTAACAACGGAGTTACGTAAAATGTATTTGCGTTGTAAATATCTGCAACATCATAAAGTGCATTCTGATGAACGGTTCGAAAATTGTTGTCGGATTTCCAGGATGTCATCTTGTACAAAACTTCAATTAAGCCTGAGACAACTGAAAAACTTTAAATTTTTGATGACTCTAGCTGACGAAATCAAATTCCTTAAAATGACATAGAAGGTGTCCAGAAAGGGTATCGGGTATTTGTAAGTTCAATAAAACAAAAAATATTTGTGAGCAACAAAAAAGTTTATTGTTTATTATTGAGAAATAAATTGGAGAATTATTTAGCGTTGCTGACACTCTTCTAAACGGGACGAAGATTGGCGATAATACGTTGACACTTAGCTATTGATATTGCTGCAATTTCTGACCTGATGTTTTGCTTCAACTGGGTCAGATTCGTCGGATTATTTTGATAAACCTTACTTTTAAGGTATCCCATGTAACATTGTCAAGCGGGCTAAGGTCGGGGTTTCTGGGAGGCCAGTTGATGTACCCCTTCGCGAAATTACTTTATTAGGGAATAATTCGTTAACAACTTCCATTGAATCATTTTAGGTATGGCAAGTTACCCCATCTAGCTAGAACCACGTTTTTGAATTGAAACACAGTATAGATACCAACCAGTAGTCGCACTCCGTGGATTTTCTTACACCAAGTCTGACTCGCGCATCTCGCAGGGATTCTAACCTCATATTTTGGTCCTTGTTCATTGTTTTCATCAATAATTCTAAGATGTCTGGAATAATGTCATTATTATTATTTTAGACATCTTAAATAATTGCTTTGTATAATTAATTCGTTTAATATTTAGAAGAATATAATTTTTTTGAGATCTATTTAAAATTCAAAGAAGAAGATGAAGAAAAAATACAACCTAACCTATAATTCAGTGGAATTTCTTTGAGTCAAAATCTACCATGAACCAGAAAAGCTCATTTGTTTAATCATTTATTTTCATTCCAGTAAGTATTCTGTTTCAATTTTGTGTTATTTTCAAATTAATTCCACAATGATTAACAATTGTAGCTTATACAACTGCAAAAACAATAGTTTCAATAATCCCAAACTTTCTTTTTCAATATATCATCACACACCGACAGGTGAGTGACACATATAGCATTGTAGAAAATGTTGTCTATTCAAAGCTCTGTTATTTGAGTAGTGCTTCATTCAATTAGTTGAGATATCAGGAACCAATGGAATTTCAGGAGGTTTACGCCTACTGTCGTCATTTCTTTACGATTAGTTGAGATATCAGGAGCCAATGGAAGTTCAGGAGGTTTACACTTACTGTCGTCACTTCTTTAAGATTAATTGAAATATCAGGAACCAATGGAATTTCAGGAGGTTTACGCCTACTGTCGTCATTTCTTTATGATAAGGTGGGATATCAGAAACCAATGGAATTTTAGCAGATTTACGCCTACTGCAGGCTTAGTATAGTCGTCATTTCCTTACGATTAGTTGAGATATCAGGAACCAATAGAATTTCAGGAGATTTACGCCTACTGCATGCGTATGCAGAAGAGTGAAATTTTTTTAGATAAATATTTGAGTGTGTATCTATATGATTTTCAATTTTATAAATAGAAATAACAATAATATAATATATATATAACAATAATTCAATAGGTTTTTTATTTTTTTTCCCACTATAATGAGGGAACCCTTTCAAGAGAACACTCAGTATATTTAGCGCAGGGGAATAATGTCACTAATTCTAGAATTCCATAATCATATTCCTCTTTTCATAAATTGAATATAGTAAAAAATAGTATCAGTTCAAACTAAATCATTAGAGAATTCATTAAAAAAAATAGTTCGAAACAATTCAATATAAAAAGAAAGTTAATTTTCATGGACTCGAAGATTAAGGTTCCAGTGAAATTTAGGTATTGAGGATTTTATATCAAACACATTCGATGCTTTCAACCACCAACTACTTATTTTTCTATATAATACCTACTCTTCAACTCAATCTTCGTTTAGAAAAATTTTAATGAGTCATTTCACTTACAAACCTAAGGTACCTATGATTTTTAACACATTTCAAAAAGTTTCAGTGGCTCTTCCTGAGTAAACTATTGAGTAAATTTCATCACTAATTACTGTTTCTTTCAAAGTGATATTAGAACCACAATAAAACAATATATCTTTTATTGAATGCGTTCAGTTAATGAGGAAATGTGATTACATTTACGGTTACATTATGAGCGGAGTCATAATTTTTATATGAATATAGACTAAACAATGGTCCATACACTCTAAACATCACTGTGCCAACTTATTACCAGCTTAAATCAAAATATTCAAGTTTTCAGATAACGCAAATAACCTTTTCTAATCAATTTTTAAATTCGCGGTCGATTAGATTAGATGCGCAGGGAGGAATGCGTGAGTTCCCTTTGGTGTTAGCGATTTCAGTTCAAAATCCACGGAGTGCGACTACTGCTTGGTCCCTTTACTGTGGTTGAAACCTCCAAAATCCTGCAACTCGAGGACCAAAAAAATTTCGCAACATATCGCAATAACGGTCAGTAGTCACATTTATTGCTCGGCTTCGTTGATCTTAATGAAAATTAGCACCAATTATGCCTTTAGCAGACATAGCGGCCTAAACCACGACCTTTGGGCTATACAGGGGTCCTTCTGCTTTCGCTCGGATTCTCCACTGCCCAGTACCGACAATTCTGCTTATTGACATGACTATTCAGGTGAAAATTGGCATCGTCACTAAACAGTATATTGTTAAAATTGTAAAATCACTGCAGCATTTCGTTCGCAAAATTCAGTCGATTAGCATGGTCCGCATCCTTCAATTCTTGAACCAATTAAATTTTATAAGCTTTAAGATTTAAGTCTTTCTTCAAAATCGAATATAAAGACGATTTTTTGATTATCAACGCTTGGCTTCGCTTTCGGATGGATAGAGAAGAATTTTGACAAAACGACGCCTCAACTTTTTCATGTTTCTTCATCCCGAATTGAACCAGAATGACCAGAGTTTTTAATTTTAACTGTCGCACCTGTATTCTCGAATATCCTGCTGCATTTCCTAATGCTATCGTCACTTGGCGCGTGGAGTGTACAATATTCCGCACAAGAGAGATGTTGAGCAGTCACTATTGAATCACTATTACGATAATACGCTCGTACGTAAAATGCGCGATGAGTCCCCGAGTACTGTTCCATCGTGACCAAAACTTCACAAAATGACGGGCGCCACGAAACCCTCCACGCTCCTTTTAGACGTCCCGTTCCGAATATGGCGCGAAAACAAATACCCGATACTCTTTCTGAACACCACGTATAAAAGGTTTTCCAATAAGTAATTGACAAATTATTTCAGAATGAAATGCAAATCGTTTCGGTTATTTCAAAGATTTCATTATCGGGTTGAAGTTGAATCAAAACATTTATGAATGGAACTCGAAACGTTGTCGGATTGTTTGCATGGACCTATGATTTGACGTAGCCCGAAAATAGAGTCCTGGAGCGTTAGATCGCACAAACCAATTAAAGCGTTTTTCTATTAATCATCTACATTTAAATTAAAGCGTTTTTCTAAATGAAGTCTTAGGAGATATTAAGTATTGAAAATTTTTTTTTGGGAATTTTTAAAATTTTCTAGCGTGACGATTTCTGCGAAATTTTGCAAGCCATTTCGTTTCAGCCTCCTCAATAACATTATTCTAGTAGTTATTGAGGAAACAAATCATCTACATTTAATCATTGTTACAGCAAATTGAATTTTTTGCCCTAGACTGAAACTCAACTTTCGCTAAAAGGAGTCGAACCCAATCGATTGAGACCATTTTTAAAACAAGATACATCGGGTGTATTTTCGGGTACTCTCAGGTGTGAAGAATCTACAAAAATTTATTTGCGTCACTGTTTGGACTACCCTGTGAGGTTATTGAAACTGGCCGTAAGTTCTGGACAACAACAACAATTTACTATTTCGCACAAGCCTTCCTTCATTCCAAAAGTTATCAAGTCGCACAATATCTCGACCATAACTTCCAGTTCGTTGGCTTTATTTTCACCCACTTCTGAATTTCGGAACCAGGCGGGTTCCTCGAACCCCGAACGGGAACCCAGGTAGGTACCTACCTTGGTACGATTAAGCGGCACAGAGAAGTCCCAGTCTGGGGCCACGAACAGGTATCCGCTTCGGGCTATGGAACGGCTAGCCTGTAACAAATTCCACACATAAGACATGCAAACAAAGAATGAGAAAGGTACGTGATGGTCCATCGAAGACCTCGGGCTTTTCGACATAATTATCATTATTGCGTATTATTCGAAATTAAAGGAAAGAATGTAACACTAAAATTTGGTATTTACCTTCTTTCTCATATGAAGGGAATTTGTATGTATTACGAAAAAACTGTTAACAGTATGTATATTGGAGTGCCTCCAACGTTTGAACAAGTAAAAATTTCTGAAACAATGTGAATGTTGAATATAATCAAGGAAAAATCGGTGGCATGAATTGCCACGGTTCTTTTGGTATCACACTGTTCCAGATTATGGGAAAATACTTTAGAACGAGCGCGCAAAAGCTTTTGATCTCGCATAAGTGCTTTTCTAAATTTTTTGATATCAGATCAACCAAAGTAAATCAGAATGAAACGATGCCAATCTTAATATACGTGTTCAACCAGAGTTCATCAACGGTATATATACAAATGGACGAATTCAATCAGAAGATAATTTTAGAGCTTGTGGATGATTCAAGGTCCGATATTTCTGTTTTTATACATGTAATATAGGTTAATATTAAGCGAATGGACCTGAGGCGAAACCAGTTGGACAGTTAGTGTAACGTACAGGTTACCGGATGCTTCGAGAAGTGTAAGTGATTTGGCAATTTCATACTTGAAATTGATGTCGAAAGGTATTTATCAATACTTTTTCTCATTATTGATATTTCAGAAAGATTTATGTAAAAAAGCTTGGCAGTCTTGAGAAATTTGAATCAGCTTTTCGAGGCCAAAAATTTGCATATTCTTTTGAGCAATTTGAAGAGTCATAAATACTATTATAAAGAGTACCTTCTACGGTATCCCATTCAAACGGGGACATGTCGATGGGTATTTGCACTCTTGTTCTAGTAGGACAGAGTGCCCATTTTGCCCAAATGAAAATTCTTCTGTGGTATTTATCACATTTCCATCTCGAAATTCTCTTTATGTATTAATAGAAAACTAAAAAATTAAATTAAGTTATCAAATTATAAAGTTTGTAAAAATACACGAAAGGGATACTTTTAAGTGCCTATATGAGGATCACGGCTAAGTAAATGGCTTAAAAGAAACGATAATCCCAAAAATTGTCGTTCTAATGGTGCGAGCTAACCACGATTGACGTAGGATGTACCAGATAATCAAGGGCCGTATCGTTGTCCGCACATGAGTTGGATACTGAGAAATACTCGAGTAAGGGTACTCAGCACTCGAACTTGACGTTCATGTCATAGATCACACTCAGAGGAAACTTAGTCTAGTGAGGTACAGTATATTTGGCAAAGTAGCACTTTTTCAAAGCATGTTTTGATAATGTCATAGAAAAACATAATTTGAAGTATAATTTCGTAGAAAAAGATGTGGTTTCATGCAATATGTTTATATTTTCTTCTGGAGCGAAATTTCAAATTTGGCCCCGTTCAAAAGATATAAGGTGTTGAAATTTCATAAAAAAATTGCATTTTTACCTGTAATATTCAAACGACAATATCAATTGAAATGATATCTTGTAGAAGGTTTTTGATAACAGTCATGCATTTTTTGGCATCAATAGATTTTTTTCCATTTCTTGTGGGTTTCTCACTACTGCTGCACAGATTGGTTAAATTGTATAGAAAACAAATATCACTTGAAGTTAAGGTTACGCCCGGTTTCACAAAGTATAGTTAACCTGTCGGTAATTTGACCAAATACTTTCTAGTTAACTAATAGTAAACTGTGAATACGTTTCACAACAATTAGTAACGGTGTTGGTCAAATTATCATGGGTTAACTTAGGTTGGCAATGGTTGACATTTTTCAAACCATAGAACCATATTATTTACCAGTCATTTATTCCGAAGAAAAGGGAAAAAGAAGAAAATACCTCATAGTTCATTGCTCAAAACAGCTGATATAACCTCATTTTATATTTGTTTTAGTTTTTGTTTGTAGATAATTGATACAGGTGTCCAAATCATCAACTGCTAACTTTATTTTCAACGATTTGGTATCGTTGTATTATCATGTGAGTATTAAATTCTTAAATATACATATGCAAAGCCGCGTTTTCTATTATTCATAGTCGTTTTCCGTATCCTAATATTCATTTCATTGCAGAGAGATGGAAGGTCAAAATTCAAATAGAAGATCTGCAAATTTTACAATAGATGAGGAGCAACTCCTTGTAAGTCTGATCGATAAGTATAGGGACGTTGTGGAATGTAAGAGAAGCAATTGTTTCACTTGGAAGGAGAAGGAGAGTGCTTGGCAGAAAATTTCTGTAGAATTTAACTAGTCAAGTGGAAGGTGCCCTCGCTCTTTGAAAAACTTGAAAGAGAAATTTAATAATATTAAAAAGAGGACAAAACTAAAGTATGCGGAAGAAAAGAAGAGCGTGCAGGGGAGGACAATACACCTTGCCTCCAGAAACTGAAGTTGATGTTGCCGTCAAGGAAATTTTGGGGCAACAACTTACTGGTCTAACAAATAATTATGATGATGACAGAAATCAATTTTCAAGGGAAATGCACTCCACAAGTCCCCCTCGGCCAAACCAACGCGTCCCACTCCCACATCTATCTGGTAAAATGCCCTCAACAAGTACACAAAATCATATCCAGGATGAAAACCTTTGTCAGCAGGAAGAGTCACCAGAAAATTCTGAGGATCCATCGCCACAAGAGGATGATTCCAAAACATCTGAAAATTGGAGTTCATATACAATTAAAAATCTGAGGAGAGCTCCATCAGAGAAATTGAGGGGCAAAAATGTCAGAAAATTGAAAAGGTTAACTACCACGAAAATAATAGGTAATCCGTCCAGTTCCCTAATAGAACAAAAATTAGAATTTGTTAAAATTTGTTAAAAAGAAAAATTTCTTGAGGAGCACCATTTAAAAATGGAACTTCTTAAGAAAAAGCATCTCCTTATAGATGCGCAATTGGCTGACTATGGTATCAATATTGTAGATGGTAGCAATAATGATGTTAAATAAATATATGTATATAATAAAATTGAGATATTCACTGAATTCTTTTTGCTGATTCCCTGATGAAAGTATTTATTTTGAACATATCGATATCATTGCTTACTCAATCATGTTTCGATTTAAATCGTTCATTTTAGAAACTGCATTTATACATACCTCTCACCGGTATGTGGAGTAGGATGCATGAATGATTTGTGCTCAATTTGATCACATTTTTCAATTAATATTCTGTTTTAAAAAATCATAAAACACTTTCAACAAATAATTTATTCGATATTAAAAATTCACATAGAACACAGGTATAACCATGAATACAATGAATAAAAATTATATATTGGCAAAATAATTTATAAAATTATTCCTTGTGATATTGTTTCAACATTTTCATTTAATGCCTTTTCAATATTATTTCCCAATTCAATAAGTCTTTCCTGGTCATTGCTTACTTCGGGTACATTTTCATTTGCATCACAAGCAATATTATGAAGGACAGCTGTTGCTACTATGATGGCCTGAATTGTGTCCAATGATACCCTCATTCCCATTGAAAGAGCTGGAAATCTACGTTTCCATACTCCAATTTGTCTCTCAACGACATTACGTGTCCGGATTTGTGACTCGTTGAATAAAGCTTGAGCTGCAGTTATCACCTCGTGAAGAGGTGTTATCAAGTAACTCTTTGAGGGGTATGCACTATCTCCTAATAAAACTGAGTCACCATATACACCATCCTCGAACAATTGGTATAATGAGGAATTTCTGAATATATGGGAGTCGTGAGATGATCCAGGCCACCTTGCGACAATATTCCTAATTTTCAAATTTGGGTCTGCGACAGTTTGCACATTGATTGAGAAGTATTGCTTTCTGTTCCTAAATATTTCAGCATTATTACCCCCTGGTGACTGAAGTTTTATGTGGGTACCGTCAATCGCACAATACATCTTGGAAATTTTGCTATGTTGTAGAATGCCTGTCTAATCAAGGTATTTCTGCATCTTGGGGCATTTTTATATAGCGTGGGGCTAGAGATGCTAAGGCCAAGCTAACTCTTCTGACAACTCTGCTAGCAGTTGCTTTGCTTACACCTGACATGTCAGCAGATGTCCTTAAAAATGAGCCATTGGCGTAAAAATTTAAAGTCAGCAACACCTGATTACTTGGAGACAGACAATCATTTCTGAAAAAATAACAGTATTTAATAATGAAGCTAAACTTACTGTTATTTCAAGATTTACCTTCCTGTATTATGTTCAATATGATCACTTATTTCATCTATCACGTTTTGTGCTGTTCTGGGAGTGAGTCGAAAGCGATCGAAGAAATCCCTTTCATCATATTCTTCGAAAAAGTTCGTTCTTGGTCTGGTAACTTTTGGCCGCCGTAGACCTTCCTCCTCATCACTGAAGGCGTTGACATCATACAAATCCATCATGATATCAAAGCATAACTCTTATTTTTTAAAGTTTGCCAATATATTCGAGAGTCATGCCACAGTAAACTAACACTGACAAACAGTAAAAAGTGAGGTTAAGGGATTATAGACCTTCTGGTCAGCTCTTAACCATCGAATTATCCAGTGGTCAAAAATACTACAGGTTAACTACTGGTAAATGTGTAACCGACAACTGTGAAACACTTTTCGGTGGTTTTAGCTTAACCCTGAGGTTAACTTTTGGTAACCAGACATTGTGAAACCGGGCGTAAGCCATACTCAGCCTTGAGTACGGACATAAATATGGCCCCAAAACCTCAAGTGCAACTGTGGACCGATTTCAGTGCCACACTATACTGATGAGGGGCTGTACCAGAGCACCTGTCCATAGTTGCACTTGAGGTGTTAATTCTCCGGATCATCCTACGCCAATCGTGACTATAAGAGGCATTTAGAAGAACAAGAGCTCAGTAATTGATATTTCAAATGGGTTTTGATGGAGATGATAGGCCTACTTAAGATTGGTTGCAAGAAACCAACTTATTTTTAATTCGAGATATAAGTTTGTTCGATCATTTTGGCGGTTGTGGTAGTTTCACACAGTTCCAAAATACGGGATAAGACTCCAGAACAAACGATCAAAAGCTACTGACCTCATTTTACCGATATTTCATCTTATTCCATCAGAATTGCTATTAAAATCTGCTTCCAATAGAAACCATTGAGAAATATAAACTGATGACTCGATAAATATTTCCAGAGCGGATGACCAGACTGAATTAATTCGATATACAATAGTTTTCTGATCATCATAAATTCATATTAGCAATGATGGAAGTCAATTTAGAATTGCCCTGTGCCGTAAGTCAATTTCGGATACAGTGTGGTGATGAAGACCGTGTCAAACCCATGAAGACGAGACCAACAACATTGAGAATTATACTCGAAGATTACTTAAAAAGTTGTACTCATCCAGCGAACCTACATTCGATCCAATAGTTTCAATTAATCCATGTGACATTAGCCCTAAATATAGACGTGGTATATAAGATCAATTGTAATAATTGTGGGGGCGTATAGATAGACGACGGAACAAAAATTGAAGGACAGATTGAAAGGACACAAATACTTCAAATCAACGACGGCTCTTTACAAACACGAAACCGAGAATAAACAGACGTTCTATTAATTATGAGGAAACAGTAGTGTTGGACCGAGAACCAAATGAAAATCCTGGATTTTTCTCGACATGATCCATATTAAACATAATGAGAATTCCATTAATGTTAGAGCAGATTTAGGAATAATAGCGACATGTCTAGTTTTTCTGAAAAAATATGCGACAAATTTGCTTGGAAGTGCTTAGTACGTGAGCAACATTTGTTAGGTTTGGCACATCTTCATCGACTGCTGTTTACTTTCGGGCTCATACGCGTGAATCCACGATTCATCACCTATCACGATGTTATAGACGTGCTTCGAAGCACCGCGATCGTACTTTTGGTGCATTTCTTTCGACTAATCGACACAAGCCTTTTTTGAGCAATTGACAAATTGTGTGTGATCCAAAGCGAACAGAATTTTTTGACGGTCAAATGTTCATGCAATATTGAATATATATATAGATTATTCATCGGATTAATTTTTTTTTATATCAAACTAGTACGAATGTATATTGTGGTTGTGATAGCGAGGAAGATTGCATGCTCATCCTCGTAAGTGAAGTTCCCTCCTTAACATCGGTGGCGTAGTGCTACCTCGAACAAAAAAGTACATTTTTCCTACTTGAAGCGCAAATAACTATATATAGTTCAATATATGTAACAGAAAAACCTTACATGTATTTCTATATGTCCGGTTGTTGTCGGATTCTTGATCGAATGATGATGCGTAGTCTCATAGAAGATTATGTCAATTTTTTCGCAGAGTTAATTTTTATGTCAAATTCCGACCAATTAAAGGTTTCGTGGTGCTTGTTGAATATTCCTGATGATTCATTTTGTAAATTAACCGAAATGTCTGGTTCTCCGTTACAACGGATTATAATCTTCTATTTCTATCGATTGGTTGCCTTCCTCATAACTACTGACCTATCAAGATTGATTGACATCCATTTAACATTCAATCTGTGGGAACTGATTTTTCTATTCTAGAGGTTCTGTTAAAATTGTCAAAAATTTGATAATCTTATCATTTCTTATATTAGTTGGCAGATTACAGAGGAAAAGTGATCACAGAGTCGAGAGAGAAAATTTATAGAGTTCTGTCGTGAGGTCATATGACTTCAAAGCTCTTCTTAAGCGACTTCTAAGTAATTATTGAAACTCTCAAATATGCAAAATATTTCCAAATCAGTACTTATGACGATTATGAAACTTCATAGGTTAAAATATTCCATTTGAAGAGAATAATTCGAAATTGTTTTTCATTACATCAAAACTTGTTGGCTGATTTAACCGAATAACTCTGTTATCAAAATCATTCTCTGAAGAGGTCATCGTGATAAAGGAAAAACAAAATTTTTTCAACTAACACTGCTAGCATAGTTTTCAACAAAATTTTCGAATTTTCAGGATAATATAAAGGGTGACCCATTCAGAGGTACTCTTTGTGGAGGGGATTAAGTTGTAGATTACATATGCATCGTGTAAACTGAAGTGGTATTGTTGTTCAGTAGTATCTGACATTTCATAATGAAACGACTCAACTCGGCACAGTGTCTACAAATTGTTCAGCTTTATTAGGAAAATGGGCGTTCTCCGATTAATGTGTATCGGGCACTTAGAACGACTTACGGTCCACATAATTGGCCTACCGAACGCACAATTTGCTCTACCATCACTAAGTTTGAGACTCAATATTCGTTATTGGATAATACTCTACCAAATAGACAACATCCCGCTCGTAAAGAAGAGAATATAGCGGCGATTGGGAAGAGTGTACGTGATGACCCTGAAGTGGCGATTCGTCGCTGTTCTCACCAGCTTGGCCTTCCGGATTCAACGATTCAACGACTTTTACGTGAGGATCTCTCTTTGAAAGCTTACAAAGTTCAATTAGTACAAGAACTAAAGCCGACCGACCTACCGAATCGTTTAAGTTTTAGTCGTTGCGTTCTTGACAATATTGCAGAGGATCCACTCTTTTCGACCAAAGTTTTGTTCACTGATGAGGCCCATTTTTGGCTTAATGGGTTCGTGAACAAAAAAAATGCCCAAATCTGGGATGATGAACAACCCGAAGGGTCTCAAGATTGCCGATAAATCCAGAGAAAACAACTGTTTGGTGTGGTTTAGAGGCCGGTAGAATAATCGGTCCATATTTCTTCAAAACAGAGGACAGCCAGAATGCTACTGTGAATGATGAGCGTTATCGCACCATGATAACAGACTATTCGTTGCCCGAAATTGAAGCCCGTGGTCTCGACGAAATGTGGCTTCTACAAGATGGTGCCACTTGCCTTACAGCCGGTGAAACCATGGTTTTACTGCGAGAGCATTTCGGCGAGCAGATCATTTCACGCTTCGGGCCAGTGAATTGGCCGGCTAGATCATGTACCCCTAAATGAATCAACCATTATAAACAGAGCGGCTTAGGTTAGAAGATAAGTAGACCTTGCCAAAAAAGTGCTAGAGGGTTGAAGGAGATAGCACAGGATGCAACAAAATTCCTTCAAAAATGCATAGAAATTTGGTAAACGTGAAACAAGAATTGACCTGTTTTAGGATTTCGTTGCCAAATATTCACTCTATAAAGCATTTAGCATTAGAGAGATTTAAAACGCTAAAATTGTCAAACATTCTAATGGTAGTGTCAAATTGCAACAGATGGCAAAACTAATATTGCAAGGACTGAAATATCAACATGTTTTAAACATCCACAATAATGAACTCTTTCACTCTACCTATCATTTTGAATTGTGTTATTAAATTCCGTTCTTCTAGACTTATCATTAGGGATAATGGGCCAGCCCGTGATCAAATATAATATCTGCATTAGGTAGTCGAAAGCAAATTTGCTGCTGAGGCCGTTCTCGCGTTTTCAGCATATTTCAATTAAACTGAACAATAATCATTAGAAGATACCATATAATCAGGTCCGAATCTCTTATTTTGCCCTTGTATCTGAGATGGTCCCTGCTCATTACCTGGAAACAAAAAGAGGAAAAAACGAATGAGACCAGTATAATCAGTCTCGAAATGATGGTCTTCGTGGGTATTAGTTTCGCAAATTTTTCCCAAGTTCATAAATAAACATGGTAGGATCGTATTCTACGCGGAGCAGGTTATTTAAAACCAGTTGCGCATGTATATATTTTTCTGAAAATATAGGATTACTCGTTGTTTACATTATAGAATCATTTCATAGTAATTAACACTAGCAAAAAATGGATTCCTGTCTGCAACAATGTTATTAATTCTCAATGCCATATGTAATTGAATGGGTGTTGGAACTGACAATAATGGATAATAAGTATTACTAGATCATGAATTAGATCATATATCGTATGTTCAGGAGGTACATAAACCATTTGACATTCGGTTAGATTTATTAGATTTATTGATTTGGAACGTTGAATTCATAAGGATATCGTTGTCTTCAGAGTGAGAGTGAGAAATAGCTATTATTACAACTAGGGAAATATGAATAGTATATTTCCCGAGGTTGTCAAAGTTACAGAGAGCCCGAGGGATTTATAGATAACCGAGGGAAATGTATTCATATTTCCCGTGGTGTTACAATAGTTTTTTTCTGATTGTAACAATCTAGTATGAAAAAATTATAATTAGATTGTATATTGTAAAAATGAAATTTTTTACGTTGCCATGGGCCATGTTTCTGAGAATCTTGGTTGACTGGTTTCATTTTGACGTTATGAATTATTGAAAAAATGTCGAGCTACGTCGAAACTCAAGCGGTCAAATCTCAAGCTGCCTACAGTTAAGAGTACAAATGCTTTCAGGAGTGGAAAAGAAAATATTTGGTGGACGGTATTTTGTTAGCATATTTCCAAGAGTTGGTATGTTGCTCTGATTATTGTTATTCTTGATGTATGATTAATTAATTTGATCCCCAGTCGCAGAAATATTCTCCTTACACGTTATGGCCGAAACTATCGATGTTAAGATCTACGCTACATCTGAAAGAAAAAACTGATGTCAAATTATTCGATGAAGTCGAAGCATTTGTTATGAACAAAAACAAAGGATATGTTCCTAGCAAATCAGCAGTGATGTCCCGGGAGCAGCTCCAGACATTCTTTAGTGAAGCTCCTAATGACGTTTTTTGGATGTATAAGGTGAAAGTTTCATTTTGATTTCTTCTGTTGATAAGATTTTTACATTCATAATACTGAAGGTTGTTTTAATAATGGAAGTCTGCGGCGCCAGAAGAACACAAGAGTAGATGAATATATGCTATCTTCAGATATCGACGAAGATTGTGGGTCGGTAATCATAATCAAACTCTCAAAGACTAAGAATGATTTAAGCAAAATATTCACTATAATTGATGAAGAAGATCTTGGTACTGCACGTTTGGTGAGGGAGTATTCGGCGTTGCGTCTGAGGCGTTCTTAGGTTCTTCGTAGCTTATAGGAATAAGAAGTGTACTCTTCAGCCTGTCGGCAAAAATACCTTCGGAAAAATTCTGAGTAAGGTTGCTGAATGGTTGGGTTTAGATAATCCGAAAACGTATACAGGCCATTGTGGAAGACGAACATCCGCGACATTGGTTGCCGATGCGGGAGCCTCAATGACAACACTCAAGAGACATGGTAGTTGGAAAAGTTCGTCTGTTGCAGAAGGCTATCTGGCTGACAGTATGCTGCACAAAAGTAAGGTAGCGAAGATGATAGCAGGTGTGGAGGGAGAGACATCTGCAGCATCACAATCTTTGAAGACTGTTTTGGGAGAATCGTCCGAGACTGCTGCTGCACGGAATGTTCTCAAGACAACTGTAGTCTCGTCGACGAATAATTATGAACAAGATATTTCTTCTTTCTTTGTATGTGGTAAATACTTTTAGTGGAAATTTCAACAATTGCAGTTTCCATCTTGTTACTAAATAAAGAAATAAAATATGATTTAACGTTTTGAATGAAATATGATTTAACGTTTCCTTTGGAAAATATGAGTGTTTTATAACACATGGTAACTAAGACGATATAGCTCAATATTGGTTCGATCAGAAAAAAAGAGTTTATTCAATTGACATATAAACCCCTCCGTTAAAAATAGAACTTTCTGAAAAAACAAAAAGCCAATGTACATTTTGGAACAAATCATTTTTATTAATTAATGTAAATATGTAAGTAAGTAAGCATTTATTAATTCCTTCAATGTATTCCGTACAAATTTGCAAGCTTCAACAAGTGTCAAACGTTTTCTCCATGTCCTTTATTAGAATAATCTTTAAAACGTCGATAGTAACCTTCTCAATGGCCTCAATGGATGCGTGCCACCTTCCTTTAATCGCCATATGAAGTTTATGGAACAGATAGAAGACGCACGAAGCCAGATCTGGTGAATAGGGCGAATTATGCAAAGGAATAACGTGATTTTTTCAAAAATTCAGTTACAAATCTCGAACGGGGTGATGGTGCATTATCGTCCAACCACCGATTTCTCGATATTCTGGCAGAATACGACAAATTCTTGACAGCAAACGCTCCATGAGTCCCAAGTAAAATACTGTAGTGGTTGTCTGCCCAGGCAAACAAATTCTTTGTGGATAATTCCTTCTGAATCGTAAAAACAAATAAGCCCAACCCTAAGTTTTGACTTCACCAAGCGACTTTTTTTGGGTATTCCTTCATCCGGCGCTCTCCATTCAGCACTTTGCCGCTTTGTTTCGGGCTCATATTCTAAACACCATGTCTCGTCACCAGTTACAATCGAATTCAAGAAGTTTTGATATTTCCGAGCACTTTTAACGATGTTTACAATTCTCAATTCCATCAACTTTTTGGTCTTCGGTCAGTTTGTATGGTACAAACCGCAAATTTATCTTCATAAGACCCAAAAATCTGATCAAATTGCGGTATGCGGTTGTTTTTCAAATTTTTCGTTATTTTTTATGAGTTCACACACTTTTTCAATATCTCCTATCGATAACCCAGTTCTGGGACGGCCTGATCTTTCGTCATCATCCAGCGTCTCTCTAACCGATTTTAATCTCCCAAACAACTCGTAAACTTGCGTACAGGATAGACAATCATCACCATATGCATTTTGTAGCATTTGGTGCTTTTCATTAACAGTTTTACCAAGTTTAACAAAACAATCAATTGCAGCCCCTTGTTTGAAACTCAATTTCCGATCGATGTACAAAACACACTGACACTTGAATCGCAATAACTTTTGTTGGGTGCATCCAAATGTCATATAATTACTACCAGTTGTCAATGAGGGACTGAGCCATCTACGGGTAAAACATTACAACATATGGCACTAGTGGTACTATTTTATCTTAAGTTCAGTTTCTTTAGGACTATTCACGATGTTTCCGATATTTGCAACTTGAAGAAGTCTCTGTGTTCATTAATAGAAGACCTCAATATATTCAAGCTTATTTTCTACACACAACAATACTGGGGAGCCAGGGTTTATTTCACTGGGGTTTCCTTTCCCTAGGCTTTCATACACCAAATTGTATGGCACCCCATCACCATCCCCAGCTAACATTTGTTTTGCAAGCCAAAGGTTCAAAAGAATATATACAGGGAGAGTCTTGGACCACAGCGTTAATTTTAACCATAGATTCTTGACGATTTCTTTGGCAAAAGAAACATTTTCTTCCTAGTACATTTTTCCAAATTTGGCCCCTTTAAAAAGGGGCGTTGAAATTTGATAAAAAAATTGCAGTTTCACCTGTAATATTCAAAAGACAATATCAATTGAAATGATCTCTTGTAGAAGGTTTTTGATATCAGTCATCCATTTTTGGCATCAATAGATTTATTTCATTTCTTGTGGGTTTCTCACTACTACTGTACAGATTGGTTAACTTGCATGAAAAACAAATATCACTTGAACTAATGGTCCGTATATTGTACTTCCTAGAATCATAAGTCTTTTTTGCAGATAAAATAATTCTTCATCTTTTTCCTAAATTGCACCATTTTTGAAATTTTTGAAGTTGAAAGGAATTAATCGATATAATCATCTGATGAAACATGAGTGAGTGAATCATTTCTCAGAGGAAATAATGTTTTTAAACAATTCAGATTAGATAGTGGATGCTGTGGAAGGTAATTTTCATTCAAACTAAACTACAGAGGTGTATTTGCCCAATGTGAAAACTTGAAATGCTTGTAACTTTAAAGCAACTGAATATGGAAAAACGGTATGGGAAAATAAGTGTTTCTTTTGATATCAAGAATGGTTAAAATTAACGCAGTGGTCAAAGACTCACCCTGTATATATACATTATACCCTTTATAAGTTTTAATTCTCTTCAGATTTTTCAACTTCGAATTAACAATCAAGAGCTATTCTATTCCCAATGAAAATCAAATGCTTTAAAGGATTGAGAATAATTCCTATTTCTCAGAAATGAACGTTTAAACTATTTCATGTTGACTACATCCGCTCTTCAATGAATTACATCAGATCCAAAGTCGATACCGACAAAAAGCAATTTTGATGATACTATAAAAACAAGTTTTTCATTGTTAAAAATCTTCAGGGTAAATCGACTGGCCATAACGCTAACTGGATTTGTTGATGTGTGTACGGAATAATGTTCGTGTCAGTAATTCCTCAGGGCGACCAAGAGACTGACTGGTCTTCGAACGTGCCCAAGGAAACAAGAGCAAAATAGGTGAAAATTACAGACATGGCACCGACAATTTTACAAATAAGGCATGGGCGAGGGCATGGGAGGTACGAGAGTCACTGAAAAATGCTTAATGTCATTTCAGGAGTGCTCTCTTCGATTACTGGAAATGAAAAAAAATTAGATAATGACGGTTTCAAGGTAGGATCGTGTCATCGGATTTACATAGTATTCTCATTGTGAGAGATGCACGTCTATGTTTAGAGCTCATGTCATATTGCCAGTAATAAGGATTAATTGGAATTCATTGGATGGAATACGGGTTGACTGGTTGAGTAGACATAGTGCATTAATTTTTTATTAATCACCTGGGAGGCCATGGAAAATTGGCACATAATCGTACCAGGCGAAATTTCAAGTAATTTCAATTTAGACATTCGAACGTAGATGGATTCCGATCAAGCTGTAAATCAGTAACCATTTTCAGAACTCAATTATGAATAATATTTGAAATTTTATCATCATTCTCGCGAGAGGAAAAAATTTATTGAAAGTACAGAGTAAAAAAAAATTAGTTTTTCACGATTTTCAGCGAAACGGTGATTTTTATCATAAAAGCATCTCAAACAAAAATTTTAGATCATGAAATCATCTATAAATAACGAATCAATGCATTTTTTACATAAATCTTATAATAAAAAAGTTATGTTCAATACTACTTGGTACGAACCTTAGACTATATAAGATAGACAAAGCATTCCTTTGTAAAATGTCGATTTGTTTCGACTCCCTCGTTGAATGTCTTAACCTTATTGAAAGTCTCTTGTGAAACCTCACCCGGCAACACCGCATAAAATCTTTTTCCATTTACTCGAGTTACAATATTTTCAGGTTCAAAATGATCTGAACAAATGAAAATTGCTTTCTATGCCCACATTCTTCTTTTTTCATCGTCATCTGGGAACCTTAATTCAAGAAAACCCCATTTTATCTTATAATAATCTCATTGAAAACTTCCCTATTGAAACTTTCTACGCTACTGAACATGTAAATAACTAAATACTTCGGTTCTAACAATACACTTATCTATGGAACAATAAATTCGGATTGAAATTCCTGTCTTTACTACAACTTTCACACTTAAAATAATAAAAAATAAGAAAAACCTAAACTGACTCTCACAAATTTTCTTCAATTTGCGTATTTATTTTCGATACAGAGGTGGCAACGTGTGTCTTTCAGAACATGTGACTTCCTAATTGTCAAGCAGAGAATGAAGCAGCGTTGTCTTGACTTTCACCTGAATTTCTTTCCATCTGTGGTCTCTGACATAAGATAGTAGAATCAACTCAAGTTTTTCTTTTACTTCTTGCTAATATATCCGATAAGACAGTTTCAATTCAAAATATAAAATTTTATACAATAATTTGAATGAAAATTGGAGAAAAAGTTTTTATTCACAATTACAGGGGAATAGAGAAACCTACTATTTGTTCAGTTTGGCAACATGAAAATTTTTTATGACCTGAGTGGACCAGCTCAATACGTTTACAATCGATCAGCTCTAAGTTTCAGATGCGACACTTTTCAATGTAGTCCAATCAAAATGATGGTGAAATCGGGTTTTTCGCCTATACGGCTGATTTTATATGGAAATAATCAGAAAAAAGCGTAGAAAACTGTGGGCAAAGTAAAAAAATTTCCAAACACCGGGAAGGGGGTGAAAAACATGAAAAACTACCCCAAAATACGATTTTTCGGGTAAATTTCGGAAATATCAAAATAAGTTTCAAACAAAAGTTGTAGAGCGGAAAATTCTAGTCCAAATTATGTCCTTCGCCGTTCTCGAAAGTGAATTTATAACATTAATTTATCTAAGGCAATTTCTACATCAGCTGCCATGCATTGTTCCTTACGACGTAATCTTTCATAAGATTTTACACCAATTATATCATCCCGGTATACATCAAAGATTACAACAGCATCTTCTCGGAAAAATTTGGCGATATAAGACAAGTAGAGACCGAAAAATTGGTTGTAAGTTTTTCCACTAGACCACACTACTTATCACAATAACCAACCCCCATCAACGACAAATGTACAATTGCCCAAAATAGATGGAGATTGAATAGTGACTTTAAAGAATGTATATAAATCAGATTATGGGTTTTTTCTCATCCAACCTTTTTCATCGAACAAACTCAATGGAGATGGAGCAAGCTCATACTTCATTGCTTTCTTCAGAGCTTCAGGATTTTTGCCGAAACCTACTGAAATTCTTTGAAAGAGTAAATACCTATCAATTTTAACATGCGGTTTACCATCGTTCAGATGAACTTCTGTTCCAGCATTTGATAAATTCTTAACTCTGTATAGTAGTGAAAGAGAATCGTCATGCATTTTTATCAATCATCGCGGCCATTGCTTGTTGTCCTTTTTCAATTGCCATATGGCAATTTATTTCAGGCCCACTAAACACACCTGTAGAGATAGATACAACCGTACTACGAGGATAGAAGGGATCATGGGCGTTGAGCCAGAATAAAAGCATCTGGATATCTTTTTTATCACGTGAGATTCTGCTCTCCGCGAGATCGACGTGTTGTTCACTGTTCGATGTTTCAATATTACAATAATTTTCCAGTTTCTCCATAATTTGGAATGCAGCAAGCATTGCAAGCATCTATATCGCATTCGCTAGCACATCAGATTAGAACACCGAACATCGTTTTACCCAAACTGTCGGTTTCCGATACAACTCAAAATTATAGTCTAGGGTTCGATGTAATAAATACAAAACAAAACGAGACGAGAGTCCAAACCTGGCAAATATCGGTGAAGGACATAATTTGGACTAGAATTTTCCGCTCTACAACTTTTGTTTGAAACTTTTTTTGATATTTCCGAACTTTACCCGAAAAATCGTATTTTGGGGTAGTTTTTCATGTTTTTCACCCCCTTCCCGGTGTTTGGAATTTTTTTTACTTTGCTCGCAGTTTTCTACGCTTTTTTCTGATTATTTCCATATAAAATAAGTCGTATAGGCGAAAAACCCGATTTCACCATCATTTTGACTGGACTAATGTAAATAAAGGGGTCTATTCTTATATAGTCTAAAGTACGAACCTCTAGATCCGTCAGACTGCAACGGCTTGCACCCCTTTTTCGTACGCCCCTGACTGGAAACGATTTCGCGATACCATGCATTACAGAAGATGTATGTGCTCTATGCTTATTTCTGTGTTCCGGAAGCTAACCTCTATCGGTGACCTTCAGCGATTCAGCGATTTCTGTTCACGTTCTGTTTCCACGTTCATATTCTGAAGAAATTAAACAGATCAATTTCTAAGAGTAACTTTTCTGAGTTAAATATCTGCGAGAAGTACGTGATCGTTCTCGGTAAGTGAATATTCCCTCCCAGGAATTGGAATTTTGGTGTTTTTCGGTTATCCATGTGAGGGCACGTTTTTATTTTTACTTTAGCTCGATTAACTTCAGGACAGAACTCCTTCTCGGTTTAATTTGTTGCTCTGATGTGATTTTACAATAATTCAGTTTATATTTGTCTAAAAGAAATCGAGAGGGAGCCCTGTTATATATGTCTTTGTATTTTCTAATGCTCTCTTGTTCACTCTAATATAGCTCCTCCCTGGGGGTTAAATTGCATCTTATGACGAAGCCAAGAACATCACAGTTTGATCTTGAGATGAGTTATACCATAGGCTGTTGAGCTACGTCCTTTCACTGGATTAAGCACTGTTAATTTGAGCTTGTGGCATGGTCACCTTCTTCGACTGAGATGAGAATTGCATCGTATCTAGTAGCTGTCTGAATACGATAGAGAATTCGTGCAGAAACCGTCTACATGCACTGATCCCTTGGCATAGAACATCTTCGTGGAATTCACCTTATATCTGGAAAATTGGAGGATGCGCTTGGAGGCTCGACAATTGTTAAGATAAGTCCCTAATGTGTGTTGTACTTGGGAGATTGGACATTTGACACAATTTTGTAATTTAATATTGTATCTTTTATTGTACTCATTATATTTGTCAAAAACCGAGGGGAGTTTTGTTGCTGGGATAATCAAGCCCACCCTGAGAAAATTAAGAGTAGAGTCTCATGCTCACCATCACTACTTAACGTGGCAATTAGCACGTTACACATTGGCGCCCAAACGTGGGACTCGAGGAACCTGGCAACAAATTAATCTCACTTATAACAACAAAACCAGTCTCTCATAGTATTTCGTTATCTACATTTATATATTTTGCTATTGCATGAGTTGATGTTATATTCCTTTCTGTTTACTATTATCACGTGCCTTAACTGTTATCATTTTGTGCTTTTTTAACTCCAATTATTATCTTATATCTAAAAAAAAAAAAAATTTTTGAAGTCATGAATCCGGACTCCTTAAAGAGTCATGAACTCTCTTATGAGGTTGCGATACGCTTGGGCAGGGATGACAGGAGAACCGTTGAATTTAATCGTAAGATTTTGAGAGGTCTTTTGGCACAAGCAGAGAGGGATGGAGGTCCTTCTGAGTATCGGAGTATTTTTTCTGTAGAGGATGACTTTCATGAGCTTTCTCTTTCGATTTCCGATTTAGAATCGAAGATATCTAAATTAACTCATAAGTCTGGCCTTACCGATTTGGCCAAAATTGAGGATAGGTTATCTCACTGTGCTGGTCGCTTGAAACGCATTTCACTTGAGGACGATACCTTGGAGAGTCAGAAGCATGATCTTAGGCTTAAGATTATTGATTTAGAGGCAGATTTCCATGACCACAAGCTCTCGACTAAAACTGCTACCTCCGTTCTTTCGGATCCTGTCACTCTAACTTCTCACTCTTCCTCTTGTGTACAATCATCTAGTAGTAAAGTGCCTGTTTATAGATGGGGCATCAAAAAATTTTCTGGAAAAGAGCCACTCGTGCCATTTCTCGAACTTTTGGATACTTTAAAGATCTCTCGTGGCTGTTCTGATGAGGACTTATTTGCCTCGGCTTCAGATTTATTTGAGTCAGATGCCTGGACTTGGTGGCACAATCACTTCGTTAGAAAATCTTTCAGCACGTGGTCGGAAATGGTGGATGCGCTCAAGGATGCTTTTTTGCATGCAAATTATGATCAGGTTCTACTCGATGAGATAAAGTCGAGAAAGCAGCGTTCACGGGAAAGTGTTGGTGTTTTTATATCCTCGATGGAAGCTCAATTTTATCGTTTAAATGTTAAAATTCCTGAGGTAGAGATGGTTAGGATTATTAGATCGAATTTGCTACCGGACTATGTGAGGGCATTGGTTTTGAGAGATATTGATACTCTGTCTGATCTGACCTCCTTGTGTAAAAGAGTGGAGGCTACTCTTGGGTTGAGCACCGTGAAGTCTCGTGAAGTTTCTCAGGTTAACTTGATTACATGCTGGAATTGCGACAAGACTGGACATAAATACTCATCATGCGTGAGGCGTCGGAATATATTTTGTTATGGCTGTGGAGCCAAAAATCTCATAAAATCGAGGTGCCCTAAGTGTTCAAAAAACGCAGATGCTGGTCACGTTATGGCAGAGGGCGTGACTCCGCGTTTAGATCCTGCCAGAAGTCCAGGTCCAAGCGGCACAACATTGTAGGTACATTTGACCGTGAGGATTTTAATGATTGGTTGCTGAAGGTCAAAGCCTTCTGTTCAACTGAGAAAACACATCCCTTAACTTCCCAGCCAGAGCCTCTTACTCATTCTGTGTGTCCCTTGATAGAGAGAGTTTTTGATGATAATAGACCTTATCTTAGAGTGAAGATTTCTTCTGAAAGTATCTTAGCGTTATTGGATAGCGGTAGTAATGTGTCAATTATTGGTTCACCGTCGTTGTTTTTGCTGAAGAAGTTGAATTTACCTTTGAATTATGATGTTTCCTTACATGTCACCACCGCTGATGGAACTTTGCAGAGTACTCTGGGTTATGTTACTCTGAGTATTGAATTGGATGGTGTCTCGAGACCTGTTAGGGTGTTAGTTATTCCTTCCATTTCTCAGGAAATGATTCTTGGGATGGATTTTATTCAGACTTTCAACCTTAGTCTGAACTTCACTGATTCCTCTTATAATTCTTCAGTGCTAAATTCATCTGCTGTTCATGTGATTAGACCTGCTGATGCCTTGACTCCGGCTCAGAGATGTAACTTGGAGGAAGTCATTGATCAATTTCGAATACTTGGACCGAAGGATAAAATAGGTAGAACTCATCTTCTAACACACTCCATTAAGACGGAGGGATCTCCGATACGTCAGCGTCAATATCCTCTCTCACCTGCTATGCAGTCTGTCCTCAATAGACAGATAGACGAGATGCTAGAACTCGATATCATTGCGCCTGTTACCACTGTTTCTCCTTGGTCGTCTCCTCTTTGGTTGGTGGGTAAGAAGGATGGATCATATAGAGTTTGCTTTGATGGCAGAAAGCTGAATTCTGTTACCCTCCCTGATTCATATCCTATGCCTTTGATTGAAACTATAATTAGTAAGGTAAGCAATGCCTCCTTTTTGTCCTCAGTGGATCTGAAGTCTGCTTTCTTTCAAATTCCTCTTGATGATGAGTCCAAGTTGAAGACTACATTTGCTGTTCAAGGTCGTGGTCTCTTTTGTTTTAACGTTCTTCCTTTTGGTCTGAATAATGCCTCCCAGGCTATGTGTCGTCTCATGGACATGGTCATAGGTTCATCACTGGAACCGTATGTGTTCTATTATCTGGATGATGTAATTATTGTCACCCCTGATTTCGAGACCCATGTTAGAGTGTTGAAAGATCTTGCCAACCGTCTTAGAGAAGCCAACCTTACTGTCAACTTTGAAAAATGTCAGTTCTGTCGTCCCTCACTCAAATTCCTGGGATTTTTGGTGGATGAGCATGGTCTAAGAACGGACCCTGATAAGGTTAGATCCATTTTGAATATCCTGTCCCCACTAACACCACTCAGATTAGGCGATTAATTGGTCTCATTGGATATTATAGGCGATTTCTGAAGGATTTTTCTAGTGTCTGTTCTCCTATTTTGGACCTTTTGAAGGGTCGTAGGAAGGGACAACCTGTGCAATGGACAGATGATGCTAACACTGCCTTCATAAAGATAAAGCAGTTGCTCACCACGACTCCCATTTTGGCCAGTCCGGATTTCTCCAAGCGCTTTATTCTTGCTTGTGATGCCTCAGATGTTGGTGTGGGAAGTGTACTCTTTCAGGAAACCGATGGAGTTGAACATCCTATAGCATATTTCAGCAAATCCTTGTCAAAGTCTCAGCGAAACTACACCACGACAGAGAAGGAGCTTCTCGCCGTTCTACTTTCTATCGATCGATTTCGCCCTTACATTGAGGGAACTGAGTTCACGGTGATAACAGACCACTCTTCCTTGCAGTGGCTACATTCAATGAAAAATCCCTCTCCCAGAATTGCTAGGTGGATGGTTCGATTATCTTGCCATCGCTTTAAGATAGTCCATCGGAGTGGCTCCTGAATACCGTTGCTGATTCCTTGTCGCGAATCCCTGAGGTGGCTGTTCTTGATCTTGGTACCTTGAAAACAGATAGTTGGTATCGTGACATGTGTGACAGAGTTGGAAGGAACCCTGAGTCCTTTCCTGATTTTAGGGTCTCTGAGGGTGTTTTATACAAGCATATTATGTGTAGGTCCAGGTTCTCGGATAACTCTCCGGAATGGAAAATTGTGGTTCCGACGGCTAACAGATTGGAGCTTTTAAGGAGATATCATGACGATCCCTTGGCTGGACATTTTGGTGTTTTTAAGACCCTCTCTAGATTGTCTCAATTGTACTATTGGCCTAAGATGAGAAACTCCGTGAAAGCTTACGTTCGTAAATGTGGGGTGTGTGCTTCCTGTAAGTCTGATAATTTGCCACAAGCTGGTTTGACGGGAAATAACCGAAACATCAATCATCCTTTTCAACTGATATCTGCGGATTTAATAGGTCCATATCCTAGGTCAAAAAGTGGGAACCAGTATGTTCTTGTGGTCACGGATTGGTTTACGAAATTTGTCTTGGTGCATCCTATGGCTAGAGCTACCGCTAGGGCTGTTGCCAGCTTTGTGGAGAATCAGGTTTTCCTTATCTTTGGGGTTCCTCAAATAGTAGTGGTGGACAATGGAGTTCAGTTTATTTCTAGGGAGTTCAAGAGCTTGATCGAGAGGTATAAAGTACAGAAAATATGGTACAATGCGAGGTATTTTCCTCAAATAAATCCTACTGAGCGAGTAAACAAAATGATAACAACTGCCATAAGATCCTTTATAGATGAGAATCATAACACCTGGGACCAAAACATTCACCAGATTGCTCAGGCTATTAGGTTGGCCAAACATGAGGTTACTGGTTATTCCCTTCTTACTTGTGTTTTCATAGAAACGTCCCTACAGATGGCGCATTTTTGGATTGATTTCAGATAATGCTCGCAATCTGGTTGAAGTGGAGAACAAGCTTTTGGATCCATCTCTGCAGCTCAAAGAACTTCCGGAGATTTACAACACTGTCCAACATAGACTGTTAGATGCATATAAGAAAAATGCATGTCGATATAATCTAAGGAAGCGTGACGTTCGTTTTGCGGTAGGTGATAGGGTTTGGAAAAAGAACTTTGTCCTTTCGGATGCCTCCAACAAGTTTTCTGCGAAACTGGCTCCTAAGTATGTTCCCTGTATTGTTGATAAAGTGGTGTCTCCATTGGTCTATGGCCTGAAGGATCAGAACGGACACAAGTTGGGCAACTTTCATGTCAAACATCTTAAGCAGGACCTAACTCTTCGGGAGTCCACCAGCTCTGGCGGGGATGATCATGAGTAGCACGATTATGACCTTTTGCCTCCTTAAACTCTTTCTTTCTGGTGCACCCCTTTTCGATTGGCAGTTGTTGCTTGCATTATCTTGTGTTTTTTTGTGGTTTAGCCATGTTTGGTTTGAGCCTGTGGAGGTTCCTTTTGGCCTTTGGTGCTTGTATTTTCTTCAAATCTCGCAGGTTACGAATCGTCTTTGCGAGTGTTGCCATTAATCTGTCTGGAGTACATTGCGGATATGCAGCTGATAAGCCCTCTTTGGTGTAACCGCCGCTGTAGTTTGGAGTTGTTTTTGAATTTGACGTCGAGTGACACTCTGACGTTTTCTTGTGTACCGGATTGAAAGAATTGAGGCTTACCTTATTTTGTCGTGGATATCTTGTCTGATTTTATCATACATATCTTGTCTTATCTTGCCGCGAATATCTTACCTTGCCTTATATCACATATCTTACTTTGTCTTACCGTGGGTATCTTGCCTTGTTTTATCGCAATGTATCTTGCCTTGCCGCGAGGTACATATCTTACCTTATCGTGCACATCTTACCTTACCTTATCGTACCTTATCGCATATATATCTTACCTACCTTATCGTACATATCTTGGTTTGCCTTGTCGTATGTATCTTTCCTGTGATTCCTTATCTCGATTTTGTCTCTGTAAGCTTATGCTTGCTGGCGCCCAATAAATTAAGCTGTGGTACCCTGGTGACGGAGGGTGTTTTGGATCCGCCATAGGCCTGGGAATGTGACCGTTGAACATCTGACGTGTTGATAACTATATATATATCTGATTTTGACGTTTATCGATTTTGACGTTTATCGATTTTGACGTTTATCGATTTTGACGTTGGTTTTTATCTTTTCTATATACCTACTTGTGTCTCTATGTATCCCGCTAGACTCGCGAAGAGTGTGACCTGTCGCTGGTCGTGCATCAAGCCGTAGCTTTTTGCCCACGAGGACCTTTGACTTTTACCCAATGTTGTCTTTTATTACGGATTTTGACATTTCCCAATTTTGACGCTACCGATTCGGACATCACCACTCTAGGATGTGATGGGGGTCGTGGAGGATGCGACCTTGGTTAAAAAAGTCCTTCTTGTCCAGCACCTTGTTCGAGACCTTCGATTCGGGTTTTGAAGAAGTTTCTCTTTTAGTTATAAAAAGGTAAAGAAAATCATAAAAATCTCGGCCCATTATTTAATATCCTTTGTTGAATCGGTTTATGTTTTATTTTATTTTTCTTTTTCCCTTATATCTAAGCTGGACATGTCGGTACCTATTTGCCTTCAGCAGATAGGTATCTTTCACCTTTTTTTTTTTTTGTTGTGAAAACACCTTGGGGCGTTCTCTCTCGTCGAATCCCTTGCCTTGGCGTATCTTGGTATCTGGCCACCCTCAGTGACCACATATCTCATGACATTTGTTTAGTTTGACTTATATTTCGGGATTTTAATTGGAAAATTTCTCATTCTGAAAAATTTTCTTTCCTGGGTGGAGGTGTGTGCAACGGCTTGCACCCTTTTTCGTACGCCCCTGACTGGAAACGATTTCGCGATACCATGCATTACAGAAGATGTATGTGCTCTATGCTTATTTCTGTGTTCCGGAAGCTAACCTCTATCGGTGACCTTCAGCGATTCAGCGATTTCTGTTCACGTTCTGTTTCCACGTTCATATTCTGAAGAAATTAAACAGATCAATTTCTAAGAGTAACTTTTCTGAGTTAAATATCTGCGAGAAGTACGTGATCGTTCTCGGTAAGTGAATATTCCCTCCCAGGAATTGGAATTTTGGTGTTTTTCGGTTATCCATGTGAGGGCACGTTTTTATTTTTACTTTAGCTCGATTAACTTCAGGACAGAACTCCTTCTCGGTTTAATTTGTTGCTCTGATGTGATTTTACAATAATTCAGTTTATATTTGTCTAAAAGAAATCGAGAGGAGCCCTGTTATATATGTCTTTGTATTTTCTAATGCTCTCTTGTTCACTCTAATATAGCTCCTCCCTGGGGTTAAATTGCATCTTATGACGAAGCCAAGAACATCACAGTTTGATCTTGAGATGAGTTATACCATAGGCTGTTGAGCTACGTCCTTTCACTGGATTAAGCACTGTTAATTTGAGCTTGTGGCATGGTCACCTTCTTCGACTGAGATGAGAATTGCATCGTATCTAGTAGCTGTCTGAATACGATAGAGAATTCGTGCAGAAACCGTCTACATGCACTGATCCCTTGGCATAGAACATCTTCGTGGGAATTCACCTTATATCTGGAAAATTGGAGGATGCGCTTGGAGGCTCGACAATTGTTAAGATAAGTCCCTAATGTGTGTTGTACTTGGGAGATTGGACATTTGACACAATTTTGTAATTTAATATTGTATCTTTTATTGTACTCATTATATTTGTCAAAAACCGAGGGGAGTTTTGTTGCTGGGATAATCAAGCCCACCCTGAGAAAATTAAGAGTAGAGTCTCATGCTCACCATCACTACTTAACGTGGCAATTAGCACGTTACAAGACATTATACGAATTTATGGAATATGTATCAGCTTTCAGAAGGTATTCGTACAAAATTTCATCACAGTGTTGCCAGTGGTCTCGAGAAAATCTTAGAACAAGTGCATTTTATTTTGAATGCCGTTAATCTTTAAAACTGATGGAATTACGTAAATTTTTTACTTAGCAAATCCTAAATGTTCTACAGTTTTTTATTTATCCTAGCGACGGGATAGCCCTTTTTGAAACACTATGTATACACCAATGAAACAAAATCTTATTGAGCAGTACAATTTGTTCAATGTACTTTCGAAACGAGCTCACATATAACCGTTTGAACGGAACTTATTTGGACTCCATTAGGAATTTTTACGGATCAGATTAACGACGTTGTAAGGTTCAACGTTCTCTTCTCGTAAATTTATCGACTTTGTGGCTAATTTATTATTCGTAGTTTCTATCTACCTTCAAAGGTCTGAACGCGGAAGAAATTTCCTATTATGAATTTTATTACCCACTCCAGGAAGATCAGTAATGACTGTCGATAAATTTACATTTCGGAAATTGAAAGTTGATAACGGTATTTAACATTATGAGAGCATGAAATTCTGGGTGATTGGAACGAAATTTGGTGGTGTCACATGTGATGCCGTTTGGGAATCAAGATCTTCAGAGTAAATCTTTCAAGGATCATTTAAACCAGCTCGATATTACATATTTTTGCTTACTTATCGTTTTGATTACAAGAAAATAAATTAAATATAAATTTCTATAGAAATAGTCTTCACTTCGAGTTTTTTTAATCCTAAACACCTACGGCCGGTTTCTGAAACATTCATCAACCCTCATGTCAACTAACACAACGATCATCATAACAGAGATGTCAAATGATTGCATAATTAAGTAATCTATGATCATTTTCAGTTGACACGAGGTGACCGTTTTGCCAGACTATCAATCACAGATTCTGTGACAAAAACTTATATTCTGCGATCAAAGAGGTTAAGATTTAAGAAATGATCATAAATATATTAGACATATACTGTGAATGAATGTGTAGGGCATCACTACTGCGCATGCGCAAAACTTACAAGTAATATAATTATTTCGGGGAATAAACTCATGATGGTTGTGTATGTGTATTTTTGTAATATTGTTTCCAGTGGTTCAGGCATAATTTAAGTACACCTGTGCATTTCAGTATAACTGACATTCCTTCCGAATTTTTAAATGAGCGATTCCAGCTTCCCAACACGGCGTTCGAGTAGGCGCATGCGTAGTTTAAACTATCCTACAGATCTTTAGATGATTAATGACAGAGCAGATATTAGGAATCTACACAAGATATATTCCACTCTTTTCAACAATATAAAATGAACAGACCAACAGAGACCTAGCAGAAGAAATCAAATTTGACACATATAAAATGAATTGACATCATAACTCCAATGACATCCAACAAAATAAGTTGGGAAAAGACAAAATATATTATTTCCAAAGGTTGTATAAGAATTAAATCTCCATTCAACAGAATGTTTTACAGTTCATGAGACATAGATTTGTTTGTTTTTATTGTTATTATGTGAGAATAAGGTCTCTATTCAACAGGATATTTTACAGTTTACGATGCTTATAAATTGTTTGTTTGTTTTGATTTTTGTAATCTTGTGTATGATGTTTTTTACAGGTTGGAAAAAGGGCCCTGCCCGAAACGTTACCAAAACTTCATTATGTGATTATTGAAATTATACCCTGCACATCAAATAATATTGTATCATTACTAACTATACAGAGTAAACACCTATATTCAACATTTGATATTTCATTCGCTTTTTTTTTGCCTACTAAATCGCAAATTGAGCAAGAATATAAATAAACGGGCATATCTTAAAACAATGAGACTATACAGGGTGAGTCTTTGACCACAGCGTTAATTTTAACCGTGGATTCTTGACGTCAAAAGAAACATTTTCTTCCCATAACATTTTTCCAAATTTGGCCTAGTTTAAAAGATATAGGATGTTGAAATTTCATAAAAAAATTGCATTTTCACCTATAATATTCAAACGACAATATAAATTGAAATGATCTCTTGTAGAAGGTTTTTGATAACACTCGTGCAAATTTTGGCATCAATAGATTTATTCCATTTCTTGTGGGTTTCTCACTACTACTCTACGTATTAGTTCAATTGCATGAAAAACAAATATCAATAGAACTAAAGGTCCATATCTTGTACTTCCTGGAATCATTAGTCTTTTTTTCAGATAAAATCATTCTTCATCTTTTTTCCTAAATTGGAGGAATTGAATCGATATAATTTTGTCCAAATTTTCTGATTTTCCCAAATCCAACTCTGTGCTGAAATGATTCAATAATCAGATTTGTTCAATGTTGCCATATTTTATGTCTTTATTAAATATTTTTACAAAAGGTTGGGAAATCTCTCCAGTCTATGGTTCCACCACTAAACACTATAGATGAAATTAACCACTGAACAATTTTTTGTCTTACAATCCCACACAAAAACTAAATTGCCTGTCTAGCACCTTGTTTAATATTTAATCCAGAGTAATATTCCATAATAAATAGAGAAAAATTTTTCCATCACTCACATAGGTACTTCAGTATATTTTCTTGATGACCATTGAAATAGGTAAGGTGAAATGTGAAGACTTGTCTTTATGAAGAGCTGGTTCTTTATAGCTTCATACTTTCAGGGTTCATCAAATTATATCTATTCTAACATAGGAGTGCTTCAAATTAAGCTGATATGAGTTTTAAAAACTTCGAACCCAGTCTCCTAGATTTGTTTTGTACCTTTATAGAAGATTCTTTATTTCATACACCGATTCAACCTGGTTCACAAACTTAGGAGATAATAGAATTTGACTTAGTTTTAATATTTCTGAATGTTTGTTATGATGCATGGTTAATTAAAATTCAATCAATATTGAAACTGGAAGCTATAAGCTCATAAACAAGAAAGATTAGAATAGAATGTATTTTCTGACCATAATCATTTCATACTGAATTGAATAATTTTAAACTATCGAAATTATCCCTACAATATTTTCCACATTCTTTTTTGAAGAAAGGTACAAATAACTGTTGACAGTTTCAAACAGAATCAAAACAACAAGGAACCACAGAACACTATTTTATTGGGAACTACCCACCACAGAGACGTTATAATAACATTTTAATGTGATAATAATTCACTCTAGTTATTCTGAGGAAAATTATAACTAAAGATCAATAATGGTTACAGATACATATTATCTTTCATTTAAAAAAACTTTGCAATTATTAATTTTTTCTCTTTGGGGTGCGGTAATAAATTAATATTCTATGGTAAGGTATTAAAATTTGACATAATCTATGTATAGCCATTATTCAATATTTATGTTTTTGTTTACGTAATTAAAACAGATACTCTGATTATAAAAGCCCAAATTTTATTTACGCATGTTCAGTAATCAGTAATTATAGTCTAAACAGAATAGATTCATATTGATGATTTAACAAACAATTTTTTATTAAAGAACACCTAGTTGATTTTTCAGTATCATATTTAGGTGATCAAACTCAATTTCTTCAAGCAAGTATAATTGCACACCTAAATCTAGGAATACTTGTAATCATTCCAAGTAAATTGTTATTGGGATTCAGTACAGAAAATAATCATCAAGCAAAGTAACATCACTTTAAAATAATTATTCGTAGTGACATCATTCATTGTTGTTGAAGAATTCGAAAAGATTTTCATATTTTTAACAGTATGATATCAAGAGACCTCATAGACCTGTTCACTGGTCTCTGTCAAGGAGAAGAAACTTCAGAAATATCAGTGTTTGGTAAATCATAGATGATTTTTTCTGGCTTTGAGTGAAAAAAAAGCACAGTGACAACCTCTTGCCTTGGAAGTTTTCATAGAAATAATGGTTTTCATGATTTGGAAATTTTAAGAAGAAAATTACAAATGTATGATGATAACATCCAATAGTTCTGAGGTTTTTTCGGAATTTCTCACTAGAAAGGGATGGTTTATAATCTTGAAGTAGAAAGAAATTATAGTAGAACAACAAAAATCTATGTTTATGGTGTTGCATTTTTTTTACCAGAAAATTAGTATTTTGTATCATCCTTCTGGATATGGACCTCATCGGATGAAACATGAGTGAGTGAATCATTTTTTAGAGGAAAATAATGTTTTTAAACAATTCAGATTCATTAGTGGATGCCGTGGAAGGTATTTCATTCAAACTAAACTGGACTACAGAGGGTATTTGCCAATGTGAAAACTTAAAATGCTTATAACTTTTTAACGCAGCTGAATATGGAAAAACCGTAATAGAAAAAGTGTTTCATTTGATCTCAAGAACCTATGGTTAAAATTAACGCAGTGGTCAAAGACTCGCCCTGTATATTAAATTAAATCTGATCTGATCTGATCAGAGAGACAAACTTAATCATCTGACAAAATGCCGGTACCCCTCTTCCGAACACACTGTATTATAATGTATATTTACAGATGCGAACCCACTCAGTCAAATTTTCTCTTTCATACATTTGATGAGTTCAGAGAGGAAATTGTAGTCACACCCATATTGGATGAAATCTTTTTCAAAACAAATCCACAATCGATATATTTTTTCTATTTCTCTGTTTCTCTAGGTAAACTTTGGGATATAACATCTTTGTTTACCGTCGCTATCTTTACGACCTACTTGTGCGGAACTAATATTTGTGGATGGGTAAAATTCCTGTATGTTCAAGATATTGATGTCACATTTTTCTCTTGTTAGATATTCAAGCATTCAAATCCATCTTATCATAATTTCATTGTAATAAAGTACTAATAACGTTGCATGTTGTTGTATCTTTCCAGAAAGATTAATAGAATTCATTGACATTTCTATAGCGGATTTTTCAAAATATCCACTATGGACGCAACAATAGTATTATTTTGCAACGAAGTTTGGATATGCAATATTTCCAGTAATGAGCGCCAGTTACGAAAAACTAGTATTTCCCAACGTGTTTCGAACAATATTATTTCTAATTTTGAATAGGATGTGACTATTTGAATTGAAAAATTAGTCATATTTCGTATTTGATTGTCAAAAAGGTGAAAAATTATATTTTCCTTTCGCAAATAAATCCTTTAATTTGTTTGAAAGTTGAAGAAAATAAATTGCAATGTCCTATTCAGAAAACAAGGTAGGTACCTAGAGATATCGAGGAATCAGATCAAGGAGCAAATATGAAATTGGTGTATGCCAAATTCTGTTTATGGTGTGAACAAAAAAAGAATAACTTATTTGAATGAAAAGTTTTGCTAGCATTTTTTCAAGAAAAAAAAAATGAAATGGGGAATTCGACCTTGTGGATCTTATATTCGATATTAAGAACTCATTTAAGCTTGAACAGAAATAATGACACCATGAAGTAAAATAATTTAACTGGCTTTTTAAACGAGATTCTGAAGGTAATCAGCATAAGAAGTAAAAAGGTTTCAGTAAGGAAAGCATTGCCCATTTTTTGAATGAACTTTCGATGAGCAACATTTAATGAATAAGATAGCAGATAAGATTGTTGGAGTTTCTGGAGCTTGCCGAAATGGTGAATTAAGTTTTGTTCACGTAGAAAATGTAGTGTTTCAGGAAGAATTTGTTAATGTTACCATTCCCAAGACAAAGACGAAAGTATGTCGGGAATTTGCTATAACCGCTGGAGTTTTGACGGTACCTACCTATTGCATCGAAATGGTTAAAATACGTTAATCAAATGCCATCAAATATTGAGGATCACAGATTTCTTGTCAAATATTTGAATGGGAGATGTGAAGTGCCACCTGTAGGTATAAACATATTTGGAAATTTGTCAAAAATGATCCCCCACTTTTAAAACTTTCTTTATATACTGGTCACTGTTTTCGGCGGTCATCGACTACTCTGCTTGGAGATTCTAGAGCTGCTTTGCTGAGAACCAAACAGCATTGAAGTGCAATACGTTTGGCTAAAAGTTACGTGGAGAATTCCAAAATTAATAAACGAAGATTGCGATAAACATTCTTGCAGAAAATTACATGGACAATACCCAAATTAATGATAGACAAAAAACTTCTTTTTTCTAAGATGATTATCAGAAATTGTTCAAATTGGGTAATTTAAATTTATTATTTCCCATCCACGACTTAAAGTTACTAAAAGATCTATTGATCTTTATAATATGTATTACATAAATTTTATTGACTTATAGGTAAAGAAGTTCATAGTTCAAGTAGTTTAATCTTGACAAAGATTCTGTATTTTTTACAATTCATGGCGAAGTTTACTCTTGTCACCAGCTGCGAAATATTTCATAACGTTGATCAGTTTTGAAAATTATCACTTTATTCGTCAAAATTAGAAAAATGAGTTTTTTCGAAATGCATTCTAATAAATGAACCTTTGTTTAACGACATCTACTTAAAATACTCGTCCAATAGGTAACTCTCACTCTTCAGTAAAACCGAAAGTGGATTACCATAGAACAGAGCACCATTTCATGGTAGGTGATCTAGTCAATTAGTAACACATCAAAAACTCTCTTGAACACTTTCTTTTTAAGCTATTTAGGAAATGTCACTATGACGACCAGATAAAAAATTTCGCAATTTCGGCATTTCGAAGGTAATCACCTGATAACAAGCTCTTTATCCTATTTAATTATTTTGAACGCTTTAAGTGAATAAAAACTGTCTAGCTGTTATAATTAGCCCGTACAAAAATGTGGTTATCCTTGCCTTCACAGAATGTTTCGATCAGAAAAACATAAATTTCAAACGTTAATCTGAAATTAAGTATGGTGATTTCGAGTTCCTAGGAATTAGAATGCCATCAATTCGCGAACTTTCAAGATTTGAAAATCCCATTGAATTATGTGCTTGTTAAAAATGATAAACGATTTTCGATTCGTGTTTAAAAATTAATCAACTTCATGAATTTTCATTTCTGAATATAATTAAGTTGTGGAATTAATATTTAGAATTCCATTACTAAGGAAATTATGATTAAACCTATGATTTCAGCTTCACATTATATACCTGAGGATTTTTCACCTTTCCTATCATTTCAACTACCAATTTTTGTTGTTCTCCCTGTTATTTTTTCTGTGTTTTTATTTTGTTTATTTGGCATCTTGAGAAGGAGAATAACATATTTATTTATATTGTAGATAATCGATCATTTTGTAAGAAAAAAAATATTCTTTGAATTTGTCAAATAAACGAATCAATGTATTTTTAATTTCATCATATGTAAACAAAGCGGTTGTTTCATAAATTTATTCAGATTCCAGACACGTGTTTCAGTCTTGCAACCTTGTCCAAGCAGTACATAAAGTAGCTTTATGTTCAAGTAGTAACCTTATGTATCACTTAGACCATGGTGGCAATGCCGAAACACTTGTTAGGAATCTGAACGAATTTATGAATTAAAAACGCTCACTTATAATAAAATTGTTATAATGTTCCATCTCGAGTCAGCCATAAATTCCAATCTATTCAAAAACAATAAACACCACTGGAAAAAATTAAAAGATTAAAAAATCACAAATTTTTGGGTAATTTTCAACATGTCGTCATAACTTCGAGAGAAATGCTCGTACAAAAAACTTTGGAGAAGAGAATTATAGCTTCAAGTGTCCAGTTTTCGGATTAGAACTTCGAAATTTTGTAGCGTCAGTTGTTTTTGAGTTATCTTACCAGTAACAGAAAAAATTTTCAAAATTCTGTTATTTTTTGATCTACGAGCGTGGAAATTATATTTTGTTCTACCACTATGGGGCTTGGATACCCTGGTTATTAGGCTCAATTTTTTTATATGCCTTAATACGTCTATTTTTTGCCGAGATATCGGTCTTCAAATGGAAAAAGATACTTATGTATTTGATTCTCGACATCTCAACAACCAATTATGGAACACAAGTTGAAGGTGGGTTTCAGAGAATTGAATGAATACCCTTTGACGCCTGATCATTCTTTCCTCGAAAAAAAGTTTTTTCCTTTCGTAACACGAATTTAAAAATGCAATAAAAATAAGGCTATTGGTGGTTTTTGGTAAATCAGGCCCTGAATCGAAAATATTGAGGAAACCAATAATGTTAAGTATGCATTTTACAGCCCAGTATGTCCACAAAAACCTTCAAAGAACCAAATTAATCCATGCAGCCATTTTTTGTTTCACTCGATCGAATTTTTGTAAAATCAAAGGAACCCGTTTTTTGCTTTGAAAAGCTCAGTTTCACTTCCTCATCTGAGCCATATCTCTTTTCACAGAGCGTCTTTTTGAATTCCGCGAAGAACCGGCAGTCGCTAGGGGTCAGATTTGGAGAATACGGTGGGTGTGGTAGCAATTCAAAAGTGGATTCGACCATTTTTCTCGCGGTTTTTATTGACACGAATATAGAAATTTTCTCACGATAAACTATAAAATTTATGGCCTCGATTAAAAATTGCGCCACAGTGACTTTTATCAAGACCTACATAATTGTCACAAATATTATAAAATAATCTGCATTGCAATATCATGAAGATACTGAATCACGATATCGATTCTGATAACAATGCGGGTAATTTGAAGTTAGCATAATTATTAAACTACGATTGAATGCTTGATCAATAGAACGTTTTTATCTTGGACAAACTCATAAATTTAATCTTGAACAAATGCTATTACTGTATGGGTGAAATAAAATCAATAACACGTGTAATTTTATAACTCATGAAATGATAGATGAATAACTCAATTACGATAACACGTCTAATTTTAAAATATGAAATTCTGACTTTATCTCAATTGAGGAAAACGTATCCCATTGATAGGTGTCTTTAGTTTGAGGAATTGGAAGTAGAGGCATATCAACTCGTCGTTGGTTTAGATCAAAAGTGAGCTAGCGTCGCACCCACTTTGCAGAGAACTTTCTCGTGTCCAAATATTCATGAATTTTATGATGCACATGTTCAGTTAATACTTTCAGAATGTTTGCTATTTAATTCATTTTCAATTTACGGTCACTCAAAGTCGTTTTGTGGATTTTTAAATGTTTTTCTCTGCGTTCACCGTCTTCGGTGCTTAATTGGCCACGTCTGAACTTAGCGAAGCAATCCTTATTCATTCATTTTCTTTTTTTTATCGAATTTTTCAACGTAAAGTTTCGAATATATTGAATGGAATTTCATTATAGTGGAGGATAGTAATAATTAGATCGGAAGAATCAGCACAGTCTTTCCGTACTTTGCAGGATTCAGAATATAAACTGTGGACAGTATAAAATTGCATCTCACGTAAGGCTTCCTTTATTCGTATTACAATTCTCACTAAAAATAGAAGCGATGTATCAGATTAATATCGATGATCACGTATTTCATTCATTTATATCATCTTCTGGTCGACGCATAGATGATTCATCAATGAAGATAATTCTAGTTTCTAGACAATTATTGTACACATAACATCGAAATAAAATATAGGAAAGATTTGCAATTAGTACAGGAGTTTTTGAGTACAAGCTCAGCAGTCTTTTTTCGGAATCTGGGACAGTGCGATACTGAAGCAACCGTTACAATAAATGTGAAAGGATCAACATTATCAAAATTGAGGAACCAATTTATTTTATAAGAACATATTTGGCAACAAAATCATGAAGCGGGTAAATTTTTGTTGAGCGAAGTTTCAGAATCATACTAAGAAATATTTACTTGTACTCCAGAGGAGCTGCACGAACAAGCTGGGAATATTCCTGATTATTTTTCCGACCCAAATATCGACCAATAGAATTGCACCATTCGACGTCACGTGGTACAACCTACATGGTATTATACAGATAATTTTTTGAAAATTTTCTCTGGTAGTTGCTATATATAAACAAAAAATGATCCAGTCAAATTAAGCACACGTCAAACTGACAGGTTGAATTCAATTGTGAAAATTGGAGATTTTGCATGAAAATGAGTCGATTTGGAGTTTGTTCTCTGTCCACCATCGATAAAAAAGTCAAAGGAAATGTTCCCATTAATACGGAGAAGGCAAAAAAAACAGTTTGGAACCAATTTACTACTTTTTGTACTGAGAGGGAATACACATTGAGTGCTGAAACGAGTGAAGCGCAATTGGCAAACACTATGAAAGATTACGCTTACAATATGAAGAAAATGGATGGAGAAGACTATAAGGAAGGTACAATAAAAATAATGTGGAATCAGACTGCCAAATTACTTCAAGAAAAGTATTTGAACGATTTCGACATCAAAATCAACCCATTTTCGGATGCTGCATTCAAGACCGCTCGAGGAGCTCGTGATGCCAAGCGTAAGGCTTTACAATCTATTCCGGAAAAACGGAGGGCAAGTGCAGCAGCGTTGGAGGAAAAAGATTGGGATGCAATGACCACTGTTTGGGACGCGGAAACTCCTGATGGCCTCCAGAAAAAATTATTCATGATAATATCAGTGGAATTGGCTTGGAGAGGTGGTGAGGGCAGCATGGCGTCAATACATCACTTCAAGGCAGAACAGCGAAATGACGGGGAAACAACTGGGAGAATTGAATACAATCCAATTTTCAGCAAGACCACACAAGGTGGTGATAAAAAATTATCAGACAGCAAGTGGCTGGTGGAGAATCGGGAAATCCCTGACAAGTGCCCAGTGAGACTGTTCCAGAAATTGAGAGAGAAGAGAGATGTCAATATCAAGAGCGACAGACTATTCCTGACCCAAAATCCATTCTGGAATAAAGTTCCAGGCGCTAGGTGGTACAAGGATTCCCCAGTAGGCCAAAACACGATTTCAAAATGGGTTAAGGAGTCAGCACAAAAAGCTGAGCTTCACCTTGGTAACAAAAAAATCACCAATCACTCCAGTCGTGCAACAGCCGTCTCCAATCTAGCGAAATCGGGCCTGGGAGAGCAGCAGAAAATCAAAATAACAGGACATGCCAACAGTAACTCCATCAAGCCGTATCTCCAACTCGACCAGGAACACCACGAATTAATTGTCAAGAAACTGCGAAAGAGTGAGCCTACTGCAGAAAATGCCATCAACAGCATAAACCTCATGCCATCTACCCCTTCTGGGACCATTACCGATAACTCTGACTTGAAGAAAACATGCGTCAATGTTTACAACAATTGTATTTTTAATTGCACTACCCTGATTCTTAATTAAATGTTGTTTTATTCATTATGAAATTCTTATTTGTTAACTGTACATTTCGTCTCATGGTGCAATTCTATTGGCCGACATTTGGGACAGAAAAATAATCTCCGAATACCACACGAGCTTCAAAATTATCTGGTATTTCTCGATAGGTTCCTGCAAACAAATAAAATCGTCAAGTTTTTCAGGAAAAATCACTGGCGCTTCGCGCTCGTGATTTTTTAACCTGAAAAACTTGACTCCTTCATTTGTTTGCAACGAACCTATCGGGAAATACCTGATAATTTTGAAGCTCTTGTGGTATTATAAGTGATTATTTGTTACCAATAAAATCAGAAAAACGCTACACAAAATACTACGAATAATCAAATTATTTAAAAAAAAAACGAAGAATGCCAAAAATCTAACCGAAAATTTCATTATTTTCTTATCTATCTGAAAGATCAAAGAATGTAAAAGCAGTCACATTATCCGAGCGTTTTTAAAGCAAGTTTCCGCTTACTTGATGAATCTGAATCAGTTGGTACATCCCAATATGATGAAGAATATGAAATGAAAATTACACATATTCAGGAGATCAGCTCCTATTTTAGAACATGTGTCGCATCCATTCAATAAAGATGAATTGAGAGCTGTAATTGAGACTAACAAATCTCGGAAAGCACCAAGTTTTGACGAAATTTATCCTAAATTCATCAAACATTTAGGAAAAAAGGGTCTTGTCTTGTTTATTGTCTTTCAATAACAATATTCTGAATTCATGAACCTTTCTTTCTGAATTCCGTAAGGCTAAATTACTTGATATTTTGAAACAAGAAAATCCTTGTGATCCTAATAGTTATCGAACAATCCAGTTCACAGCCTTAGAACTTCAATAGAATCAGGTTGAAAACAGGAGCTGCTTTTATTGATTTATTTTCGGCATATGACACTGTGTGGAAAGATGGATTAATTTTCAAACTCTATACCCATCTGTGTTTGGAAAAATGGTAAGATTATTAGGAAATATGTTATCTGATAGAAGGTTGCGTGTTTTTGTTAACAATAAGAGTAACATTGAAAACGGTCTTCCACAAGGATCAGTTTTAGCTCCTTTACTTTTCAATTTATATCTCGATGGTTAACCCTTGACAGCATCTCAGAAATTTGTTTATGCTGATGACATTGCTATTGCTTACCACCATTCGGATATCCATTCTATGGAAAACATACTATCATCTGATTTGGAGATTTTAAAGAATTGTTTCATTGAGTGGCGATTATGTCCCAATCCCAACAAAACAGAGGTATATTGTTTCCATCTGAATAATCATGAGAAATATAGGAAACTTTTAATGATTCTATCGAACATAATTTATATCCTGAATACTAAGGAGTTGAATCAGATTCATCTCTTAATTACAAGGAATATTTAGATTGTCTCGGCTTAAAACTGAAAACTAGGAATTATATTCTTAAGAAATTAGCTTGTGGTGCTGATGCATCCACTCTTCGCACAGCATATGTAGCCTTAATCTTTTCTGCAGCCGAGTATTGTTGCTCTGTTTGGTTAAATAGGGCACATACACAAAAAATTGATGCACAATTGAATACATCCATGAGAATAATTACTGGCGCCATAAGATCTACACTGGTTCATTGGTTACCAGTTTTGTTTAACATTGTCCCTCCCCATATTCGCAGACAGACTGCAGCTCTGAATTCTTAAAGTAAATATCATTCTTTTCCTAATTTATTTCTAATTATTTCATATTTCACGAAATACAGTTCTCAGATTGAAGTCACGTGAACCATTCTGGTATAATACGTTCTTCAAAATGCACATTAGCGATAAAGAATTATGGAAGATTGAGTGGAACTCTTATGAATTATTAAATAAAGATCTCATTTCTGATCCTTCTGAAAAATTCCAGGTTCTGATCTTCCAAACAAAATTTGGACAGTTCTTAAATGTTTTAGAACAGGTCATGGTCGTACCAATAGCATGCTATTCAGATGGAACTCAGTTCCAAGCGCAAGTTGTGAATGTGGATATGCAGAAGAAACAATACCCCATCTCATCAATAATTGTCCCATATATATGATTCAAGATGGTTTTAGGGCTATCCATGATGTTTCCGATTTTTTCTTGGAAAATTTCAAACAAATTTGATACGTATTTTTCGTATTCAGTTCTTTTTTCTGCTTTTGTCTTTTAAATTTCAAGTTCGATGTAGGCAACTTGAATAAGCCTCTGTGTTTATTAATAAAAGAGCACTCTTTAAGAAAGGAGTTCCTCAAAAAAGCGAAAAATTATGTGTCACAGAGGCAGAAAGGCATTTGTTGGTACTAAGCTGCCTAATCAAACAGTCTCAGGCCAACAAAGGCATCTTTTCTGCCCTTGAGACATAATGTACCATATTTTCAGCCATAAGCATGAAAAACAATTTTATTACTTCGAATTTCAATCTAGTTACACGTTCATAAAATTGACATGGCGCTGTCAGAAATCTCTCTTTGAATTGAAACATTTTGTCGAAAAGTTTCAACTTCAGTAAGAATTGTCTAATAACATACCTACTTAAGGTATTATTGTTTCACACATTCTAATTTGTTTCATAATTTCGACGAGTACTCACCAGAATATCATATCAACTGTATGCAGATGGCGATCACACATGATTGTGACATTTCTCGAACACACCCTAATTATCTCGCAATCTTTCACATAATAGCAGTGCCGAGAGTATATTCGACAGACCTTCCCGTAAGATCTCAATCTCATCATCTCCATCAGCCTTCAATCGCCAAATTTCGTAATGATGGTCAAGGAACCTTCTTCGACCACGTCCAGCTACGTCCAGTTACTTCATTAATGGGTGTCATTTCGAGAGAATCCCATTACGATTTCATTACGTAATTTCATTCAAAACAAACACCGTGCGGATAACAGATCAAGTGGCAGATATCGAAAGGCCTACGGGCCTTCTGGTTCGAATCGAAAATCTACGCGTTTTTTGGGCCCTTAGGGCCCGATATCTGACCACGTCGCTGGATGGACAGTTAGGAATGCTCACGTTTGGAATTGGATTCCGTACGGATTCACGGCAGATGAATATATATGGTTTTTTTTTCGTTCTTAATGATTATCAAAAGTTCTTGATCATCGTTCGCATGCTACCATGACTAGACGAAAATTGGTGTCTTTGAAAACGTAGATTATGCTTTGGAAAATTGATGACGGTTTTTATTTGTCGAAATCCCTGGGTCTTTTCGGACTTAATCAGCTTCACGGACGTATTAGGAGGTTATGGAGTTATCTAATTTGCAGTTGGGTTTTTTTTTCGTTGTTCGATAATGATTACCATACTATGCCACCATCGGAGGCTGGATATGATAGGAGATGAATGTTAATGAGAGTTTTAACAATGAGATGAAGATTTTACCGTCATCCTTCACTACTAAGCTGAATTGGAGAATGATCAGAAAAAATATCGACCACCCAAACTCCAATAACATATTTTTAGATATATTAAGTAATGGTTTCGTAAAATCTCTCAGGAAGTATGAGATAGCAAAGGTTTCATTGTCGCTTTGTAGACTTGAATTTGAATGAATGTTTCTTAGGGTAATTGAACTCACTCTTGCAGCATACATTGTGAATTTGTGGAGTCTTCAGACAAGCTTTCAGGCTGGAAAGAAGAGTACATGGCAAATTTGTAATCTTCGTCGTTTCTTTAAAATGCAATGTTTCTATCATTACTCCAATTTCTCTGTCATTTCTTCTGACTTTTATAACTGCTGGGTCCCAATATGCAACAAACACTAGGATTGCTTTCTAAAGGGCATCTCAAAATTAACGCAAGATTTGGATTTGCCGTAATTTATGCAGTACAGTCTTGACAACCCTAAAACAATATAAATCGACAGTTGACAGTTTACGATTAGTAAAAGCGGAGCGTTGCGCAATAGAACAACTAGTCTTAATTGTTGAACAATATTTCAAAAATAATGAATGCTTGGCGGCCGTAGCTCGAAAATTTCACACAAAATATAAATAAGTCTTTTTTTTATACTGTACATAAATGACATAAACAAGTATATCTGCAACAGTTTCATAAATTTGTATGCTGATGATGCGGTTGTGTCAATATCAGGGGGAAATTTTGAATATGTGGTTCAAACAATAACTAATGAGCTAGACATTTTCAAAAATTGGCTAAGATTCAAAAAACTGAAATTAAAGGTGTCTGAAACGAAATGTATGATTCTTGGTGGAAGACGGAACTGTAGATTGTTTGCTGAGGGAAATTTCAAAATTAAGATAGATTTGGTTACAGAAATGAAAAAACTAGGGGTTATCTTAGACCTGCAATTTAATTTTAAATTTACATGTAGACTATATGTGTGAAAAGTTAGGAAAAAAAATTGGATACTTGGGAGAATTGGGAGAATAGCATATAAACTGTCTGATTGGTCACGGCATATGATTTATAATGCAATAATACATCCGCATTTCAATTACTGTATGTCTATATTGATGTACTGTAATAGTAAAGATTTCAATAAGATTCAAATAATGCAAAATAGAGTGATCAGAATATTGTTAAAATGTGACAGATATGCTGGGATAGGGTATATGTTGTAGAAATTGAAATTTCTGAATATTAGACAGATGGTGGAGGAAGCCAACTTGATTTTCATTCACAAATTTAAAAATAATTTGATGCCTCAATTTATGTCAGACTATTTAATAAGAAGATCGGATATGTTGGGTTATAATTTAAGAACGGATTTAAGAATGAAGAGATTAATTGAAAATTTCCGAGAAACAGGATTTGTGGGAGTCGCCAAACACACTGGTCGTCCTAAAACAAGTCGTTCAAATGTCGATATAGAGACAGTGCGTGTGAGTGACAATCCAGGAATCTCAATTCGGCGTAGTGGACAGGAATTACAAATTTCAAGAAGCTCTGTAGAGCGTATACTCACTAAAGATCTGTGTCTCCATGCTTACAATTAGCACAACAACTGAAACCATGTGAAAAGAGTTTGTTGAATAGATTATTGAGCAACTACAACAAATGAATGATTTTTTGAGCAAAATCTCCCTAAGCGACGATGCACATTTTTAACTTGATGGCTTTGTTAATAGCCAAAATTGTCGCTTTAGGGTTCGGAAAACCCTCATGTTATTGTCGATAAACAAATGCATCCACAACGTGTCACCGTTTGGTGTGGTGGCACAATTAGACTATAATCAAAATGAGGCTGGTCAAGCAGTTACTGTTACTAGTGTTCGATTTCGCGACATGATAAGACAGTTTTTTTTTTGCCGAAATTAGATTGTTGTTGTGGTTTCAACAAGACGGTGTCACATGCCATAGCCCGTGAAACTCCAATTACTGCATGAGACATTTCTAGGTCGTGTAATCTCTCCTTTCGGTGATCAAAATTGACCCCCTAGATTTAACACCATTAGATTTCTTTTTATGGGGTTATTTAAAATCACAGGTCTACGTCAATAAACTCACAACCACGAGTGCATTAAAAGAGGAGATCCAACATTGCATCAACGAAATTCAGTCACATTTATGCTGAACGGTCATGGAAATTTTCGACAAACGAATGCGTATGTGTATGCAAAGCCGCAGAGGCCATTTACCCGATGTGTTATTCCATAAATAACCCTATCCTATGTATTATACTTTATGAATCAATAAAAAAATTAAAATCGAATGATTAAAAACCGTATTTTTAATTCAATTCAATTCTTGCGTTAATTTTGGGTGTTGAGGTCCGAATTATATCTCAAAAGTAATCAAATATTTACACAAAAGTTCGTTATTTTTGAAAAATCTAGCCTGTGGATTTTCACATATACTCTATTCAAAGTTTATTTGTAACTCGGTTGGCCATGGAAGTTTGACACATTTCACTCTGTATATTAAAAAGTTAGGTTGGGTTCGCTATTTTCCTGTCAGATTATTACGCACTGTTGTCTATATCACATAAAGGTCCTAGTAAACTTGGATTCACTCAAAATGCCAATTTACTTCTGAACCTTGAAAAGTTTCGAAAGGTTTGAAATTATTATGGCAGAAATTTCTAAAGGAGCTGCTCTTATTTTGATTGGGATGTTGTATGATAACTTCAAAATATTAATTTTGATTTTCTTCAAAATCAAATGTGACAGATGACAAGTGAAAATTGACTTTGCTTGACATCGGCAACGTCGAAATCCGAAGAAACACTGATGCCAACCCAAGAAACTTAAATCATGGCCACCCGCGATACAAATAAACTTTGAATGGAGTATAATTTTTCAAACTTCTTTCTCTCGACGCTATTAAGACGATCTTCAAATTTCAAATCGAACGAAAGCATATTGTAGATGTTTTTGAGGAAACCAAAATTCAGATTCAGAGATATTTCATAACTTCACATAACTTTGACGAATCGTTTTCGACAAAATTAATTTTTTATTCGTCATTAGAATGGTCTTGACGTTAGTTATTGACCAGCAGAAATAAAGGGATATCATGAAGAAAACGCTGCAGCAGAATCTTCCAGAAATTAGGATAGGAAAAACGACAGAGACGCAATGCGCAAGTTGGCTCATCATGGCGACTTTTGCTCTTCATACATACACAACACGGAGCCTTGGAAAAGGTTATACAAAAACAGAGGATATGGTTTACACTGCTTCTTGAGCTATAGTTTTAGGTTTAAAGACAATGACTGTTTATAGATCATCCTATTAACATCCATGCTACCAAAGGAGATTAGGCAATTTAGATTGAAGGGATTGAAGGGAAATTATATTTAATTTTTAATCTCATTATAATATCTTATCGAATATTTGTGTTATTCAAAAAATGTAGAATCACAATTTCACTAAGTTCTTCTAGCTTAAAAAAATAACTAAAATATTAAAGGTGCTAAAAAATTGATTCAGCCAATAGCTAATAAGTTGAACAACTTATCCCCGAGAGATGATTAAAAGCATAGGTCGCATATATCAATACTTTGACATGAAACTTTTTCATTCCTCCCCTCACACGTCAAAACCCAAGTGAGTGGAAAAGTGACAACTAAATTAAACGGTATGCTAATGACACGCGATAAAAATCACACATCTGCGAGTGTGTGATATGCGAGAAGCCGGGCATACTCGACTTATGTAAATGGTCATTGAACTGAAGAGTTGAAATGCATAGGAGTCGCCATATGGTCTGTGTATAATGCACACGAGGTATAAGAAACTTCTATTATATCTCGCACATAATTTGATCTGAAAACACGAAGTTTGGTCGAACGCCCAATTGAGATGACTAAGTTCTGTTTGAAGATATTGAAAATATTTTGTAATAAACGATTTTTTCACATCTGGAGAGTTGACGGAGTAATATGCCCTTTTCGAATGCTATAGAGTTAGTCAGAACGTTTTTTCGCAAGATTAATAGTTTCAGAGTTACCAACACAACGTTATTCTATTGTTCTACTACTCCTGTCCATCGCAGGGTTGGCAACTTTCGAATACAAGGCAGACTCCGAACCGTGACCTGTTGTGTCCTAACTATGAAACTAGCAACCTTATGAAAAAAAGTGTTTAAGAATTTCCGAAATTTTTTACCAAGGTGTGGTTTTTCGTAAAGAAAATACACGAAGGGTAAAAAATTTTCCGAATAATTTCAAAGCACGAATGGTATCTGGAGAGAATATTTCATGAATGAATAATATGCTGTAAATTGGTTAGCAAAAAGTTAAATAATACAAACAAATTAACATTGAAATTATTTATTATTGACATTAAAACAAGAAATTGACTAGAATATTAACCAAAATATTATTTTTATTCATTATCATTGATTAAATAATTCATTGTTCATTAATAGAAGACCACTCTTGAAGAAAGGAGTCTCAGCAACATATTTCAGCTAATTTTTGTACACATTTTTTCCCTATGCTTCAATATCTACGCCGAATTGTATGGCACCCCGTCACTAACCTCTGCTAACACTACAAGCTCTATTATTGGCTAAACAAAAAATTGTAAGCCAAAACTTCAAGATAATATATGTGGTGAGTCTCTGACCACTGCATAAATTTTAACCATAAGTTCTTGAGATCAAAAGAAACACTTTTTCCCATACCGTTGTTACATAAGATAATATATGAGGTGAGTCTCTGACTACTGCATAAATTTTAACCATAAGTTCTTGAGATCAAAAGAAACACTTTTTCCCATACCGTTGTTACATAATCAGCTGCGTTAAAAGGTTATAAGCATTTTAGCATAAGTTTTCACATTGGGCATATACCCCTCTGTAGCCCAGTTTAGTTTGAATGAAAATTACCTTCCACAGCATCCACTATTGAATCTGAATTGTTCAAAAACATTATTTTCCCCCTAAGAAATGATTCCCTCATATTTCATCAGATGATTATATCGATTTAATTCCTTTCTACTTCAAATATCTCAAAAATGGTGCAATTTAGGAAAAAAGATGATGAATGATTTTATCTGCAAAAAGACTAATGATTCTAGGAAGTACAAGATACGGCCTTTAGTTCAAATGATATTTGTTTTACATGCAATTTAACCAATATGTACAGGAGTAGTGAGAAACCCACAAGAAATAGAATAAATCTATTGATGCCAAAATATGCATAACTGTTATCAAGAACCTTCTACAAGAGTTCATTTCAATTGATATTGTCGTTTGAATATTACAGGTGAAAATGCATTGTTTTATAAAATTTCAACGCCCCTATCTTTTGAAAGGGGCCAAATTTGGAAAAATGTTCCAGGAAGAAAATGTTTCTTTTGACGTTAATAATCTATGGTTAAAATTAACGCGGAGGTCAAAGACTCACCCTGTATATTGGTAATTTTCATGCACTTATGCAATTAAAAAAATTGTACATGATGAATTTTGAATGTTTCTCTATATCATTTACGATACTTGTCATCCATTATATTTCTTCGACACTTCGAACTGAAGTGAATATTGGCCGATCAAAAACCCGCATAAAGAAATTGAGAAGTCAACCGATAACTGGGTTTCAATGAATCGGCAAGTTCATCAAAATTTTTGAAAGATGACTACTGAATAAATCTAGAGGGATCATATGCATTTCTCTCCATATTTTATACTCGTAAGATGCCGATAAAGAGTCTGCAATCTGCGAGAACCTTAATACAAACGGACTGATATAATAATAATTATTTTTAATAATAATTTATTCGGAAACTTACGTACAATTGAAATGAATTTGTTTTTGAGATCCTGTGTAACCTAAGCTGCAAGCTGCAAGTATGTGGCACAGATCTCTCAGTTATCGAATATTCCGAATGGATGATGAAAATAAAATAAACACAAAGGAACCCATCATTTTGAAAAAATACAATAAATCACAGGACTATCTCATAATGAACCCCGGGAAGGAGAAAATCGGTGCAACATTCATGACAGAACATTCAAAAATCTGCCAAATCTTTTTTTAACATAGTGTAAAATATTATCTTATTACTCTTATATTTCATATTCACATATCTCAATGAATGAGAAGGTATATTATAAAACCTAGGACCAAGATATTGATAACTCCGTTGTAAATGACTCCTGAACATAAGTGGTACGTGCAAGTTTTGCTCACATGTCTGGTGGCATAATCATGTACAATGAGACTTTTACTACTACTGATCTGATGAAACAAGCATTCCGAAATATAAAGTTGTTCTATATGCAGTCTGTTACATTGCTCAAATAATTGCTCTGTGCTAAAAGTTTTACTGGCATTGAAGATTATTTTAAGAATATATTTTTGTATTATTTGCAGACCTCCAGTGCACTATCAAATAATCCCCCCACACTATGGCATACCTCAGCAACGACTCAACAAGCGAATCGTAAACTTTCAGCATAAAGGGGACAGTTGTTACTTCAAGCAGATTGTAGAAAATATATGCCAGATTTTTGAGGCGTGCTGTAAGATACTCGACGTGAACTTCCCATCTCATATACTGATCAATATATAAACCTAGATATCTTATGCTAGGCACTCTGCTTATTTTGGGACACATACAACTTGTGTCATCGCAGTCGGATTTATGCACTGCAAGTGTAGAAAAAGCAGATAATTCACTCCCCATCAAGGTGAACATGATAAAATGAGATTTTGCAGTGTTGAGACTCAGGAGGCTTTTCGTCAGCCAAGATTCCACAACCCTCATACCCTGTTCAGCATCTCTATTTACATCATTCTATGTATTCCCCTCAAAAAACAACATTGTATCGTCCGCGTATGACACAATTTTCCCATTGGGTACCTTCAAAAGAAGCAACTGATTCACATAAATGAGGAATAATATCGATCCCAAGATAGTTCCCTGTGGTATACCCATAGTTCTTTGTTCACTGAGCTTACCATTCAAAGAAACCCTCTGTATTCTATGTTTTACATAGTTATCGAGCAACAATCGACAGCTGCCTCTAACACCCACTGCCTCGAGTCTCGACACCGTATCAAAGGCTTTTGCCAAGTCCAGAAACACTGTCATACACATTTTATTTCTATTCATGCCCTCAATAAGTGACCCGTAGAATTCTCCCATTGCACCCCGAGAAGACTTTCCCTCTCGGAAACCTAATTGGTTGGATTGGTATTATCATAGATAATATTTTGTAGTTGCCGACTTTTCAACACCAAATCTCCCATATTGAACGTTTTACATTCTGTGGATTTGCCCCAGTTATTCTCAACAACATAGCATATCAGAAACAAAGGGAATGGTTGTTTTATGATATGGAATTTCGGTAGGTAGGTAGCCATAAAAGGACCCAATAATGTTTCGAAACATATCGATCTCAGCGGCAACTCCATTAAGTTAATGAATAAATATAGGTCTGCCGATTTAAAACACGTATATGCCTTCCAACGAGCTCCGTATGCACAAAAATCGATATCTTTATCGCCCAGATAAAAAACTCCAACGTATCTTCCCAAAGCTAACCGCCAGTCCATATTGCGATACTCCGAGCAAAAATTCTGACACAACCATATATTCTGCCGGTGAAATTCATTCAAGTCCATATCGACTTTTTCGCTTAATCTCATGCAAATTATTCTCATTGATTGAGATCTTAAAATAGAAAATTTAATACGCACCAAAAGCGGAGTTCCTCGGTTATTTCGTATAACAGGTTAGCTTTACTATAGAGGCTGATTTCATTTTGCGCCCAAAAATAAAACTGATTTGCATATGAATTGCACGACAAGCCCGTGCATATTTTATACCCGAGTTGTAACAAGGTAGTGGCACGTTCTTCATGGGTTTGAATTGTTTAATATCTTCTGCAGCGGATGGAATGTGTTCTAGGTATTAATTAAGAACATATTAGCTGGGATTTTTTTACGTCGTTCGTATCTGTGACGAATTCAGGTTGATTTTCCAGTTGTTTCTGATAAAATCGAATGGAAATGTATCCGTTAATCAGCAGGTGGAATGATGATAAACATTCCAGAGTATTGAGAATACACGGCGTCAAAATGGAGCCCGTGAAGTTAGCGAAAAGTTAGAAGCACTATTTCTGGAACTATGTCGAATAATTAGTGCTTAATTGGTGCCTATTGGTGCTTCCAGAACGGCTGCAAGATGATTTTTAGTTTAACTATAATCGAAAGTTGTTTTTTGCCAAGCGTGAAATTAGCGAAAAGCTGGAAGCACCAATTATGGTGCTTCATAATGTTTTTAATCCACCATTATGGTTTTTCAGCCTGATGGAATTCTCAACCAGCGTTGCCGAACCATTTGATATTTCGGTGTTTCTACAGTTTTGATGATATGGGTACATAGAAAGCAGAAACAGATCAAGCGACTGCTTCAATTTCGAGGTTATCAGAACAGTTAAAATTTTCTCGTGATTCATGAAGTTTCTGGACAAGTTGAAGATTTGTACATGATCCTAACAAATTCATCTCAGAAACATTGTTGAGGAGAACATCAATAGCAAACAGTGGAAATAGTCCAAAATATCATGAGGATGTTTTCGATAGCCATAAAATATATATATGCAAGAAATTTTAAACAAAAAAATTTATATCAAAGCACAAGAAACTCTAACAAAAAAAAATAATATACTTCCGGGTGAAAATGGAAGACAACAACATCATCAATACTGGCGACAATCACACAACATCTAGAGATATCAAGAAGCTAGGAAAATTGAAAACTAAATTAGCCAAACAGAAGAATCGACGAATCTTTTTATTACAGTGCAAAAACTCAGACCACATTCCGACTTTTCTTAACCTAAACGTCAAACATATTAAAATAGTCGACCAACAAACTGAACGTAAATTTAACGAAATATTCAAGACATTCCGATTAAAAACAATAAACCTACTGATTGCTAACACTTCCAAAAATATCAGGATATTAAAATAGAACATAATTGATACGACAAGTAAAATTCTAGAGAACAATACCGAGAATTGGATAACTACATCATTAGAGGAACAAGATAGAAGAATTGAAGAAATTTTCAAGAAAATTCGAACTAAACAGAGAAATAAAATCCTAAGGCTGAATAACGCAATTATAATCAAACAAACAGAAAAAAAACTGGGTTGTGAACATCTCTGACGTAAACATTCCTGAAGAAGTTGAAGAAATTCTTCATTTGGGACCAAAATACTGCACACCAATAGAAAAACAGAAGTTTCCTATACACCATATCATTGCAAATATAGAAACGGTGATCGATAGGTTTGATAAAGATACTCAAGCAGAAATACGAAATAAAGTAGTGAGTAATATTACCAATTTCAAAAAAAGGTCTACAAAACTTGATAAAAAACAATTACACCTAAATAAGAAAATTAAAAAAACGAACTCATTCCTTAGACAGAACCCTCAAATAACAGTCCTTAAGCCAGATAAATCTAATAAAACGGTAGTGATGAACACAGATGACTATAATAAAAAAATTTATGGTCTCCTTAATGATGAAACAACATACAAAAAACTCAAACAAGACCCAACAAACATAATTCAGAATAAAAATAATGATCTAATAAAATCATGGAAAAGAAAACTTCTTCTACCTAAAAAATTATGTAATGACTTAAAAATCCATAATACAAATCCACCCCAAATTTACGGACTTCCAAAATTACATAAACAGGATATACCATTAAGACCAATCATCAGCTGTGTGCAAAGTCCAATTTATAAGTCATCAAAGTACATCGCAAATTGTTTAACACCAATTCTTGGAGAAAATAAATATTACGTAAAAGATTCATGGAATTTTAAGGATTTTATAGGCGAAATATCACTAGAAGCAGATGAAAAGCTTTTCTCACTGGATGTCATCAGTCTGTACACAAATTTACCGTTGAACATAGCAAAGGACATCATTATCAAAAATGGAACGAAATAAAGGAATATACTGACCTACCACGAGATGAATTTCTGAAAGCGGTCGATCTATGTTTTTCTAATTCATATTTCCAATTCAAAAATGAATTTTAATGTCAAATTAATGGATGTGGTATGGGGGTTCCAATTTCTGCAGTAATAGCTCAACTCGTAATGGAGGATCTAGAAGAAATGGTTATAAAAAAATTAAAGTACAAAATACCATTTTTCAAACGTTTTGTTGATGACTGTCTTACAGCAGCACCTGAAAATGAAATAGAGGATATTATAAATGAATTCAATAACTACCATCCTAATTTGAAGTTCACCTGTGAGTTAGAAAAACAAAATAACATCAATTTCTTAGATCTGACACTCATACGAACAAACACAGGAGTAAAGACAATTTGGTATACAAAACCAACCTGGAGTGGACGATATTTGAACTTTGAAGCCGCAGTTCCAATGGTTCATAAAAAAAGTGTCGTGTCAGGAATTGCTGATAGAGCTCTAAAACTCACTAGTCCAGAGTTTAGACAACAAACAATAAAAAAAGCAAAAGAAATACTAGCAATTAATAACTATCCTCTACAACTAATTGACAAGATCTTCAAAGACAAAATCTTTAGCCTTTATAATACAGAACGAAAAACTAGAAGAACCGAAATCGAAACCCAAAAATATGTATCCTTACCATATATACAGGGCTTATCAGAAACACTAAATGCATCAATGAAGCATTATGGAATAAACGTAGCACATAAAAACACAAATAATTTGAAATTTATAAACACAAAATTAAAATCAAAAATAATAAAATCTCGAATTGTATCTACCGAATAAATTGTATGGATTGCCCAAAAGTATATATAGGACAGACAACACAATATATAAAGGAAAGAATAAATGGGCACAAATTTTGCAAAAATATGACCGCACTAAAAAAGCATGAACAAACAGAAAAACATAAAATGGATTTTGAGAACTTTTCTATAGTGGAAAAAGAAAGAAACAACAAAACTAGAAACATACTAGAAATGATCCACATAAAAAAAGAAAAAGAAGCTATGAACGATAAAACGGACATCAAAAACTTGGTCCAAATGTATTTCAATCTGATAACATAAATAAGGAAATACAAATTTTCAATCTTCCACTACCAACTCCATCTAGATTAAAAAGAACCAATTCAAACCCAGATTTGGGATTATCACTTGTTAATTCGTACAGGTGTCGCAGCATTAAATTGGAATAAGAAGTTGGAAAAACAAAATCGTGACAGCGCATCATCGTCACATTATTTTACTCATGGCTGACGAAAATATTTAATATTTGAAGATCTTTTAAAGTTTGATTATAAAAGAAAATAATATCTTGACGGACGATTTGAATGAAGTACGTAAAAGCTTTGTGTTGTTTGTTGATATATTTGTGTATTTATTATTATGTAATTTACAGGAAATTGTCGACTGAATATATTCCTTGAAAAAGGAGTAGACACGCGAAACATATGTTGGAAAAATAAAATAAATAAAATAATAATTTAACAATTACCATTTATTAGTAGAATAAGTGCTATACACCCAAGAAATTTTAAACAAAAAAATATATATATATATATATTGGATTCAAACTTTTTCAAATCAGATTATATCATTTTTCATTGTTTCGAGCTCATAGAAACTCAATAAAGATTGAAACCGCAAGTGTATCGAACACATCAAAATAGATCCGTGGAAAATATGGCACTCTTTATTTCAGACTTCCTTGAATAGATCAAAAGCTTTGTATATCACTGTTGGTTGATCGCAGTTGTGAATGACAAAAGGATCTCTGTTGAAAAGGAGATCCCCAGCTGTGTTTTAGGAATAAGAAAGAAAGTGCTTCAAAAAGTTTACAACATTCTTCAGATTTCTTGTAGAATGCATATTTTCATATTTATCCAAACCCAAAATGCGTTACTGACTTAGGATATACTCACGATAGCAGAAAGACTTTCTTACGATAGAGCGTATTGACTGCTTACCTGCAAAATAAAAAATACCCAATTAATAACAAAAAACAAATAATAAAGATGAAATGTCAATAATCCAAAAGGAGTTTTCCTAATACCTTTATTAGCAGAAGCAATGGACCTATCCAAAGAAGTGTCAGATCAAAATTGCAATGGCATGTATCGACAAACAAAACTCAGCTATGTGTTATGAATTGAGATATACTCTACACCTCTTGAAATTCAACTCAAGAAGTCTTAATAAAATAAAATATTTATTGATTCAAAGAAATATAACCACTGTTACTGCTTTACATTTTCGTAAAGCTATAACAATCTAGTAGAGGGATATACAGGGTGAGTCTTTGACAGTGGCAGTGGCGTTAATTTTATAGATTCTTGACGTCAAAAGAAACATTTTCTTCCTATAACATTTTTCCAAATTTGGCCCTGTTCAAAAGATATACGGTGTTGGAATTTCATTAAAAAATTGCATTTTCAGCTGTCATATTCAAACCACAATATCAATTGAAATGATCTCTTATAGAAAGTTGTTGATAACAGTAATGCATATTTTGGCATCATTAGATTAATCCATTTCTTGAGGGTTTCTCACTATTACTGTACAGATTGGTTAACTTGCATGAAAAACAAATATCACTTGAGCTAAAGGTCCGTATCTGGTACATCCTAGAATCAAGTCTTTTTTGCAGATAAAATCATTCTTCATCTTTTTTCCTAAATTGCACCATTTTTGAGATATTTGAAGTTGAAAGTAATTAAATCGATATAATCATATGATGAAACATGAGTGAGTTAATCATTTCTTAGAGGGAAAATAATGTTTTTAAACAATTCAGATTCATTAGTGGATGCTGTGGAAGGTAATTTTCATTCAAACTAAACGGGACTACAGAGAGGTATTTGCTCAATGTGATAACTTAAAATGCTTATAACCTTTCAACGCAGCTGAATATGGAAAAACGGTATGGGAAACAGTGTTTCTTTCGATCTGAAGAACCTATGGTTAAAATTAACGCAGTGGTCAAAGACTCACCTTGTATATAAGTGAGATTATCCATGATCAGAACTATGGATGAAAGGAAAATTTCTTTGATGTATGATCAGATTCTTTGGATGCTATGGTAAGAGATCTTGTTTATCGGTCAACGCCATCTTGTATTGGATAGGTCTATTGGCATATATATAACGATACTTATTAATTCAAAATTAGTATGTGAAAGTTCCAAAAGAAGTGTACTATTTGTAAAAAATGAAATGTGAAAGGTCAAACAGCAGAAGTTGTAATATATTTGGAGGTTAAGACGTAAAAAAATTCGCTTTGATAGCCCAAATATTCAAAACTGCTTGTTTTTCTTCACAGTTAAATTTTTAAGCGATGTTACTCAAGGGTCTATGTTTGTATTGCTGCTCTTCGCGTCTGAACACACATCCTCTCTGACCTGTGTATGTTCATATTACGCTGATGATATATTCATGGAACATAGTTCCTATCCAATAAGAACTACTCTTCAATAGATCCTAATATTTCAGCTTTACCCGTTGAGTTATGTTTAGTACTTTAATGACAGCTTTCAAATAGTAACAAACACTTCTGAAGATATTGGCGACATTTCGTCGATTCCAGTTGATTCCTTTCAATTCATTAAAGACTTCTGGTGGACAAAAGAATGTGTACCAAGCTGAGTCTGTTGATCTTCAAGAGTTTTTTGAGAAGAAACACACAACCATTCACTTCGCCGTGCTTCGAACACGCCAAACGTGAAATGAAGATTAGGAAGATTGTTGATATGCTAGACGAACACGTGCACAATATTTTACATCAGATTTTGAAGATAAAGAAGATATCGGCAAGATGGGTTCTCCGTTTGCTGACAGTGGACCAAAAACGTAATCGTGGGACAACTTTAAAGGACTTCTCCACCTATTCAAGGCCAAACAAAACCAGTTTTTGCGACCATTAGTAACTGTTGACGAAACTTGTATCATCCACTATACACCAGAAACTAAGGAACACTCGAAGCATTGGATTTTTCCAGGCAAGCATGCTCTGAATAAGGCGATTGCAGTGCCATCCTCATTGGCTTCTCAGAAAAAGGAGAGACATTAGGAGGACAATACTACAGTGGCATGAAAAAAGTTGAAATATTGATGGGCAAAGAGTATTGAGCTATAAGGCAACTATGTTGAGAAATAAATATGTCGACGATGGACTTTTCTTTACAAATACGGGTACTTATCAATCCATCCTCGTATACAGTGAGAATTCTGATCCGTTCGAATTGTTCGCACGTAAACCTAGAAAATATATCAATTTACGAATCGGTCTTGGTCGATGTTCGGTTCATTTCTCCCGTTGATGATCTGTAATGAAATGTTTCGTTTGTGTTATTGGAGCATATCATAATTTCTCCGTTATACATAGTCAATAAAGACCCGTCCGTTTCAATAGTCAATAATATCTATTTCCGCGTTTTGTTCCATTTTGACCGTTCCGACATTCTCTCTTTGAAGTGTTGTCGTACCTAGAGGAGTGGTGATATTTACGACCGATATGATACAGGTGGAGATAAGACATAAAAGTGTTGATTGAGTCCAGTTTCTGTCGTGAAATTTCTTGGTTCGATTACCTAGAGGGACCACGTTTCTTGATCGAGATGAGAAGATTCTTGTTTGAAAGGACGGGTGAAGAACGTGTACGAAGAAATGAATGGTCGATTATTCTTAGAGGTCTGGACAACATTCAGAACCAACGACGGACGTCGCTCGGAGAGCACCCAAACCAAACTGAACTAGTATACAAAAGTTAAAGAAATTATGTTCAATAGATTTCTACGATGAGATCTAAGAATACGGGAATAAAAAGAAGTCATTCGATGCCAAATCAAGACTATACGGCAGATGACTCATCAAATCGATGTTTTGATTGCTCGAAAATGCAATTGTTTGAGCCGATGTGTGTCGTAGTAAATGGTGATCCGTCTTCTGCGGTTGGTTTTCTTGATTTCTGTGAAGACAACAGGCCAACAAATGGTCGGGTACCAGTCAGAACTGACTATTCAAAAGTTTTAGTTTTAATTGGTAAGGATATCTGACATGGAACTCCATACAGCAACATTATCAGGAAAAATTATCTATCGTTATACAAGGTATCCCGTAACTCGTCCTCAAGCGGTTACTGGGCGATATGCTAGGTTACACCACTTCTAGCAAAAATTTAAAAAAATTAAAAATAATAAAAAAAAATAAACAATTGTACCTAATAATGGATTTGTGACTGTAATCAATAGCATGGTTATTTAGGATTACGATTACGATTAAAAAAATCGCTGCAAAATTGGAAAATTTGTGACAACAAAAATATACCTATAACCACTTAACCAAGTGGCATAGAATTTTTTTTTATTTTTGCTAGAACTGGTATGACCTAGCATATCGCCCAGTAACCGCTTGACGTTGAGTTACGGGACACCCTATAAATTCAAGTCCAGATTACAGCAAAGCGATGATTCTTCGGAATCAAATAATCTGAAACGACTTTTATGAGCACTACATTAAACATTTTCAGAATACTAATTGAAAAAAAAAACATTATTTCACCGAAAATAGGCCGATTCGATTAATTTTCCACCAACTGAAACTGAATTATTGAGCCCGACCGATGACAATCGGATAGGTTTCTGTGAAAGCATCATACATTGAAATTTCTGTCGGATTTGTTCTGTTTTTCGATTTTAAGAAAAATTCGTATTTTTCATGAATCATTTGGGGCTTTTTCTATAGGTTTGAGGCCAATGAGACATGCCAGGAGATGAGAAATTTCCTGTAGTTCCGTTTTCCCTTTAGAAATATAAATGAACGAATATAAAAGTGTTTTGAAGGATCTTTGTTTTATTCTACTCAGAGGAATTTCAAAAAAAACTCAAACCTCAAGAATGAATTGTTATCACATGGTTCTGAAATATTCGACAACATTCTGACAAGAGTACTCGCTTTCACGTTATGCGATACTTTGTATAATAAATGTTAAAATTTATGAGAGCAGGCAAAGCTTTCCTTCGTAAGAAATCTCTTTATCGTGACATCAATATCGTGTTTGAACAATGCACTTCGTTCTATGCAACAAATGAGGCACCAACAAAGGCACTTCCAACGTTTCCCGATAAAATTGAAACCAACATCATTAAATCAGAGTCCATGACTAATTCCTTCAATTTCACTGAGCGAATAGCTTTCCTTAATCAATCACACTACATCCATTAGAATATATCGCTATTTTTGACCGCGATATCGCCTTAGTAACGCTCCCGGTGTACAGTAGATGACCGTCTTGAATCGCGAACACTGTTGCCGAAACTACCGGTTTTTCGGTATACAGTGTGTGTCTTTGACCACTGCGTTAATTCTAACCGTAGATTCTTGACGTCAAAAGAAACATTTTCTTCCTATAACATTTTTCCAAATTTGGCCCTGTTCAAAAGATATAGGGTGTTGAAATTTCATAAAAAATTGCTATTTCACCTGTAATATTCAAACGACAATATCATTTGAAATAATCTCTTGTAGAAGGTTTTTGATAACAGTCATACATATTTTGGCATCAATAGATTTATTCCATTTCTTGTGGGTTTCTCACTACTACTCTACAGATTGGTTAAATTGCATGAAAAACAAATATCGCTTGAACTAAAGGTCCGTATCTCGTACTTCCTGGAATCATTAGTCTTTTTTGCATATAAAATCATTCTTCATCTTTCCTCCTAAATTGCACCATTCTTGAGATATTTGAAGTTGAAAGGAATTAAATCGATATAATTTTGTCCAAATTTTCTGATTTTCCCAAATCCAACTCTGTGCTGAAATGATTCAATAATCAGATTTGTTCAATGTTGCCATATTTTATGTCTATATTAAATATTTCTTCAAATGGTTGGGGAAATCTCTCCAGTCTATTGTTCCGCCACTAAACACTATAGATGAAATTAACCACTGAACAATTTTTGTCTTACATTCACCACAAAATCTAAATTGCCATTTGCTGTATTCATTGTTAGTGATGTCTAGCACCTTGTTTAATATTTAATCCAGAATAATATTCCATAATAAATAAAGAAAAAGTTTTCCATCGCTCTTCGGTATATTTTGACCGTTGAAATAGGTAAAGTATTTTCTGTCAGGACCTGTTAAATTGAAGACTTGTCTTTATGAAGAGCTGGTTTTTATAGCTTCAGGCTTTCAGGGTTCATCAAATTATATCTATTCTAACATAGGAATGCTGCAAATTGAGCTCATATGAGTTTTAAATAACTTCGAACCCAGACTCCTAGATTTGTTTTATACCTTTATTATCTTTATTTCATACACCGATTCAACCTTGTTCACAAACTTAAGAGATAATAGAATTTGAATTGGTTTTAATATTTCTGAATGTTTGTTATGATGCATGGTTAATTAAAATTCAATCAATATTGAAACTGGAAGATATAAGCTCATAAACAAGAAAGATTAGAATAGAATGCAATTTCTGACCATAATCATTTCATACTGAATTGAATAATTTAAAACTATCGATATTATCCCTAAAAATCTTTCCACTTTTTTTTTTGAAGATACAAAATAACTTTTGACAGTTTCAAACAGAATCAAAACAACAAGGAACCACAGAATACTTTTTTATTTGGAACTACCCACCACAGAGACGTTATAATATTTTAATGTGATAATAATTCATTCTAATTATTCTGAGGAAAATTATAACTAAAGATCAATAATAGTTACAAATATTATCTTTCATTTAAAAAAACATTGCAAATATTAATTTTTTCTCTCCTGGGGTTCGGTGATAAATTAATATTCTATGGTAAGGTATTAAAATTTGACATAATCTATGAATAACCATTATTCAATATTTATGGTCTTGTTTACGTTATTTTTTCTGATTATAAAAATCAGTAATTATAGTCTAAACAGAATAGATTCATATTAATGATTTAACAAAAATTTTTTATCAAAGAACACCTAGTTGATTTTTCAAAATCAAATTTAGGTATTTCTTCAAGAAAGTATAATTGCACACCTAAATCTGGAAATACTTGTAATCTATCCAGGTAAATTGTTATTGGGATTCAGTACAGAAAATACCTGTTCACTGGTCTCTGTCAAGGAGAAGAAACTTCAGAAATATCAGTGTTTGGAAAATCATAGATGATTTTTTCTGGCTTTGAGTGAAAAAGAAAGCACAGTGACAACCTCTTGCATTGAAATTTCATAGAAATGATGGTTATCATGATTTAGAAATTTTAAGAAGAAAATTACAAATGTATGATGATAACACCCAATAATTCTGAGGTTTTTTGGAATTTCTCACTAGAAAGGCATGGTTTATAATCTTGAAGTAGAAAGAAAATATAGTAGAACAACAAAAATCTATGTTTATGGTGTTGAATTTTTTTTACCAGAAAATTAGTATTTTGTATCTTCCTTCTGGATATGGAACTCATCGGATGAAACATGAGTGAGTGAATCATTACTTAGAGGGAAAATAATGTTTTAAAACAATTCAGATTCAATAGTGAATGCTGTGGAAGGTATTTTTCATTCAAACTAAACTGGACTACAGAGGGTATTTGCCCAATGTGAAAACTAACAATGCTTATAACTTTTGAACGCAGCTGAATTTGGAAAAACCGTAATGGAAAAAGTGTTTCTTTTGATCTCAAGAACCTATGGTTAAAATTAACGCAGTGGTCAAAGACTCACCCTGTATATGTTAGGCCCGAAGACCGAAAACGCTCAGTGGCCGGAAAAAACGTCCACATCGCGTTCTGGCTGTCTTCGAATGCACAGAACGCGTTTTGGTTGTTTTTAAACGCTCGCAAAGCGTTCTGGTAATTGTTTAACAGCCGGAACGCGTTTGTCTAACGGCAATTGGTTCAAATGTAAGACCCTGTAGTTTTTTACATATTTAGAATAATAAAAATCAGTTGTTTCCGAACATGTTTGGTACTTGTGGTCTAGCATTTCTTTAAGAGCACTGAGCACATACAAAACTATAGTCTATTTGTCGACCCTGTACCTATTGGAATCAACATGTGATACATTTTTGGAATCAGCTCAGCTAGAGTAATCCGGAAATGGAGACAAAATAGTTCAATTTAAAAAAATGACGGTGATGTCATTACTCGAAAATAATTCACGCTGTATATTAGATTATTAATTTAAAATGAGGTAAATTAAAATAAAAATCGATGTGTTTCAGGATTATTTCTTAAAATGGTCTGATTAGCTAAAAATGAATTTGTTCCATACTTTACGGATACAATTTAAATGTACTATGTAATTCGAAATTTCATTCAAACAGTTCTTGTAAAAATAAGTAACGTACCTATTTAAAGTACACAAAAGTTCGGAAAAACCCGTCGTTTGTATTTAATTGTAGTTTTCAATAATTGAATTGTTTCTAATAAAGTAATTAAAAGAGTTATAAATTCAAGTTTGTTTTGTTCTCCACAATAAGTTGGATTTGTAGAAAATAAATTGAAATTCATTAGTTCAATAAAGAACTTTTCACTTTTTCATTCATGCATTTATATATTATATGCTCGACAATATATGTTTATTAGTGTAACTTTCTTCCTAGAACTGAAAAACAATTATAAGAAATTCAATATTGTTGAAATGATTCGGCAAGAAAAACCGAAGCCATCTTTGGTATCCAATTGTAGTTGTCAATAATTGAATTGTGTTTCAATTTTCAACTTTGTTTTATGAGGGACAATATAAATTTTATCCTACGCAAGTAGAAAGCGGCAAATAATACAAGTCGAACATTAAGAACGCGTTGTGAGCGTTGAACAATAGACAAAACGCGTTCCGGCTGTTTAACAATTACCAGAACGCGTTGCGAGCGTTTAAAAACAGCCAAAACGCGTTCTGTGCGTTCGAAGGTAGCCAGAACGCGATGTGGCCGTTTTTTTCCGGCCACTGAGCGTTTTCGGTCTTCGGGCCTAACATATACATCGATCCGAATACAAAATATCGAAAATATCAAGCTCCTGACCTCCTGTCAGTGCTTTCCTGATTTTTTTTACCTCAGTAAATAGCGACTTTAGTAAATGGAGTTATTTACTTCGTTGATTTTGTGAAAAATGTCAAAATAAGCCAATAAATGGATAAGGCGAAAGAAGAAAGCGTAGTAAATTCAACTGTGGATGTTCTATCGAGCTTAAATTATTGTCTCGGCGTACGAGCGTGGAATATAGATTATCAGAGACCTCCAATGTGTGCCTAAAGTCGTTGTGGGTGTCTTTGATTGGTTTTTTTTTCCATTTCAATGTCATCACTGAAGTTTACAATATTCAAATTAATGAATCTCTCTGGAATCCAAGTCTTTTCATACAATTTTTTCACGATCATCGGTTGGATGTAGGAGCAACAAAAAAATTATTCAAGATTTCAAAAGGGTCTAGTTGTATCTTATTATCATCAATTTTGCATTACCCCCGTATTCGTCCCTTGGACTATATAAGAATAGACCCCTTTATTCACATTGAAAGGTGTCGCATCTGAAACTTAGAGCTGGTCGATTGTAACGTATTGAGCTGGTCCACTCAGGTTGCCAAACTGAGCAAATAGTAGGTTTCTCTATTCTCCTATAATTGTGAATAAAAACTTTTTCTTCAATTTGCATTCAAAACATTGTATAAAATTTTATATTTTGAATTGAAACTGTCTTATCGGATATATTAGCAAGTCGGATATATTAGCAAGAAGTAAAAGAAACACTTTAGTTGATTCTGCTATTTTATGTCAGAGACCGCAGTTGGAAAAAAATTCAGGTGAAAGTCAAGACAACGCTGCTCCATTCTCTGCTTGACAATTTGAAGGTCAAATGTTCTAAAAGACACACGTTGCCTCTTCTGTATCGAAAATAAATACGCAAATTTAAGAAAATTTGTGAGAGTCAGTATTAGGTTTTTCATATTTTTTATTGTTTATTACTTTTCATCGAACTAAAAATGGTTCGTAAGTGTGAAAGTTGTAGTAAAGACAGGAATTTTAATCCGAATTTATCATTCCATAGGTAAGTGTATTGTTAGAACCGAAGTATTTAGTAAATTACATTTTCAGTGGCGTAGAAAGTTTTAATAGGGAAGTTTTCAATGAGATTATTATAAGGTAAAATGAGGTTTTCTTGAATGAAGGTTCCCAGATGACGAAAAAAAGAAGAATTTGGGCTTCGCTGTAGGGATGGTCAAATATTTGCCCAAAGAAAGCTATTTTCATTTATTCAGATCATTTCGACCCGAAGATATTGTGACCCGACTAAATGAAATAAGATTTTATGCGGTGTTGTCGGGTGAGGTTTCACAAAAGACTTTCAATGGGGTTAAGACTTTCAATGAGAGAGCCAAAACAAATCGACATTTTACAAAGGAATGCTTTGTCTATCTTTTATAGTCTAAGATTCTTCCCAAAATCTACCGACTTCGTACATCAAATTCTTCATTACAGTGAATAAACAACACGTTCGGCAACACTGCTAACAAACCAGGTACCGTACACAGAACATGTCCGCATTGTTTATCTATTCTCATCAATGAAACTATTCACCATTTTCAATCTGAGTGATTAATAGGCTCTACGGTACGCGATAATTTATAGGAACCCACGGTATTTCTGGCCGTACAATGCAAAGAACGGTGCAAGCAGAGCTATCCTCGCCTATAATTGTCACCAGCTACAAAGCAGCCTTGGGGCGAAGATTTCGCGACCTAGATATCCGACAGGAAAGGTAAGTGATTTTTCAAGCATTGCCAAAAGGCGAGAAGAACCGTTGGAACGGCGCGAAGTGGCTGGTGATTCCACGAAGGCGTTTTTCGGCTGTGGGTGATCAAGTGATCATGAAAGAACCGTTCGGATATGGTAACTACGATTGATTCTGATTTCACTAAGAATGATTCCCACAGTCCCAACTACCTGGGGTCAAATGGATAAAAAGCATTATACAGAAATCACTGAAATTGATTTGTCCATTCTGATAGCTATATTCATCATGACACCATTCCTTGTATCTCGAACACTACTCATATAACAATACTAAATAATACTAAAAAAATCATTCTAATGGCTTTATTGGTTAAGGTACCATACAACTGCACCAGCTTCACTACACAAAATAACACAAAATGTTAAGAAAGTTAATAATACTAAGCCATGTAGCGGATAGATTATTGTAGCGGATAGAGTAATACCTGAGACACTATACATAATACGGAAGTAGAAGATAGAAGAACAAATATATCACGCCCAGAAGTCATTGTAGCGGATAGATCAATATAACGGATAGATCGGTATAACGGATAGATCAATATATACTGAGTAAATTAATGTAACGGATAGAGAAATATAGTGAATAGATAAGTACAACGGATAGATCACTATATATTTATATTCTTTCGAACTTTTGGCTTACCATTTTTTGGTTAGCAAATAAAAAAGCATGTAGTGTTAGCAGGGGTTGATGATAGGGTGCCATGCGGTTCGGCGTATGACATGAAAGCCTTCAGTTTCAGCAGAGAGAGCAATCTAATTCAACTCCTGGGTAGTTAGGATAGAAATTAAGTCTATAAGTGAATCATTGTAAGTTACAGCTAATTTCTTATATTTCTCATGATTATTCAGATGGAAACAAGATACCTCTGTTTTGTTGGGGTTGTGACATAATCGCCACTCAACAAAATAATTCTAAAAAATTTCCAAATCAGATGATAGTATGTTCTCCAGAGTATGGAATCCGAATGGTGGTAAGCAATAGCAGTGTCATCAGCAGAAACAAATTTCTAAGATGATGCCATAGGTAAACCAATGAGATATAAATTGAAAAGTAAAGGGGCTAGAACTGATCATTGAGGAAGACCATTTTTCAATGTTTTGAAATTGCTACTCTTATTCAACAAAAACACGTTTATACAGGGTGATTCCGGAGGAGACCGTCAGATTTTAGGTGAAGTATACACTAGTCAAGGCAGTTTCGAAACAATGTTTGGTTTATGGTTGTTCCGAAACTATATTGACTACTGTATACTTCACCTAAAATCTGACGGTCTCCTCTGGAATCACCCTGTATAGCGTATAGATACATAGAGGATATTGAAATTGTATATTTAAGACCTTCGTCTTAGATATAAGAGATAGATATAAGACATAGAGGATATATTAATAATAGATGATAGATCGCTTTAGCGTATAAATCAACATAAAGGGTATATTATTAATAGATAATAGTTCAAAAAAGTAGATCAAAACCAGCTCTTGAGACAAAACTGATAATACAGGAAAAGAAGGGAAAGTACGAGTAAGTGAAAAGCTCAATTTAGTATTTTTCTAATTATCAGTAATGGCAGTGGATAGATGAATATAGCGAATAGATCAATATAGCGGATGGACCGCTACAGCAAATATATCAATGGGCGCCAGTACCTGATAATACATAATACGAAAGTGAAACGGAAAAGAGAATTCTTTACTCTACCGAAAATTTTTTCCACGTATCCCTCACTCAATAAATGATCCAAAGCACCATAGAAATGTTCGCACGTCGATCCATTTTGTTCAACTATTCAGAGAATTGCAGGAATCGGTAGATTCGAAACTTCAGAGTCAATATTTCTCAGCCTACGGGTCAAATTTAGCGTGCAATCGATCAATTAAATATTGGACTTGTATACGTGCTACCGTAAAAAGCCGCAGGGCCTATTTGAGCAATGTCATATTTCATACATAATGGCTTTTGAATTGAAGAAAGAATCTTGTTTATAATTTTGGCCATATTGATTCATTTTAGTCTACCTAGAACCCATTATTTCAATGTGAAATTCAGTAATTTCTGAATTAACTTGAAAAACTGTCCATTTCTTTCTGAAAACAGAGAGTATAAGCTCGGCCGGCATACTCAAGTTTGACCATGGAATCATATCAATAAATTGCACCTAATTTTTTTCTTCTGTCAAATTTTGTGAAAATTAGGATAAAAAATTTTACAAAAATTCCGAAAACTGTGGAAATATTCGATCATATTCAATTTTATCTGAAATATTGTCATCGTAGCGTTCTATGACGAAAAGATATAGGATTATCTTCGTTTATATATAGAAGACAAGGAAGTGAATAAAAATAAAAGCTACAAATACTGAAGAATGGAAATTTTCTTGTACTTCTACAAACTGTAAGTTTGGTTACTATTAATTCAGGGTATTTGTTATTTGTCTCGATCAATAGAGTTTGACTTCCTGATGAAGAATACAGCGTCAAACTTGAGTATAACCATCCGTCCGGAAGTACACATTTACTGTTCCAACATTGTGTAAATAACGAAATGATGGAATGGAAAAATTGAAACATTTTAAAGCAGATCCTCGACCAAATCCAAACCAAAACCGCGTAAAACTACTAATATTCACAGTTTACGTGCAAATGTTAAAATCTGAAGAATCTGTGTCAGTTCAACCGTAAGGTTATTGCCTCGGATCGGGATATAGACGTGACTCATTGACTGTAAAAATATGGGTGAAGAGTCCTCCGTTCTGGCAGTAAATGGAGTTTAATAAAACGACGAATGTATCGATGTTTTCCTGAAATAACATGTGTTCCATTTGCGCTGCAACGAAATAGAAATAATCGGATTTAACGACCTCAGAAGATGAGTTATTACCGTCCATGAAGTTGAAATGTGTGAAATGGCTTCGGTGATTGGTAATGAGATAATGGCCACCCTCAAGTAGGAAGCGGTATTGTCGGTTATTTGCTTTTAGTTTATCATTCCTGATAATAGTTGCAATAAATCTGTTAATTGGCCAAGGAGTGAGCTGCTGGACTCCCAAGAAGTTACGAATGTCATCGTAATCAACAGGTTTGATAGTTCGATACTTGTGCCTAATTGTATAATAAAATTTTTGGCGCCTCACATATGTTATGATCAACATTGCTCCAACAGACTACAGATAATTTCGTTCGTTTCTCTATAAGTTAAAATTAATTCCTTTTTTATTTTGTTTTTCGAGAACGGTTCATTTTATCGATGAACACAAGATTTCTTTTTTTATCTTATTGCTCAAGCTCTCCAAATTCGTTTTTTTTTATTCCTTATCATACAGGGTGTTGAAAATGTAAGCATTGAAATGTGCAACCTAGTCCGCATCTAAAAGAGCTCATTTAAATTTAAGGCAGAATTTCAAAAGGTCCTTACTACGTGTCATCATATCAAATATTCTTAAAAAAAAAGTCAAGAAAAGATATACAGGGTGAGTCTTCAACCAATGCGTTAATTTTAACCATAAGTTTTTGAGAACAAAAGAATCAGTTTTTTCTATACCGTTTTCCAAATTCAGCTGTGTTAAGAAGTTTCTAGTATTTTAAGATATTAAATTGGGCAAATACCCCTCTGTAATCCAGTTTAGTTGACAATTACCTTCCACAGAATCCACACTTGAATCTGAATTATTTCAAAACATTATTTTCGCTCTAGAAATGATTCACTCTCTCATGTTTCATCAGATGAGGTCCATATTTAGTGGCAGATACAATATACTAATTTTTTTCTGGTAAAAAAATTCATAATTTTGATGTTCTATCGAAATCTCTTTATACTACAAGATTATAAGCCATCCCTTTGTAGAAGGAAATTCTTAAAAATCTTGCAATCTTTACAACTGATTTTATAAACACCTGAAGTTTTGACGGGTTCAAGTTTAGATTTTGAGTTGTATAATATTTTTCCTAAACTGGGACGTCCTGAAAATGTTGTTTCAATATCAAATTTCGAAAAATAATCTTAGATTTGCATTGATAGTTCATTGATAAGTGATATGAACGAAGCTATTGGTAGTTTTCTCCTTGATTGTATAAAGGAGATTATTGGTTATTAGTTTTCTTTTGTTTTTAATCAGTTTGTTCACTAGAAAAATTGAAAAATTGTTATTAGTTGCATTCTGAACGCATGAACCGTTTCTTCGAAAACGATTGACTTATCATTTTATTTTTACGTACGCGAATAAAAAGAAGTCATTCGGGGCTAAGTTAGGACTATACAGAAGATGACTCATCAAATCGATGTTTTGAGTTCTGAAAAAGGCATTTAATACAGCCGATGTGTGAGAGCTCGCATTGTCTTGGTGAAGGGTGATCCGTCTTCGGCAGTTGGTTTTCCTGATTGTGTACTCTCACTCAGAATTGACTGTTCAGCATTGTTCTAGTGGTACAATTGCGAGATGTTCAGTTTTTGCAAAAAAATAGGCGACCATTTGCTTGGAAGTGCTTCGTGCGCAAGCAACTTTTGTTGGATTTGGCTCATCTTGAAACACCCATACAGTCAACTGCTGTTTACTTTCGTGCTCATACGCTTAAATCCACGATTCATCACCTGTCACGATGTCATAGACGTGCTTCGAAGCACCGCGATCGTATTTTGGGAGCATTTCTTTGAACCAATCGACACGAGCCTTTTTTGAGCGATTGACAAATTGTGTGGGATCCCACGCGAACAAATTTTTTTGACGGTCAAATGTTCATACAATATTGAATGTATGCCGGTCCCACTAATGCCTTAGGTTGTCTCAATCTCACTATATGTCACATGACGATCTTGCAATATCAGTTGGCGCACATCATCAATGGTTTTCGGAATAACAACTGATTTTGGACGACGATCACGAAATTCATCTTAGTGTGAACTACGACCTCGGTTGAATTCACCATACCATCGATAAACACTAGTCCTTGATGGAACTTCATCGCTGAAAATTGAATTAAGTTCATCGATGCACTGTTGTTGAGTTAATCCACGTCGAAAGCTGTAAAAAATAATCCCACGAAAATGTTCACGATTTTTTCGCTTCTGTTCTCCCCTATTTGATGCCTGCCTTACCCAATTAGATTTAACATAATTTAATGCATTATAATTTCGCGCAGACCGATTACTTTTGACATTTCCGGCTTGAGAACTCTGCATTTCACCAGTCTCCAAAAAGGTCAAGATCAAATCGGGGCGAAATATATATCCATAAAGAACCCGCGCAGTAAATATTTCGACATCGTGGATAAATGCTCGGTCCGGCCGTCCATCAACTAAATCAAATACGCACACACCAATAATTAAAGCAGTTTCACCACGAGAGCGTCGAAAAATGAAAGTGGCCGACCGCCGTAAGAAAGTTACGGCACAGGTTAAAAATCCAATAATACGGCGAAACCACGTCTGTAATATGATCTATATTCGGCGTTTTTTTTTTCTATGCCGGCACACGGCCGAAGTGAGAATGTTCTATGGGAGAGTGGCGGAATTCTATTGAATCTAATAAATTCAAAGTGTCGAAAGGTGGAATGCGGTCGATGAACTGAGATAGAAGTTTTTAGTTATATGGAAAGTGATGGTCGTCGGTGATTGCAAACGTTGTAATAATGATAATAAACGTGCATTAATCATTATTGCAAGCGGTATAATAAAGGTTGATGGATTCCTGGCATATCTTCTTCAGTTTCAGATAAGCCATAAACATTTTCTTCTAATCTCATAATAGTTAACCCAAAATAAAGTATTCACCTATTGTGAATTACAAACTTATTTACTTGAAATTTATACAAAATATGAACAGTTTAGTGAAATACAATTATTATTTTTATCTACATTATCATTCAATCACTCAAATCAATCTATCAAGCCGTCTTCGAATCTAGGATTAGGTATGGTGCAATGTTTTACGGCAGTTCATCTGGCCTAGACTATGTATTTATATTACAAAAAATTTAGAAAGCACTGACGTGAGGTCAGATTGCTTTGGCGCTCTTGTTGAGCTACTTGAGAGTAAATATTCAAACCATAACAAATCTATAAGCACTCTGATCAGGTGAACAATAGTCTTTTCTCGTACTATGGTCAATCGAATATCGATCTTTTGATGGCCATCGTTCAAAGAAACGTCAGTCATGACATATGTCATTTCAGCCATTTGAATTCTATCTCTATGATTTCCAGTAAAAAATGAAAAATATTATGCCAACTGACACTGATTGATCATATTTTTCAATGGAATAAAGCTGTGTTGGCCATCAATGAAAAATTGAGGATAAGTATCTATATCGATCACCTCAATATATTTACGGATTTTTATTGAAAGCTACGAAAAAATATCTTATGAGATATCGATCACGGATTAAAAATTTTTTTTGGGAATTTTTATGAAAATTTTAAAAAATGGCGTGATGATTTCGTGACGATTTCTGAAAATTTTGCGAGCCGCTTTGTTGCAACCTCCTTCAACAATATTTCAAGTATCAACTTGATCGGATGGATATTCTAGTAGTTATTGAGGAAACAAAATTTCAGATGCTCATAACTACTGAACCATCTGACGGATTTGGCCCAATAACGAACTTGACCGAGATATTTGGACAATTAACCTATTCTGAAAATATGAAAACTCTAGCTCATCTCTTTTGGATGCTAGAGAGGATACGGCCGGATAGACTCAACTTTCTCCACGAATTCTTCATCAGGGAGTCGAACCCAATCGATTGAGACCATTTTCGGCTCGATATTCCAAAATTACAGACATTCGGGCAAAATGATAGGCATTCTGTTCGGGTGAACAAGAGCGCCAAAAAGCGCTTTAAGAAGAATTTTAGGCCTAGGAAAGAAGGAGTCATGCAGGAACAAATTCAGACAAAATGGTAACCTAACAGCAGCTGCCATACACATACAAGAATGCCTGCTTTTTCTCTTCAAGAATAGGAATAACTTCACTGAGCTTTCCACTGGAGCTTATAACACAAGAGCAACATTATTCATGTATCCCTAACATAGATTGACGCTGACTAAGAAAAATGCTGAGTATTGATGCGTGAAATATTTCAACAAACTTCCAGCTTTCATAAGAATTGAATCCAATCTACGGCATTATAAGAAACAAGTTTTTAAGTTGTTATTAGTGATTGAACCTTATTCAGTTAGGGAATTTTCAGAATATCATGCATGATTTATTTTTTACTGTCGTTTTTTTTTTATTCTTTGGTTGGCACTATTTCTTTTCGAGGTTTTATAATCATTATACATATGTCATTTATGCCTTTATTGTAAATAAAGATAAATTATTATTATTATTATTATCATCATTATTATGATAATTTTTATTTTTCTTTAACGGAGAACCTTTTTTCTTCGAGAATTTCGTGATAGTCGTCCAGAATCAGTTGTTCCGAAAACCATTGATGATGTGCGCCAACTGATATTGCAAGATTGTCATGTGACTTATCGTAAGAATGAGACATCCTTAGGCATTAGTGAGACCGGCATACATTCAATATTGTATGAACATCTGACCGTCAAAAATGTTTGTTCGCGTTGGATCCCACACAATTTGTCAATAGCTCAAAAAAAGGTTCATGTCGATTGGTTCAAATAAATGCTCCCAAAATACGATCGCAGTGCTTCGAAGCACGTCTATGACATCGTGACAGGAGATGAATCGTGGATTTACGCGTATGAGTCCGAAAGTAAATAGCAGTCGACTGTATGGTTGTTTCAAGATGACCCAAATCCAACAAAAGTTGCTCGCGCACGAAGCTCTTCCAAGCAAATGATGGCTTGTTTTTTCTGAAAAACTAGACATCTCGCAATCTGACCACTGGAACAACCCAGAACAGTCAATTCTGAGTGACACGGGGCAGAATTGGAAAAAGTGGTTTTGGAATAAAGTGTTTCCATTTGCTTCAAGAATCAGTGGTTAAAATTAACGCAGGGGTCAAAGAATCACCCTGTATACAGAAGTAACATGGTGGGGGCAGTAGCCTGAAGTGTATTCTCTTCTATGTGTTCTGCAACGATTTTTGTGAGTTGGGCCTTAGATTTCATCTTCTATCGGCATGCTGGATATTCAAATTGGTTCAAGTTTGCATCTACGCGATTCAAAAATGAAACGACAGACACCACAATTGAAATTTTCAACTGAGCATTGAAATTTATTCATGCACCTTCACTGAAGTGCCACCACGCGTCAAAGTATCAATCTATGATAGGATTTCATAAGCATAGCATATTTTTGGGAGGCTTAGCCTCAAGGTGTGCAGGTTAACAAATACCTTTGTTTTCCCAATATCGACAACAATCAGCTGTTCCTTGATGGATGTATCGCAACTCAGAAAACCGCAGAGGTGTCATTCAATTGAATTAAAAAATCATCTACTATCGGCCCACATACGGATTTGCATCACTCATTATTAGGCTAATTACTACCTAAACAATAATAAATAACCAAACTATCCCATCTGAATTAATAACAGTAAACTTATTATTCATAATTGGAAACCCACTTGTGCGAAGGTATTCATTGCCACACATACCTTTAATGGACACCTTCCTCGATTAGTGCCCTAGATATCACTGCTAATCGTAAAGGAATATTAATGCTTGATTGAGTTAGGCCCCAGGCTGAACAAGATATCTGTCGGTGTGGCTCTACTTATTAATCTTATTTCATTTGGCGCCATTCTTCTTTAATTTTCGATACATCTGTAGCCATATAAATTCCGCCATGACTTCTAAACGACAATTTTGTTCAGTGACGGCATCATCTATTGAGGAGGTTATTATATTCGTTTTCAGCAACTGTTCAGTCCGTTCAAGATATATTGGCATCAAGAGAGGCTATTAAAAATCGAAATTAAGTTTGGAATGTCGGATCGTACATCTAGAGTTGTAGAATTAAGGTAAAGCACCGACTACTCTTTCAAGGCTTAATCTGACAACAGTATATCTTAAAAGGCTCTATATGTTCTAATCGATGGATGAGGGTGGATAAGCTATTGAAAGCGTCCACTCCAGAGTTTTTATTTGCACATCAGCGCCACACAAATGTCGACGTCATAATCTCAAGTCCCCAAGCCTATTTTCCCGCCTTTTCAGTCCCCATTTAAAGTGTCAGCACTTTGTTAACCTTTTTATTATGCCCCTATCCACTTCATTGTCGATTTTTTCAATTGGCCAAAAGAGAAATCAACTACATGTCGTCGAGGTCAACCGGTTAGCGGCTACCGACGCTGTCAGGCCAAATTAAGAAGTGAATTCTGTGCATCCGGTGCGATCAGTTCTCAATCAGGAAGAGAATAACGTATCAGGGTTGTTGGATCCGTAGATCGACTATGATAGTCTGGCCGAAAGTGTCACGCGAAGGCCATTACAATTGCACCATTCTCGTTTTCGTCTAGGTTCGTTAGTCCATATCTGTCAATTAAGGCCGGTATTTGGAGCAAGATTATTTCGATAAGTCATTAGTTTGTTGGATTGAAGATTAATCTGTGATCGAGTGAAGTCAGCCGTCCAATGGGGTCAGTAAGTGGGTGATTTGGACTTTTGGTTAGGAAAGTTTGTTTGATCGATTTTATCTGGAAATCTTACCACTTGTATCCATGGTATTAACATAATCAATGAAAGTCTTCTGAATTTTAGAATATGTTTATAGTTCACTCAGGAATTATTGACATGCAAGCATAGGCAGTGTTCTAGGAGCTTCATTTTAAATTACAGAAATTGACTAGAAACTACTGTGGTTTCAGTCATTAAATGATAAATAAATATTATGATCCGTTCATGATATATTGGTGACCAAGTAAGCTCAATAAAATAATTAAAATCCAATCAGAATATGATGAACAAATAATTGAATTTAATAGTATGAAGGACAGAAATCCTTGAAGTTTGTTACTTAATACCGCTTAATACTGTTCATTGGTCTATATGTCACGGAATCAGAGAGTTCTAATGCTATAGTTGTTCAATATATAGTCATCAAAGCAAGCATTCAAAGTGTACTTTATTTCTAGTTACAGAAAATCATTGAAATCTTTTGTGCTTGAACCATGGACATGAATTATAACCCGGTTTTTCCCAATCCTATCTCAAATCCATCTCAGAATTAATTTAATACTCGAAGATGTATGCATTCCGCTAAGTAACGAATGTATTTCAACCAAATAATTTTGAGGGATGATAAATATTCCAGTTCTATTAAAGAAACAATCATAAATTGAATTTTATTGATACCCTGAAGTCAATTGAAATAGTTGAAGAAAGCATTAAAAATAGAAGAGAAAAAATAGAACTGGATAGTCAAAATAAGCATTGGTTGCATATAAAGTATGCATGAGTTCATCTAAAATTTTATATAAGAATTCCATTTTAGGCTCAAATTGTTCATATATTGAAATTCCTAAAATTTGATACGCATAGTTCTAAATGCTAGATGTTAGGTAGGTAATAAAGCGCCTCCTCTGCTCCTTTTTTCCTTACAATTCTTCGAACAGTCTTCGAAAAATCTGAAAAGAAAACAAAGCTGCGAACATACTCAAACAAAGATTTACTTTCTCAATAACTATCTCAAAGTCAATATTATGAAATATTAAATATGTAAACATGTGAAAATTATAGATAATCGTTAAGTTAAGATCCAAATGACAGTTTAGCAGCAGCTAGTGATCTTCAAAACGAACGACAAATGTATGAATGGGTTTAATCACTCAAATGTGAAGATCTTAAAAATAATAAATTTTTTAAAAGGAGAAATGTCACACCACATGAACTTGTGAGAAGATAAATAAAACGAAGAGTTCACTCTTTTCATATTTCATTAAGTATCTTTGTAAAACTCGGGATGAGATCCTTCAATACTCCAGACTCTCTCCTTCGTCATCATCTGCATCTGCCATCGTAAAATCTTCTAAAAATTCAAACCAGTCGATCAGTAACATAATAATGAATTGCTTCAGCTCTTAAAATGAAATTCCTGGGTGGTAACAGAGTTTAGATCTTGAAGAAGGAGTATTGTCGGTATACGGACGCAGACTCGAGATTCTAATACCCACTTTCAGACATGCCTGTAGATTATGATTAATGATCCAACGAGACGTGTGGGTTTAGATATTGTCGACCTTTATTTTTTTAACTAGAGATAAGATAATAAGTTTGGAGAGGACGATTTATTTGATCATGAGAGTAAGGTCGATAGGTACTGGTCGGGAGGTCAAATGAATATGAAAAAAGATCATGCTTTCAAACATCCATAGAACTAAGCAGATACCTTTTCAGTGTTGATCAACTTATAGGTAGTCGTATATCAGAGCTTAGGTACCCCTTTTTAAGTTCAAATTCTCTGATGTTATCATCGTTATTTCAATTTCTTTTCTATTCTTGCCCCTACATCCATTCAACATGATCCATCTGTCATTCTTCTTCATCCAATGATTTCACCTTCAGATTGTCTAGTACTAGTAGTAGTATTATCTTCATTGCTTGTTATAGACCATTCTAGATATATTGTTGTCTACAATGTCATCTTCCTTTTCGTACTATTTTTTTTTGTAGTTTATTTAACCGCTTTATCACTTTGATTTTTCACATCATCTCCTCGTTTTCCATTTATGTTAATTTTCATTCCCAGATATATGAATTGTAGTACTTGCACAATTTTTTCTCATCTATCTCTATTTACACTTTTCTCTGTTCCTATATAATTCTTAAAACATTAGGTTTCTATTTTCTATATTTTTTTTATTTTTAATGTTTCATAATTTCAGTCATATGCTTTCTCATAATGTCGACTATGGTTCACTCAGGCGAAAAGCCATTCCGTAGAAAGTTATTCCACCGAAAAGTTAATCCAGAGGAAGTTCATATTGGCGAAAACTCCAGCCTCTTACACCTAATTCGCCATCAAGTCAGAGCTCCGTTGCATTTCATCTTTGTTTAATCATTTATGAAAAGTATGTATGAAGTATGGAAGAGGTAAGGCATCTTTAACTATGAACGTTGTTGGATAGTTTGCATAGTCCAAGGAAAATGTGGAGTTTCAATTCTATCCGATGAATATTATTAAACCATGACTATTGACAATAGATACCGTTGAAACAACAAAATAGTAACCTCTATTCGCTGATTTTTTCGATCTATTGTATATGGTCATGCTCTAACCTTAGAATATCGTATTTTCATCGCATTTAATAGAAACCTCGCTTTTTCCTTCGACAAATTTTCAACAACGTTTGTATTAAAAGTGGCCCGTCTTTTCCAAACTCCATAAATTATTAGACGAAGATTAGAGACAACAGAGCTATAGCTCGATGGCCAATTTGGTGTAAATAGGTGGAGTTTTCGCCAATAGGGGTAACTTTTCGACGGAACGACTTTTCTACGGAATGACTGAGTGAACCACATCGAAAAATTCGATAGCTGCTACGAAAATTTGGCAAGCATCTTATATTCGTCGATATTTTCTAATATTTTTCGAGAAAAGTTGTATTCAACCAAAAAAGGACAGCGGGAACTTTGTTTTTCACCAAATATCCCTTTTGGCATAAAGATTATTGAGAACGTAATATCTCTGTTTAAAAACAGCGGAAGTCTATTTTTATACCTAACAATAAAATACTTCTGCAAGCAAAAGTTACTTCAGAACTGAGAAATAATCTAATTGTCATTAGTGAAGCTCGTCTGCCGAAAGAAATCTTCCGCGTTAACTTAAAATCCATGAAGCGCATTAATAACGTCCAGAGGATGAGAACAGAGACGTGTCTAATTTTCCGAGAGAAATAAAAGGAACTTTGGGCCATTCCTATAAATTAACCCGTCATCTTTTTCGAATTTCTATTAATAGGATGCCGCGGCGTCTCGGAATATAACCAATGTCCGTCGTCTGTGTGTACCATCCTGTTCTTATGTCTTGCCACCAACGTAGTACACTTCATTACCGACGTTACGAATCATTTTAGGAGCGACCGTTAAGTTTAATTTATTTTTTGTCAACGTCTAGTGTCGTCCGCAGACGAGGTATAGGTACTTACAGGTTGGGCGGCTTCAGGATTGCCCTCCAGTCAACCTCATTCTGCGATCTGAATTGCCTCATCCAAAGTTTCTTCGGATTAGCTTGTTTATTATTTAACTTTTGAGGTCGTCGCGAAAACAGTGTTTCTCGGAACGTTCCTAATATAGTGGTCTATTTGTCTGGTAAACAAAGCTTATATACTAAACCACTCCAAATAATAAACAAATGAATATTTGAGAAATTATGGTGATGGCTATATTCAGCATCTATAATTGATGTCGTTCCATATGTCAGCTTTTTTGAAAATGACAAAAGATGTCTGTTGAAACGTTGGGAAGAAGAAAAATCAGAGAGTGAGATTCTGTTGGCTTTCATGGCTGTATCATGTGACAGTTGGTAATCCTGGCCCCTATGAGGTTGTAATCCGCCATTGACTTATTTTGTCATGAAAATATACATAGTAGAACTCGGGCATGCATGAATATTTAATGGCAGTTAACTTCCAAAAACTAAAAGTACTCATAGAGAGTAAAACATAAAGAAATCATACTCTTATTCGAATTTCAGGAGGCTTTTGAGTATAGATGCCAGATCCTTCTGTTGTCGTGGAAATTGGAGTTAGAGTTCTAAAATTTTTAAATCTTTCTGTATTCTATGTATTTATTCATTATAAATCTTTCGAGAATGTTTGTTTCACGTTGTCGCAGAAAGAGCAGTGTCTTTTTCAGTAAACATAATGTATGCTCTCATTAGTCTTATCATATCAGGTCTTCTATGCCATATTCTAGAAGTTGATACATTTGACCTGATTTCGCATCAACTCTACAACACCTATTTTTCTAGCTTAATTCTATATAGTCATGAGATTTTTATGCAAGGAATTTTCAAACTGTACGCTCTCTTTCTTTCGATGTTTCTCCAAATTTTGCTTGAGTAGGTTGTAGGCGGTCAACTGCAGTATTTGCATTCCAATTTTTTCATTGGCCGGTTCAAGATGAACGTCAAAGGCTTGTCCTTCGTGGTCCCTTCATTTTGTCAATATTAAACCATGTAGAGATTTGAACGCACTACTATTCAAGTTCTATAATCTGTCAATTTTCGTATCAGTCACACCAACTGCGAAAATAAAATACAAAAGGCATTAGGAGGTATAATCTGAATTTTTCATTGAATTCCAATAAATTTCTTACAATTCTTGATTGAAATAGAGAAAATATCGACTAATACTAGTTGCAGAAGGCAATTCCAACACTCATGCGTTTCGCATTCGTGTTGGAATAGGTGCCCATTCTGCAATTTGTATTAGAATATACTATTCTAATTGAAGAATTCCTTATCTTTATGTATTACCTTATCAATTAATGACAGAAGCAGATTAGAAATCCATATATCATGTCGTACATATCGATAATCTATTAAGGAGATTTGTTCTATGATTTAATATTCATATTATCCATTGATACTATCAACATCTATCTCTGATTTTTCGGCATTCTATCTTATGTAATAACAAACATTATCGCTTCACTCGGTAGACTCGTCCTATTTTCCTTAATCAAATTATGTCTTGTGTACATAGTGAACATTAACTTAATTCCGAAGCAATGTCGTGACCTTCAGAACTATAATTATGATTATAATTATCAATTAGCCAACTTCCTATAGTGGTGCCAATTCATTTCCCACTTCTATGTACTACTGACATGCTGTCAAGAAGCCTACATTCTTTTGATTTGAAAAATTTCCAGAATTCGGGACTTCTATCCATAATCACTATGTTGAATTGAAGGTTTTATTAGTTTAATTCATCCCAAAGTTCATGGAAGAATTTACAACATTTCGTAAATGGCATTTCTCGGTTTTGGGCTTTAGCATTCTTCCCCATGATTATTGTTGGATAAAAATATACAAATCTAAGGTACAAACTGAGATCTCTTCATAAAGTAACTGCTTATCTTCCGAAAGTTTTATGTAGATAATATTTTCAGTTATTATATACACGATAGAATTATATATTTAGCGAGAATAAAACGTTTGGATATGTAAATAACTAACAGCGGTTCAATAATAACATGCAGTATGTAGATATGTTTTATTAGTTCAATATCAGTAAATTATTTACAATACAAGAGCTGAAATGAAGAAGCGTAGATGATCATCTTGCATAAGGTTAATACCACCCCCATTAGCGGCAACCCTATCAAAAGAGATTATTAGTAAGCTGGTTTAGGATTAGGTTACTGGGATCCAATTAGTTGTCAGAAGCTGTTACGACTCAAGGCATCTAAATTGAATCTCGAAGCTTCTGTGGAGGGTTAGAAGAATGAGAATTGATTCAATGATGTAATGTATCCACCACGGCCACTCATCTGAAAACTCACCCGATTGCATTCCAGAGCTTCCGCAGAATGTTCCTCTTTCTGTCGGAAACAATTGGAACATTTAGTTTTGTGGAAGATATTGGGCGAAAATTTCTTGCACTGTGACATGATGCACTCTCACGATTAACGTAAACAACGCACATGTTATCCTTGGGCATCAAAACGACCCTCGAAACGAGGCATTTTCCGTAAACACTACAAAACACACGTCTGATGTCTGTCAAATTTCAAATTTGACCACGATATATTCGACAGTCACGGGTACCAACCAAACATATACGAAACAAAACGATTCACGCAGACACACTCGCACCGCTCGCTGCGATGTTTAAAAACTTCTGACTGTGGTTATGCGAACAATTCACTTACTCACGTTCGGGAGTCTCTCTACCAGAAGGACGCAAGCGCACGTTGTTCCGCTATCACGTGTTGCTGCCGTATTTTCTATGGCTATTCTCTATTCCAAATCAACGCTGGCATCTATCCGTTTATTATACGTCGGACACAAAGCGCATCTCGCATCCCCAATCGGACGGGACAGATTATGACACTCAGAACACCGTTACTTGAAATGATTTTGAGTCTTTGCCGTGAACATAAAACAGACTTGAATCACAGGAACATAGCATTTTCCAGAATGGTGGAAAACACGGAATAGTGATTGACAGTTTCTTGCAGCACAGATGACGGATCTGGATTGTTTACCTGAATTTTTGAACAATGGAATAGTTTCCTATAACGTGTACGTGAGGGTGCTACCATGTAAATCATTCTAAATATTTTGATTCCATTCATTCATTCAACGTCGCCAAGGAATGATTGACATTTTGCATTACAGAATTCTTCATTCAGAAACTTTCAGAATATTTCATGCAATTTTATGTTGACTATGAACAACTTTTCTTGTGAAACTGAATTGAAAAATTCACTACATTGCTGTATCATCTGATATATTCAATTCTGAAGCAGTGAAACTAATATAAAGTTTGTCAATATGATTTGCCATTTCCTCCTCAGCTTTATCTTCAGCATTAAAAACAGCTTGGAACAATTCTCTTCTGACGCCCCTTTGGTATTTTGTCGGAAGACCTTTGGTTACGTTTTGTGAGTCCTCTTGTTTATGCGTTCCTACCAAATGATGCTGACGTGATTAATCTATTTTATCACTATTCTGAATAACTCTTCTCACAACCAGATCAGAAAACAATGTAGATCTTTTTAATCTTTTACGGTTGGAATTCTCGGCTGATTCTCCATCTCCGTCTACGTTGGAAATCCATTTTTACAGGATTGGAAGAGACATGAGGAATCTGATTTTTTCTTCAAAAAATGGTGTAAGAAATTCCATTTGGTGTTGGTAAGTCCAAACTACCTGTTGTCCATTTTTCTTCGTTGCCTTCGAATTACTTCTTAATGACAATCTCTGACTTGTTGCCATTGTTGCTGAACTGCTTGATCTATAAATGAAATATATATAGATCTTATGGGTAATCGGATATTTCCAAAAAATGTCTGAATTTTTCAAAGATATTCTCGCGTATTCTCACGAGATTTTGAAAAGTCGAGACTGAAATTTGGCACAGCAAGGCGAGAGCATAGCTAGCGACTGCTTCACGTCAAAACGTCACGGTGGGTGAGGGCCCTTAAACTGATTTAGAAAATCATAATAGCACATTCTAAAACAAGTTGCCTTCTGCAACGAGTATTAGACGATATTTTCTCTATTTCAGTCAAGAATTGTGAAAAATAGGAATTCAATGAAAAATTCAGATTATACCTCCTAGTGCCTTTTGTATTTTATTTTCCCAGTTGGTGTGACTGATACGAAAATTGACAGATTATAGAAATTGAATAGTGCATTCTAACGCCCAATTGCACCGACTTTTTCTTAAGCGTTACTTAACAAATGGGCCTTTAACTTAAGGGGTAACTTAAGATTCAAATGATTTGCACCAAACCAGTTCCTTTAACTAAGGGACCTTTAATATATTTGAAGTATGGCAACGTCGCATTATCTAGAGTATTCAGCATATAACAGAGATGTCTCTGGCATACATTGACGTTATACAGGGTCTTTCACGAGGAACCTCACCCATATTTATACGGGAAACTACTGAACGTATTTTCATGAAATTCAGCACTTATAAGTATTTCACGATGCTAATGAAATCTAAAATATTTTCAAGGCATGAGCACCTCCGTTTTTTCCGGAAATGACGTCAACTTCCATTTTTCAAATTACAACACCATTTTTTTATTGCAGAAACAGATTCCTTAGAAAATTTCAAGTTATTTTGATGTAACATTTTTCAGTTTTGGTAAGAAAATTCTCTCTGAGCGGGAAAATTCGAAAAAAAAATCGAAAATAGAGCTCCGCTGAAACAAGAATAACTTCGAGGTTTTTGGATGGAAAATTTTCATTTTTGGGATTTTTCAAGATGTAAGTTTGATGTATCCACTCTAAAAATCGAAATCGCGATTCATGATACAGGAGGTGAAAAAATCGCTTTCAAAGTTAGGGATGACAAAATCGTGAAAAATCAATTTTTTCAAATTAGAACCCCATTTTTCTATGGCAGATATTGAATCTACGTTAAAAAATAATGTGAGTGTATGCATCACACCCTAGCCCTAAAGTGGATATTTTCTGAGTTATTCACAAAAAACTGTTTTTCGTCTTATATGGATGTTAATTTTATTCAAACTGGGATTTAACATTAGATTTTTATGAAATATCAGTGTTAGGTATCACAACTGAACGAAATACCTAATAAGTTCACTCTGAACAAGACTTTGTCAGCCTAAACCTTTTGAAGAAGTCCATTTGCGACATTGCCTCGTAATAATTCGGTCTTACAAAATTTCTTCTTGGATAGCCCATCTCAATAAATTCAAGAACCTCTATATCATCCTCAAAAAAATTCTAAACATGGATCTCATCAAAACCTTCCATCCTACTGAATTGTTTATGTTGTTTGTTTTATAGGTTAAGAATTACTAAAATTTGTTAAATATGCTTTAAGGGACGGAAGTTGGTCAATTAACTAAAGTTGGTTTAATGGCTGATTCAAGAGTCATTTAAAATCGGTGCAACACGAACTGGCCGTTAAGTGTGATTTAAGGGACCGTTAGCCTAACTGACCCTTAAGAAAAAGTCGGTGCAAACGGGCGTAAGATGTCTAAAATACTGGTGTGTGCACTCCTCCGATTTTGTTTTACAGTTTGGCGACATGGGGATTCTTTCATTTCCTCTCCGACAGGTAGCGCCACTCAAATCTATTCGAATGTCAGTTTCTGATAAAAATAAATTATTTATTGCGTTATTCGGAATTTTTGTATGAAAGTGGGTGAAAAGTGGTTATCCATTTTTTATAATGCGTTTTTGTATTTTATGTGGACAGTCTAGTGCTGCGGATGATGGGGTAATATTATGAATAGAGCAGTTGACGTAAGGGACACTAACCACAGTGGATCAACTGGAGGATTATATTGAAATCCTAAATAAATACAAATAATGTTTGTTTTCTTATAAATTAATAAAACACATACATAAATAAGCATCAACTTACCATAAATCAGGCTTATATAATCTTCATAGAATAATACTGAAAACATTTATGTTTGAGCAAGAGACCATGTATTAGTGAAAAAAATCATACTTCAATGTATTCGAAAAAAATGGATAAACCATACTAATTGAAAGCATTACGTGATCAGATCCCGCATCACAGGAATATTTATTTAAAAGCCAGTTCATCGGTGAAATCCATGAAATATTCGTCTAGTTAATTTTTCAGGGGAATAAAATAAATTTCTTCAATTTTTGAGGTTAACTTGATTTAAAATTTCAAAAAATTTTGATTTTATGGTCAAGCGTTTGGGATGAAATGAATTGCCTTGTGGCTCCCTCATGTGAGTATAAAACTAAACAGTCGCCATGTCCCAAAATGTAAAATGACGTTTCCATTCAAAATTTGACAAGTGCACACACACAGTATTTTAGACATCTTAGTGCGTTCAAATCTCTACATGGTTTAATATTGACAATTGACATGCAATGGACGCGAGTTGACATTCGAAAGGATAGGATGTCAGTGTTGTAAACCACAAAACGAAAAATATAACTAAAAACAATACTATAAGGAGTTCATTACAGCACTGCTTTTAGTACTGTAATGAACTCATTACGACACTGAAATAGAGAAATTATATTACTCACCATCAGTATAATAATTCAGTTCTTCAACTATCTTCTCCCACAATTCATCCTTTAGTTTAGGTTCCTTGTAATCTTTATGATGAATATCATATAAGGCATGATAACTTCTGACAGTTTCAATTAAGTTTTCCATAGTACTCATCTTTCATCAACATCTTGCGATTAATGAAGTGTAGAAAATTCGATAATTGGCAGGAATGTACATTTTGATGATGGAACTCGTATAGAATTATTATTATTCTTTCCAACGTTTCAACAGATAGCCTCTATCGCTTTCAAAACAAAAAATTAGCTTTTAAAAAGGCTGACAATATCAGAAAAATTTTCAATTTTCACTAATAAGTGTCGAATTGACAGAACTCCGAAAACTACACAAAAAAAGCTGTCAGCCAATATATACTAAAACCCAACAGTAATTTAGAATATACTTTCATCTTTTGGCAACATGAAATTAATACTTTAGATGGATTCCTTCAATATCTTACCAATCAAGAAGATTCTATTAAATTCACAATGAAAGAGGAGGAAGATAAATAACTTCCATTTTTAGTTGTACTTGTTCATAAACAGAACGGAATCCCAAGAACCAGTGTGGACAAAAATCTACATTTTAATTCTAACCATCAACCGAATACTAAATTGGGAGTGACGAATTGTTTAAAGGATAGAGCAACAAATATATGCTCTACACAACAAGTTGAAAATGAGGGGAATAAATAACATCATAAAAACACTCAGAAGTAATGGTTATCCCAAAAAGATATTGGAAAAAGCGAAACAAATAACAGAAAATCATCTTTGATGACAAGACAAAAATTGACAGAGTTTGGTTGGGAGATTTTGATTCGTCCACCGTAAGACCCGGACCTTGGACCATCTGACTATCATTTGTTTCGGCCTCTGCGCGTAGTAAAAAATTGTCCGGTTGAAGAGCCGCTGAAGATCACTTGGCCAGGTTTTTCGGCGATAAACCACAAAAGCTCTACACTGAAGTAATTATGAAGCTACCCGAAAAATAGTAAAAATCGTTTTCAACTCATTGACCGGAGCACATAAATCGGCAGAAATGATTTTCTATGCATCTTCTCTACCATTCCTGTTGTGATAATCAGGATCTCTCGGAGTTTACAAATTCGGAAACTGTCCCTACTTTTTAATCAAGGCAATCGCCTTTTTCGGATCCATTTTCAGGGCTCGCAACAACACATACGTATATATGACAATTGGTATTTGTTATACATGAACTATGGTCTAGACGTCCTTCATTTTGATGGGCACGTAATTTCTTGCACGACAGTTTCGCGAAGTACAAATTTTTCTCGTGTGCAGTGTAAGCGCCATCTGTTCTACATCTAGATAATGAAAATACCTGTGGCAGTGTCCTACATGAGTAGATGGATGAACACTTTTCAATTCATTTATTCAATTAATTGAAAGCGTTGTTTCAACATGGGTTAAAGCAGTGTTTATATATTACTAGTATATAAACAATGGTTAAATATATGATGAAAGTTTGCCACAGACGTAGGAGACTGCCGGCGGTTCCGTTATCTTTAAAATTAAAGAGCTGGTTGCTGGAGGGATTTTTATTTTGCTACAGATTTCTTCTTCAACAAGGCAGAAATTCGAAGTGTTCTTTATTTTTTCATTCAGAAGTTTTTCTGGCTGACATCTAACGTTCTTATTGAAAAAGTACCATTATTTCTGCTTTCTTTAAAATATCATAAGGTTTTCTGCAAAAATATTTAAAATATCAATGGTCATCTATGATTCATTATGTTTTGAAGAGGTTTTTAAGTAATGTCAGTCTAACCAAAAACAAAAGATTTGAAATTCATCCTTCCAGTAAATAGTTTCTAAGTAGAATTTGAATAAATATATTACCAATGATAACCCATAAAATGTAGTATATTTAGAAACAACATCAAGTGGTTAAATTCAAAATAAAAAAGGAATTTTGCCGTCATGGATGCTGGAGGCGACAGGTATTCAATGAAATCATATTAAAATTTTGATAGTATAGTGCAGGATCTCTTGTTCACAGACTTCACGGTTCGAACATAGCTGTTATAAGGGAAATCTATGATAGTGAATACTCGCAGCATGGATTTTCAGTTGAATTGGAAAAGGCTTTAGAGGCTAAATGCTCAATCATTATTATAGAACCTACTCAACTAGGGGACATAACAGGAAGATGGATTACTATTGGAAATTTCATTCATAAAACTGCAGTTTTATCAGGACTGGCATCACATGTCATTGGTATTCAAAGAGTATAATCTGTTGTAGTTGCAGATACTTTAGTGGATATATTTTAGGTTGCTTCTGGCCCAAAAGTATTATACTTCAAGGAACTTTTTGCACGGCATCTATTTTAACTACAGCTCTATACACAGCTTCTTGGCAGTTTGATCCTTGTGTCAAGTATCAGGTGAGTCCTTTATAAAAACAGGTTGGTTCATACTGTATTATATAATACATTTAGGTCGAAACAGATAGCTCCAGATTATCAAGACTTCCAATTCTTGGTTTATTAACAACAACTACTCCTGTTGTTTTAGTCAGAAAAGATGATACCAGGAGAAAATTTCTTCACTGTACAATTTCTTTAACAGCAGCAGCGTTTTGCATTTATAAATTATATCATAATATGAAATAATAAAAAAAGAAATTTGTTCACTAGTAGTTGTAATTATCTTGTTAGACATTACATTGTTGAAGATCAAGCAAAAATATGCAAGTGAAGTTCATTTCTAGAGCGTGAGATTTTAATTACTTCAAAGATTCCTATGTTACTATTTGATATTTCTCAAAATTTGTTATTTTGTTAATTCAATCTGTTAGTTTTTATCATTATAAATTTAAACCACACATGAAAATTGATTGCATAATGTTTCTGTGTATGTATTACCTCCAGAATATGTTCAGTAAGTACATTAATTGATTAATGTAAAAATGTTTGAACAAGGTTTGTTTGAAAATTTTCAACAAAGCTGTAATTTATTTTGAACAGAATATATTTACATACAAAAAGTTATTTATTTTTTTTATCCAGTTGTGTAATTAAATCTTAGCTATTTCAACAGAAATATTCATAATTTTTTCACATACATTGCACTACTCAACATCTCCATTTCTTTATTCAATGTTTTTTAGAGATAAGCTGTTTGGAATAAAAATAAGGTATGTTATGCAACAAAATACTCTGGTAGAAAATTGAAATGAAAAAAAACTTTTTGTACTTTGAAACCACTAGCTCATTTTTTTTTTTCAAGTATTGAAAACTGATAAGTTGAAAAAAATTACTGATATCTAAGATTGAATTAAAAATGCATAAACTTTCACCTCATTATTTTACTATATAACTACAGTTTATATTGATCTTTCTTTAAAAACATTGCGATTGTTTTATTCCAACATCCTTCCCCAAATCTAAAAATACTTTTCCATTAAATCCAAGTTAGTAAATTCAATTTCACATGCTATTACAGTTTTCTGAAATTTTTTGCTCTATTCACCATTGCCATGAAATAAAGTGACGGAATAAAATTCCTAGCAAAAATCCCTAATTTAGCACTCAAGTTGGCAATAGTTGCTTCATTTCGATTTTCCAAAATAACTCTTAAAATTTCTTGAGCTACGTATTCACTTGTGTATCCATTTTCTGTATCTTTATCCATTTGACCATGAGTTTTACCTGTAGCTGTCAATGCATTCAGAGAAAGTTTGGTCTTAACATATCCAGGGCTAATCATCGAAACACCAATATTATAGTGTGACACTTCGGCTCTTAAACTGTCGGCAAATGCTTGGAGGGCATGTTTAGAAGCTCCATATGATGATCGATATGGTAATGCAATCAATCCTTGTACAGAACTGACAAATACTATTCTTCCACTTTTTTCTTTTATCATACTCGGTAGAACAGCTTAAATATAAAAATAAAGTTATAGATTGAATATTATTACCTTCTTCATGGCAAAGCAATTGAGAAACTAATGTCTACAATACAGGGGTCTACAGCAGGTGCAAATGACCAATTTGTAACTTCAACCCTAGAACCTCAGACTTAAGCAACCTGTGAGATATAACCTTTACCCAAATGAATATAAATATATAATTTGGTTTGTGCTGAGAAAAATTCTATATTCTTCTGTTGAGAATTGCACATGAATTTTTGATCTCTACATTTATTCAAATATCCAGAAAAACCAATTTTCATATAAATACATATATAATACTGTAGGATTGCAGTGCTTTTGTCTAAGTTGAAATCGAAATCACCACCCACCTTTGGTGAGTGCAACAGATCCAAAGTAATTCACCATCATTATTTTCATATCAACATCTAGCTTCGTATCCAACACAGACCCTCTATTTGATATACCTCCATTATTAATTAATATATCAATTTTTTCTGTAATTGACAAAATTTTTTCGACTACTTTAGATAAACTATCAACGTCACTCAAATCCAAAGGTATAACTACAGGCTGAGGGCTTGAGGCGGAACAAGGCAAACTCATCAAATCATTGCGTACTCTCTCTAATTCTTGTCTTCTTCTAGCGCATAAAACTACCACGCAACCTGCTTTATAAAACTCATGAGCTATAGCCTCTCCAATTCCGGAACTCGCCCCAGTTATAACTACAACCTGAAAAAAGGAATCCTCACGCAATAGAATAAATATATAAATGTATCAAAGAAAAAAGACCTTATTCAATAAACTTTTCCTGTTCATTCCTGAAACCAGACCTTTTCGAAATTTGAAAAATATATACGTTAAAAGGAATCCCACACCATAAATCATAAATGATTTCTCCATTGTTGAAAATTAATTATTCAATTACTATCTTTTATAAATAGTTTAAGTTTGTTTTGATTACTCTGAATGGCAAATAAAAGTGAGGTTGAGTTGGAGACACTTGGGTGAAGTTATCTATGTCTATGGTTTTTAGCCGGAGTTTAGACGTGTGGTATGTCAATAATGGTATAGAAGCAAGTGTTCAGCGCGGCGTTGCCAATCATTGTGAATCTTTCAAACTCGGATTTTCGATTTCGATGATATTTGTTTGGACCAAATGTAAGTGTTAAGTGAAAACTTGTTAAAAGCTCTGACGTACTCTTGTCATCCTTTTAGCTATTAGTTGTTCAAACTTCCACCAATTCGACACATTCAGCTCAAATCTTCTGTTGATTAGTAGTATTTATCGGTAAAGTACGAACTATTGACAACGTCGTGGGTCGATGGGCGACTCTATTCCATCATCGATACATCTCACGTCATGGAAGAAAGGTTCGAAAAGCGTAAATAACCTCACAGTTTTACAGAAGTAAATACATTTCAAAGTAGGTGTGTGCCGAAATTCGAATATTTTATATATCGTACGAATTCACTACTAAATAAAATAACTGCATCGAATTTCTAATTTCTTTCCGTTCGAAATTGTTTCATCATTTTAAATGATTAATTAATTGAATATATGGAAATGTTTGGAACGTGTTCTTTTATGAGCGGTCAAGGTAAATGTCATTAACATGCCATTTGTCATTACTTCTGGAATTCACATTTCTGAATGTTGGGTGGCTTTAAATTATTAGGAAAGGAAGTTCCGCTGCCCGTAGGGTTTTAACGTGAAATAGTGCAATTTGTTGATACCATTTAAATAAAAAAATAGTTTTCGCACTTCCAAGTTGTAAGTAAATTTCTATTTTGTGATTTTTTACCTTACTGTTCTCAGTTATGTAATGTTAGGTGTATTCAGATAATTTAATAAATTTTATTGATTACCTCGAATTCGAATTCAAATTATTTTGTGGATTTTTGTGTGAAGCCCAAAATATTATTTTCGGGTTTTTTTTCAAATTCTTGTAAAATTTTATAGCCCTTCCAATTTTTTCATGACGTAAACGGGAAAATTCAATTCCATTCAAATAGTGAAACTTGCCAAGATAGTGAGTTAAATTTAGGACCGCAAAACATATTGTTATTTTATTTACCTTTCTCATCTTTGAAATCATAATGATGCCCTTCGCCAAGAGCATTTGTAAGCTGCGTAAAATATAAATTCACAATTATGAAAGTAGGTTAATGCCTTTTCAAGTGTGACTAGGTCAGTTTTTACTATGCAATAGATTTGAACCGAATATTTGTTATCTGGAACGTGATGTATTTATTTATGATCTCATAGATATAATTTTTCAGACCATGCATAGAGCGAGACAAGTTATCAAAGGGGTTACCGGTCCTAAGGGCCAAGCATTCGCAGGATGGTTACTTTCCAAAAATATAGCCCCAATTTCAGTTGCAAGTAGGCCTTACAATGTTCCAGTAACCTCCGAACCGTTCCTCAACGGAAGTTCCGCCACATATGTCGAGGATATGTATAATGCTTGGCTAGCAGATCCTTCCAGTGTACATGCTGTAAGTCTTAATTTTTTTTTCAAATTTTCTGAAAAAGTGCAGCGCGTATTTTAAAAACAATCAATTGGTCTTTGCCAATAATTATTCAATCGTTCATTCAATTCCTCTTGATTTGTAACTAATCATTTCATTTATTCTGTATTTCATTTCAAGATAGTAGAGTTAAATTTTGAAATTACCACTCTTACATTGAAAAAGCGCCAAATTGACCTAACCTTCAATATCCTTGCAGAATTCAAGGTACCATGTGCTTCGAAAATTCGCGCGCTTTTTCACGATTGCATTATTTCTAAGTCACAAGTTTTTGCGCATTTCTTCAGGCGATTCTGTATTGACAAGGTGAAGTACTTATTTCAGATTGACTGATCAAGGGATACAAAATTTGAAGCTAATAAATATCCATAGGGTAGGGAACAAAAAAGGAGCTATTCTTGTAATCAAATTGTTATGTTAAGTTTTTAGCTGGCCAAAAACATGAGAATTATTTTGTAGATCCGCCATTGTGATGTTCCTATAAATTCCGTGAAATACCATGATAATGACCTTTTACAGCTTTGCCGTTTCAGTGAGTTTGTGAAGGATCTATCATTAAACTCCCCAAAATAATTGGTCCATCCAGGCCCGTAGTCAGTAAATTTTACGTAGGTTTCACACTCCATATATTTAAAGACTTTTCCACCGCGTATAAGTATATCTATAGATCATCAAATAAAAAGAACAAACATTGAAAATACTTCTTTATTACAAGTAGGTACATATTTACAAAATGAGTTTACGAGTTAAGTTCGTAAGAGTCACTTTCATTACGGGATTCGACGTTTATATTATAAATTAAGTAATAATAAAGTAAGTAGGTTACTTTGGCGCTTCTGGACAATTTGCACGCGTCATAATTTTTTATGCTTTTTTACCGGAAGCCATTGGTTCTAGCGATTTCAACAAAGTATAACTTTTTGAAGGAAAAAAAATAGAGGAATCGCTTTTTCTAGTCCAGAATGACATACAGTGGAAGGCAAAAAAATTAGAGTTGTGGAGGAATCCTGTATGTGGCGCCTTCTATTAGTAATCTAAAAACTAAAAGGATATTTGGATTCTGCATCATACCTCTTTTTATCCAATTCTCACCTCTTTGTTTAAAGTTAATAAAAAAACCAAATAAAAAAATAAACTTTGACGCCCCGTATTTTAAGAGGTCCTATTACTGTTCATATTATGAAATATTCTTTGAATAAACTTATATCAAGTAGTATGAAATTTATTCCAGTAAAATGGATTTCCACTGACGTTTTATAAGCATCCGAGAGATTTCCCACATTTCTTGTATTTTGAGTTTTTTCGAGAATACGGCACTTTGAGCATTAATTTGATGATTAATGTATATTTCACTACTATCGATGGCAATCATGAATGATCTTAATATTCATACAGATATTTTGTTCATTATTACCATATTCATGAATATCCATTCATTACTATGTATAATTGTTACCGTCTAGCGATAAATAGTAAGTTGACAAACATTCAATGTCAATTGAAAATAGTTATTATGAAATTTCCTTTTTTGTAAATAACTTGGTTGGTTTTCTTTACTAAAATTCCCATCTTTTATTCGAAGAGATTCATGGAATTATGGTAACCAGAAACGGCACGATGATTTATGGAACATATTCATTGCGTTTGACTGTCATTCATTCTTGTTACTTCTGTTTGATGGCTCGAACAACTGAACATTGCCTTGTGAAGAATGTTTAGGTCTTTTCAGGTACAAAAAGTTGTAACTGAATAATCAAGGTTATATGCGGTAAAACAGCGGGAAACATTGTTTGCGGTTATATTCAAGCATCATTTCAAGACCTTGGGTATTTGGAAATTACAGAGTTCAGTTGAGTCATTAATAAAATAAATATTATTTATGGTCCAATTTCAAAATACATTTGTGATCAATCTACGGATCATTGACATGAAAATATTGATTTCGGGACACGAAATTTCTCAAAAAAATTTTCGTTCTATTATCAGCACATAGTAGCAATGTATGAAATTGCAGAACCTATTCTTCAGATGTCTTTTGTGGTTCTGTGATCTTTAATAATAAAGGATTCGAAGCCTTATTATTCATAGGAATAATGGTTCATTGGGATGAATAAGAATTGGTGGATAAGAAACTTCTATATATTCAGTTTCGATTCGTTTCATTTAACATTAGTAGCAATGTATGAAATTGCAGAACCTATTCTTCAGATGTCTTTTGTGGTTCTGTGATCTTTAATAATAAAGGATTCGAAGCCTTATTATACATTTTCTTGAAAGTGTTCGATTACAGTTCTATTTACTAATTAACCCTGTCTAAACCTGACTGATTTCATAGACTTCAATATTAAGAAATTACAAAGTTCAGTTCAACAGTTATGACTCGAGTTTTTATTGTATGTGAAAGCTAATTTGAAGATCCATATTGTTATTTCTTTCAAGTCCATTGAACTTTCCTAATTGGCACATAAAAATTATCGTAAATGAGGATGATAAAACTGCGATATTACCAATTGTAAATGCATTTCGAGCACCTATTTTTGTCTGTTGGATGCTTTATACTCTAACTAACACAAGGATCATCTTAACAGAGATGTCAAATCAATTTGAGTTGCTGAAAGGATGTTCAGTGCATAATTATGTAATCTTTGATCATTTTCAGTTGACATGAGGTTACCGTGTTGCCAGACTATCGAACCACAGATTCTGTGACAATAACTTAAATTTGTGAACAAAGTGGTTGAGATTTATGATTTTTGAATGATATATATATATTAGACATATATTGTGAATGTCATTTCAAACGCACTGAAATTTGATAATGAATATGCAGGACCATCATCGCATACGCTTTTTGAAATTTGGCGCGCATTTTTCAGGCGAACTTGACCTGTACTATAATTACACTGATCAACAATTGCTAGGGATCACTTATGAACTTCTCCTCATTTGTATTTTTTTCAAGTTATCTGGTGAATGTCTGTACATTATATGTTCTCTAAGGAAAAATTAAGATATTTTGAGTTGATTATATCAAATTTTTCCTCACTTCATCGGCTCTTGTTCACAAAATCGATTATTATCTGTAGGCTGTTACACGTGGAGTGAAAAGCAATGTGGTATTTGTTAGTAAATCTGTTTTTTTCTCTCGTTCAAACACATAAGGTGACAATAAATGAAGAAATGAGAACAATATCAGCTTATGAGTAATGCCGAGAAGACGTTTGGCTCCTGTGCAACTGGACCAAATCATACGGTGGATATAGGAAGGTTTGCCCCAGCGAGAAGTGTCCCGGCGGTTGAATGTTTCGCAAAGTTCATGGGGGAGGTCGGCAGCGCAGTACAACAGCTGCCTAAGAGTCTTTTGATCCTCAATGCTAGGAGAAATCCCACTTACCCGGCGTCGCGGCTCAATAGATCACTGAGAGTTGCAACAGGAGTTCTAATTTCGAACCAGACTGTAAGACGACGACTACATGTTCGTAGTTTGAGAGCACGTATGAGGGTACAACATCCCCGGTTGAATAGGGAACACCGGGTTCATCGACGGCAATGGGCTGAGGAGCACCGCAATTGGACAGTTGAAGATTGGAGCCGATGTTTATATACGGATGAGTCTAGATTTCGTTTGGTCAACTCGGATGGACGTATTCTTGCTTGGAGGGAAAGAGGTCGAAGGTATGCAGAACAGTTTATGGTACCCACACCGTAGTCGTCCGGTTAATGAAGCGCTAGAAACTCATGCTATTGATAGGATGGACTGGCCAGCTCGCTCTCCAGACATGAATTGCATCGAACATGTCTGGTCTGAGATGTCTAGACAATTGTCAACCTTAGAACAACCGATCAATAACCTGGAGGACCTTTCTAACGCTTTACGGGATATTTGGACGAATTTGCCCCAAAATTTTAAAAATCATTTGATTGACAGTATGCCTCGTAGGGTAGAATGCTTGAGACGAGCTTAACCGAAACTTCAGCCTTCTTGTGGTTTCATCATAAAATTTTTATGTTATTCAAACACAGAATTTTGAGTGTTCCTAATAAAGTCTTTTTTCTCCCCAACTTTCCATTTTTTCATTCTTTTCTCAAGTGAACTATATTATCAACTGAAAATACTCTGATATCTGACTAAATTTATAATCTTGGAGCGAATATTTCAGAAATAAATTTAGAAAAAGTAAGTGATCCCTATCAATTGTTGAACAGTGTATTTCGGGGAATAACCTCATGATGGTTTTCCACACTTTTAAAATGAGCGATTCTAGTTTCCCAACACGGTATTCGAGTAGGCGCATGCGTATTTTACACTATCCTACAAAATCGAAGGCTTCAAAACCTAGGTACAATGTTGGCATCAAATTTTTTGTTACATTCACAGTAATTTTAATTTATCGTTGAAAATTGGCGTCCGCGTGCCCAACCATTGAGCGTATGGCTCTGCAAGTTAATAAAATAAAATAGTGAAATTTTAAGGGTATATATTGTAGATTTGAAAGAATTGTTATTGAATCTTAACACTTCAAAGCATTGATTCTCATTGGAATTATCTTCTAAAGTTAATTTGCCAAGAAACTATACCTTTTTTGAGTAATAACTTTTTCGATTCGTAGAGGCTTTCTTGTATACCTATAAAATAAAATAGTGTGATGAAAGTTCAAAACCTTGCCTATACCTAATCATTTTCTTATGTTAACAAAAAAAATAAACCATTATGTTGTGAAAATTTTCTGTTTATTTGTTACTTACAGTTTTATGTTAATATGGGACATTCATTAACTGAAACAAAATTCTATAAACACTTAATTATAATTTTTTATAAACAAATGGGTTATTTCAATCAAGTTTGTTTTTTTTTTTTTTAATCGAAAGAAAATATTTTTCATCAATAATTTCATTGCTCACTACCTACATTAACAATTTGTTATTGACAAATTATTACCTTTTTTTCATATTTTTCCGATAGTTTTGGAGATTTCAAAAATATGTGAATTATAATACCGAAAACTATTGATTGGGTAACAAATATAAATAATGATCTTTCACAAGTTAATTTGCCGAGTAGCACCGATTAGTTGACAACTTCTTTGACACCAGTTTGACCTCTGATTGAGCCTTAATTTGCGTTTCAGAAACTCAAAGTGACAATTGACATACAATTTACCTGAATTATTTGCCACTGTGTTAACTGGCCGGATGGTCAAATTAAACTAGTTGACCATCCTTGAAGCTACTCAAATGACAGTTGATCATAGGTTTAACAGCTGATTAGTAGATTTCTATGTTGATGATCCCTTTGGAAACCGGCCGTATGTTTGATGAATTAATTGATGTTGCATGATTTTTGAACAACGTTTTCAGGATGAAATGAACCGAAGATGTAGTCCGGTATTCGTCAGTTTTTCTCAGTTTCGGCTCAACTTCATGTGGAGATTTGATAATGGAATAAATACACGTCATTTCCAGTAATTTACCTAATCAACGGAAATGGATTGTTATCTTGATTTTTTTTTATTCATCTTGAATTTAACTCTATATAGACATGAAATTTTGTGAGGAAAAAATTCACGTCGTAGTAATCCTGAATACAATGGAAATTCAATATTTCTTAGCAATGCGAAACATATTCATTTGGTTCTTGCTCACAAAATCGATTATTATCTGTAGGCCATACACGGAGGAAAAGCAACGTGGTATTTGTTAGTAAATCCGTTTTTTTTTCTCGTTCAAACACATAAGGTGACAATAAATGAAGAAAATGAGAACAATATCAGCTATGAGTAATGCCGAGAAGACGTCATCTCTAGCAACTGACCAAATCATACGGTGGATATAGGAAGGTTTGCCCCAGCGAGATGGTCTGGCGGTTGAATGCTGGCAAAGTTCATGGGGAGGTCGGAAAGCGCAGCGCAACAGCTTTGCCTAGAGTCTTTTGATCCTCAATGCTAGGAGAAATCCCACTTACCCGGCGTCGCGGCTCCAATAGATCACTGAGAGTTGCAACAGGAGTTCTAATTTCGAACCAGATCTGTAAGACGGCGGCTGACATGTTCGTAGTTTGAGAGCACGTATGAGGCACAAGCATCCCCGGTTGAATAAAGGAACACCGGGTTCATCGACGGCAATGGGCTGAGGAGCACCGCAATTGGACAGTTGAAGATTGGAGCCGATGTTTATATAACTCAAGATGAGTCTAGATTTCGTTCGGTCAACTCGGATGGACGTATTCTTGCTTGGAGGAAAGAGGTGAAGAGTGTGCAAGAACGGTTTATGGTACCCACAGCAGCAGCGGAGGTTCTATATGTGTGGGGAGGCATTTGTTTCAACCAACGCACAGAGTTGGTTGTTCTGCAGAACACCACAATGACCAGCCAGAATATCACGATATGATTGATGAACCCATAATTGTTCCGTTTGCGGCTGCGGGCGAGAATTTCATTTTAATTGACGATAATGCCCGTCCACACCGTAGTCGTCCGGTTAATGAAGCGCTAAACTCATGCTATTGATAGGATGGACTGGCCAGCTTGCTCTCCAGACATAGGAATTGCATCGAACATGTCATGGTCTGAGATGGCCCAGACAATTTGTCAACCTTAGAGACAACTGATCAATAACCTCCGGAGGACCTTTCTAACGCTTTACGGGATATTTGGACGAATTTGCCCCAAAATTTAAAAATCATTTGATTGACAGTATGCCTCGTAGGGTAGAATGCTTGAGACGAGCTCGTGGGGACCAACTAGGTACTAGCTAACTGAAACTTCAGCCTTCTTGTGGTTTCATCATAAAATTTTGTGCTATTCAAACACAGGAATTTTGAGTGTTCTAATGAAAGTCTTTTTCTCCCCAACTTTCCATTTTTTCATTCTTTTCTCAAGTGAACTATATTATCAACTGAAAATACTACGATATCTGACTAAATTTATAATCTTGGAGCGGAATATTTCAGAAATAAATTTAGAAAAAGTAAGTGATCCCTATCAATTGTTGAACAGTGTATTTCGGGGAATGCACCTCTGCGATGGTTTTCCACACTTTTAAAATGAGCGATTCTAGTTTCCCAACACGGTATTCGAGTAGGCGCATGCGTATTTTACAGGCTATCTACACAAATCGAGGCTTCAAAAACTAGGGTACAACAAGTTGGCATCAAATTTTTTTGTTACATTCACAGGTAATTTTAATTTATCGTTGAAAATTGGCGTCCGCGTGCCCAACCATTGAGCGTATGGCTCTGCAAGTTAATAAAATAAAATGCCAGTGAAATTTTAAGGAGTATATATTGTAGATTTGAAAGAATTGTTATTGAATCTTAACACTTCAAAGCATTGATTCTCATTGGAATTATCTTCTAAAGTTAATTTTCCAGAAGCTATACCTTTTTAGTGTACTTTTTTTCATCATTAATGAAAAACATACTCAAATAATTGCCATAAATTTGTTTCTGATTCGTTAAGAGGCTTTCTTGTATACCTATAAAATAAAATAGTGTGATGAAAGTTCAAACAAATTCAAAACGCCTATACCTAATCATTTTCTTATGTTAACAAAAAAATGAATATACATTATGTTTGTGAAGAATTTACTCTGTTTATTTGTTACTTTACAGTTTTATGTTAATATATATCATTCATTAACTGGAAACAAAATTCTATAAACACTTAATTATAATTTTTATAAACAAAAATGGGTTATTTCAATCAAGTTTTTTTTTTTTTTAACCGAAAGAAAATATTTTTCATCAATAATTTTTCTATTTTGCTTCACTACCTACATTAAAAATTTGTTATTGACAAATTATTACCTTTTTCATATTTTCCGATAGTTTTGAGATTTCAAAAAGTAATGTAGAATTATAATACTGGAAAACTATTGATTTGGTGAATAAAATATAAATAATGATCTTCTACAAGTTTTTTTTTTTCCTTTCTTTAATGTGCCAAATAACTTGGTTGTGTACAGTCTCTACGTAGATTATTAATTCTGTTTTTGTGAACTGGGCGCTGACTAAACACAACACCACAGACTTCAGGGATTGAACCCCCACCTTACTTAACCCCAGTCGACTCTCAGCTGACTGACCACCGAGGCGTGTCGGTCTTCAGCAAGTTAATCGCAATAGGAGTAGCAATCGATTAGTTGATAACTTCTTTGACACCAGTTTGATCCCTCTGATTGAGCCTTGGTTTGCGTTCCAGAAACTCAAAGTGACTATTGACGCCACAATTTACCTTGAATTATTTGCCATGTGTTCACCAAGCGGATGGTCAAATTAAACTAGTTGACCATCGCGAAGCTACTCAATTGACAGTTGATCATAGGTTTAACAGCTGATTAGTAGATTTCTATGTTGATACGACCAATGCGTATGTTTGATGAATTAATAGATGTTGCATGATTTTTTTAACAATGTTTTCAGGATGAAATGAACCGAAGATGTAATCCGGTGACCATCCACAGTTTTCTCAGTTTCAACAACTTCATGTGAAGTTTGATAATGGAAAATACACGTCATTTCCAGTAATTTACTAATCGCTTGAAATGGATTGTTATCTTGATTTTTACTCATCGCAGATTTAACTCCATGATATAGACATGAAATTTTGAGGAAAAATTCACGTCGTAGTAATCCTGAATACAATAGAAATTCAATATTCTTGTAATGCCGAAACATATACTCTATTCAAAGTTTATTTGTAACTCGATTTGTGCATGGAAGTTTGACACATTTCACTCTGCATATTAAAAAGTTAGGTTGGGTTCGCTATTTTCCTGTCAGATTATTACGCACTGTTGTCCATATCACATAAAGGTCTAGTAAACTTGGATTCACTCAAATACCAATTACTTCTGAACCTTGAAGAGTTTCGAAAGGTTTGAAATTATTAGCAGAAATTTCTAAAGGAGCTGCTCTTATTTTGATTGGGATGTTGTATGATAACCTCAAAATAGTGAATTATAATATTCAAGTTACCGTTCATCAGGGATGAACATATTTTAAGTGATTTTCAGAATCTGAAGAAGTTTGAACATTAATCTGTTCATCATGATACAGGAAACTTCCGATTGGAATTTGTTTGATGTTGAAGGACATTGCTTTAATGCGTTTGGGCTTTGGTTCAACATTTCAAAAGAATTAAGGAAGGTATCACAAAAGAAATAATGTTGAATCTGAAGATAGCTAATAAGGAATGGTATATATTCTTGAATGCAGAATTAGAACAGAGAGCATCACTTCTATGAAACACTTTGATTTAATTATCAACAAAATAGATTCAATACAAGCTTGTATTCTGAACATGTTCTAGTTGATCAATGCATAAAAGTGATGGTAGGCATTTAGTTTTCAAATCTCTTATTTTCCTCATAAAAATACCTTCATTGTGATCTTCTCGATGAGAAGCTATACTTGCTTAGTTCAGTTGGTATTCTCTGCAAAATCTCTTGGTGATGATGTGAAATGAAGGTTTCATTTTTGAGTCACTGACGAAAAAGTTAATTCTTCCATTCAATATATATTTTTTATCATTAGTTGTTTCATAGTTTTGTTAGTCTAGGATATACTCAGCTTTAATCACATCCTCAATATTCAAAATTGAAATAATAGCTTTTAACATAAAGAATCGAATTAAATGTTGATTACTTCTAAAGTTCTTTCAATCTGAATAATATCTCTTACAGGTATGTGTTATGTATACAACAGAATATTTTGAAGAATTCATAAACACATTCAGAACATTCACAATACTGAACGCTATGGAAAGTGATGTATGTGTTCATTTCTTCGTTTGCCTTTTTTCAAATAAGAACTGAGATGAATAAATTTCATTTACTCAACCCTTGATCACTGAGTTTGTCAACAATTCAGTAGAGATTGTGAATTAATCATACTTGACTGAAGTGGAAGCATAAAGCACAATTACGAAAAAATTATACAATACTTATTCACATATAATAAAAAATATTGAAAATGCTTTTTATTTCTCTAACAAATAAATTTCAATGAACTTGAATTATACAAATAAGGATAGAACATCAATGATCTGAAAACGATGAAGAATAACGATCTACCATAATCAAATTAGATATAATTCAATTATTAATATTCAATGTAGACTTTTACTATTATCAAATAACTTCCGAATCATTATTGAAATCAAAATAGATATTTGAAAAACTTAAATGAAATATCATATGATTGAAATTTGTCAAATTATTATTAGGTTTTACAAATTACACAATAAGTATTTTTTCGAAAAGTGAAAAAAATCTTTGTGAAAGAAAGAGAAGAGAAATTAACTTTTTATTGATAATAAAAAATCATCAAATAGCTATCGACCGAATTCTTCCTGCCATTTTTACAATTTATAATTTATTAATTGTATTTATTGTATAAAAAAAGTTATTCCAATGATATTAGATGTTCATAAATTGGTAGTGCTTTGTAGTTTGGCCTTTGGTGGGCTCTCTGTATCATATTGGTGCACTAGTGAAGAAGCTCGGTATGGGGGAAGGGCCTATTAGTCAGGTTGAGCTATCCCGATTGATGATTCTTAACAAACTTATCCACCTGTAGGAGAAAAATCTTCTTTTAATGCCAACAGATTGTGCTCCTTTTACTAAATATGAAAATGAGTAGCATATCCTCCTAATAATAATAACTGTATATTAGCATGTAACAATAATTTACTTACATACATTTCAAATTATATCCTTAAATGAAGTGACAACTTGAGTTCTTCTCGACATTATTCCCACATCCATTACTTCAGTGAACGAATCAGACTCATCATCAGATAATTCTGGATCTGAATCACTTTCCTCCAATGAAATAATAAATGGAGGAATATTATCTATAGGTAGGTTACCCATATGTTTCGTCAATCGTCTTCAATAAGTCGTTCGCAATGTAAATAAAAATTTTGCCACATTTCAGGTGTACATTTTTGAAAGAGCCAGAGTCCATAAATTGAACACTCTATCCATGTGTGTGAGGATGAGAATTTATGTTCTTGTTGTACGAAGCTTTATTACAAACTTGCCCATGCCATTTCAATAGGATTATATTGGCAATGGTATGGGGGTAATCTGAGAACTTCATGTCCATGCTCTTTTCAAAAGTTCATCAATAACGTATCGTCTCTGTCAGTCAGTTCTAAATGGTAATATTAAATTCCAAAGTTGTTTTTTATTTAAATTCCGATCCCGAAATCAATTTTGTTATTCACCAACCAATTCTGCACTTCAATTTTCTTGCTTGAAATAGTTGGTGGCTTATCTAACTGCACTGAATGATATGGTGCATTGTCCATTATGATCACAAATTTACCAGCAAGCTTTGATAAAGCTGGAATTAGTTGATTAATAACTCAATTTCGAAAAATTTCACTGGTCATAGTCTTGTGATAGTCACGGTCATTATTCTTCGAATCTAAAATGAAATCACAACCCTCCAAAAATCCAAAATTACTTCCTGCATACAAAACAGTGAATCTTTTTACCTTCAGATTTAATTTTTGATGGATTTCCTCTCATATCAGATTCAGTGTGTCCATCGACGAACAGATGAACCATTTTGGTAAATCCAAGTTTCATCAAGAAACACGAATCTTATATTTTCATCCATCGACTTAAATTGCAAAAATTTTCTCAGGAAAGTAATTTTGGCTGCAACGACATGTTTTTGTTCACATAAAATTTTGCATCCATTTACCTTTTAATATTTATAACCCATTGATTTAATAATATTGAATAATGAAGTGCGTTCTCCCTTATAATCCAAATGTTGCTTAGCGTAAGTCAGTGTGTGTGTCGATAGAAAAGTGTTCATTTTCAAATTGTAATTCCAAATTTGTCGTTGCAGGTCTTTTCTAAAAATGAAATCGTCTACTTCTTGGGTTTTTTGGGCCTACCAATAGAAGGAAACTCTTATCGTCATCTTCATTAAGAATTCCTCCTGATTGAATTAATATGAACCTGTAATGAAATTTCTGATTAGGATAAAACATAATATTTACATCTCACTTTGAATGTTTGATACACTTTGCTGTAATGTTGAGTCCATAACTTCCTGACCACTATGCGCAGATTTGAGTGCAAGATAGCATTTTTTGATGCTAAGTCTTTGTTCTTTAAACAAAATTCTATAAACACTTAATTATAATTTTTATAAACAGAAGGATTATTTCAATCAAGTTTGTTTTTTTTGAATCGAAAGAAAATATTTTTCATCTATATTTTCATTGCTCACTACCTACATTAAAAATTTGTTATTGACAAATTATTACCTTTTTCATATTTTTCCGATAGTTTTGAAGATTTCAAAAGTATTATACTCTATTCAAAGTTTATTTGTAACTCAGGATTGGCCATGGAAGTTTGACACATTTGGATTGTTATCACTCTGTATATTAAAAAAATTCACGTTAGGAATTGGGTTCTCTATTCAAAGTATTTTCCTGTCAGATTATTACGCACTGTTGTCCATATCACATAAAGGTCCTAGTAAACTTGGATTCACTCCAAATACCAATTTACTTCTGAACCTTGGAAGAGTTTCGAAAGGTTTGAAATTATTATGGCAGAAATTTCTAAAGGAGCTGCTCTTATTTTGATTGGGATGTTGTATGATAACCTCAAAATATTAATTATAATATTCAAGTTACCGTTCATCAGGGATGAACATATTTTAAGTGATTTTCGGGAATCTGAAGAAGTTTGAACATTAATCTGTTCATCATGATACATGAAACTTCCGATTGGAATTTGTTTGATATTCGAAAGGACATTGCTTTAATCGTTTGGAAGCTGGTTCAACATTTCAAAAGAATTAAGGAAGGTATCACAAAGAAATAATGTTGAATCTGAAGATGTAGCTAATAAGGGAATGGTATATATTCTTGAATGCAGAATTAGAACAGAGCATCTCACTTCTATGAAACACTTTGATTTAATTATCAACAAAATAAGATTCAATACAAGCTTGTATTCTGAACATGTTCTAGTTGATCAATGCATAAAAGTGATGGTAGGCACATTTAGTTTTTCAAATCTCTTATTTTTCCTCATAAAAATACCTTCATTGTGATCTTCTCGATGAGAGCTATACTTGCTTCGTTCAGTTGGTATTCTCTGCAAATCTCTTGGTGATGATGTGAAATGAAGGTTTCATTTTGAGTCACTGACGAAAAGAGTTAATTCTTCCATTCAATATATATTTTTTTATCGTGATTGTTTCATAGTTTTGTTGGTCTGGGATATACTCAGCTTTAATCACATCCTCAATATTCAAAATTGAAATAATAGCTTTTAACATAAAGAATCGAATAAATGTTGATTACTTCTAAAGTTCTTTCAATCCGAATAATATCTCTTACAGGTATGTTATGTATACAACAGAATATTTTGAAGAATTCATAAACACATTCAGGAGCATTCACAATACTGAACGCTATGGAAAGTGATGTATGTGTTCATTTCTTCGTTTGCCTTTTTTTTCAAATAAGAACTGAGAGATGAATAAATTTCATTTACTCAACCCTTGATCACTGAGTTAGTCAACAATTCAGTAGAGATTGTGAATTGATCATACTTGACTGAAGTGGAAGCATAAAGCACAATTACGAAAAATTATACAATACTTATTCACATATAATAAAAAATATTGAAAATGCTTTTTATTTCTCTAACAAATAAATTTCAATAAACTTGAATCATACAAATAAGGATAGAACATCAATGATCTGAAAACGATGAAGAATAACGATCTACCATAATCAAATTAGATATAATTCAATTATTAATATGTGTAGACTTTTACTATTATCAAATAACTTCCAATCATTATTGAAATCAAAATAGATATTTGAAAACTTAAATGAAATATCATATGATTGAAATTTGTCAAATTATTATTAGGGTTTTACAAATTACACAATAAGTATTTTTCGAAAAGTGAAAATAATCTTTGTGAAAGAAAGAGAAGAGAGAAATTAACTTAATTGATAATAAAAAATCATCAAATGGCTATCAACCGAAGTCTTCCTGCCAATTTTACATTTATAATTTATTAATTGTATCTATTGTATAAAAAAAAGTTATTCCAATGATATTAGATGTTCATAAATTGGTAGTGCTGGTAGTTTGGCCTTTGGTGGGCTCTCTGTGTCATATTGGTGCACTAGTGAAGAAGCTTGGTATGGGGGAAGGGCCTATTAGTCCAGGTTCAGCTATCTGATTGATGATTCTTAACAAACTTATTCACCTGTAGGAGAAAAATCTTCTTTTAATGCCAACAGATTGTGCTCCTTTTACTAAATGAAAATGAGTAGCATATCCTCCTAATAATAACTGTATATTAGCATGTAACAATAATTTACTTACATACATTTCAAATTATATCCTTAAAAGAAGTGACAACTTGAGTTCTTCTCGACATTATTCCACATCCATTACTTCAGTGAACGAATCAGACTCATCATCAGATAATTCTGGATCTGAATCACTTTCCTCCAATGAAATAATAAATGGAGGAATATTATCTATAGGTAGGTTACCCATATGTTTCGTCCAGTCGTCTTCAATAAGTCGTTCGCAATGTAAATAAAAATTTTGCCACATTTCAGGTGTACATTTTGAAAGAGCCAGAGTCCATAAATTGAACACTCTATCCCTTGTGTAAGGATGAGAATTTATGTTCTTGTTGTAGAAGTTTTACAAAACGCCCATGCCATTTCAATAGGATTATATTGGCAATGGTATGGGGTAATCTAAGAACTTCATGTCCATGCTCTTTCAAAAGTTCATCAATAACGTATCGTCTCTGTCGGTCAGTTCTAAATGGTAATATTAAATTCCAAAGTTGTTTTTATTTAAATTCCGATCGAAATCAATTTTGTTATTCACCAACCAATTCTGCATATCAATTTTCTTGCTTGAACAAGTTGGTGGCTTATCCAACTGCACTGAATGATATGGTGCATTGTCCATTATGATCACAAATTTACCAGCAAGCTTTGATAAAGCTGGAATTAGTTGATTAATAACCCAATTTTGAAAAATTTCACTGGTCATAGTCTTGTGATAGTCACGGTCATTATTCTTCGAATCTAAAATGAAATCACAACCCTCCAAAAATCCAAAATTACTTCCTGCATGCAAAACAGTGAATCTTTTACCTTCAGATTTAATTTTTGATGGATTTCCTCTCATATCAGATTCGTGTGTCCATCGACGAACAGATGAACCATTTTGGTAAATCCAAGTTTCATCAAGAAACACGAATCTTATATTTTCATCCATTGACTTAAATTGCAAAAATTTTCTCAGGAAAGTAATTTTGGCTGCAACGACATGTTTTTGTTCACATAAAATTTTGCGTCCATTTACCTTTTTATATTTATAACCCATTGATTTAATAATATTGAATAATGAAGTGCGTTCTCCTTATAATCCAAATGTTCCTTAGCGTAAGTCAGTAGTGTGTCGATAGAAAAGTGTTCATTTTTCAAATTGTAATTCCAAATTTGTCGTTGCAGGTCTTTTCTAAAAATGAAATCGTCTGCTTCTTGTGTTTTTTTGGGCCTACCAATAGAAGGAAACTCTTTATAGTCGTCTTCATTAAGAATTCCTCTGATTGAATTAATATGAACCTGTAATGAAATTTCGATTAGGATAAAACATAATATTTACATCTCACTTACGTTGAAAATGTTTGATACACTTTGCTGTATCGTTGAGTCCATAACTTCCTGACCACTATGCGCAGATTTGAGTGCAAGATAGCATTTTTTGATGCTAAGTCTTTGTTCTTTGGTTATTACTTTAGGCATTTTGAAAAAATTCTGCAATATTTTGATTCTCTTCAGAATCAAATGTGGCAGATGACAAGTGAAAATTGGCTTAACTGCTTGACATCGGCAACGTCGAAATCCGAAGAAACACTGATGCCAACCCAAGAAACTTAAATCATGGCTACCCGCGATACAAATAAACTTTGAATGGAGTATAGATTGAAAATATGGGGTGATAGTTATCTGCATTTCCTTGAGAAGTGTATTTTCAGTCAGGTTTCTATTGATCATCAGAAAAGCATATGGAAAAATTGTAAATATTCACCGGATCAAATTATAACAGAAAAAATAATGAAAAAGAGCATCAGATTGCCAGGTTGGTAATATTCAAAAGAAATCACAATTTTTTTAAATACTCCATATCTTTCACGTTATTCACCAGTTGTAGACTTAACTCTGTGTGTATATGGAGGGATATACAGGGCGTTTCATCTCAGATGACTCACCTTGATTATTTTGCTCATTTTTATAATATACAGATAACTTTTTGATACAAACAGTATCACTTAACACCTCTTCCCTGTTCAATTTTGAGTAGTTGAAGAGTCCCCTCTGGGAGAGCAGAAAATGTCCACCAAACGAAATCATTCGACGTGATTCTCAATAATTAGGAATAAGAAATCTACAGGGTGGCTCGTCGGAGAAAGAACACCTTGTTTATTCTGAAATTTCGTCAGTTTGATCTAAGCTTGAAGAGATATAGGTGTACTTCATATTTGATGGAAAGCACTCAGATAAACAATTAGACACATTGCAGAAAAAAAATTTGTAGTCTATTTTAGATAAATAAAGGGTTTATCATGTTTCCACATACAGGGTGAGCCTTTGATCAATGCGTTAATTTTAACCATAGGTTCTTGAGATCAAAACACTTTTTCCCATACCGTTTTTCAATACTCAGCTGCGTTAAAAGGTTATAAGCATTTTAAGTTTTCACATTGGGCAAACACCCATCTGTAGTCCAGTTTAGTTTGAATGAAAATTACCTTCCACAGCATACAGTATTGAATCTGAATTCTTTAAAAACATTATTTTCCCTCTAAGATGATTCACTCACTCATGTTTCATCAGATGATTATATAGATTTAATCCCTTTCAACTTCAGATATCTCAGAAATGGTGCAATTTAGGAAAAAAGATAAAGAATGATTTTATCTGCAAAAAATACTAATGATTCTTGGAAGTACAAGATACGGACCTTTACTTCAAGTGATATTTGTTTTTTATGCAATTTAATCAATTTGTACAGTAGTAGTGTGAAACCCACAAGAAATGGAATAAATCTATCGATGCCAAAATATGCATGACTGTCATCAAAAATCTTCTACAAGAGATCATTTCAATTGATATTGTCGATTGAATATTACAGGTGAAAATGTATTTTTTTTTAATGAAATTTCAACACCCTATCTTTTGAACGGGACCAAATTTGAAAGTTATCTCTAGTTGAATTTTATGCAGTGGTCAAAGACACACCCTGTATATCCCTCTACTAGATTGTTATAGCTTAATTTTTTTTATTGTAGTCATGGGACTCGTTTTTCCGAAACTCAGCATCTGGAGGTGTAGGATACCAAGCACCTCCATCATTGGCTCCTTTAGGCAAAAATGAAGTGCCCGCCATGTCTTTCTTACCATCCATTGCCGGCGCTGCAGGGGCACCAGTCAGTGAAAAAGTTATTGACGATCATCTGGCTGTACAAGCAATTATCAGAAGTTACCAAGTGAGTCGGTTCAAATATAAATATCGCTAGAAGTTCCTGTCTAAATTTTTTCAATCTGTTAATTGTAAAAAAATAGTAGTTTAGATGGGATGCTTCTAATCTATGTGTCTCCTTGATGTTCATTTAACAATTTAACACTGGCTGCTAACATCTGTTTATGTCATGTGGAGCATTTTATATTTGTTTGTGAATTTATCATTTTTAGACCTAAGACTCACATATAAGGGTACCCGCGGAAAGGTATACTACTTTGTTTTTTCTTATTAATTGAAAGATAATGGATTCTATTTCGATAAATAGAATTTATTTAATGTCAGCATTTACGTATGGATTAAAAATACCAAATATTAGCCTCCCAAATTGCGAGCGCTTTCGGCTACATTTTTTATTACATTCTCACACATCTCAAGCGGTGTTTCATTAATTTCATCACGAATATTTTGTTGCTGGTTTGTTTGCATGTACCTCGCTTTTCAGATATCCCTAGAAAATAAGTCAAATCAGGCGAGCTTAATAGGCCATCTCCGTTTCTTGAATTAACTTGTTGTGCGAAAAGGTCTCACAGTAATTTCATTGCAATGAATGATTCCCCCTGACCAAATTGCACACCAGACTAACTTTAATGGATACAAAGGTGATTTATGAACAATTCAAGGGTTTTCTTGTTGCCCAGAACCGACTATTCTGTTCATTTACATATCCATTTAAATTTTAGCGTTCTTCATCTGTAGTTATGATTTTTTCATGGCAATGAAGTTTGTCATGGGCGAGCTGTCACATCCTTTTATCATATTTACTGCTGCAAGAATGGTTTTCTGAAAGAAACAGGGGCAAATCCTTATGCAAAATTGGTTGATGGGTTGTTTTGAACACTTTCTTGAACAGCAATAATGTTTTCAGTCGATCTTGTAGAACGTTGTGGTCCATGCTTGGGCCTCTCAGCTACTGTTTCCTCTTTCTTCAAAAGCATTCGCTACATGATAAATAGTGCTTTCTCATCGATGACTGATTTTGATAAAATGATTGAAATATGTTCCCTGAAGGAATATTTTTCTGTAAGAAATTTTCCACTTCTCTACTTTATGACTGCCAAATATGAACTGTCAAGACTAATATTTACCCTAATGGAGGCAAAACAAAGTAGTACATCTTCCCGGCGGAAACCCTGTAATTTCCAAAATGACGTTTATAATAATTTATAAATAGTCTATAATTTCAGAAAATCAGTTCCAATAGAAAACCTTTTATTTTCCTATTATTTCTTTTTCAGTCAGATTGGGGAATTTCGAACTACTTGAGGTTTTCCAAAATTATTCAATACTTCATTCTTGAAATAACTTCAAAAATTTGATTCTTTTATTTTTCCTATTGATACAAGATAATAAATAAGTCATCAGCCGTTGAAACATCATGGTATAGATGTCGACTATTTGAGAATCCCTAACCTAGCAAATTGAATCTGAAACTTGAAAAAAAAAATTTGAACTCAACCTTTATATTTAGCTTTCCGATGTGGAATAAATGATATAATTGCAAATAAGAATTGACTCAAGTGTTCATAAGTTGACATCAAATTTACAGAATGCATTAGTTGAATAATATGATATTCATACAGATTGAACTCCTGTTTATGTTTTGGTAAAAAATAACTACTGAACGTTGCTTTTAATCATTATTTTGTACTGCATGTGCTCTAGTTGCATATTTGACAGCATTTGGTGTAATTCATTCTATCGATGGATTTAGGCTCGTGGGCATCTAGTTGCCCAGTTGGACCCGCTTGGTATTATGTATGCTGATCATACAACGACAATTTCTGATAGAAAGGGGGCAGCTCCCGACGAAATTATTCGACAGCATAAGTTAGGTACGATCCTTATTGTATTAGTGAAAAAAAAACAGTAACTAACATACACTGGACATTCTTACACAACTCCTAATTTCATCGTATCGTTGCAGTTTGAAACATTTCATTTGCCTTGTTCGGTATATGCTGCTGGTATTTCTGCTAGAATATTTTATGGGATGTTATTGCTTGGTTCTCGTAGTTTTAGGTGAAAATGCATTTTGGTTTCAGATTGGTTTATAATATTGTCTGGCAGAATAATTGATTTTTTTCGTCTCATTTATATTTACATCATTTAAAAAGAGGTCAATGAATTGCTGTACTAATTCTCAAGGAGGTATCATAATAACTTTGTTATTATTCTGCCATTCTCTGATTTAATTTAATCAGGAAATATATTGGGAAAATCTAGAGGTCTTGGCCTAAATTCTAGATTCGAGGTCACCATATTGCCAAGTTGGATCCATTGGGTATCAACAGTGCAGATTTGGACGATAGGACTCCTCAGGAACTTCTATACACACATTATAGTTTCGGTAAGATGTCAATCTAACATTTAAATTGCTTATTTTTCTATTGAGCTCAATTACTCTGCTAAAGCTATACTGCATTAAGTTTTTTTTATGATGTTATGATATTTAGAATAATACTGATTTTTTTTATCAAGCATAATCTTTTTATTAGTGAATTCAGTGTTGACGAAAATTTTTGATCATGGAACTCGTGTAGAATCATTATTTGGGCAATAACCACCATCTCTTGTATGATGAAGCAACAAATGTATGCTCTACCCAACAAGATAAAAATGAGGAAATAAATAACATCAAAAAGACACTCTGAAATAATGGCTACCTCATAAAGATATTGCAAAGAGCAAAACGAATAAAACAAAATCAGCTTGAACCCTGTGATGATACAATGCAAGCAGATATGGAGCAATCCAAAAGAAGCGTCATTCCTTATGTGGAAGGTTTATCAGAAAAAAATTTGAAGAATTGGAACTAAATACGACACGACAACCCCCTTCAAGACACAAGATACCATCAAGGCTAACCTAACAAAAGTTAAACATGAATGAAAATAAAAAAACGAAGAATTGCATATGAGATGCCATGCGAATGCGGAAGATCTTATCGGAGAAACAAAGCGCTCCTTGAAATTAAGGATAAAAGAACATTTCAAGTGTTAGACACCGATAGGTCCAAGTTGGTCCAAATGCTGTAAATGAGCATCATTAGATAATATGGAACGATACATCTATCATATCCAAAGAAGAGAAACCAACAAGGAGAAAAATCAAGGGGGCAGCATTTATCTCAATTTTATCAATTGAGTTACTGGAAGTTTGGAGGCTAATTGTTTGAAGTACTGTGAAGAAGTCTTTAAACCATAGATAAGTACAAATTTTATTCATTTTTCAGAGCTCTGTCAATATGGACTCTTCATGGAAATTGAAGAATTTTCAAATATTGTCAGCATTTTTAAAAGCTCATTCTTCGCCTCGATAACAATAGAAAATGTCTGTCATAACATGGGTAGCAAGAACAATAAGGTATGTTGATTATTGCCCAAATAATAATTCTATATGAGTTCCATCATCAAAAATTTCTAGTCAAATTGTAGAATTCAAGTTATTTATACTAAAAATCACTGGGTTCTTTATACGGTTTTTGACTTCTAAGAACTTCTAAGGACTTGACCAATGGAGCTAGCGTTCACAAATAATTCGTTTTTATTTTACCATCACAATCGGAAAGAGTTTTAATTCAAATTAATTCTCGAACTGCAATATTTTTGTTGATTAGTATATTTATCATGGACCATGTGAAGTATCAATTCAAGCATTAAAATAATAAAATTCATCTAAATTTTATGCAAATATAAAATATCGAAAAATAATAAAAATTGAAGGTAAAGATATTTTTTTAATATTGCCTCATTATTTGTATTCAGTAATTACTCAAAATACGATGTGGATCTTTTATCATTTCTATTTCTACAGATATTTATAATTTTTTCCAATTAATCCTAAATACGGTTCCCTCTTTGGAAACTTCTAAGAAGTAAATGTCACTTATGCGCTCAACCAAATATCGGTTTATTTAGTCAAGAACATTTACAAAAATGAAAATTTAGTTTGTTTTTGTTGAAAATATGCATATTTGTTTTCATTTGCATGCATGAAAGTATTCAATATCCATTTCTACTATATCTTGAATGAGAAATGTTTTTCAGCATGCTTGAAAGTTTTTTATTTTTTAAGTCATGCTAATATTTTTTTTTTATTGATATAACACGAAGTAGTATCCAATGAGAGTTTTTCAAATTTTTAACTTGCCTGCTTATATTTGTTTTGTCATGTTGTTTTTGTTTTTTTTTCTTAACCTAGACCATCCATCTAGAACCTATTCTGAGGAACTCAGGAGACAAGTCCGAGAACTCATGAAAAGTAAGATTTTTTTTATTTATTTTTATTACTGAGGGGTTTCATTCTACAGTTTCGCGTGAATTTTTGAAGAAATCCTTTTTTTTTCAATCAGGAAGGTGTTGGTATTAAGATAAGTATATTTTTTTGTTTTTAGCTTTTTTCTTGTGTGCCAGCAATTTCTTTTTGCTTATATTTGATTGAGTAACTTTCATTTGAAATGTTTCGAACTGTACTGCAGCAACGATTTTTCTGTTGGAACAAATTGATTGAACCAAGTCTATATGTTGTGTTGTTCAATCATTTTATTATCATTGCAATGTTAAATCCAGCCACGAATTTGTTCCATCAAGACTATTTCACACGTTTCTTTCAACATGTATATATGTATGATTAAATATGCCAATCCCGAAAATAGATGAAGCAGACATGGACCGCGTTTTCAAATTACCATCTACGACTTTCATCGGTGGCAAAGACAAACAACTACCTTTGAGAGAAATCTTACGAAGACTCGAATTGTCCTATTGTAGGCATATTGGTGTTGAATTCATGTTTATCAACAGCTTGGAACAGTGTAATTGGATAAGACAACGACTAGAGACACCCGGTTGCATGGAAATGACTCCCGAAGATAAGCGATTGATTCTGGCACGATTGACGAGAGCTACAGGGTAAGTACATGTTCAAAATCCACCTTAGGTATTCTGTGTTCGTTTTTATGCAGTCACTCAGTTAGCCATGACGTAAGTTTCTTGTTTTGGCACCCTTCCATTTCTTCATGATACTATGTTGCCAGTTGTCAAGTGTCATTTTGAAGAAAATAACCCGAGATGTCATCTGTCATCTTATATATGTTGTGATTTATTTGGTAATATCTTCACTAGAAGCCAATTAGTTGTTGATTTCAAGATGCCAAAAATAATATCTCAAGCATCAGGTCCATCTTATAATTGAGTCTGCTCATGGTAATGTTTTGGAGTTGACTATATAATTGTTTAAAAACTTGTTCAAAGGTATGTGAACAGAAAAAAATGTTATGAGTTATGGTAATTCAAATTGAAAGTGTACCCTTCAATTCATTTGACTGCATAACCTTACTATACACTCCGAAAATTCTCATTTAAATTGCCCTCGTTAAGTATTTTAAGTTTCTGTACAAGATTAAAATCTACATATTAGGTTTTGAATATCTAAGACACATTTAATATTGTTTAGATAGAGTATCTTTCTTTTAGAGAAATACTCTATGAATTTGTCCAAGACATAATTTCTTATAATAATATAAATGCTTCTGTTTCGTTGAAGGTTAGTATGATGAATCAAGCAGACATATTTAGAATCACACAATTATAACCCTTATATGAACTCAGTCTTCAATGATTGAGAGAACTTATTCATCTCCCAGTATTTCTCTATAAAACAAGAAATGTCGGTTAGGGAAACAATAAAATATTAACACTATACAATATTCCTGAAAAAGTGAATTTTGTCCAATTTCCATGGCACCCAAGGTGACTAAATAAAAATAATATAGCCTATATGATAGTTCAGGATGTATGTATAGTGATATTTCATAAATATATTTCAGATTCGAATCCTTCTTAGCCCGTAAATGGTCATCAGAAAAAAGATTCGGTTTGGAGGGTTGCGAAATTCTGATTCCCGCCATGAAGAACATTATTGACAAATCCACAGAGTTCGGAGTTGAAAGTATAGTTATGGGAATGCCACACAGAGGTCGCCTCAACGTGCTCGCTAACGTATGCCGTAAGCCCTTACCGCAATTGTTCACCCAGTTCGCCGGTCTGGAAGCTGAGGACGACGGATCTGGTGACGTTAAATACCATCTGGGAACATACATCGAAAGGTTTGTGCGCAGATCTAAATGTGAAAATACATGTTGTGAACTTTTTTTTTTTTTCAGATTGAACAGAGTAACGAACAAAAATATTCGCCTTGCAGTTGTCGCTAATCCTTCCCATTTGGAAGCCGTAGACCCTGTTGTGCAAGGTAAAACGAAAGCTGAACAGTTTTATCGTGGAGATGGAGAAGGCAAAAAGGTGAGGCTTTATGTGTTATACTTCTATTTCCTTGCTGTAGGGTTGTCAGAAGTGACTCGACGTTTATCAACAAAGCTTTTATACATCTAATTTTTCAACAGAATAAGTTTGCATCTCTTGAGTTTTTGGTCTGTCTAAATTAATACTGAATACTAAATTACACTCTTAGTGTTGAGTCCTTATGTAACCGTTTGTCCAAAAGGTAAAGGTATCTTTGAGTCATATAATCCACCAATGGTATACACTGTCTTTCTCATTATGAAACTCTACTGAAGACATTATCTGATGTACTACAAACACGCCTGCAACTGATTTAATTCGCAAATTCAAAACTCAGGTTGTTTTATCAACCATGCCTTCAAGGAACTAACATATCAGTTATTCCATTGTTTCACTAGCTCTTCTAAACCACCTGTGTGGAAGATTTGTCAAGACCTTCAAATTTCGCAATCACTTTCTCATCTCAGCAAAATCTCTTTCCACGGAGCGTCTTTTGAGTTGTGCCGAAAGCCATCAGGTAGTTAGACCCTGAATTAATTGACCAATTTTGTAGGTGTATTTTCATGAAATTTCCATTAACTACCTTAACCTAATTCTAAAAAATGGCTCTAACTTTCTCAGACAAAGTGTTCATTCAGTGAATAAGATCTCATAATCTAATTGTCAATGTTCACAGGTTATGTCCATTCTACTTCATGGAGACGCGGCTTTCTGCGGACAAGGTGTCGTTTTCGAAACTATGCATTTGTCCGACTTGCCTGCTTACACCACTCATGGAACTGTACACATCGTCGTAAACAATCAAATTGGTTTTACAACTGATCCTAGACATTCTAGATCTTCTCCGTACTGTACAGGTAGGTGGAGTTTTCCTCATTTTAAGAAAAACACGTTGGAAACGTTTGTTATTTAAAATACAAACTGAACGATTACGTTTCATAACCTGCTGAAATCCTGCAACACTTTCAATCATTACAGATGTCGCTCGTGTAGTTAACGCTCCAATCTTCCACGTTAACTCCGATGATCCTGAGAGCGTGATGCACATCTGCAAGATTGCAGCGGAGTGGAGAGCCACCTTCCACAAAGACGTCGTCATCGACCTGGTCTGCTACCGCAGGAACGGTCACAACGAAATAGACGAACCCATGTTCACCCAGCCCCTGATGTACCGTAAGATCAAGAACACCAAACCCGTTTTGGAAAAGTATTCTGAACAGTTGATAGCCGAAGGTGTTGTAACGGCCGATGAAGTGAAAGATGTCAAGGCGAAATACGAAAAGATCTGTGAAGATGCTCTAGAGCAAGCGAGAAAGGAAACTCACATTAAATATAAGGATTGGTTGGACAGCCCTTGGTCTGGCTTCTTCGAGGGTAAAGATCCATTGAAAGTGAGTCCAACAGGCGTTAAGGAAGACACTCTTACTCACATTGGCAAAAGGTTCTCTTCTCCTCCACCGAATGCAGCAGAATTCGTCATCCACAAGGGTAAGTGGGCAATTGATTTTGACATTATTATATCATTTTAAGTCATATAAGTCCTTTTTTAAAATAGCAGTTTTTTGGAATATTCCTTTGTATGATTTTGTGATGTCTTTTTTCATTGCACCTTATATGCCTTCCAACAATAGATTTGTAACCTGGACTGTCACTAAAATCACACCTTCGTATAGCCATAAGACACTCTGGCAACGCCGCATGTAGATATCGTGTTACTTCGAATTCAAATCATTAGCGAATCCATCAAATGAAAAAAAAAGAACATCACACTATATTAAATCAATGAATTTTAATCCTGAGTAACTTTTAGGCAATGATCTACGAGTTTATTCGATAATTTTTTCTTAGCACATGATATATCTCAAAGCTAGGGATGATTATCTTACTATATCTTGGACTATATAACACTCCAAAGAGTTCATTCATTAAAAGACTACTTACTATTCATTAACACAAACACAAAAACCAATATTTTATCGACGCGCAAACTTCCTTGTTGACCATTTTGTTCACAATATCAAAATTTGCGTCACTCAAAATGCTATAATTCCCAAACTAATGACCGACAGCTATCAAATGTCTATGTGTCAGGCCAGGAGATTTGCAATTAACCTAATACAACTATAATCGTGATTGAATTACATAATTTTGAAATACTTTTCAGGTATCGAGCGTATTCTTAAGGCAAGAATGCAAATGGTTGAAGAGCGTACCATTGATTGGGCTCTTGGAGAAGCCATGGCATTCGGATCACTGCTTAAGGAAGGAATTCATGTTCGTCTTTCTGGTCAAGACGTTGAAAGAGGTACATTCTCTCATCGTCATCATGTCTTGCATCATCAAACTGTGGATAAGGCAACATACAGGTATGTTTATCTCAAGAATTCCTGCATACATCTATTATATTTAATCAATTTTTGTTTTCTAGACCATTATGCAATTTGTATCCGGATCAAGCACCCTACACAGTGTGTAACAGTTCGCTTTCCGAGTTTGGCGTACTTGGTTTCGAGCTGGGTTACTCTATGACCAACCCAAATGCGCTTGTAATTTGGGAGGCTCAATTTGGAGATTTCAGCAATACAGCTCAGTGTATCATCGACCAGTTCATCTCATCCGGCCAAGCTAAATGGGTTAGACAGAGTGGATTGGTCATGCTTCTGCCCCACGGTTTTGAAGGTAGGTCTTTGAAATTTTCATCTTTTGGAAATGTATGAAATACATGTATATAATTGGCTTTATACAGAAAAATCTACTTTCATTAAAAAATTTTCATGGCAACTTGCAATTTTTTTTTCAACTTTTTTCTTCAGCTTATGCTGACTATTCCTCTATCTGAATTTCAAGTGTCTAATTATGTCGTTCAAAATTAAAGTCATGTCTCGGGTAGTTGCATGAATTTCTGCTCTGTTTTTTTTCAAAACGATCTCTTTATTTAAGGTATGGGCCCCGAACACTCCAGCTGTCGCCCTGAACGTTTCCTTCAGATGTGCTCCGACGACCCCGATTATATGCCACCGGAAAGCGACGAATTTGCAGTCCGACAGCTCCACGACATCAACTGGATTGTAGCAAACTGCACCACACCCGCTAACCTGTTCCACATTCTCAGAAGACAGATAGCCTTGCCCTTCCGTAAACCTCTCATACTCCTCACTCCCAAGAGTTTGCTGAGACACCCCGAAGCCAAGAGCAGCTTTGACGAAATGGTCGATGGAACCGAATTCAGAAGAGTGATCCCAGATGACAAGGTTGGAGGTGGTGCCAAGAAACTTATCTTCTGTACTGGTAGAGTGTATTACGATCTGAAGAAAGCTAGGGAAGACAGGAATTTGACCGGTGATATTGCCCTGGTTAGAGTTGAGCAGGTAAATATAGTGTTAACTCTTTTTTATGAGATAAGATAGGTTGTCTATTTACTTGCTGTGAAACAAATCCGCAGTAGTGTGTTTAAAGTACAAAACATAACCTTCAAAAATTCAGTAAGGTGATTCTCTACCGTTGCATATACTTTTTCAATGAAATTCTATGTTCAAGAACTTTCATTCGAAATCATTGACAGAACGACAGTACATCTAGGCAATGGTCGAATTTTAGCTAACCTATTTTTCAGTTTTATTACAAAGTGAATGTCAAGCTATTCATTCGAAAAAATATTAAAAGTTTATTAGTACCCGGAATTCTACTTATTGCAGATGAAACCAACACTAGACAATAAATTAGGGCCACTGCTATGAGTTGAATATTTAGTTTCCAAATTTAATTTTTTTATCCTTTTTTTTTTGCAGATTTCCCCATTCCCCTTCGATTTGATCAGAGAGGAATGTTCAAAATACCCTAATGCTCAGCTAGTATGGGCTCAAGAGGAACACAAAAATCAAGGATATTGGACGTATGTTGAGCCAAGGTTTGAGACTGCCCTTTCCGGATTACGTGAAATCGGGTAAGATTACTGCTTTTCTTATTTGACACAAGTGAAGATATGATTACCGTCAAGTAAAATATTACAAACACTTGTTGCTAGTTGTATATAACGAAAACCTAAATCTCAGAGCAAATTATCATGCTTTATTTTTCTGTATAAACCCTTGAAAGTATCAGGAACTAAAACAAATTTTTTTTCAATCTGAATGTTTTAGTCATACACAATCGGGAAGTTGGCTATCTAGTTTATTTGGGGGAAGTAAGCCAAAAGAAGAACCTATAACTCAGGAACGTCCTAGATCTATTAGGTGAGAATTGATAGTCATATCTTCACTTGAAAATAGTGCACTTGCAACTGTTACCTTCGTAATGTTTTTAACCTTTAGTGTTTGCTTATTGAAATATGAATATGCTTTTGTTGTTTGTATGTTTTTTATCCTGCCACATTGCTTTTTCTATTTGTTTCATACTTGTTTGTAGTTTTCAGTGTTGTATTTATTTGTTTTTATCGAAATATTTTATTTATTTACAGCTATGTAGGCAGACCCAGCTCACCTAGTACTGCAACCGGTAGCAAGGCTCAACATCTCAAAGAACTTTCAAATCTGTTAGAAACAGCAATGGACGTCAACTAAACATTCAACAATCAATCGATCGATGACTTCTTTAGATACTAGAATAATCACTACTCAAAAATATTTGAAATATATTTAAACTCTAAGTAGAAAATGATTATTTTGGTAAGTCTTTTATTCAATCTGCACCAAAAGTAAGATTAATGTGATGTAAGTATGTATATAGCACTGTTATTTTATGTATTATATTTTGATTGTTACTTAGCCCGAAATGTCGAAGTAAAGGGCTGTCGAAGGTTCAAGTATGATTGTAAGTGCTTAAAGTATTGTCTTATGAGAACTGGTCAGGTTAACTGAAAGTATTTTTCATTTGTTATTTATTTATTGAAGGAATGTATGACTTGTGTCTGATGAATAAATTTTACTCGTCTATTTTGATTCTTATTACAATTATTTATACCCATCCATATCGTAGGTAATTACATTATTCTGTATTTTAGCCTTGAAAGGTATTTTTCAGATGGTTCGTAAGGCAGTAATATGAACAGTGATGACAACTCTATTCAAAGAAGCTTGAGGAAACTGAGTGTTTCATAAATAATTTAGAAAGCACTGACGCTAGGTCAGATTGCTTTGGTACTCTTGCTAACTATTTGCAAGTAATTATTCAAGCTTTGAAACATCATATCTGTAAAATATTTATTAAGTCATTGACGTGTTAACAAGATTAACAAGCACGTCGTAATAGTTGATTTGCTAACGGGTTTAATGCATATCCAAGTGAGAACTAATAAGTATGATGAAACTGCATAATGAAGAAAATTGATTTGAAGAAATACATAACAAAACTTCGAAAACAACGATTTGGGCAAATTTGAGAGATCTCTGTTGAAGTGAATTAGAGTGTCAAAAAATTTTATTGACAAATTTATTTTGTAAGGTGGCCAAACAAGGATTGAAGGGTCGGAAAGTTTTGCTTTACTCTGAACCACTGGCCAGACGCTTAATTTGGATCCCTACTGCCAGCAATTAGATTGAAAGAAGCAATTGATCAAAAGAACCAGAATCAGCAAATAGGAGAGGTGTCGTATTCCATCAAGACAACGCTAGGCGTCACACGTCTTTAATGACCCGGCAAAAGCTTCAGGATCTGGTTGGGATGTTCTTATGCATCCGCCTTATAGTCCATATCTGGTACCAGGAGATTATCATTTATTTTTGTCCATGTCTAACGCTGTTGGTGGTCTAAAATTGTCCTCAATGGTTATCCCATTTTCGTGCTAATAGGGACACGACGTTTTGGGAACGAGGTATAATGAAATAACCTTCTAAATGACAACCAGTAAAATGAAGGAGCTCAAGGTCATTCCTGAAAGCGCCTGTAAACTGTAAAGAATGTTCCAATGATAGCAAAAAACGTTGGTACGTCTGAATTGCTTCAAATAAAGCATGTTTTGAAGGAGATTCAATGTAATTTCGTTATAATCCTTGAATTACACAATTTATAGATTTTGTGTTTCAAACAATATTTCGAAACAGTGGACTTTTCTATCGACCCTCGTACAATCACTTATTATCAACTAAGGGTCATTATCGTTGATGTTGCGTCCTATGGAACAAACAATTGAGATAAATATTGGATCCTCAAATTGAATGAAATCTCTCAGTTCAAATCGTTTACTCTGATGGAATCAATTTTCAGTACCTATCTCCCCTATTACAAGAAAATTCCTAGCCTAGTGAGCAAAACTAACTTTTTATTAAAATGGCTTTGAAGTTATCGCGATTGTTTCGAAGTGTGGCTAATATAAACAAAATAGGATGGAGAGAAGTCTCACAATATTTTCCTATAGATGAACATATATTTGGCCTCTCAACAGAACAAATACAGGTAAGTTTAAAAGAAATGCACATATTAAACATTTTAGCACGCTAATAATATCATAGAACATATTATTTCTTTCTCAATCCATGCATGTCTGTAATAAAATAATTCTATATTATTTTGTCACGATACCCACAGATGAAAGAATAAATGTTAAAGATTTGAAATTTGTTATTGCTGTGTAAATCGGTAAAGTAATTCCGCAATATTCCTTGAAAATAAAATTTTGCTTTCTTTCTAACTTAGAAATTACTAATTCGTATTCAACACATTGATCTAGAATTGCTCTTCAGTTGAAAAAATTTTAAAAAGAATTCATCGTTGAAAATGCCAAAAAATATATTAACCAAAATATCAGATATCTCAAGCACTTCTCACTCTTTGATGAAGAGAATGCTGCCATGAGCAACTTCCTAAAATGTCTATTTCGAATGTTTGTGCTTTCTAGAATTATATGAAGTAAAATTTTCAGTTAAGAGAAAGTATTTTCAATTTTGCCCAGAAGGAATTGGCTCCAAAAGCTAATGAAATAGATAAACACAACAAATTTGAGGATTTGAGGCCTTTCTGGAGAAAATTAGGAGAACTAGGAACTTTAGGTGAGTTTGAGGTAGAATAAGCAATTTTTTACAGAATGTTTCCATTATTAATCATTATTATTGAAAGAATTCGTTCGAAGTCAGTTCGGCAATTAATATCATATTATGAAAACCACATCTACTTCGTATTTCATATTTCAAAGTATCTTCATTCAGCTTGAATACCAACAAAATTTATGAAGACAATAAATGTACAGAAATAAGACGGAAATGAAATCATTTAAATAAAATGATTACGAGAGGATTCAATTAATTTTCGCTTATGAAATTCACTTTCAGAAAAGCATTAACTTTATCGCATTCTTTAATACGTTGCGGTGACGTAATGAAGATCAATTTTATCAATTTCCCAATAGTTTAGGCTGATAAGATGCAATAATAGTAATATAGTCATACATATCAACATCAATCACTTTTGGAAGAAAGTGTTTATTTTTCATTAGGAAAATACACTTATAATGCAATGCTCAAAAGCATTCTTTGCAGCACCTTATTAGGGATATTTGGGTTTAGTCTGATAAAACTTTAGGCTAATAAATCGCATGCGCATATACAGAGTGTCCATCTCACACACCTGTATATTCCGTATTCTATAGAGATTGAAAGAATTTCCCGTAACACTTAGATTGATTTTATATGGAGGTCATGTTTTGACATATATTTGAGGCTTGAAGGGACAACCCCCTCAAATAGGGGGCATTTTAACTCGTATGAGCCACGTTGAATATTTTGATTTGATATATGAAAGCAAGGGAGTGATTGGTTTGAAATTTTTTCTCAGCGATAACCTCATACGAGGGTTGCCTTTTATATTTCGGGCTTGGACAACCCTAGTGTTGCAATCTGCCAACCGACAGCTCTATCGTAAAGCTTGACATGTTTGAGTTAGAGTGGGGAGAATACGCTTCGACCACTGCACATCCAAAACTGGTGGCTAAATTCTTATGTCAAATTTCGACCATTCTTAAACTTTCGTAGTCAGCTGTTCTAGGTTGACATACTTGTCAGGTGAATTAGAAATTGCTCGAATTTTACATTGTGCTGATATATACTTCGATACTTTCAACATGTCTTGTATTGTTAAAACGAGTAAAAACTATAAAACAATGAAAGTCGAGGGAATTTCATTTTATACGTAAGTTTTTATTGAAATTATCCGACTGATCATACCGCATGGCATTGTTTATCTGCTCAGAGGCGTGTTGTTTACTTTCCACAGTAATATGATTCTTTTTAGTTCCTCAAAATCAGTTGATATGAGGACAGTTTGGACTGATATTCTGATTATAGATTCTAAAGATACAAATTTATCTAAGATATTGATATGCTCTATACATTTCATTTTCTTTTTAATTTTATACCAACTATCCCTCAGATACTTTGCTTTCTACGCCAATGAACCGAAAGTATAAAAATGGCGGACGAAAAATTAGCCACTTGGCCAGAGATATAGAGTGGGGAGAATACCCTTGACCACTGCGCATCTAAAATTGGTGGCTAAATTCTTATGTCAAATTTCGACCATTTTTATACTTTCGGAGTGAGCTGATCTAGATTGACATAATTGTTAGGTGAATTAGAAATTGCTCGAATTTTACATTGTTCTGATAGATACTTCGATACTTTTAACATGTCTTGTATTGTTAAAACATGTAAAAACTATAAAACAAAGAAGGTCGAGAGAATTTCATTTTATACGTGAGTTTTTATTGAAATTATCAGACTAATCATACCGCATGGCATTGTTTGTCTGCTCAGTGGCGTGCTGTTCACTTTCCACAGTAATATGATTCTTTTTAGTTTCCCAAAATCAGTTGATATGAGGACAGTTTGGACTGTTATTCTGAGTATACATTCTGAAGCTAAAGATTTATCTAAGAAATTGATATGCTCTATACATTTCATTTTATTTTTAATTTTATACTGTAAGGTATTGGCCGTTAATTACTAACACTCAACTTTCTAACTGTATATTGTCCTTATTACAACTCAAGAAATCAATTAAACAATTAAATTTAAGCCTGTGACTGGCTGCCGACGTACTTCCCTTCGACCGTACCCTCTCGTCTCTCGTCTATGACTGACTCTGACCGACTCACTGATTCATCTGGACGTTGTTGGTCCGCTATTTATATCCTTCGCGCTTGTACGTTACTTTTGGCGGGCTGTCGTCTGTCACCGTCCCAGTGGCATCCGTCACGTCAATTTCTTTTTCTTACAATACCAACCATCCCTCAGGTACACTGCTTTCTACGCCAATGAACCGAAAGTATAAAAATGGCGGACGAAAAATTAGCCACTTCGCGCATCTCGAAGATCATTCTCCCCACTCTATATCTCTGCACTTCGCGTATCTCGAAGATCATTCTCCCCACTCTATATCTCTGGTTTGAGGTTATACGTAGTCAGATCGTTTTGACATACGAGCACCATTTGTGTTGTTTACAGTAACTCAAAAGATTCATCTCGCCCAATGATGACATAGTGACATGAGATGAATTGTGGATTTACGCGTATGAGTCCGAAAGTAAACAGCAGTCGACTGTATGGGTGTTTCAAGATGAGCCAAATCCAACAAAAGCACGAAGCACTTCCAAGCAAATCATCGCCTGTTTTTTTCGGAAAAACTGGTCGCAATCGTACCACTAGAACATCGCAGAACAGTCTATTCTGAGTGGTACACAACCATTTATTTTCCAGTTGTCTTCCAAGAAATCAGGAAAACCAACCGCCGAAGACAGATCACCTTTACCACGACAATGCGGGCTCCCACACATCGGCTCAAACAACTGCATTTTTGAGCACTCAAAACATCGATTTGATGAGTCATCCGCCGTATAGTTCTGACTTGTCACTTCTTTTTATTCTCGTACGTAAAAAATGAAATGAGAGGTCAACGTTTCTCAGCAGTTGATGCGTTCAAAATGCATGTTTTGGATATACCTCAGAGTGAAGAAGGTGCTTTGACAATTGGTTCAAACGCATGCAAAAGTGTATAGATCTTAACGGGGAATATTTTGAAAAACAATAAAGGCGATTTTCTATGATTATTATTTGTTTTTTTTTCTCTTATCCCGAAATATTAAAAGCAACCCTGGTATAAGTAAATAAAGCATATACAGTGTGGAACAGCCAAATGGAATAAATTCGATAACGGATAAATGAGAGCGTGTTTGGAAAAACGCTTGGACACGGCGATTTGTATTTTTAACTGAGCATTTTTTTCAAAATAAAAAAATTATATAGGGTGCGTCATGTGACAGTATAATGGCCAATAATCCACTTTCTTATTTTAAATACAAGCCCCTGTATATTATTAATTTTTGGATTTGTTTCGGAAAATATTAAGTTTTTTTCAGATTCATTACAAAAATTAACATTGTAAAAAATTTAATTTTTTCAGATTCATTAGAGCATTTTTTCAAAATAAAAATTTTTTATTTTGGACAGAGATGGCAGCTAGCCCACTAAGATTTTAAATGCAAGCCTGCAGTGATGTATTATTTCTTAACACAAATTGGAAAAAAATTCATTACACTAAGAACAACTAAATAATTAATACTGATTATTTCAATTTCTTATTTTAGAATGGCTACCTAGAGATTATTTTCGCTACATTACACTAAGAACCTAATAATTATTCGCTGATTATTTCAAACCCCTGTATATATCTTACAATTGTTTTGGATTCTTCAAAATATTAAGTTTTTTAATAATTAAAAAATTAAAGAATCATTAATGTCAATTACACTAAGAAACATTAAAATACTGATTTTTCAGATTCTTACAAAATTAAAAATTAAAAAAATTCTGCGAACGTCTTGGCAACATGCTAATCTGGTATAGAAATGTCTTCTAACATTACCTCAACATCTCAGGTGTATAACTGATCTAATGTCTTCTAACATTACTCAAATATAGAAATGTTCTTCTAACATTACTCAACATCTCAGGTGTAACTGATCTAATCGCAAGCGTGATTCGTCTTTTTATGTCATCTAAATTGAGTGGTTTAGTTTGGTTTAGTTTTGTATACAATACTTTAGACATATCCCCACAAAAAGTAGTCTAACAGCGACAGATCAGGAGATCGTGCTGGCCATTCTATTGATCCGCGCCACCCTATCCATCGTTTTGAAAAAATTTGGTTCAGGTACTGCCGTACATTGATTTGGTAATGAGGCGGTGCTCCATCTTGCTGGAACCATATTGTATTGGCAGGAACTTGTGGGTTTGCTGAATCAGGATATAAGTTTGTCAAAGTTGGCACGACATTATTTTGGAGCAGTTCTAAATATTTATCTCCATTCAAGTTGCCACCAATGAAAAAGGGACCTACGATATGATTTCCAACAATTTCTGCCCAAACATTCACTTTTTCAGGATATTGCGTATGTTCCTCTCTCATCCAGTGAGGATTCTCATCAGACCAATAGCGGCAATTTTGACGATTAACATGACCGTGAAGTGTAAATGTGCTCTGATCAGAAAACAAAACATCTTCTAATTGGATCACATTGTTATCTAACATTTCCATCATTTGTTACGTTCTCCTATCGAAATAGTCTTCCATGAGCTCCTGAGTTGGTATCATTTTATAGGGATGCATTTTACTTTCCTTTAATGTTCGAAAAAATGTTGTGTGGCTAACGTTGATCAGTGGGGCTGCTTTTCGACCAGAATTATGTGGAATTTTTTGAAATATCCAATTTCGTATCATTACTTACTGCATTGGCAGCTACTTTTTTTATCTGTCTCACATGACCAAGCTCGCGAAACTGCTTTTCTATTTTGCTAATTGGGATACAGGCGGCAAATTTGGAAATTTTTCGTGAAATAAGCGAGAAACTTCCATTTGTGTCCTTGTGTTATCTCCATACCCAATCATTTGTAGAATGGTTATTTTGTGCTTTTCTGTTAAATGAACCATTTTTCTTGTATTATTACGTACGGTTAACGAAATTTAAACGACAATAGCACTGACACTGACCACTACTGTCATGCAGGCAGACAAGTTGCTATGGCTATCCGTTTTATACGAAAAAAAAACAATGTTTTTATATTTTTCTCATTTCATATCAGTAAAAAGAAACGCAGGAATGGTTTTTGTTTACTTTTTCATTATCAAGAGCTGAATGGTATTGAATGTTATGTAGCGAATTTGTGAAATAAAATAATTTTCTTTTTTTAATGTTAATTTTTGTAATAAATCTGAAAACACTTAATATTTCCGAAACAGTTGAAGATAGGTATAGGACATTGTACATGATTTATGTCTAGAATTCTCTGAAGAATCCAAAAAATTAATAATATACAATGGCTTGCATTTAAAATAAGAAAGTGGGTATTGGCCACTGTCACATGACGCACCCTATATAATTTTTTTATTTTGAAAAAAATGCTCAGTTAAAAATACAAATCGCCGTGTCAAGGCGTTTTTCCAAACACGCTCTCATTTATTCGTTATCGAATTTATTCCATTTGGCTGTTCCACACTGTATAAATTGCTAATATGAATGATGAAGGAGCTAAATGCTCAGAAACGTTGTCATTGAATAAATTGTATACAACTGTTACTTATAACTGATATTCCTCACCATCGAATGAATGATATATTGAATTGCTCAATTTTTTAAAGGAATAACTGTAGATCCAGAATATGGAGGGACAGGAGGAAGTTATACAGATCATGTTGTGATTATGGAAGAAATATCCAGGGCTTGTCCAGCTATAGGTTTGAGTTATGGAGCACATTCTAATTTATGTGTTAATCAAATTCACAGAAATGGAACCCAACAGCAAAAAAAGAAATATTTACCAAAGGTAAAACATGTTTTCTGCCGTTATACAGTTATTTTAAAAATTCTTTTCATCCATGAAGTGTTCCTTATTCATAGTGACTTCAGTCTGGTTTAATATTTGAACTATTTAGAACTATGGTGGAAGAATACATTCCTTATTGCTTAAATAAATGCTTTCTTGTTCAGTAGAATTAACATTTAACACGCAAAATGTTAAAATTGAAAATATTGGTCTAGCTGGTTCGTAAAAATTATAATGTGAAACTGAAAGTATAATAGTTGTTGCTCTTTTTAGAGCTTGAATGAAAAAAAATCCTGGAAGCAAAATGAAGGAAACAAAATTGTCAGATAATTTATTTCAAATAAAATCTTTAATGATTCTAATTTTTCATATTAATTCGAATAAAGAAGTTTTCGTTTATATTCAAGATGGCTGATAAAGATAGAATTGCATAGCAAAAACACTAAACGGAAAAAAAAACTTGCTGATTGGAGTTTTTTCTGGTTTTCTCAGTTTTTGGAAAGTTCAACTGGTTATCAATAGTTTTAAGTAAGTTAAACAATATTTTAATACTTATTTCAAAAGCTCTGTACAGGTGAACATATAGGAGCTTTAGCTATGTCAGAGCCTGGTTCAGGATCAGATGTGGTTTCAATGAAAGCAAGAGCGGAGAAAAATGGGGATTATTATGTCCTGAATGGCAGCAAATTTTGGATTACGAATGGTCCTGATGCTGATGTTTTAGTGGTGAGTAATATTTTTCCATACCCTAAAACTCTCAACCTTTGTACTACACCTGGAATTGTTGAAAATTGGTTCGTTCGTAAAAAAAATAAATGTTTTAATTTCTAATCCGTTCCGAAGGACCAAAATATTGGTGAAACTTAGCTCATAGGAATGAATAAATCGTATAGTTGGTGGTTTTAACTGGAAAATATGAGTTGGCTAAGATTCAATCCGTTTTAATTCACGAAATTAGAAGTAAACTTTCGATGGTATAATCCGGCTCAAAGGACCACAATATTATATGATTTTGAACCAAAGAAATAAAAATGTTACTTTAAAAATCTTGTTACTTATTGATTCATTCATCAAAATGAGCATTGACAGTATAATTTCATTAAAGAGAAAATTATTTCCGCCGAAGACATTTCCGGGTGTTATTTGAACTTTTTTTTTTGTCTAGGTATATGCAAAAACTAATCCGAACGCTAGCAACCCACAGCATGGAATATCAGCATTTATTGTTGAAAAAGGTATGCCAGGTTTCACCACAGGACCGAAACTGGACAAATTAGGTATGAGGGGATCTAATACTTCTGAACTCATTTTCGAAGACTGCAAGATACCTCGCCAGAATCTCTTAGGGGTAGAAAATAAGGGCGTGTATGTTTTAATGAGTGGATTAGATTTGGAGAGATTAATACTGGCAGCTGGGCCACTAGGAATAATGCAAGCATGCTGTGATATAACTTTTTCTTATGCACATATTAGAAAACAATTCAACACAAGAATTGGGGAGTTTCAACTGATTCAAGTAATATTGATTTATATCAATTGAATTTGGTTTTTTGTTATTTTTTGGTTTGCATTTCAGGGTAAAATGGCAGATATGTACACTACTTTAAGCGCTTGTAGGAGCTATTTATACAATGTGGCTAAATCTTGTGATAATAAAAAGGTTAACAGAAAAGATTGCGCAGGGGTCATTTTGTATGCTGCGGAAAAAGCAACTCAAATAGCATTGGAGGCGATTCAAATATTAGGTAAGAGACAGTGTAATGTGGCGATTCACACAATAATATGTCGACATATTCGTTGAAAACGCGAGATAGGTCTAGTTTTCTTTGGTCACTTTTTGATGCATGACCACTACCTAAACGGGGAGGCTACCACCTTATAATTTTGAATTGGGAAGATATGTTGTGTGCTGCTTTATAAGAAACCTATGACAGCTTTTATTTTTCTACTATTTGCGAAAATCGAATATTTGGCCAATTCGCTCTTGTTTTCAAATGGCTACCTAGTGATATAAACGCAAATTGCGTTAGGACAGTAAAACCTCAAAAATTGTTGTATTATCTCTTGAACCAACAGGTTTCTTTCATTGTTTAATTTTACAGGTGGTAATGGGTATATCAACGATTACCCAACTGGTCGCTTATTGAGGGATGCTAAACTATACGAAATAGGCGCTGGTACTTCAGAAATACGGAGAATGCTCATTGGAAGGTGTTTGAATTCTGAATATTCTTAGTTTATATTTTTATATTGTTTTTTTAAATAAAAAATGTAACCTTTAGAACTATTTGAATATTATAAACTAATAACTTTTACAGCTTGAAACAAAACTAGGGTCTGTGGATACCGGGAACGGAAAAATTTATGATCAAAAAAGAAAAATTACATAAATAGATTTATTTCAACGTCAATAAATAAATGAATAATTTACATGAACAACAACAATCCTTTCTCGATTCATGAAATAACTTAAAATTAGGAAGAATCTGAAACAGGATACTTAATTTAATCGCACAGCGTGACGAACTAAAACTAACAATCTGACTAGATGACACTCGATTCGAAAATTTCAAAAATGAGGAAGAAAATATTAAAATAACAAAAATGTACATAAGATTATGATCTAGAAATTGCTAAAGGCGAAATCACATATTATTTGCTTCAGCGAATAAGCTGATTTCACAACACAACATTAAATGGATCGGCGTAACTACAGAATTTTTCCATCCGCTTCTGTATGTTTTATAGATAGGTATACATTCATTTTTCAAACTATAATCTCTGTTGAAATATTCCTTACGTTATATAGGAAATGAGACGTTTCATGTATCCCATGAAAATATCATCCGATCCTCAATATAAATAACATTATTAAGTATTGAAACTTTCACACATTCATCCATAAACTCTCAAATTGTAATAACTCATGCATGAATTAGGAATAAAATCGAAATTTCTATTTACAAATATTTTTTATTCAAAATTATTGTGGAAATATTTCGATGGACGTGCATTTATTAATAATAGGAAAATATCGATGGAAACGTGTTATAAGAATTTTTTTTATTATTTTTAGTAGCTAGTTTCTGGTAACACGCTCATCATAAGTCTTCTGAAAGATCCACTTTGGTGGATGATGTCGTCTTGGCCAATAGAGTTCGCATAAAGAGAGTTTTGGTTTACAGTGTTTGATTTCTGAAAAAAAAACACGGTAATATGAGCATTTATTCAAATGAAAAACTGCAAGATAATGTAACCATGAAGATATGGATTGTATCTAAACGGTGTGGCACATCTTTTTCAATTAGATATGATTTTAGCGTTTCCCCCGATACTTCAATCAAGTTATTTTTCATTCATTACCCTTTCTGAAACATACAGATTGAATAATGTACAAGAAGTAAGTGATAAATAAATGATACGAGGGTGGTCTCGATAAAATTGATGATTGATTTGTTGCTAATGAATAACTCCAAAATTCTTATGTAATTTACTTCAATGGATTTCTAAAAATGTATGATCTCTTGTACATTCTGACAATCTTACTTAAGTTGAAAAGCATGTTTGGTGTTTATACTGAGTAGGTTGCATCTTTGGAGATTTTACCTTAACCTGAGGAGCGTAAACCTTCGTTGGAGCAGGTTTTATTTCATGTACTTCTTGTCCTACTTGCTCCTCTTGGATGGCCTTGTAAGTTTCACTTTCTGCAGGGTTGAATTTGACCGATTTCTTAATCCTGAGGCAAGAAAAGGATATGGGCAAGGAATGAATATCGAAAAACAATTATATTTGAATAATTTCAAGATGATTCTACATTATGTTAAATATTGAATGAATTACAGAATTCAAAGTTTTATGGTAAAGGCAAATCAATATGAAACAAGAGGCGTATAGATGTAATTGAAACTGACACATATTCATGTCAAATTCTATGGTTTATTGAACTCAAATAAATGATTCGATTCTACATTCACATAATTATTAAAATTCCAATCCCATAATTTGCTTTAAGTACTAAAGAATACACTTACGGATTAACCCCAGTTTGTTTTTTAATCGTGTCGAGAACATTGGGTTCGCTATATAGAGACAATGGAGAGTTGAATTGCTTGTGGACGATCTGAAATGAAAATGTCGAATTGAAAAATCTATAAAAATGGAAGATAAAAATACAATTAGGCAATAGATAAAAGGCCACGCCTGCTATAGTAAATCACAGTTTTTGGCAAAATTATTTTTTTTATTCAATTCAATTCGACGGAGAAGAAACAGAGATCAAGGAAAAAAGAGAACTTAGAAAATATAAAAATAATGACACTATTATTGCGTTGACAAAGAAATCGAAACGAACAAAACTTAGGACGGCAAAAAATGGGTTCATTTGTTTATTCACCATAAAAGGAAATAAAGTAATCAATATTAAACTCAAAGTACAACAAAAACCTTGCATCAGACGGAGTTCTGTCAGGAATATTGAAGCTAAGCCGGGTTTAACATTTCTTTGCCTTGAAATATTTGCTGGTACAAAATTTTTTATTATTTCCATACAAATGCTCGCATAAAAGTACAATTTTGCGCTCTCACATAGGAAAATGTATCCATCTAACTTACTTGTTTGTTTGGATCTCCTGTGGATAATCTTTCCAGAACGGAATTCGTTACCTGAAAACAAATAAAAAATAAAAAATTTTTAATAAACGTGAAGAGAATAGAGTAAAGCGTATGGACTTTAATCATATTATAGGATCAAATTGAGTATGAAATTGTAGGGAGTACAGCAATTTGAAAGCATCATGTATGTTGGATCTGGTACCTTCTGCCTCAGTAATAGATCACCATCTAAATGATGTGGTGCAGCCCTAACAGATGGATTTGGATGATGACGCAAATAACTTTCAGTAGGTCCTGCTTGCCTTTTTACTTTTGCACCTGGAAGGACTAAAGGTGTTGTACGATATGGCTACAACAAAAAACAAAACAATGACAGAACATGAACAGTGAAATTATGTACACACATAAATTTAATATGAGGTTTGGAATGCTATTCAGCTACTGAAAACATCCCTTTCTGTAAATTATTATTTCAATTTTTATGATTGTTTTTTAATGAGCGTGTGTTTCAGATGGGAATGCCAAGGTGAGGTATTTTATTATTTCATGAAGTAGCTCGCAAATTTCGAATTACTTCTATTTTTCGATGGAATCATCTTTGAAGAGAAGATTTTGTATTTTTTTGTGTCAGTACTTGCTGGTACTTAATAAGTATCTACAATAAATCAGAAAAACTCGGTTAAATACATCTACTACAATGCTATAGCTATATTTCTTGAAACAACATAATGTGGGATCTTTTTGATATGTAATATCTTATATATAAGTAAAATCCACCTTGTACTCATAGTAATAAAAAAATCTTGAGAAATTTGGTTATTTTCGATATTTTTCTTGATCCCCGGGCTATTATTTTTAGAAAGTTATGGACGACTTGGTTTTTACGACTGACGACTAAACATAATTTATCCTCAAGTGAACTGTGTGGAAATTTCGAAATGTTGATATTACATAATTTCAAAATATTAGCCAATTTTCTCTGAATAAAAAAATTCATAACGATAAGTATCCGATGTTCATTATGAAGTAGAGACAGGAAAATTGGCAGCGTGCCTTATGCTGAAGTCAGATTTGTTTTATTTATTGAAATAATGGATATCATTGAAGGGGGACTGAAAATACAAGTATCATCTTCCATCTCGTATTTCAAAGCGGGTTGCTAAACATCTGTGCAATTGAAAATTCGTTGTTTTTACTATTACTAAATTTATGATTCACGTTTCGATTGATCGCAACATATCAATGCATTTTCGGTTATTTCAGATCTAATTTTAGTTTCGTATGACCTGCTGATTACATTCGAAATGCACAACAAAAACAACTTCATATTATAGCGCTGTAGATGATCTCTAAGGGAAAATGAACAATTTTGCGAATGTTACCATTTATTTTCTGAAGCAAAATTTTGGGGAATGATTGATTGCATAAAATGAACCTTGGATGAATCTTGGATTCACCATTTCACTTTGGAATCAAAGCAGCAATCTGCCGAGTGACGTGAAAACGGAGAAGACTGTTCTAAGCATCTTCAAACATCGTCTGGGAAGATAATGACCTGTGTTTGTTGCGTATGGAATTTTATTAATTGATTACTTGGAACATGGGAAAACAATAAGCAATCAGCAATTTCAGCCCATGTGTTGAGTCTGGAGATCTGGTGGGTGACATCATTCATATCCCCCCTTTCAGTCCACTTGATTTTTGAGAATTTGAATATCAAATGAATATTAATTAATTACTAATAATACAATTGATATCAGTCCTTAAGAACAAAGGCTCCCAAACAGTGGCGGCAGGTGAAGGGAGTGAAGTAGCTCTTCACCTAAAAATTCCTAAGGTCAGGGTCATCTAAAATGTTCATTTAGGATAATAATTATTATTCACTATTTATACAATAATTTAATGGTTTCATTAGCTCCATGTCATTACTCAGAGGAGACGTTTATTATCGAGAACATTTATTACATTACACGAAACCCATTATAAATAAATACATATCTTGTCGCTTGCCGCATCGAGTGAAGAGGTTTTTCACGGAACTTGCACCTCGATCGCTCAAGCAGCTGCGTTGCTATGGTAACGGGTGACGTCACCGGGGCTTTCTATTACGGTTTCTAGCTGTAGTGAAGAGCTTGAGTAACCCTCTGCACCTGTTACGTTCGTCGGTGTTTTACTAGTCCAATTTTCAAGTGACTTCAGTGATTTTGAATTTACGTTTTTAGCCTTGGTATTTAATGATCTTTTTTGTTCCACCGATCTCTCATAATCTCAGATAAAAAAAACACGTGAAATATTACAAAATAAAAAAGATGATCAGTATTTTAAGAGAATGTTTGAAAAAGCTAACGAAATGACTGAAATAAACAACTCACGAAAATACGCTGCACTTACAAAAGATGCAATATCTCTAAAAGATAAAATGTTGTTTTACGAAATATTGGACCATATTTTAATGGAAATGGACATACGATTTCAAGACTGTGACAAGCTGCAGTTTCTGTCTCTTGGTGATCCTACAAAGTTTGAACAATATAATTTATGTTTTCCCTCTAGTGCTTTTGAGAATTTATTTCAATTTTAGGGAAAAATATTTACAAAAAGTCAGCGCCTTAAAAACTCTTGCTGTTGTATGCCGATGAAAGCTACCGAAATGTATCCATGCAACACCTACTTCAAAACCTCAGTGAAAACAAGAGACATATTTGCCGAAGCTTATAAACTGTTTTTCCTCATCTTAACCATTCCGTCAACAAGTGCGTCAGTAGAAAGGAGTTTTTCTTGCCTCAAGAGAATAAAAACTTATTTAAGAAATTCTGTATCTCAACAAAGGCTTTGGCCAATATTTCCATTCAAAAAGAACTTTTAATTCAACTAACAAACAAACAACCATTTTATGGAGACATTACGGACAAATTTGCTAGTTTAAAGGACCGAAGGTTGGACCTGATATACAAAAAATAGGTGAGTTTAAATAAAAAAGATGTTATTCTAGATTTTTCTGCTAGTTTAGCTCTTCACCTCTTTTTTCACCCTCGAGCCGCCACTCCCAATCTCACGTCAATGCATTTCAACATTGCTTCATGCATAAAATCTTTCTTAATTGATTCACCTGAACTCATCGTTTATGCTCGCTTTTTCTAGAGGAACAGTGTGCTATCGTTTTCCCCAAGTGTCTGTTATTTTTTAATATCGCGCCAAAATTGCCTCAATTGATTGGGTTTGACTTCCTGATGGAAATTACAGGATCAAACTTGATATTATGTCCGTCCAGCCGGCCGTAAACTATCTATCTATCTCGTAAGAGATGAGCTGGAGATGGGCATGGAGAAATAGATACGATAAAAAATTTTAAAAAAATGTTTTCAATACTTTATCATAAGATATCCATCGTATTAAAAAAAATTGTGCATTCACGGACGTTACCTATTATCTTACCTATTCTCAAATTTTATTGCCATAGCTTTCTTTCCCAGAAGATAAAATTTTTTTCATTCACTGAAGGTCAGACAAGCACAGAATTAAATTGATCCCGACCAGGTTTCAAATATTATGTTTTTGACCCACTATGACTGATACAGATTTGCCAGTCTCTATACCTGTCAATATATCAGTATGAATACATCTGCGAATGAAGATATGAAAACATTATAGGAATCGAAATAAATACCTTTGTGGATATGAAATTCAATTCATAATCATAGGGATTGAAACTATATCAGCCAAAGAATTTTTCGAATATTTGTTTTTAACATTCTTACCCATGAAGAAGCAGCTTCATCCTTTTCACTCAGGTGAAACTCATTTCTAGAAAAAGTATTCGCGCGAACCATCTCGCAAAGTACCGCTCAACTTGAATGCAAAAATATAACTAAAGACAAAACCCAAAATAAGCTCCCCTCTAAGCGTCAAATTTCCCAGCTTTCTGACACAATTTTAATGTTTGAAAACTCATTTTTTTCCCGTTGATTCAGACGAGTGACCAGAGATTTACGAGCCTACCTCAATTCGAAAACACATTGGGGTTATTTTGAATTGTGTTTATTTTTACTTTTGTTATATTTCGTATTTACACTGTAATAAGAAAAAAATTGTAATCTAAATATACGATTTATGAGATCAGCTTCTGGCTTTACTCCAAGAATATGTCGGGATTATTTTTCTTCAAATATTGGTATATAGCGTGGAATTCAGCATGAAGTGTTGATTGAGTAATATGTTAATTTTCGCCTAGTCGTAATTGATTTTGGAGGGTTTGATAATTTGGGATATTATATTGACGCCTGGAAGACTTCCAGATTCAAAAAGAAAATATACCATATTATTATATGTCACTTTGTAGTATCGTTTGAAAACCTAAGAGAAAATTCTTATTTATTTTTCAAATTACCCTATCGTAAAATAAAATTATTCTCTGGACTCAATGAACACATCTCCTAGGAAATAATCAATAGTCACGATAGATGAAACACGGATTCACCACTTCACTCCAGAATTAAAGTGGCAATCTACTGATTGACCTCAAGAACACAAAACATTAGTGTTCTGTGCTTGTTAGTAACAATAGATACGTCTACAGTGACTCAAACAATTAAATGATGACAGTTGGACCTTAGGCCCCGCCTATCTGCCATCTTAATGCTAAATTCGAATTTATCATTGGGATTTTAACGAAAAACGACAATAACTGAATATTCTTCTTGATTTACTGTAATATTTAAAATCCATTGCAATTATGTACGTCACTTTCATGACTATGAGAATGCTAAACAATTGTGATGAAGAAAATGTCTGATTTTTTTTTTCTAAAGAGCCCTCATAAATAATAATCTAATTATTTATATTAATTCATGAATAAGGTTCATTAAATCACCAGTCAAGTAGTATTGAAAAATAGAACGCATACTCTGAGGATCTACATCAATTTCCCAAGATATGACCATTATGTTAGTTGTTAGTCACCATAGTTACGTACTTATACAGTGACTCTCACATGACAATGATAGCAATTATTGGACCATAGGCTGTTCTAGGAAGAAATTCTGGTGGAGGGGGAAATCTTCTATAATAAAATTTCGCATATTTAAAATATTATGCATTTTTATATAATTACAAAATTTTGTTGTTGTTATTTACTTTAGTTTCATTTCATTTAGAGATAAAACGCTTTAAGGGGATAATATGAGGCAGCAAATTGCTCCATTTATTATTTTCAAAAATATTATGATCTTCTGATGGATCCAAAAACTTATCCAATATATTGAATGATTATTAAATGGATTATGTTCTAGCTATTATTATTCATTGTTCGATTATTTTTTTCGTGAAATAAATATGCTCAAAATCTTTCGAGATTCAATTCAATCCGTTAAAAATTTCCTCGTGCAATAATCAAGTTTGTTGCATTTCTGCAATTCCACTGTTGACTTTTTTTTTCGAAATGAGCTTTCAGAATAATAACAGAATATTTTCTGTTCGATATTTTGAATTTTTGGAGATTCGAGTTGAGGGATATCAGACTGTTTACTGATGATTATTTGGTCTTCGGAACCAACTTTTTCTACCAATCACCAAGGCCAAGACAAATGAAAAACCCATACGTTTGACGAGTTTGTATTGCAAAATAGATGTTATCTGAATGCGAATCTGGAATTTTAGGTCTGGAATTCGACATTGAGAAAGGGGGTTATTCAGTTTTTATGAATATCATCCAATGTTTCGTTAATGAACAACGTTTACATCTGGAGGTTGGCCAGAAACCTTCGTGTGTCTTAAAATAACACCGTATTGACATTAGCTTGTTGTAAACTTCGTCGTACCCACATATTATATCTATTTGTTTTCGTTTTGTTATTGCGACTATAAATCTTTCTGATCTTATAATACTACGAATCAATTATTTCTATCCCTCTTGAAGAAAAAAAAATATAAGAAAGTACATAATGTCAAAAATGTACTGCTGCTTGTAGGAATCGAGATACAGGACGCTTTAGGAATTTGATTCATTCATATTTGGCCCTAGTGAACAATGATAGTTCTTGACTTGGTCTCTTTGAGACTTCAATGCATCCTTTTCTTCTTTTTCAAGAAATAATGTTGTTTATTCTATCAGTCTACCAGGAAATAGACATCCATCTTTAGTGCTGAGATGTTCTCTTGAATTTGATCTTCATTCTATTGCTCATATGCGCATAAGCATGATTATATTCTGTCAATTACTGGGTTTCTTCAATATTATACATCATACCATGTCTTGAATGTTCATTCTTATCGAGTTTAATAGTTCTGTTCTCAGTGTTTTCAACTCTCATATTCTTCATTTTAGCAGTGTCCCCTTGAGTTCCCACTGTTTATACAGGGTGAGTCTTTGACCACTACCTTAATTTTAACCATTTCTTGAGATAAAAAAAAAACATTTTTTCCCATAACGTTTTTCCATATTCAGCTGCGTTAAAAAGTTATAACTATATAGCAGGAAAGACTATGAAAAATTGTCTTTCCGTAGTGCGAATTGGTCACGTTTGGCGTATGATATCCCAGAGTTTCAACCCCAAGTGCATCTGTGGACCGGTTTCGAGGTGTTTTGGCTCTCATCAGCACAGTGTAGCACTGAACTCCCGAAGGGAGCTGCCAGTACTTAATGAATATTGTGAGGCACTTCCAAGTATTCTCCTCAAAGCGCGCCATCTATATCTCAAAGACTGAAACAGTCCCGTTTCCTCTATTGATTCATACGACAAAAATGATCCCCAATTTTGGGTCACCACCGCGATCTGAATGTGATTACATTCTTAAAGTACCATCGGTGGGCCCAGAGGGTTAACTCGCTATTGTCTTATAGACAGAGAAAGTAACAACCGTGAGATTTTATTGCCTATATGCGGGCAAGCAACGTTAAAACTCTTTCTCTGTGTGTAAGACAATAACCAGTTAACCCTCTAGGCCCATCGATGGTACTTTAAGAATGTAATCACATTCAGATCGCGGTGGTGACCCAAAATTGGGGATCATTTTTTCGTATGAATCCATAGAAGAAACGGGGCTGTTTCAGTCTTTGAGATGTAGATGGCGCGCTTTCAGGAGAATACTTGGAAGTGCTTCACAATATTCTTTAAGTACTGGCAGCTCCCTTCGGGAGTTCAGTGCTACACTGTGCTGATGAGAGCCAAAACACCTCGAAACCGGTCCACAGATGCACTTGGGGTTGAAACTCTGGGATATCATACGCCAAACGTGACCAATTCGCACTACGGAAAGACAATTTTACATTGTCTTTCCTGCTATACAGTTTTAACGTTGCGTGCCCGCAAATAGGCAATAAATTCTCAGGGTTAAAAAGTTATAAGCATTTTAAGTTTTCATATTGGGCAAATATCCCTCTGTACTCCGGCTAAGATTGAATGAAAATTACCTTCCACAGCATCGACTATTGAATCTGAATCGTTTTAAAACATTATTTTCCCTCTAATGATTCATTCACTCATATTTCATCAGATGATTATATCAATTTAACTCCTTTCAACTTCAATTATCTCAAAAATGGTGCAATTTAGGAAAAAAAAAATAACCAGTTTAGTTTGAATGAAAATAACTTTCCACAGCATCCACTATTGAATCTGAATTGTTCAAAAACATAATTTTCCCTCTAAGAAATGATTCAGTCACTCATGTTTCATCAGATGATTATATCGATTTAATTCCTTTCAACTTGAAATATTTAAAGAATGGTGCAATTTAGGAAAATAGATGATAAATGGTTTTATCTACAAAAAAGACTAATGATTCTAGGAAGTACAACATACGGACCTTTAGTTCAAGTGATATTTATTTTTCATGCAATTTCACCAATCTGTGCAGTAGTAGTGAGAAACCCACAAGAAATGGAATAAATCTCTTGATGTCAAAATATGCATGACCGTTATCTAAAACCTTCTACAAGAGATCATTTCAATTGATATTGTCGTTTGATTATTACAGGTGAAAATGCATTTTTTTTTAATTTCAACAACCTATATATAATGAACGGGGCCAAATTAGGAAAAATGTTATAGGAAGAAAATGTTTCTTTTGACATCAAGAATCTATCGTTAAAATTATCGCAGTGGTCAAAGACTCGCCCTGTATAGATCTCATAGTCCGACTTATAACCATGTTGGCATACATGTTGTGCAAAAGAGGTGAGGTGACATAATCTTCAAGAACATCCTTTTGGACATGGCAAATAATGGTATTTTCCAAGACCAAATAAATGGCAAAAGTCTGAAAGCTCTTATGATCCTTCCATAACATAGACCATCTGACATCGTCAAACGCCTTCTCATAGAACACGAAGCACATGCTCAATTGAAAATTGAAAAATTTTGTTCTGTTCAATTTGAAGCATCCAGTGTTATGGTGAGTTTCCTATCTGAGGGATAGACAACAATATGTGCATTCACGAGGAATGGTTATTTGGGATCTCTTAGAAAATATGTTTCTCAAGGTTCTATTTTAGGACCACTGATGTTTCTTATTTGCCTTAATGATCTATCCTGCACCATTTTATGTGATGATCTTTGAAAACTTACTGATGATTCATTATTCTTGAATTTCTATAGGTAATTGTTAACCCCAAACACTGAGAGCACCTAAAATATCATTGCCGTAGAATTTGCGAAACAATTATTTTCCATTTTTTCCCAAAAAAAAACAATTAGCTGCACAGTTCTTGCAAACACGACCAAAATGTTACCACATACTCTTTTTTCCGTACATTTCTATTAAATAAGCGATATAATTGCTCACCTGTTTCGTTACATGTACCTCGCCCCTTCAGTTTTTTTCTGCGCACCAGGCGTATAATCTAGGACTTGAAAGTAATTATCGTCGATTGGAGGGAGGGGTGAAGAATAATATGGTGTCAGTGCTGAACCTCCTGGACTATATGTGGAAGAAGTACCTCTTGGTGATAAATGCGGTGATACTGATAGCGGACTGTATGCGTGTGAACTAGTTCTTGATGACCCTGTGCTTGTTGGATGTTTCATTGATGTGTCCCTGAAAAAAAAATCACATCGATGACAATTTTTCATGTAATGAAGTTATTTTGAATCGAATAGTTTACGATTAAGATTGATATGACCTAATATCTAAGCTAGGAGATTGGTTGGTTGACTTAAATACCTTTGTATTACGACTCGTACGTTAGTACCAGAATTCTTGAATAGATTTTGTGCGTCCTGGTGCCTGATATCTCTGGCATCGTAGTTTCCTACTTTTGTGATAATATCACCACGCTGAAGAACACCCTCAGCTGGCGACCCAAATCCTACCTGAAAATAAAATAAAAGTTCAATCTTTACTCAATGTAAATTGATATTTCTGAGACAAAACAATAACAATCATTTCCTTGTGTTATTTACGTCGATGAATATTTTCCGAAAGTTAAACAAAACTGTGCAATGGAACATCAACATGAAAAAAATACTGAACACAATACAAGAAGTTAACACATTCTCATGTTGATTGCCTCCACTTGCTCTAATCGCTGCTTCCATTCAGAAAAATATGCGTCTAAAACAATGGACAAGTGCTTGTGATGCTTTCCATTCTTCCAGAATAGTTGTTATAAAGCTGGAATAATTTCAGGTTGATAGTTGCGAAAACGTCTTCTTTACACATCCCTTGAAATACTCAAGGCTAAGTTTAATGGTTGGAGGCTCCTCTCATCAAGATAATCTCTTACAATTCTCACCACATGCAGAACACCATTGTCGTGCACAAGAACAAAATTTTGGGGGACCGAAAGAAATATCCGGCAAATATTTTTCGATACAACGGTCCGCAGTTGAAGCTCTATTTTCTAAAAGAGCATGGTTTGTACGAGCTTGTGATTTTAGAGAAATGCATTACTCAGTAAAACACTCTTCGCGCCTTCTAATTAAAGAATATCTATGCAATGCTAAATCTCATTGTGTATTTACTAACATGATAAAACACATCAACATTGGTCATAATGATGCAATGCTACAGGGTAGCTGCATTTATTGGTTAAGAAGTATAAAGGTTATAGTGTGTTTATGCTATTAATTGCATTGTTTAATTCAAGAACAATGAACAGGAGAGAAGATCTGGTTCAAAAATCTCATATATCCCATCATTGTGTTATTAATTGTTAAAATAAAAGTCAGACTAACTTTTCATGGTTTATTTCTACTATCTCCTCTTGTATTCCAATACAATACAATACACAATGACTACTATTTAACTTAACACATTGTACATTCTTAACTCATCTCTTCTTCTAGAATCTTCTATCATAGAACACATATATTAATATTTTGGTTAGGTCACAGAACAGAAAAATTATTCTTATAACAATTTAGTGAGATTGCTCACAACATTACTTTTAACATTCCTCCTCAATCAAACTAAATTAAGTCTATCGATACACATTCTGAAATTAATTTTACTTAAAGGTTTGGTAAAGACATCCGCTGTTTGATCTCGTGTATTAATATACTCTAACTTAACTAATCCACTTTCTACTAACTGTTTAATAAAATTATATTTGATATCTAGATGTTTCATTAATTTTGATCGTGATTTTTAACAGCTTTAATGGTACTTTGATTGTCTTCAAATATACATACTTCTTTAATGTCTAATTTAAAATCTTTCAACAATTTTAATAACCACATCATTTCTTTTTACTGCTTCACATAAAGAAACTAATTCAGCTTCTGCCGTACTGAGTGCGATACAATTCTGTTTCTTACTCCGCCAAATTACTACATTATCATATACTTTGAATAGATCTCCGGATGTGGATTTCCTATCTTCATCCCTAGCCCAGTCCGAATCAGCGTAACCAACCAAGACAGAGCAGCTATTGTTACTGAAATATTTCAATTTTAGATTTAGTGTACCTTTGATATACCGTAAAATCCGCTTTAGTGCAATCCACAAATCATTACTTGGTTTGGATTGGAATCGCTTAAATAATAAACTGCTGCAGCTAAGTCTGGTCGAGTTCCTACAGTGACATACATCAATGATCCAATTAAGGATCGACATCTGAGTTCCAGAGTATTGTCGATTAAACATTCACTGCTAGTCATTTTAAAATTAACATCCATTGGTGTAGCAATGGGCTTGCAATTTTCCATACTATATTTAACTAATACTTTTTCAAATAATCTCACTGATCCATTATTATGCTATCATTTGTTTTCACTATTGAAATACCCAAATACATCAAATTATTTCTTCCCAACTCTTTCATCCTGAATTCATTGCATAAAAAATCTTTTAGCTCAGAAATTTTCTTCTCATCTGTTCCTACAATTAAAAGATCATCCACATACAATAAAATATATATACGATCTTTGATGTAAAAGCAATAATCATTGTCCGATCTAGAAAACCCAAATTTTGTGATTAATTCATGAAAATGATCATACCAATATTTTGGTGATTTTTGAGTCCATAAAGTGATTTTGTAAGCTTTAAAACTAAACCATCTTTTACTTTGATGCCTTTAGGAGGGCTTAAATACACTTGTTCCTCAATACGCCCATATAAAAATGCTCCCTTGACATCCATCTGATGTATATCATAATTATTCTGTATTGCGATTGCTAAAACAATTCTTAAAGTTTGGAGTCGAAGAACAGGAGAATATGTATCTTCACTATGGTCCTTTGTTGAAAACCTCGAACGACAAGTCGAGCTTTATATATTGGTTCTTTATTTTTAAGTTCTTTTCTTGAAAATACCCATTTTGTGTCAATCGTCTTGATATTCTCAGGTTTCTTTACTTGTATCCAAGTTTTACTTTCCTCTAATATATTTACTTCCGCCTCCACTGCTCTCATCCATTTATCTCTGTCTGGCCGTTGATCTATTTCATCTATGGTTTTGGGAATATCATCATCATATTCCAACAAATAAGCGAAACATTGCTTCTTCCTCGGATTCGAAATTTGTAATATAGTCTTTTTGCCATACCGGCTTGTTTCTATTCCTTTTTGTTTGTGAACTACTTTCTTCATGTACTGGAATAAATTCTTCCTCCTGAATGTTTGGCTCATCCTGTATGTCTTCGCTCATATTTCCTTCCTTTGTTTTACTTTCCCTGTTATATCTGAGTTTCTCTATTTCTAATGAGTCTGGTGTATTCAACTTGTTCTCATCAAATACAACATTTCTTCCAATTTCTATTTTCCTTCTTTCAGGATCCCATAATCTATAGGAGCTGTTTGGCCCATATCCTACCATGATTAGCTTCTTTGCCTTACTGTCCAACTTTGTTCTTAATTGATCAGGCACATGTTTGTATGCTATGCTTCCAAACACTCTCAACTTCTCTAAGTTTGGTTTTGTTCCTTCCCATAGTTCGATAGGAGTCTTATCCATATTGCTGGTTGGACTTCTCGGTTTGTTAGATATGCTGAAACATAGATTGCCTCTCCCCACATATCTTTTGGTAAATTTGAGTCTATTAAGAGAGTTCTAGCTTTTTCCACCAGAGTTCTATTTAATCTTTCCGCTTTCCCATTCATTTCTGGATTATATGATACTATATACTTCAACCTTATACCCTTACTTCTACAAAAGGCCTTCATCTCATTTGAAGTGTACTCTCCTCCATTATTTAATCTTAAATTTAAAATATTTGTCCCAAAATGGTTTGTAGCGTAAGCTTCATATTCTCTAAAACGTTCAAAAACCTCAAATTTATTTTTTTCAGCAAATATATTATGACCATATGAGAATAATCATCTAAAAATGTCACGAAATAACTAAAAACCGTCCCAAGTTGTCGGAGAAATGGGTCCACATACATCAGTGTGAACTACCTCTAAAGGTTTATTTGCTCTATATCCCTTTCCCTTAAATGGTTGCCTTGTCATTTTTCCCATTATACATGGTTCACATGTTAATCTTTCAAATTCATATTGCTTAATTCATCTAACTTATCCATACCTTCCATGAGACCACTTCTACTTAAGACTTTCAAATTTTGTAGGCCTAAATGTCCTAAACGCCTATGCCACAAATTGACTAAATCATCTCTATAATTTAATGAGTTGTGAACGTATAATTTGCCGAGTTATCTATTTCCATTTTAACTAAGTATAAAAACCTTCCTTTTTTCCAATCATAACTGCTCTATCTTTGATTGACGCTTGTACTTCATTATTTTCAAATAATACCTTTAAACCATTATTTTCTAGTTTTGAAACAGACATAAGATTCTTTTTAACATCAGGACAATAATATACATTCTTAATTTTACATGGAACTCTCCTATTATTAACAAAACTAATTGCATCAATATTTCCTATGCCTTTAGCTTCTAAATAAACACCTCCCTTAGCTACAGATATCTTTTTAGGAATTTTAAACTCATTATAGTCAGAAAAAGCATTCAAGTCACTCACTAGATGATCGGAACACCCAGAGTCAACACACCAGGTTAAATTATTTTCAGCCAAGTAAGAATTTTCAAATGGCTCACCTGATCCTGTGTCTGTCATAAATACCACCTTTGCTTGGTCGTCCCTGTTGTCAGCTGTGGCTGCATAACCTCCTCTTGACCAATTCTGGAACCTATTTCTACTATATGTATTCGAATTCTGACCTCGTCCATTCTCATTTGTGTTCCTTGTTGAACCTTGGATAGTTCTGTTCTGGTTTCTGTCGCCACGCCCTTGGTAAGTATTGTCAGGTTTATTTCTATATCTGCATTGGAATTTTTGTGCCCTCGTTTTCCACATATATAACATGAAAAAGCATAATTTAATGAACTGGATGTTTCAGCTACTGGTTTTGCTCTTTTCTCCTCTTCACCCAATAGTCTGTTTTTGACAAACCCTAATTCCAGATTGGGCTGAGTTTCAATGGCAGTGACTACTGCTTCAGTAACTTTTGGGCATTGACATTAGAATGTAATTTATTTTTTCTTCTTGGCTTATTTCACCCCCAGAATCTTGTAGTTGTGAAAATAGTTCATCCAGTTTGACTGAAATGGTTCTGCAATGATTCCCTTTCATTGAACTTTATTTCATTTAAACTTCGTCGAATGAACAATCGGCTGCGCACTCCTCTGCTTGAATACCTGCTCCAGATTATAAAACATATCATAAGCACTTTCCATGTTTCTTATGTATTCCAAATGTGTGTCTGCTAGTCCTTCAATTAAAATGGCTTGGGCTTTGGCTTCCCGCTTTCATTTTCTTCGTTCAGACTATAATCTTTATTGAGAACTGCTTCTACAACTCCATTGTCCCGCAGGATACTTTTGATTCGAAACTCCCATGCTGAAAAGTTATTTCCAGAGAATGGGGTTAGGTTGTATTTTTCCTTCGTAGTCATTTTTCATAAACCACGGTCTGCTACCACTGTTAAAATAAAAGTCAGACTAACTTTTCATGGTTTATTTCTACTATCTCCTCTGGTATTCCAATACAATACAATACACAATGACTACTATTTAACTTAACACATTGTACATTCTTAACTCATCTCTTCTTCTAGAATCTTCTATCATAGAACACATATATTAATATTTTGGTTAGGTCACAGAACAGTTTAGTGAGATTGCTCACAACATTACTTTTAACATTAATTACATCACATCTAGAAGATTAAAAATAAAAACAACAAATTAATAACAATCCATGAAAACTTTTTTTTTGTATGGATTTTTCCCTATTTATTATTTCAAGGTTGAAGCTGCTCATCACTTGAGAAACTATTGAATTAGCATTATTTTTTCTGAGAATAACATTTTGTGTCCAGAAACACCGAATTGTTATCTTTTCTCTATTTCATTCAGTATTTGAGAATAGAAAATCGACATCAACTTTGGAATATTTTGGATATACCCATGCTATTCGAATATGTATTGGAAAAAATAAATCAGTGGAGTATCTTGTTACTAAAATATATTGAGCATTGATTGATTATTACCCATTACTAAGAGTTAAAAGCAACATAAGTTCATATTGGATTATGAGAAATCAGGCCAGAAGTAATCTGTTTCTCTAAAAATATATTACGATTTCCTGTTGATGATAAATAGCTGCCGCTCCGGTCGTTGGGTTTTCAAATTTTTATAACAAATCTGAATTATTGGTCTCAAAATCATTTCCATTGCAAAACAGGTTTCTAAAAATATTCCGGTCTACTAAATGGGTTTTCTGTATTATTCTTTAACTAGAAATTGTCGAACTGTAAATCGAAATTTCTGACTTCATGCAGCAAAATTTCTACAAATAATGATATTTGGTATGGCCTCTATAGACGCAAGGGCGTTGAAAATAATTACGAATTCAAGGGGTTTATTCCTAGGTAGAAAATTTTGCTTGTTCTGGATTTCGATAGACTCTTTGTACAGTTTTCGAGTACATTGTCTTGAAAAAAAAAACAGTTGAATTGTATAGGATTATTTCTACGCAAACGTACAAGTTTGTACATGATGGACATAGCCGAAACAATTAATTCACATTCTAGTCTATTATGCAAAAACTTGACGACTATTTTGACGAATTATTTCAAAAAAAGAAAACAGGAGTACCAATAGATGATCTCAATGACAGTCATAATCAAGACCTGTCTATAAAATTTAGTTACAAAAATATCGTTTTCATATAGGAAAAACCTATAGCTTCTTGCAATAAGATGTGCCGTTATGAGATCTAAAGCGGTATTCATAAATGAATATCTTTCCATTTTATCTGACGTATCTATCGTAGTCAATCACTTGTGAAAACTTCTAATGTTCTTTTATTTCCACTTTCAAGGTGGTTTTTGTTTCTTCGATACCTATAAGATCTTCCGCATTCACATGGTATATATGCAATTCTTCGTTCTTTGATTTTCATTTTAAGGTTTATCTTTTGTTAGAGTAGCCATGATGGTATCTTGTGTCTTGAATGCGGTAGTTATGTTGTATGTATTTCTAATTCTTTCCATTTTTTTCTGATAAACCTCTCACATAAGAAATGACGTTTTTTATGGTTTGTTCCATCTGCATGTGTCATTATGGGGTTCAAACTGATTTTGTGTTATTTGCTCCGTTCTTTTCAATATCTTTTTAGAATAGACATTATTTCTGACTAGTTTCTAAATGTTATTAATTTCCTCATTTTTATTTTGTTGCATGGGTACAGCAAATATTTATTGCTCTATCATATGAACATTTCGCCACTCCCAATTTTGTATTTAGTTGGAATTGAAATGAAAATATTGACCTGTGTTTGTTAGTTTTTTGTACACACTGGTTCTTGGGATTCCATTCTGTTCATGAACAATAAAAGATGATAGTTATTACCCAAATAACTTGAAATTTTTGATGATGAATCATCGAAAATTTCTCGTCAAGAAGCACGCAAAAATAGAGATTATCCATACTTTTGTTTTCGACGTCTTTCTAGTTACAAAACAATAACATTCGATCTGAAATTTCCTAGGACACATTCACCAGATACATAGATTTAAAACTTGGTAGGCAATACTGAAGAGAAAAAATTAACTTGGTGACATTTATCTCTTACCCTTGTCACTATGAGAGGTGTTTTAACATCCGCACCCCCAACAAGACTAAATCCCCACTGTTCCGTAGGCGAATTCCTCTTTAAAGTCACCAGAAACTCATGAACTTTGCCCATGAATCCGATAAATCACAACCACTGCTAACACCAAAACCGGAAACGGTTTCTTGTTAACACCGGATAAAGGGGTAGTCAACAGGTTTCGGATAACACACTAACACACTAAAAGGAACAGCCTCAGATAGATAACTTTCAGAACCCCTCTCCAATATTCTCCTGGTAACATAATGGCAAGACACAGAAATAGCTTGGCACAACTGCGTTTTATTATAACAAAGCTTTGTCACATGGATAACACAGTAACTTAACCCAAAGTATTTGAATTAAAAACAAAACGTGAGGATTTTCGAATGGAACTGAGAATTTTTCAGACAGTTTAAATCGTTCTTCCTTGTTTCACGTAAATATAAATGTCAGACTATTTCCAGCCGATAAATGATTGCTATTTCTGGATTAACCTATTAATTTTATTCGAACGTTATCGGCTTATGCTAATCCTCTCCCCTTTCTCGACTAAATTTAGAATATTAAGACCGGAAATTATCGATTACACTGAGTGTAGAAATTTACCTGACTGCCAGTATCATGATTCAATTTAAAGGCGGTTTGCACACTCGTATTTCTGACATGAGACATCTAGTTTTTAGGATATTTTTCTGGATGTAGTCTAAAGAAAGATGATTGGTGAAACATTTTTCGGATTTCTGAAAATCAACTACCAATATTTCACTAAGAAAATGAAGAAAAATGACCAACTGGGAAGGAAGCTGGTCATGTATTCAATATTCATTACTTCTTAATTAATGAGAAAAAGTTCCATCACTTTGACTTCTTGTGCTGTTGAAATGCTAGTTCGTACCTATATTAATATTTTCATTTCTTTATTTGATTTTATCTTATTTTGATTTTTTAGTCTGGATGCATGAGCTGTGCAATTCGCTGACATATCTGGACATTACATACATATACCAACCTTTAACTATGAAGACGATTCATCCTCTAAAACTAGTGAAAGTGAACTCTACCCTTGTGGGGACCAACACGTGACAAAAATTTAATAATTTCTACAAAGTTCTAGAAATTCAGTTAGAACAATCTAAAGTCAGTCGATACCTAGCATTTTTTGAGCCGGCCTTTTAAGTGAGTCTTGTCAGTCTCATATTATCCTTGCGAGAGATTCAACAGGCATTATCAGCGTATAAATGAGCTGGGATGCAAGCCATACCTCCTATTTTTGTTGGAAAGCGTGCGATCAATTGGTCCTATCCCACATTATTAACGATAAATCATTGTCATCGTCTATATTTTCGAACATCTGGACGATATAGGTCATTCAAATTTGTAGTATTTATTACCTAAAGATACTGTAATATTCCTGGATTTTATATTATCAAAAATCAACTTCCCTTTCACCCTACCCTTGAGACGACCATGGTAGTGGTGAAGTGCAGAACTTTCAGAAATCATTGAAGAAAACGAGAAGATAGTTATGTGTTATGCGTGCGTAGGCGGTAAACTGAGAAAATGCCAAGACCATATAAAACAAGCATGAAAAATTGGTTCTCTTTGGTTTTGGTCTTTATTTATCATACAAAAAGTCAACTGACAGTTGACTGGAATGGCAAGGGTGGTCCTAGAAAGAATCACTTCTGCTACTTTTTACGATAAGAATACCATCATTCATTCGTGGTGTATTAAATAGTGTGTATATAGAAAAATACTTTAGAATAAGAACGCAAAAGCTCCTGATCTCACGTCTATGATTTCCTAGGTACTATTTTTCATTTAGTCATTCAAATTAAACATTACACCGTTAATCTAAACATACACCTTTCATCTGTATAAATGTTAACCAACGTCTCAACTGGAGACATGTAAGCTTTTCATATTTTCATCACCGCCTCAAAAAATTTACTTATTATTCATGTGGATAACTATCACAAGGAATAACATATAATGAAAATTTATAATCCAGAAACTACTCCTAAAAGTTACAACCGGAAATCACCTCAAACTTCATGTAACATTATGCAAATTTCGCCAAGTACTTCATCAGAATTCTGACTCTCATTCGTAGCCAAAATTTTCGAATTTATTGACTCTGCAGCATGTTTCAAGTAATTCATTTCATTGTCGGATTCGGTACAGCAAAAAAATTGAATCGATGTAGTTTTGGCACAATTCATGAAATTGTATAGAGATCAACGAACAATATAAAAAGTTTCGAGTACAAACCTTATTCATAAAGAGATAAAATAATGTTTAAAAGTGGTTTTGAAAGTCATACAGCTGTCATTCTTATCCATTCCAAATGAATCGAATAAAATTAAAAGTAACAGAACTTCTGAGCGATCCAACCTTGGTCCATTTAGAAATAAAAAGAATTTAGGTGAATACACAGGTCGTTCCAAATACTCTTTGGTGAGGAGATCTAGGATAATGCAATTAATTATAACGAACAGCTAACAAACTGGGTCACTAATGCAGTCACCCTCAATTACTTCATTCAAGATCATCCAATCTTAGCTCAAGCAACAATAAGTAGTGATTGCTGGGAGAAACATATATTTTGTCAAATTCTCTCTTCATTAATATCATTTACATGATTTTTTTTGTTATTTAGTTCTTTTTTCTGCTTTTGTCTTTTTATTTCCAGATTCGATGTGAGCAACTTGAAAGAAAGAAGTCCCTAAAATATATTTCAGCTTATTTTTGTATTTTCACACTCAGACGGGGAGCCAGGGTTTTTTTTATTGGGTTTTTTTCCCTAGGCTTTTATGTCATACGCCGAATTGTATGACACCCCGTTACTAAACCCTGATCTATTTGCTTTATTGTTTGCTAACTAAATATTGTCAGCCAAAAGTTCAAAAGAATATATATATTTACATGATTGGTTCTGGGGGCAAGAGCAATACCAGAAACTGATTCAGTCTACTTTGTACTTGATTGAGATGAAATTACCGAAATCAGCTAGTTAAAATTATAATATTATATAGTCATACAACCTGCAAGGAAGCTATGAATCAATTTTGGTCGCAAAGCAGGTATCGTAAATTGCAAGATGAAACAGGAACAGATTTGTTTCAATATTCCATTATAATCAGTTTTGTTTTAACAATGTTCATTTTTGCTTCATTATTTTCTACTTTTGAGCCATTTCGTGAAAAACGACTTTACTGGTCGGTAGGTATTAAAAATTAGCTTTTGGTTTTATAAGTATTGAGAATATAACCATTACAAATCGAAGATAGTATGATCATACTTTTCTGCAAATCTGTAATTTTGACATACCATTGCCATACAATCATATGTGGACTGTGGTCCATAGGAAGAGATGAATTTCAAAGGATGTTGTGTAAAAAGATCAGAAATGCTCTTTTGCGATCTTGAACCGTGAACATATGGAACAAATAGATGCCCAAAGTCGATATGTACAATGTATTAGAAATTCAAACAATGAGGATCAGAATCGATGAATATCCTTCCTAAAATATCTATCAAGGTGAGGTTCAACGTATATCGATGCCAAATATAATTGCTTCGAATAAACACAATGAGCAAGTAGATACAAATGTACGTTGAAATGTCTAGTTATCAGTATTTAAATCATTAAAAACTTTTATTTATTTAAATTATAGTTGAAGAAAAAAAATTATCTGACAACATTTCTCCGTTCTGATAGTCAAAAGTATTTTTGTCGATCAGGGTTCAGAAAACTCTGTTGGCCAAATTTCATGAATTTGTCTATTTTTACTGCAAGCTTTTTTATTTCCGTTAAATCTTTCCAATGCAATATCTGGCCAATTCTTTTGTCACCGTCTGATCGGAAATAAGAAATATAATATGTACAAGATGTTCAACGAAAATAGCCACAGTAATCAAAGAGTTTGTTTGGACTGTCCGTCCTTTTATCTATATTTTTCTATCTCATTCTTCTCTTTATCTGAAATCCGTGAGGAGGGTAAATTGAACAGAAAAAATTTTTCTGAATATTCATCAATAACCCGACTCCTTTGCAGTTTTCTCTATTTAAAGGTATTTCCTGCACATTTCTATGGTTCAGATAAATATTTCGAAACCCTTATGATTTTGAAATTCACAATTAGTAGTTCTTACTTCTCGATCATTATGGCTCGTGAAAAATGCTCTGCGAGTTTAGAAATGTACAGGGTGAATAGGAAAATTTTTCATAATTTCCTCAATTTCACTTAAAAAAATTGTTCTTGACTTTTGAAATATACAGGGGGCTTCCGCAATGTAAGCTTGGTTTGATCAACTAAAATTCATCCAGAATAAAAAGTATCAAAATCTACTGTTCTTATAATATATTGTAAAAATGTAATGTAGTTTTAAAAATCTCTAGTGCGTTACCGATATAACCAGGGGGAATATACCTAGAGAAAAAAGAATCTTTTTTGCCGTTTGAAATGTTCTGGTGGGTAGCAGGAGCTAGGCAAATGTACAGGGATATTGGCGAAGTCGAATTTTCATCGCTTTTCCTTAAGCTCCAACGCTATTACTATACAAGAATCTGGAGATGTATGGGGTTTTATTTGCAGCATCTTATATGCTATTCGAATAGGTGGATCTACGAAAAGGCGAAACAGGACCTTCATTATTAAGGTTCCCGTTATTTTGATAGATACGCCTGCATTAATTACATCTTTTAAGGGATCTTTGAAGGAAATGAAGGATTTCTAATCTCTCTCATTATAAAGGATTTTGATGAAGTTTCGACATTTTACATTCGTTTCTGTAATTTTCCATGATCCATTTCTGAGATTGTCTTTGGCTGAAAATACAAAAGTTCTCCATTTTATCAGCTGTTAAATGATGAGGTTATAATATGTCCTCATACTACCTAAGAATTTTATTCAGTTGATAGTTATTGAAGGACGTGTGTTATTATTTTCTTTTAGTTTAGATATATATGCCTAGTGAATAAAAAAATTAGGCATCGTCATTAAATTTGAAGGAATCAACCAAAAATTCACACCTTCAAGGACCAGTATATAACTATGAACCACCCTGTAGAGCACAAATATTGATCGACCTACATCTAATAGTAGAATTGCGTACTCATTTTAATCTCAATTATTCATAGTTGATTCAACAATTTATCGGGAGCTATTCTGGAGAGTGTCACGATGAAGTCTCTCATATTATCACATAGAAAAAATTTGTAACTCTTGATAAGTTAATTAAAATTCACCAATATGAATCTGCATACCTGTCGGATCAAAACAAGTTACGATAAATCCCCGAAAAACTAATATATCGATCAGATTTTTCCAAAAAGTCATAAACAAGTCCGTCTTGACAACAGTTTATTAATACAAGCATCATCTGGTCGAATATGCTGAGATGCCAAGTCCACGAAATTTCTAATTATGCAGACCAATTGAAAATACCGACGATCTATATCATATTAACTTACCTTTTTCTTTTGCGAGGATGGGTGCCATTGCCAGAAAGAGGGGCGTTGGTAAGACATATTTTTTTCTTATATTACACTGAAACCGCGATAATACACTGTCAGTCCAGAGATTTGGAATAATTGGGAATATTTTGGAGGTGGGGGAGTCCTGAATCCAGGCAGCTAATTTTATATTTAGGAGGATTTTATTGTACTGTTTGGCGCTAACAGCTGTTTGGCAGAAATACTGTATTTAAATTCTATTGCTCTTCTGTATTATGTAAGAAAAAATCGAGAACAACTTTAAACCTTATTATACAAGGTGAGCCAAAAACGCGTACACAGCTCTCTGGGGGTCAAAATCGATAAATAAATCTATTTAGTTGGAAATCATCGAATTTTTCAATATTATTTCGTGGAAATAATTTCAATTACCTCTGATGAAATCGATGAATTTCCTACAATTCTATGAGCTATCACAGAGAATAAAATAATTAATTAGTTCTGTACTCTACGATAAACGTCATATGTTGATTAATGAAAGAGTTCTTCAATAATGTCTATCAAAATATTCTACGGACCTTATGAGAGTCATGGACTGATCAGACATAAAACTGAGAGACTTCATGGAATAATGAGTGAACTGAGCAAACTAGGTTTTCACATTGAAATCATACCCACAAAACACCTCGAACGATTAACTGTGGAAATGCGAGACAGGCAAATTTTCAGATGCAACATTAAATATCTCAAATACAACATGGAGTATGAAGATGATCCTATGGCTCAAAAGCTCGTATACGCAATTCGAGAGGCACATTCACGTTTCTACAATGAAGCAAACATCCCAAGATATTACGTAAATAAATTTGGAATGAGAGGCATACAACATATTCAAATGGGTATTTCCCGAAAGATATTTTCGAGCCTAGTAATGAGTTGATTTGTGAAGTTGGTGAAAAGAAACCCGGTCAAGATGCTCAATGATGACACAATGGTGATGTCATGATAACTAAATTAGCAGAAAAACATTCTGATGGAAAAATTTTAAGTATAAATGAAAAAATCTGAGAAAAATATGTTTTGTATAGCTGCCATTAGAAGTGACGATTTTATTTACATTCATAACATATAATGAAAATTTATAATCCAGAAACTACTCCTAAAAGTTACAACCGGAAATCACCTCAAACTTCATGTAACATTATGCAAATTTCGCCAAGTACTTCATCAGAATTCTGACTCTCATTCGTAGCCAAAATTTTGGAATTTATTGACTCTGCAGCATGTTTCAAGTAATTCATTTCATTGTCGGATTCAGTACAGCAAAAAATTGAATCGATGTAGTTTTGGCACAATTCATGAAATTGTATAGAGATCAACGAACAATATAAAAAGTTTCAGTACAAACCTTATTCATAAAGAGATAAAATAATGTTTAAAAATGGTTTTGAAAGTCATACAGCTGTCATTCTTATCCATTCCAAATGAATCGAATAAAATTCAAAGTAACAGAACTTCTGAGCGATCAACCTTGGTCCATTTAGAAATAAAAGAATTTAGGTTAATACACAGGTCGTTCCAAATACTCTTTGGTGAGGAGATCTAGGATAATGCAATTAATTATAACGAACAGCTAACAAACTGGGTCACTAATGCAGTCACCCTCAATTACTTCATTCAAGATCATCCAATCTTAGCTCATGCAACAATAAGTAGTGATTGCTGAGAGAAACATATATTTTGTCAAATTCTCTCTTCATTAATATCATTTACATGATTTTTTTGTTATTCAGTTCTTTTTTCTGCTTTGGTCTTTTTATTTCCAGATTCGATGTGAGCAACTTGAAAGAAAGAAGTCCCTAAAATATATTTCAGCTTATTTTTGTATTTTCACACTTAGACGAGGGAGCCAGGGTTTTTTTATTGGGTTTCCCTAGGCTTTTATGTCATAAGCCGAATTGTATGACACCCCGTTACTAACCCTGATCTATTTGCTTTATTGTTTACTAACTAAATATTGTCAGCCAAAAGTTCAAAAGAATATATATATATTTACATGATCTTATTACTTTATTATATAGACAACCTGCAAGGAAGCTATGAATCAATTTTAGTCATAAAGCAGGTATCGTAAATTGCAAGATGAAACAGGAACAGATTTGATTCAATATTCCATTATAATCAGTTTTGTTTTAACAATGTTCATTTTGCTTCATTATTTTCTACTTTTGCGCCATTTCGTGAAAAACGACTTTACTGGTCGGTAGGTATTAAAATTAGCTGGTAATTGGTTTTATAAGTATTGAGAATATAACCATTACAAATCGAAGATAGTATGATCATACTTTTCTGCAAATCTGTAATTTTGACATACCATTGCCATACAATCATATGTGGACTGTGGTCCATAGGAAGAGATGAATTTCAAAAGATGTTGTGTAAAAAGATCAGAAATGCTCTTTTGCGATCTTGAACCGTGAACATATGGAACAAATAGATGCCCAAAGTCGATATGTACAATGTATTAGAAATTCAAACAATGAGGATCAGAATCGATGAATATCCTTCCTAAAATATCTATCAAGGTGAGGTTCAACGTATATCGATGCCAAATATAATTTCTTCGAATAAACACAAAGAGCAAGTAGATACAAATGTACGTTGAAATGTCTAGTTATCAGTATTTAAATCATTAAAAACTTTTATTTATTTAAATAATAGTTGAAGAAAAAAATTATCTGACAACGTTTCTCCGTTCTGATAGTCAAAAGTATTTTTGTCGATCAGGGTTCAGAAAACTCTGTTGGCCAAATTTCATGAATTTGTCTATTTTTACTGCAAGCTTTTTTATTTCCGTTAAATCTTTCCAATGCAATATCTGGCCAATTCTTTTGTCACCGTCTGATCGGAAATAAGAAATATAATATGTACAAGATGTTTAAAATAGCCACAGTAATCAAAGAGTTTGTTTGGACTGTCCGTCCTTTTATCTATATTTTTCTATCTCATTCTTCTCTTTATCTGAAATCCGTGAGGAGGGTAAATTGAACAGAAAAAATTTTTCTGAATATTCATCAATAACCCGACTCCTTTGCAGTTTTCTCTATTTAAAGGTATTTCCTGCACATTTCTATGGTTCAGATAAATATTTCGAAACCCTTATGATTTTGAAATTCACAATTAGTAGTTCTTACTTCTCGATCATTATGGCTCGTGAAAAATGCTCTGCGAGTTTAGAAATGTACAGGGTGAATAGGAAAATTTTTCATAATTTCCTCAATTTCACTTAAAAATATTGTTCTTGACTTTTTGAAATATACAGGGTCTTCCGCAATGTAAGCTTGGTTTGATCAACTAAAATTCATCCAGAATAAAAGTATCAAAATCTACTGTTCTTATAATATATTGTAAAAATGTAATGTAGTTTTAAAAATCTCTAGTGCGTTACCGATATAACCAGGGGAATATACCTAGAGAAAAAAAATCTTTTTGCCGTTTGAAATGTTCTGGTGGGTAGCAGGAGCTAGGCAAATGTACAGGGATATTGGCGAAGTCGAATTTTCATCGCTTTTCCTTAAGCTCCAACGCTATTACTATATACAAGAATCTGGAGATGTATGGGGTTTTATTTGCAGCATCTTATATGCTATTCGAATAGGTGGATCTACGAAAAGGCGAAACAGGACCTTCATTATTAAGGTTCCCGTTATTTTGATAGATACGCCTGCATTAATTACATCTTTTAAGGGATCTTTGAAGGAAATGAAGGAATTCTAATCTCTCTCATTATAAAGGATTTTGATGAAGTTTCGACATTTTACATTCGTTTCTGTAATTTTCCATGATCCATTTCTGAGATTGTCTTTGGCTGAAAATACAAAAGTTCTCCATTTTATCAGCTGTTAAATGATGAGGTTATAATATGTCCTCATACTACCTAAGAATTTTATTCAGTTGATAGTTATTGAAGGACGTGTGTTATTATTTTCTTTTAGTTTAGATATATATGCCTAGTGAATAAAAAAATTAGGCATCGTCATTAAATTTGAAGGAATCAACCAAAAATTCACACCTTCAAGGACCAGTATATAACTATGAACCACCCTGTAGAGCACAAATATTGATCGACCTACATCTAATAGTAGAATTGCGTACTCATTTTAATCTCAATTATTCATAGTTGATTCAACAATTTATCGGGAGCTATTCTGGAGAGTGCCACGATGAAGTTTCTCATATTATCACATAAAAAAATTTGTAACTCTTGATAAGTTAATTAAAATTCACCAATATGAATCTGCATACCTGTCGGATTAAAACAAGGTACAATAAATACCCGAAAAACTAATATATCGATCAGATTTTTCCAAAAAGTCATAAACAAGTCCATCTTGACAACAGTTTATTAATACAAGCATCATCTGGTCGAATATGCTGAGATGCCAAGTCCACGAAATTTCTAATTATGCAGACCAATTGAAAATACCGACGATCTATATCATATTAACTTACCTTTTTCTTTGCGAGGATGGGTGCCATTGCCAGAAAGAGGGGCGTTGGTAAGACATATTTTTTTCTTATATTACACTGAAACCGCGATAATACACTGTCAGTCCAGAGATTTGGAATAATTGGGAATATTTTGGAGGTGGGGGAGTCCTGAATCCAGGCAGCTAATTTTATATTTAGGAGGATTTTATTGTACTGTTTGGCGCTAACAGCTGTTTGGCAGAAATACTGTATTTAAATTCTATTGCTCTTCTGTATTATGTAAGAAAAAATCGAGAACAACTTTAAACCTTATTATACAAGGTGAGCCAAAAACGCGTACACAGCTCTCTGGGGGTCAAAATCGATAAATAAATCTATTTAGTTGGAAATCATCGAATTTTTCAATATTATTTCGTGGAAATAATTTCAATTACCTCTGATGAAATCGATGAATTTCCTACAATTTTATGAGCTATCACAGAGAATAAAATAATTAATTAGTTCTGTACTCTACGATAAACGTCATATGTTGATTAATGAAAGAGTTCTTCAATAATGTCTATCAAAATATTCTACGGACCTTATGAGAGTCATGGACTGATCAGACATAAAACTGAGAGACTTCATGGAATAATGAGTGAACTGAGCAAACTAGGTTTTCACATTGAAATCATACCCACAAAACACCTCGAACGATTAACTGTGGAAATGCGAGACAGGCAAATTTTCAGATGCAACATTAAATATCTCAAATACAACATGGAGTATGAAGATGATCCTATGGCTCAAAAGCTCGTATACGCAATTCGAGAGGCACATTCACGTTTCTACAATGAAGCAAACATCCCAAGATATTACGTAAATAAATTTGGAATGAGAGGCATACAACATATTCAAATGGGTATTTCCCCGAAAGATATTTTCGAGCCTAGTAATGAGTTGATTTGTGAAGTTGGTGAAAAGAAACCCGGTCAAGATGCTCAATGATGACACAATGGTGATGTCATGATAACTAAATTAGCAGAAAAACATTCTGATGGAAAAATTTTAAGTATAAATGAAAAAATCTGAGAAAAAATATGTTTTGTATAGCTGCCATTAGAAGTGACGATTTTATTTACATTCAATAGTGTTAAAAGTGACTCTTTAGGTGGAAGCGTGTTAAAAATATTTTTAAAACAGTGTTAAAAACATTTTCCTTTAAGAAAATCAAAATTTTGCGAATATTTATTTTTAATATTTAACAATCATTACTTATAAACAGTAAATTAATCGTACAAATAGAACAATTGCTAACATTAATGCCTTGCGACGATAGGGAGCTTTGCAATTCATTACTAAAATCTCCAGTACCATCATTACTACTAGAAACCGATACAATATCAAATGATGACGTTGGAAAATCTGCTGTGTTGTTAGAAGTTGGGAGAATTTTTTCGCAATGGAATGATCAACATAACCCTCAGCTACCGTCATAGACTTCTGTCCACGATGTTTCTTTATCTCCGAAAACGGTGCATCTCCTTATATTTTATTGCATACAAGTTAGATACAAATAAGTGCATACGAAATAGTAAACAAATCGACTCAAAATTCCATATCGGTTGGATATTCGGCAATTCGTATTAGCGACGCTGAGTAATATGGAATATAAGAACTTTGTCAACTCTCTAGCTGAAAAAAGAAAATAAACTAATTCTCATCAGCAAGACTTACCAATAGAAGAATCTAAGACATCGAGCAAATATTAATTTTAAATTAATATTATTTTATCCAGATACTTCTCGAGGAGTTTCCGCATTCGAATTTTTAACATAAGTCCTATCCTTAAAATAAAACACAGATTTGATACGCATAGTAGTTTTTATTGTTCATATTAAATGTTTCAAATTGTCATTGCCTCGTTCAAAAAATTTGCAAGTTCTTTAAGATGCAAATCTTTCAGTCCTGCTGCAGTGCTAGCCGAAGTAGGTCTTCCAATATATCTACAATGAAATCAAAATTAAACAAAACACTTGAATTCGAAAATGAATTAGATGCATCTCAATAAAACAGCCAAGGGTCGTACGTCAAAAGAATATATATATATATATATGGGGATGGGGGTTTGAGTTGGGAAACACAAATTGAAAATCTGTCTAGAGGTATTGCAGGATATTGCTATGCTTTGAGGATATTGGCCAATACAATTAGTGAAGAGACGGCCCTGACAGCTTATTATGCCTACGTTCAATCCAAACTCAGGTACGGTATAATTTTCTGGGGTACTTCTGTTGAGGCTGAGAGAATATTCATGATGCAGAAGAGATTCTTGAGAACTATCTTCAAAATGAAATACAATGAGAGCTGTAGAAATATATTTATTGGTAATAACTTATTGACATTGTACAGTCTGTTTATTTATGAATGTGTAATGTATGTAAGCAACAACTTCAATGATTTTAAAGAATTACTGTTAAGTCATGAATACAGTACTAGAGGAAAAAATTATCTCAGTAGAGAAAAGACAAATTTTAGTTATATACAAAGGAATGCTGTATATTTTATAATCACAGTATGGAATAAATTTCCTCAAAATTTTAAATGCATGCCTATTGCAATTCAAAAAAAAAAAAAGATTAAAAATGTTTTTGGTTAGAAAATGTTGTTACAGTGTTGGGGATTTTTTGAGTGAAAGGGATTTTGTTTCATTATAAGTAGTATTCATATGTATTGGTATGTATTGACGTGATCTACATCTGTTGATAATTGATCAAATAAAGATTATTATTATTATTATTTAACACATAAGTCTTATCAAATTTTTCTGTGAATAATTATGAAATTGAATTTGTCCTCCTCTTCAAGAAAACCAATTGAGTGCAATTCTCAATTGAAATTTCATAATTTGTCAATAATTACCGTAAAAGTAACTTCAAGAATATATCTGATCTCCTGAATACCCTTTTATAAATTGAGACAACAGATAGATTTCTAGCATTGAAATTGAAGAAATAAGAAAGGAATATAGAAAAATTTGAATTTCATTGAAAAATGTACATACAGTGTGGAAACCACTTATGGAATAAAATTCTTTATGACATTATTTTAGAAAATTATAAAAATGCTGAGACACGTCAACTTTTGAATTCAGTTGAGCATTATGTAAACATAAATTTAAATGTACAGGTGATTCACGTAAATCTGCTATAGTCGGTGTTCTTTTTTTAATGAAACACCCTGTATATTTGTATATTTCTGAAATCCCCTTAATGAACCGAATTCAATAAACTAAATATGTATAGTCAATTATGAATTGTACAGGGTGAAATTTTTATTTTTACAATTATTAAACACATACATAAAATAGCTGATGTATTTGATTTTAACACATTAAAATAAATGCTCAAAATGTTCTCCACCTAGTTGTTGGCAATAGAACAGTCTCTATAGAACTCCTCCTTAACTTTGTTTAAAGTTTGAGGTGAAATATTCCGTATTTCTGTAGTTATCCTTTCTTTGAGGTCTACAATGCTAGTTGGTTGTGTTGCATATACTTTGTTCTTGAGATAACCCTATAGAAAAAAATCCAGCGGCGTAAGGTCTGGCGATCTAGCTGGCCACTCAATAGTACCTCTTCGTCCAATCCATTTATTGGGAAGATTTCCTCTAAATAAGTTCTTACCATTAAAGCATAATGGGGTGTTGCCCCGTCATTCTGAAACCAAACATTTTCATTCGGTAAGGATCTATTGCGTTGGGATATAAGTTTGCCAACGCAGGAATAACTTCATTTGTAAGCATATTTAAATATTTTCAGCTGTCAAATTTCCATCTATAAATATAGGACCCCCAAACGCTCACCTTCTGAGGGTACTGAGTATGTGTTTCATGCATCCAAGTAGGATTCTCTGCTGACCAATATCTACAGTTCTGTCGGTTTACCTCCCCATTCATTGTGAATGTTGATTCCTCCGAAAAAAGAATGGTACCAAGAGCTATCTCATTTCTTTTCAGCTTATTCATCAATCTTTCGCAGAAATCCAGTCTACGATCTGGATCGTCTTCTGTTAACTCCTGCACAAAAGTCAATTTGTAGGGATGAAGTTTTCTTCATGAAGACACCTTAGAACAGTTGTATGACTAACATTATTTTCACGGGCAATTTGACGTGTACTTGAAGTTGGATTCTCTTCGACACTTAACAAAATATTCACTTTCACGTCATCTTCTACGAACTTTGGTTTTCTTTTTAATGGTTTGACATGTCCAAGTTCTCTGAATTGTGGATGAATTTTAGACACTGTGCTTTGTGAAATATTAGGCAATTCGGGATACCTCTGATTAAATGAGCTTGCCACTTCAACTTGACTTCTGCAGTTATCCCGTACCCGATCATCATTAAAATCTCAATTCGGTGAGTCTCAGTTAAATATTTCATTGTTATTTCGACAAGGAAAAAGTTTTTAACAAAGATTTTACTTTTTCAGTATAAACTGTCAACACATCAACAACCGACAGAATATCAAAACAATCCACATTATTTACCGATTTTGTCTAATTATTGGCGTTTCTATGCACTTTTTAGGTATTTGTGATAAAATTCATTATATCTACTAAGAATTTTGTGAAATTTCAACACGTGATATCTTTCAGATGAAAGTGTACCAAAATCGGATGAAATAATGTAAGGTTATACAAATGGGGGATTTACATTTATAAAAAGTAATACTTACAGAACTTCCTTTTGTTTCTTGAGTAAATGATTGATTCTGTATGAAACATATTTCCAGGGTCCTTGAAATTTATGCTCCTCTTGTACCCAAGCTATTTGTGCATCTGGATATTTGTCCAATTCTTTCCGAACCCATACGTACGGAAATGGACTGAACTGGATCAAAAGTATAACAAAGTTGAGATTGAAATACTTGGGGAGGTCCAAAAGTTTGTGGAATGACAAGGTTTTAAATGAAATGAAACAATGAATCTATTTTTCCTTTTCAATATAACCACCCTTAAAGTTAATACATTTATAAGATCTATGAAGTATTTTTTCTAAACCGTCATAAAAATATTTTTCATCTTTTAACTCAAATTGGGCTAAAATTGACTACTCTAACTCATTTTCGTCGAAAAATTTCCTTCTTCTCTAGTATTTTTTGAAATTAAGGAACAAATAAAAATTCCAAAGGGCCAGGTTTTGACTGTCAAGTAGGTAAAATAGTGATTCGAAGCCAAGCTCATGCAGAGCAATATTGCCACTTCCGTGAACAGGTGCACTATTTTGCATGAACAAGACTTCCCTGGTCAACTTATTTTTAGTATTGTTGCGTAATATTCTACGGTTATAGTGATTCCCTTTTCTCTATAATCAATCAATGGTATCCCTTCACAACCCCAAAAAGCAGTTGCTGACTACGCCACTCTCAATTTCTTTGTCGGGGGTGTTCCCTTTTTATACGATTAAATGGAATCTTGTTTGGGCTCAGGCTAAAATTGATGAATTCATGTCGCATCTCTGGTAATTTGGCTCTACAAAATCGGAGCAGGATCGTCTCCATGCAACCCCAAAAACTGTATTGATGCATCGGCGTGCTGCTGTTTCTGAAGCGATTATGCCATTTTGAAACCATGGATTTACTAGGTATTGTTTCCTAGTTTCCATTTCATTCAAAATGATCAGAGCGTTTTTTCCCTGCTTCTTACAGAATTTCATTAGAAAGGGGTGTTCCACATAGTTTTCGTTTTCTTCCGGATGGCCTAGTTCATCAGGCGAGTATACAGAAACGAATAACGCTACAGGCCTGAAAATCAGCCTATATACTGATTATGAGTCACATGACCCCTCCATCCCCTCCATTCCACGAGCTTTTGGTCCTACCCTAGTAAAAAATCCAATAAGTTGACCAAATCACATAGCCGAATTGATCATGAGATCACGTACAGATAAGAACAACAGTCACAGTTAGATTACATATCACCCATTGCCGCTAGTATCGATATAAAAACATTCTTCAAACGATTTCTGTTTTTTTACACACCTGTTCAATCCTCACTATAGCAATATCCTTCACCAAATTCCTCTTAGCCCTCTCTTCCTTGAGTTCGAAATAAACCTTGCCCGAACAAAATATCAACCGTTTGGCCCCTGAAGTGACCTCTTTGTCAGGGTAGACAGGCTGAAAAAAGGTGCCCTCGACCATTTCGTCAAAGCTACTCCTTGCTTCAGTGTGTCGAAGGAGAAATTTTGGAGTGAAGATCACACAGGGTTTACGGAAATTTAGATATATCTGACGTCTCCAGATGTGGAACAAGTTACCAGGTGTTGTCACGTTGGCCAGGATGACGTTAATGCTGTAGAGCTGTTTGATATCGAATTGTGGATCGTCTATTTTTGGCGTTGTATCGGGATCATCATTGCATAGCTCTAAATATCGTTCTATACGAGCACTGGAATGTTCTGGTCCCATACCTGCAAAGGAATCATTCATTTAACCAGTACCTAGGATTTACATCTTCTTCTTCACGTTCCTTTTCGCTTAAGATGTTGATGTTGAGTTCACAGTGGCGGTAGAATCCAACAACACCATTAACATATTGAATTTGACTATAAGATTAGAAAAAACAAACTTGATTGTAATATCTACAGAAGAAATGCAAACTTCAATACAATCTTTCCGTATGGTTAATAACCAGACCAGTACCTTCAAACCCATGAGGTAGAAGCATCACTAATCCGCATTGCCGGAACCATTTAGTTTGACCAGACGTGACGATGGTGTCGATGGTAGATTGCCCGGTATTCGCAAAATCTCCAAACTGAGCCTCCCAAATCACCAAGCATTTAGGGTTGTGGGCTGAATAACCAAGTTGGAACCCAAGAACGGCGTTTTCTGATAGAGAACTATTGCAGATAGAATATTTCGCTTGTTCCGGAAACATGTTACACAACGGACTGAAAGGAAGAGGATGAATTCAGAACACTTTTCTGTTTCTTTAAGTATAGTAATGGTTAAGGGATTTGATCATCGAATATTGTTATGATATAATCGAAATGGGATCTCAATCTGGGCACTCACTTATATGTCATAGCAATGTCTTGATGGTGCAGAACGTGATGTCTGTGAGAAAATGTTCCTCTCTCAACGTCCTGACCTGTAAACTGAACATGTATTCCTTCTTTCAACAAGGAACCTATGGCTAGAGCTTCTCCCAAAGACCAATCGGTCATTCGTTTTTCAACCATTTCCATCCGCTGCTTCAAAATTCTATCGATAGCTTGAAATATCGAAAAATTCACAAATCTCGTCTACGAATGAGTGAAGCAAAGAACTAAATTACGATTTGCTGATATGTATAAAGCAGTGATACCTTTATGAACTACGAATTTCATCTCAGGTGGAGGTGGTGATGAGAAAATTTTACCAATATGTTGAAGAACCTCCTCCTTAACTCCTGTAGATTTCATCTCGTACTTATCTTTTCCCTTGAAAAACCCGACCCAAGGGCTATCTAACCAATGGGTTAAACTAATCTGAGTTTCCTTTTTCGCTGCTGCTAACCCGTCTTCCAGAATCTTGTCGTACTCTGCCAAGTATTGCTTTTCTCTTTCTTTTGTTATGACACCTGTAGGAACCACATTGTAAATAATTGTATTTTATGCTTACGCGAATAATGATCAAAGTCATATGCTCGTACCGTTCCCAAATTGATGAGGCCAGATTGTTTCTGATGTTCTTGACAATCTACACACAAGCATAATTTACATAGAATTACACTGCTTTCTTTACGGTACAGACACACAATATTTCTTTATGAAATTCGATGAATAAAATAGAGGTTTATCAAGCGTATGGTGAAATAGAGCATGATTTTTGGAGCTTCCAAATACTCGAATGTAACCTAAACTCTTGATCGGCTCCTATGAAATGATAAATAACATACCTTCAGCTATGAGCTTTTCTGTATAATCATTAAACACTGGACGTTTCGATTTTACAATTTTGTAAGTGAGAGGTTGCGTAAAAGATGGTTCATCTATCTCGTTATGACCACTTCTTCTATAGCCGACCAAGTCTATAACCACGCATCTCTTGAACGTTTTCCGCCAATCAGCTGCTACCTTGCAAACACTACACACAGCCTCCGGATCATCTGCATTGACATGGAATATTGGAGCATTCACAACACGAGCTACATCTGCAACATGGAGAATATGAGGTGTAAACAACCTTTCATCCATCTGATGAATTGAATGATTTCTGTATTGAAAATGATATACTAAATCTACCTCCTCACCAGTGCACATTACTGAAGATCTGTAGAATTGTGGATCTGTCGTGAAGCCTATTTGATTATTGACCACAAAATGCATATTTCCGTGACATGTGAAATGTGGCAAGTCTGACAACTGTATGGCTTCGAACACTATTCCTTGGCCACAAAAAGACGAGTCACCATGTATCAAAATTGGCATAACCTTCGAAGAATATTAGTCTATAAATCTATTGATTGATTATATAAAAAGCTAAGTGAGCCGGTGAGAAGTGTACAGAACCCATCGAGTCACAAACAGGAAATATACAATTTTATACAAAAGTTTTGGATTTAAACCTAAAAATTTTAACAACATTAACTTCGTCACATAAACTGTAATAAAGAAGAAAAGTGAAAGACTTAAATTTGTCGGAACTCAGCTAATGATAAAATTGATTCTTTATGCATTGTTAAATTCACACTCATGGCAACAGCAATCAGTTGAACTCACCAAGTCTCCTTTACTGTCTCCTAAGAAATGTTGCCATGCCTTACATTTTCCCATACATCCTGGATTGACATGCTCCAGGTGAGAAGAGTTGGCCACAAGACCTATATTGATGAGTTTGTTATTCGTTCTATTCATTCTATAATGAGAAAGTAAAGTAAAGGCGTTAATATATAGGGGTATCTCTAAAAATAAGCAACATCATGAATTTCACGAATAATTAATATTAACAGAAGTTAAATATTACAAGAATTATATTTAGAGAATCTTGCTGAGCTATCCAGAGATGGTTACTCCACGAATATTTCAGATAAGAAGCGAAATGAATTTTCATTGCCATCAATAAGGAAATCTATGAAGGAATTCAAAATTATTATTACACTTTCACAAATGTTCCTAAATGATACTTGACATCTCCAGCTCCTACTTCTTTGGGCTCAAGTCCGATGAAATGGGCGAAGAGTTGATGAAGAGGTTTTCGACATACATTTACAAGGGTGTTCAATCTTCCTCTATGAGCCATACCGATAATGTAGCCTTCTACTCCGTGTGCTGTTGAATGATCTATCACTTCTTTCATCGCAGGAATCAATACATCGCAGCCTTCGATACCGAATCGTTTCTCTGACGCCCATTTTTTGGCTAAAAATGCTTCGAACCTGAAAATGTTTTTTAGGAATACTCATTAATCTTGATTAAGAAATAAATTTTGAATTTAAGAAATAAAATTTGCAGGAGCCTATTCTGGTGATATTTGGACCTGAGCTTTTAGGTGAGTACTTTATGAGAAAATAAATACTAATGGTCTCGCACATTTTCAAAGTAAGCCTTTTGCAATTCATCAAGTTCATTCAAGCAATTCATCTTTTCATTCAAGCACTGTTTTTTCTTATCTTGAAACCAGACGTTCATTCTAAGTAACAGCTCAACCCTTGGAGCTACAAAAGATTAAGGCAGGAAATATGTGCTACCATAAATTGAGGAATTATATTTTTAGAATTAAGAAAGCCTTCGAAATGGTTGAACATGATCTACCATCTTTAAAAAATTATAATTACTAGAGTAGGCATAACCCTCATGAAAAAATTCTCAACCAACAGAAGATATGGTAAATGAAGGAGTCAATCGTACGTAAATGGATCTTTATTGATAAAATTTGCTCTACATGTTTCGCCTTGTTAGGGCATCTTCAGGAGCTCTGTAAAATGGAGAAAATATGAAAACATGAAACATGAACATGAAAACATGAAATAAAATACTACAACACTGTGACATTTTCAAGAACTTACTCGTCAAGATTATACAGGTTGATATAAACATAAACCTTTCCGGTTATTATAAAATTCAGATTTAGGAGAACAAACACACTTTTCAGACAAAGCTGATTCTTAGTAAAACTTTTCCAATGGTGAATTTCAATCGTTCAAATGACAGCGTCAGTTTCATTTTATGGTTAACATTGACAATTGACATTATTGACAAAGACGTGAGGTGAGGAGTGACGCAAGTAATGGGTGCGTTCGGAAATTTCATAAACGCAGTAATCAAATTAAACTTTCAAATATAGGATGATAGCTGAGGTGTGATTCCGTTTGAGTGTTTAAACATTTGTTTTGGTGTGTTTTCAAATTTTTGGCTATCTCTCATAAATTTCCATAAGGTCAAGTTTGTTGCCCTTATCTAAATTGTGCAAAAGAGTAACATTTTCTGACTCATCAAATTCATGTTCGTTTATTCTTAAGTGTCGTCCAAAAGAACTCTTGTCTTTGTAGTTCCTTATATGTTCAGATATTCTAGTCCCCAGAGCTCTAAACGTTTTTCCTATATAAAATTTGTCACAGGTTTTACAGTTTAATTTGTATACGCCATTCTTCTCCAGTATGGGTGTTTTATCCTTGCAATTAAGTAGATGGCTATGGAGACAATTATTAGCTTTAAAGACTATTTCAATATTGTGTTTTTCAAAAATTTTTTTAATTGGGTAGCACATATTTCCGTAAAATGGCAATGAGAATCTTCCAATTACTTGTTTTTTAGCATCTGGGGACTGATCATTTCGGTGTGACTCATTGTGCAATTTCAAAACTTCCTCATCAGCAGTCTGTCCACCACATCTGAGGTGTAACCATTTTTGTAAGCTACATATTTGATTATCTGTAATTCCCTGTTGAAACTGTCTCTGCTCAACGGTAAATGTAACATTCTGTGGACATAAGAGTTTAGAGCAGCAAACTTATGGCATGCTGGGTGGTTTGAGCTCTCATTGATGGTTGCTACAGTTTGGGATTCCTTTCTGTGTACATCCACAGATACTCTGTTATGGTCCAAGGTAAGAGTTAAATCCAGGAAATTAATCTGGTTGAAACCAATTTCCAAGGTGAAGTGGATGTTTTCATGCAGAGTGTTAAACAAATTCAACAATACCCAAGCTAGATCTGTGCTGCCAGTGAATATTATTAGGATGTCATCAACATATCTGTAGTATTTGAAAATGTGTTTTATTATGGGTGTTTTCAAACTAAATAAGACCTTTTCCAAATTATCCATGAAAATTTCTGCCATGAGAGAAGATGGAGGTGCTCCCATAGGCAAGCCCATCTCCAATTTATATATTTCATTGTTGAACTGGCAAAAGTTCTGTTCCAAAGATAGCTTGAGTAGACCTAGGATGTCCTTTCTCAGTTCAGGGTTGACGTTTTTCTTAAGTAGCTCTTTCTCGATCAGTGAAACACATTCAACAGGGGATTGAGGTGAATAGGTTTTTAGCATCAAGTGATATTAACTTGGCCCCCTCTGGGATCTGTAAGTCTTTCAATGATTCTGCTAATTTAATACTATTCTTTATGCTGTATGTGGGTATGAACTCCGTTAATTCCTTCAACTCTTCATTTAGAAACTGGCTTATTTTGTATACAGGTGTGTTTACGTAACTTACTACTGGTCTTATGGGTGCGTTAATCTTATGCAGTTTTGGGAGGCCATATAACTTAGGGACCTTTGGGTTTGGGTGGATCAACTTTCTGTATTTACCGTAGTTATTCTCAAACTCTTCTGATAATTTGAAGTTTTTACTTTATTAATAAGAATTGAAGTGGGGTTGTTGTTCAATCTGGTGAAGCCGTTATCATTCAAGAATTCCTCCACTTTACTGACATAAAGGCTCCTCTCTAACACCACTAAGCATGCACCTTTGTCGGCTTTCACTACTGTTAAATTATTCTCTCTGATTTTCTTCTTGATGTTGTTAATGTCTTTCATCATTTCTTTTGTTCTACTGTTATGTTTCGATATTCTTCTCTTTTCGTTGAGGAAATGGCTTTTACAGTTGGCACGGTTTCATTTTTGCTGTCTGCGTCCAAATATGATCTCTCCAACACAGCATCCACACTTACGGCAAGTGTATCCAATTGATGTTTAGAATGGTTAGGTATAGAGTGTTTAAGTCCCATATTCAAGATTTTCATTTCTCCTTCCGAAAATTGTACAGTTGACATATTTATTAAGTTAGGGTGGAAGTTGAAAGGTGGGTCTGGTTCATTCACACTTTTTCCATTCTTTTTGTTTGCTTTTTCTGTTCGTAGGTGTTCCAATTTTTTCTTTAGAATGTCGGTTTTCCATATTCTCAGGGTTTCCACCTCACATTTTGTCTCGTCTATGACCTGTCTACGTTCTAGGTTATTCAGGCTGTTCAAATGTTTAACCATGTTTCCCAACATTAAGTTTGTGTTTCTCAGTTGGGTGTAATGTATTTTTATCTCCTTTTTCAGAAATTTCTTCCTAATTCTCCAGTCCTCTTCATCATTTAGTTTTTTCGACAATTTGAAGTTACAGAATCTAGGTGTCAACTCTTCCAAAATGCAAGTTCTAACAAACCAGATGCTCAGTTTTATGTTGCAGGCTTTGATGGAAGTTCTCCTGTATTTAATGGCCAAGTTTGACGTACCATCTTCATATAATAAACTACTAACCAAGTGGCCATAATCCATTTTGAATACTATGGTAAATGAAGGAGTCAATCGTACGTAAATGGATCTTTATTGATAAAATTTGCTCTACATGTTTCGCCTTGTTAGGGCATCTTCAGGAGCTCTGTAAAATGGAGAAAATATGAAAACATGAAACATGAACATGAAAACATGAAATAAAATACTACAACACTGTGACATTTTCAAGAACTTACTCGTCAAGATTATACAGGTTGATATAAACATAAACCTTTCCGGTTATTATAAAATTCAGATTTAGGAGAACAAACACACTTTTCAGACAAAGCTGATTCTTAGTAAAACTTTTCCAATGGTGAATTTCAATCGTTCAAATGACAGCGTCAGTTTCATTTTATGGTTAACATTGACAATTGACATTATTGACAAAGACGTGAGGTGAGGAGTGACGCAAGTAATGGGTGCGTTCGGAAATTTCATAAACGCAGTAATCAAATTAAACTTTCAAATATAGGATGATAGCTGAGGTGTGATTCCGTTTGAGTGTTTAAACATTTGTTTTGGTGTGTTTTCAAATTTTTAGCTATCTCATAAATTTCCATAAGGTCAAGTTTGTTGCCCTTATCTAAATTGTGCAAAAAGAGTAACATTTTCTGACTCATCAAATTCATGTTCGTTTATTCTTAAGTGTCGTCCAAAAGAACTCTTGTCTTTGTAGTTCCTTATATGTTCAGATATTCTAGTCCCCAGAGCTCTAAACGTTTTTCCTATATAAAATTTGTCACAGGTTTTACAGTTTAATTTGTATACGCCATTCTTCTCAGTATGGGTGTTTTATCCTTGCAATTAAGTAGATGGCTATGGAGACAATTATTAGCTTTAAAGACTATTTCAATATTGTGTTTTTCAAAAATTTTTTTAATTGGGTAGCACATATTTCCGTAAAATGGCAATGAGAATCTTCCAATTACTTGTTTTTTAGCATCTGGGGACTGATCATTTCGGTGTGACTCATTGTGCAATTTCAAAACTTCCTCATCAGCAGTCTGTCCACCACATCTGAGGTGTAACCATTTTTGTAAGCTACATATTTGATTATCTGTAATTCCCTGTTGAAACTGTCTCTGCTCAACGGTAAATGTAACATTCTGTGGACATAAGAGTTTAGAGCAGCAAACTTATGGCATGCTGGGTGGTTTGAGCTCTCATTGATGGTTGCTACAGTTTGGGATTCCTTTCTGTGTACATCCACAGATACTCTGTTATGGTCCAAGGTAAGAGTTAAATCCAGGAAATTAATCTGGTTGAAACCAATTTCCAAGGTGAAGTGGATGTTTTCATGCAGAGTGTTAAACAAATTCAACAATACCCAAGCTAGATCTGTGCTGCCAGTGAATATTATTAGGATGTCATCAACATATCTGTAGTATTTGAAAATGAAAGGTTTATGTTTATATCAACCTGTATAATCTTGACGAGTAAGTTCTTGAAAATGTCACAGTGTTGTAGTATTTTATTTCATGTTTTCATGTTCATGTTTCATGTCTTCATATTTTCTCCATTTTACAGAGCTCCTGAAGATGCCCTAACAAGGCGAAACATGTAGAGCAAATTTTATCAATAAAGATCCATTTACGTCACGATTGACTCCTTCATTTACCATAGTATTCAAAATGGATTATGGCCACTTGGTTAGTAGTTTATTATATGAAGATGGTACGTCAAACTTGGCCATTAAATACAGGAGAACTTCCATCAAAGCCTGCAACATAAAACTGAGCATCTGGTTTGTTAGAACTTGCATTTTGGAAGAGTTGACACCTAGATTCTGTAACTTCAAATTGTCGAAAAAACTAAATGATGAAGAGGACTGGAGAATTAGGAAGAAATTTCTGAAAAAGGAGATAAAAATACATTACACCCAACTGAGAAACACAAACTTAATGTTGGGAAACATGGTTAAACATTTGAACAGCCTGAATAACCTAGAACGTAGACAGGTCATAGACGAGACAAAATGTGAGGTGGAAACCCTGAGAATATGGAAAACCGACATTCTAAAGAAAAAAATTGGAACACCTACGAACAGAAAAAGCAAACAAAAAGAATGGAAAAAGTGTGAATGAACCAGACCCACCTTTCAACTTCCACCCTAACTTAATAAATATGTCAACTGTACAATTTTCGGAAGGAGAAATGAAAATCTTGAATATGGGACTTAAACACTCTATACCTAACCATTCTAAACATCAATTGGATACACTTGCCGTAAGTGTGGATGCTGTGTTGGAGAGATCATATTTGGACGCAGACAGCAAAAATGAAATCCGTGCCAACTGTAAAAGCCATTTCCTCAACGAAAAGAGAAGAATATCGAAACATAACAGTAGAACAAAAGAAATGATGAAAGACATTAACAACATCAAGAAGAAAATCAGAGAGAATAATTTAACAGTAGTGAAAGCCGACAAAGGTGCATGCTTAGTGGTGTTAGAGAGGAGCCTTTATGTCAGTAAAGTGGAGGAATTCTTGAATGATAACGGCTTCACCAGATTGAACAACAACCCCACTTCAATTCTTATTAATAAAGTAAAAAACTTCAAATTATCAGAAGAGTTTGAGAATAACTACGGTAAATACAGAAAGTTGATCCACCCAAACCCAAAGGTCCCTAAGTTATATGGCCTCCCAAAACTGCATAAGATTAACGCACCCATAAGACCAGTAGTAAGTTACGTAAACACACCTGTATACAAAATAAGCCAGTTTCTAAATGAAGAGTTGAAGGAATTAACGGAGTTCATACCCACATACAGCATAAAGAATAGTATTAAATTAGCAGAATCATTGAAAGACTTACAGATCCCAGAGGGGGCCAAGTTAATATCACTTGATGCTAAAAACCTATTCACCTCAATCCCCCCTGTTGAATGTGTTTCACTGATCGAGAAAGAGCTACTTAAGAAAAACGTCAACCCTGAACTGAGAAAGGACATCCTAGGTCTACTCAAGCTATCTTTGGAACAGAACTTTTGCCAGTTCAACAATGAAATATATAAATTGGAGATGGGCTTGCCTATGGGAGCACCTCCATCTTCTCTCATGGCAGAAATTTTCATGGATAATTTGGAAAAGGTCTTATTTAGTTTGAAAACACCCATAATAAAACACATTTTCAAATACTACAGATATGTTGATGACATCCTAATAATATTCACTGGCAGCACAGATCTAGCTTGGGTATTGTTGAATTTGTTTAACACTCTGCATGAAAACATCCACTTCACCTTGAAATTGGTTTCAACCAGATTAATTTCCTGGATTTAACTCTTACCTTGGACCATAACAGAGTATCTGTGGATGTACACAGAAAGGAATCCCAAACTGTAGCAACCATCAATGAGAGCTCAAACCACCCAGCATGCCATAAGTTTGCTGCTCTAAACTCTTATGTCCACAGAATGTTACATTTACCGTTGAGCAGAGACAGTTTCAACAGGGAATTACAGATAATCAAATATGTAGCTTACAAAAATGGTTACACCTCAGATGTGGTGGACAGACTGCTGATGAGGAAGTTTTTGAAATTGCACAATGAGTCACACCGAAATGATCAGTCCCCAGATGCTAAAAAACAAGTAATTGGAAGATTCTCATTGCCATTTTACGGAAATATGTGCTACCCAATTAAAAAAAATTTTTGAAAAACACAATATTGAAATAGTCTTTAAAGCTAATAATTGTCTCCATAGCCATCTACTTAATTGCAAGGATAAAACACCCATACTGGAGAAGAATGGCGTATACAAATTAAACTGTAAAACCTGTGACAAATTTTATATAGGAAAAACGTTTAGAGCTCTGGGGACTAGAATATCTGAACATATAAGGAACTACAAAGACAAGAGTTCTTTTGGACGACACTTAAGAATAAACGAACATGAATTTGATGAGTCAGAAAATGTTACTCTTTTGCACAATTTAGATAAGGGCAACAAACTTGACCTTATGGAAATTTATGAGATAGCCAAAAATTTGAAAACACACCAAAACAAATGTTTAAACACTCAAACGGAATCACACCTCAGCTATCATCCTATATTTGAAAGTTTAATTTGATTACTGCGTTTATGAAATTTCCGAACGCACCCATTACTTGCGTCACTCCTCACCTCACGTCTTTGTCAATAATGTCAATTGTCAATGTTAACCATAAAATGAAACTGACGCTGTCATTTGAACGATTGAAATTCACCATTGGAAAAGTTTTACTAAGAATCAGCTTTGTCTGAAAAGTGTGTTTGTTCTCCTAAATCTGAATTTTATAATAACCGGAAAGGTTTATGTTTATATCAACCTGTATAATCTTGACGAGTAAGTTCTTGAAAATGTCACAGTGTTGTAGTATTTTATTTCATGTTTTCATGTTCATGTTTCATGTTTTCATATTTTCTCCATTTTACAGAGCTCCTGAAGATGCCCTAACAAGGCGAAACATGTAGAGCAAATTTTATCAATAAAGATCCATTTACGTCACGATTGACTCCTTCATTTACCATAGTATTCAAAATGGATTATGGCCACTTGGTTAGTAGTTTATTAAACAGAAGATAGCTCACTGTTAGAGAAACTACAAGAAGATAGGATGAATGGGTATTGAAATGAGTACCACAGGGTTCGGTGATTGCTTCACTCCTATCTCTAGATATTGTATGTAGAGAATCTTGTGAGTGAGTATGAGAGTTCTGTATCAGTGGCGGCTTTTCAGGTGAAGGGAGTGAAGTGGCTCTTCACCTAAAAATTCCTAGGGTCAGGGTCACGTAAAATGTTCATTTAGGATGATAATTATTATTCACTATTTATACAATAATTTAATCGTTTCATTAGCTCCATGTCAGAACTCAGGAGACGTTTATTATCGAGAACATTTATTACATTACACGAAACCCATTATAAATACATATCTTGTCGCTTGCCGCATCGAGTGAAGAGGTTTCTCACGGAACTTGCACCTCGATCGCTCAAGCAGACTGCGTTGCTATGGTAACGGGTGACGTCACCGGGGCTTTCTATTACGGTTTCTAGCTGTAGTGAAGAGCTTCAGTAACCCTCTGCACCTGTTACGTTCGTCGGTGTTTTACTAGTCCAATTTTCAAGTGACTTCAATGATTTTGAATTTACGTTTTTAGCCTTGGTATTTAATGATCTTTTTGTTCCACCGATATATTGTTTGATGTTCTTCAAAAAAAAAATCCTTGATATTACTCATCACCTATCTCAGATGAAAAAAACACTTGAAATATTACAAAATAAAAGAGATGATCAGTATTTTAAGAGAATGTTTGAAAAAGCTAACGAAATGACTGAAATAAACAACTCACGAAAATACGCTGCACTTACAAAAGATGCAATATCTCTAAAATTAAAATGCTGTTTTATGAAATATTGGACCATATTTTAATGAAAATGGACATACGATTTCAAGACTGTGACGAGCTGCAGTTTCTTTCTCTTGGTGATCCTACAAAGTTTGAACAATATAATTTATGTTTTCCCTCTAGTGCTTTTGAGATTTCATTTCAATTTTATGGAAAAATATTTAGAAAAAGTCAGCGCCTTAAAACGAACTCTTGCTGTTGTATGCCGATGAAAGCTACCAAATGTATCCATGCAACACCTACTTCAAAACCTCAGTGAAAACAAGGACATATTTGCTGAAGCTTATAAACTGTTTTCCCTCATCTTAACCATTTCGTCGACAAGTGCGTCAGTAGATAGGAGTTTTCTTGCCTCAAGAGAATAAAAACTTATTTAAGAAATTCTGTATCTCAACAAAGGCTTTCCTCTTTGGCAAATATTTCCATTCAAAAAGAACTTTGAATTCAACTAACAAACAAACAACCATTTTATGAAGACATTACGGACAAATTTGCTAGTTTAAAGGACCGAAGGTTGGACCTGATATACAAAAATAGGTGAGTTTACATAAAAAGATGTTATTCTAGATTTTTCTGCTTGTTTAGCTCTTCACCTCTTTTTTCACCCACGAGCCGCCACTGTTCTGTATATGTATAAGTTTTGCAGATGGAACATCGTTGTTCTACGAGACATCGGCCCATATTTTTCGATTTAGCCCAATCAGTGAAAATTAGCTGTCTTGCGCAGAAATGAAAATATTTCAGCTCACATTGTAGTGCGAAGTAGTCGTTCCCAAAGTTTGATTTTCTTCTCTTTGGACAACACAAGTGCTCCAGGAGGTTCTAGCCGTTGTCTTATCCAGTTGATTTTGTCCAAGTCGTTTATATAACTGTACTCTGCGCCTATATGTTTCGTGTATACATCTTCACATCTTGTTATTATATCGCTCAAAGGCATTTTATCTGGTCCCAAATAACAATTTTGCGGTATCGAATATTTCTTTTGCATTTTCTGTGGTTGATCTGAAATTTGATATAACATTTAAATAGGAATTGGTTTGAATGCAATCCTTAGTCGTATTGATTGTATTTGATCCTGTTGGCTTCATTAATTTCATTTACATTTCATCTTGATGTCTCACCTAAACCACTCTTATAAAAACCGGATTCTATTTTCCATTTTTCTATTTTCTTCTGGCGTTCCTTACTATTTATACCTAGTGGATCCAAATCGGCAGCAAGATATCCTTGATCCTAAAAAATGGACTCAGCAAACCGTAAATACTCAAAAAAATTTAAGAAAAACATTTAATCATTTATAAATGGATTAATGGATGACAGGTTGTTTAATGAAGTTCAACACATCCAGAAGTTTTGATCATAAGATTTTGAAGATAGAGGAGATTTAGGCAATGAGAAGCAGTTATAATGATTATCTTGAAATAACAAAAACTGAACGCGATCAAACGATACGAATGTACCTATTAGCTGTATTACGTATTCTTCGTTCGCACCGTCGGTTGACTCAATTCGAGCAAAGCATTTTCGGTTGGCAGTTGAATGAAGTTTTAGCGCCATTTTCATCATATTTTTGGACCTGATAAATACCTTATTGTAATAGATAACGAGTCCGGCCCTTGCCCCACGTGCGCCGTCAAAGGATTAAGGCAGCAATAAATTGAATCACGAATGATGTCGCCGTCCACATCATGACAATAGGGCCGCAATAAACACCATAATTATCACATGATGAAAAGGTTCTCAAGAACCTTCTCGAATACTCTCAAAGGTAAAGAATGGTCGCAGAAGTGCTGGAAATGAGTCATCAGGATATAGAGATAGCTGTCTAGGTAGATCAGAGAGAGTTATTCGAAGAGAGTTGCTGACACGTATTCAGTGATAACTTGTGAATATAAATTCTCTGTTTACATAAATTATTATTTTGAGTAGTGTAAATAAATCCCTTATTGTAATAGTACTAATTATTTATTTTCTCGTGATATTGACTGAAAAGCGTTAAATTCAAATCCATTGAAATGATATTTCGATAATTTCAACTACTCGTGTTATCAGGTATCGAAAATATTTCAGATAACTCACCTGGTAGAAACCCACTAGACTCTTGACGGCGCCATGTTCTTCAATTTCGTCGTGGGATGAAAAAGTGTCAGGATAATTAGATGAATGTGTGTTTATATGGGTCTGTGTGCTTTCATGTCCATATTTTCTTAGGTAGTCACTGAGGAGCATTTCATTCTTACCCATATAAGCCGTCTGTTGCTTCGGAATGTAATCAGCATCCCCTGCAGCTGAGTTTTGGAAATATAAAGCCCAAGACTGAAAATGTTAAGACAAATGGTTATAGAAAAAAATCTGAATGCTGTAAATTGAAGATGGTATTATCTCGTGGATATTGATCAACCATCTTGAAAAGAGTAGAACAATCAAGCATTTTTTGAGGATTATATAAAGAAAATCATTCTGGATCAAGACAGACTGGATGCAGACATGTTGGATTGTGCGAATTCTAATCCCAAGTTCATGGGACGGATTTGTAACTGGTGGCGAGACATGGGTCTATGAATAGGTCACATAAACGAGCAAAAAATCATCGGAATGAATGGGAAGAATGTGCCGAAACCAAAAAACGTCGCAAAAGTCGTTAGAAAATCAAGACAATGTTTATTGTTTCCTTCGATGTTCGTGGTGTGGTTCATGATGAAATCGTTTGTTGATCCACGAATATTAACGATTTTAAGAGCAAACACTCGATAAATAACATCAGCCAGGCAGCTTATTCGCCTGACCTCGCTCCGTGAAATTTTTGTCTTTTCTCCAGACTAAAACTACCGCTCCAGGAAGCCAGATTTGACGCCATAAAAGAAAATTCGCAGAAGGATATGAATGCCATCCCTGAAATCGGCTGTAAATTCAGTAACTATTGAAGAAGTTTAATGTTTGCTTTTTATTTGAAAAACTGTTTTGTCAGAGAGTAAATTAAACGAAGGCAAAGAAATGCATGATATGCTACAAGAAATTTAATGAGAGGCTCAATTTTCATGATGTCTTGAATGTATTTATAGAATGTGGAAAAAATAAAAAGTATCCTCCCCGGCGGGGAATCGAACCCCGGTCTCCCGCGTGACAGGCGGGGATACTGACCACTATACTACCGAGGACTTCATATTGTAATGAAATTTACTCATGTATACAACTTCATCAAAATATTAACCAGTGTGACGACAGCAGGCCGGGCCAGCAGGCTGAGTTCCCATATCGACCAGTGGCGTCGGTGGTGAATGACACGCAGCGCTCTGACGTTGAATAATATTAATTGACTGCGTTTACGTTCAATAACAAGAAATCAAGTCTTATTTATTTTTATTTTAAAATACTTCAGATGTTCAAATCAGGTTTAAGGAATACTCAGAACCTTTTTGATGACTTCAAAATCTTTACTTTTTTTGTAGGCTACAGAAAATGGTTTCAGATTATTTATATCGAATCGTATTTGACAAGATCCATGGAAAGAAATTACTTTATCATTTTCATAGCGAAACAATCTGCTCAACATAAAAATAGTTCATTATGTTTTTCGATAATTTTGCATGTTGCGGCCAATCTGAAAAAATGGAAAATACTTTCTGACAGTCTCTAGCTATACGTTCCACATAAAATAATTACTACGCTTTGATAGGAGAAATTCCACACTGCCCAACATGAAAAAGTTCAAGATTTTTTCGTTTATTTCGCAAGTTGCAGCCAATCTGAAAAAATGAAAAATACTTTCTGACAGTCTCTAGCTATACGTTCCACATGAAATAATTACTACGCTTTGATAGGAGAAATTCTACACTGCCCAACATGAAAAAATTTCAAGATTTTTTTTCTATAATTTTGCAAGTTGCGGCCGTTCTGAAAAAATGAAAAATACTTTCTGACAGTCTCCAGCTATACGTTCCACATGAAATAATTACTACGCTTTGATAGGGAAGAATTCTACACTGCCCAACATGAAAAAAGTTCAAGATTTTTTTTCGTTAATTTCGCAAGTTGCGGCCAATCTGAAAAAATGAAAAATACTTTCTGACAGTCTCCAGCTATACGTTCCACATGAAATAATTACTACGCTTTGATATGGAAGAATTCTACACTACTCAAAATTAAAAAAGTTCAAGATTTTTTTTCGTTAATTTCGCAAGTTGCGGCCAATCTGAAAAAATGAAAAATACTTTCTGACAGTCTCCAGCTATACGTTCCACATGAAATAATTACTACGCTTTGATAGAGAAAAATTCTACACTACCCAACATGAAAAAATTTCAAGATTTTTTTCTATAATTTTACAAGTTGCAGCCGTTCTGAAAAAATGAAAAATACTTTCTGACAGTCTCCAGCTATACGTTCCACATGAAATAATTACTACGCTTTGATAGAAAAAAATTCTACACTACCCAACATGAAAAAATTTCAAGATTTTTTCGTTAATTTCATAAGTTGCGGCCAATCTGAAAAAATGAAAAATACTTTCTGACAGTCTCCAGCTATACGTTCCACATGGAATAATTACTACTTTGATAGAGAAAAATTCTACACTACCCAACATGAAAAAATTTCAAGATTTTTTCGTTGATTTCATAAGTTGCGGCCAATCTGAAAAAATTAAAAATACTTTCGGGAAGTCACTAGCTATACGTTCCACATGAAATAATTACTACGCTTTGATAGAAAAAATTCTACACTACCCAACATGAAAAAATTTCAAGACTTTTTTTCGTTAATTTCATAAAGTTGCGGCCAATCTGAAAAATGAAAAATACTTTCAGGAAGTCTCTAGCTATACGTTCCACATGAAATAATTACTACGCTTTGATAGGAAGAATTCTACACTGCCCAACATGAAAAAATTTCAAGATTTTTTCGATAATTTCATAAGTTGCGGCCAATCTGAAAAAATGAAAAATACTTTCGGGGAGTCACTAGCTATACGTTCCACATGAAATAATTACTACGCTTTGATATGGAAAAATTCTAAACTGCCCAACATGAAAAAGTTCAAGAACGACCGCACCTTGCAAAAGTATCGAAAAAATCTTGAACTTTTTCATGTTGGGCAGTTTAGAATTTTTCCTATCAAAGCGTAGTAATTATTTCATGTGGAACGTATACCTAGAGACTGTCAGAAAGTATTTTTCATTTTTAAGAACGACCGCACCTTGCAAAGTATCGAAAAAATCTTGAACTTTTTCATGTTGAGCAGTGTAAAATTTTTCCTATCAAAGCGTAGTAATTATTTCATGTGGAACGTATAGCTAGAGACTTTCAGAAAGTATTTTTCATTTATCCAGATTGGCCGCAACTTGCGAAATTATCGAAAAAATCTTGAAATTTTTTCATGTTGGGCAGTGTAGAATTCTTCCTATCAAAGCGTAGTAATTATTTCATGTGGAACGTATAGCTGAGAGACTGTCAGAAAGTATTTTTCATTTTTTCAGAGCGACCACACCTTGCAAAAGTATCGAAAGAAAATCTTGAACTTTTTTCATGTTGGGCAGTTTAGAATTTTTCCTATCAAAGCGTAGTAATTATTTCATGTGGAACGTATAGCTAGTCACTTCCCGAAAGTATTTTTCATTTTTTCAGATTGGCCGCAACTTGCGAAATTAACGAAAAAAATCTTGAACTTTTTCATGTTGGGTAGTGTAGAATTCTTCCTATCAAAGCTTTGTAATCATTTCATGTGGAACGTATAGCTGGAGACTGTCAGAAAGTATTTTCATTTTTTCAGATTGGCCGCAACTTGCGAAATTATCGAAAAAATCTTGAACTTTTTCATGTTGGGCAGTGTAGAATTCTTCCTATCAAAGCGTAGTAATCATTTCATGTGGAACGTATAGCTGGAGACTGTCAGAAAGTATTTTTCATTTTTTCAGAACGGCCGCAACTTGCGAAATTATCGAAAAAATCTTGAACTTTTTTCATGTTGGGCAGTTTAGAATTTTTCCTATCAAAGCGTAGTAATTATTTCATGTGGAACGTATAGCTAGTGACTTCCCGAAAGTATTTTCATTTTTTCAGATTGGCCGCAACTTGCGAAGTTATAGAAAAAAATCTTGAACTTTTTCATGTTGGGCAGTGTAGAATTCTTCCTATCAAAGCGTAGTAATCATTTCATGTGGAACGTATAGCTGGAGACTGTCAGAAAGTATTTTTCATTTTTTCAGAACGGCCGCAACTTGCGAAATTATCGAAAAAATCTTAAACTTTTTTTCGTGTTGGGCAGTGTGGAATTCTGCCCTATCAAAGCGTAGTAATTATTTCATGTGGAACGTATAGCTAGAGACTGTCAGAAAGTATTTTTCATTTTTTCAGATTGGCCGCAACTTGCGAAATTAACGAAAAAAATCTTGAAATTTTTTCCTGTTGGGTAGTGTAGAATTTTTCTCTATCAAAGCGTAGTAATTATTTCATGTGGAACGTATAGCTAGTGACTTCCCGAAAGTATTTTTAATTTTTTCAGATTGGCCGCAACTTGCGAAATCAACGAAAAAATCTTGAAATTTTTTCATGTTGGGTAGTGTAGAATTTTTCTCTATCAAAGCGTAGTAATTATTCCATGTGGAACGTATAGCTGGAGACTGTCAGAAAGTATTTTTCATTTTTTCAGATTGGCCGCAACTTGCAAATTAACGAAAAAATCTTGAAATTTTTTCATGTTGGGCAGTTTAGAATTTTTCCTATCAAAGCGTAGTAATTATTTCATGTGGAACGTATAGCTAGTCACTTCCCGAAAGTATTTTTCATTTTTTCAGATTGGCCGCAACTTGCGAAATTAACGAAAAAATCTTGAACTTTTTCATGTTGGGTAGTGTAGAATTCTTCCCTATCAAAGCTTTGTAATCATTTCATGTGGAACGTATAGCTGGAGACTGTCAGAAAGTATTTTTCATTTTTTCAGATTGGCCGCAACTTGCAGAAATTATCGAAAAAATCTTGAACTTTTTTCATGTTGGGCAGTGTAGAATTCTTCCCTATCAAAGCGTAGTAATTATTTCATGTGGAACGTATAGCTGGAGACTGTCAGAAAGTATTTTTCATTTTTTCAGAACGGCCGCAACTTGCGAAATTATCGAAAAAAAATCTTGAACTTTTTTCATGTTGGGCAGTTTAGAATTTTTCCCTATCAAAGCGTAGTAATTATTTCATGTGGAACGTATAGCTAGTGACTTCCCGAAAGTATTTTTCATTTTTTCAGATTGGCCGCAACTTGCGAAGTTATAGAAAAAAAATCTTGAACTTTTTTCATGTTGGGCAGTGTAGAATTCTTCCCTATCAAAGCGTAGTAATTATTTCATGTGGAACGTATAGCTGGAGACTGTCAGAAAGTATTTTTCATTTTTTCAGAACGGCCGCAACTTGCGAAATTATCGAAAAAAAATCTTGAACTTTTTTCGTGTTGGGCAGTGTGGAATTCTGCCCTATCAAAGCGTAGTAATTATTTCATGTGGAACGTATAGCTAGAGACTGTCAGAAAGTATTTTCATTTTTTCAGATTGGCCGCAACTTGCGAAGTTATAGAAAAAATCTTGAACTTTTTCATGTTGGGCAGTGTAGAATTCTTCCCTATCAAAGCGTAGTAATCATTTCATGTGAAACGTATAGCTGGAGACTGTCAGAAAGTATTTTCATTTTTTCAGATTGGCCGCAACTTGCGAAATTATCGAAAAAATCTTGAACTTTTTCATGTTGAGCAGTGTAAAATTTTTCCCTATCAAAGCGTAGTAATTATTTCATGTGGAACGTATAGCTAGAGACTGTCAGAAAGTATTTTTCATTTTTTCAGATTGGCCGCAACTTGCGAAATTATCGAAAAAATCTTGAACTTTTTCATGTTGGGCAGTGTGGAATTCTGCCCTATCAAAGCGTAGTAATTATTTCATGTGGAACGTATAGCTAGAGACTGTCAGAAAGTATTTTTCATTTTTTTAGAACGACCGCACCTTGCAAAAGTATCGAAAAAAAATCTTGAACTTTTTTCATGTTGGGCAGTTTAGAATTTTTCCCTATCAAAGCGTAGTAATTATTTCATGTGGAACGTATAGCTAGAGACTGTCAGAAAGTATTTTTCATTTTTTCAGATTGGCCGCAACTTGCATGAAATCATCGAAAAAATCTTGAAATTTTTTCATGTTGGGCAGTGTAGAATTTTTCCCTATCAAAGCGTAGTAATTATTTCATGTGGAACGTATAGCTAGAGACTGTCAGAAAGTATTTTTCATTTTTTCAGATTGGCCGCAACTTGCGAAATTAACGAAAAAAAATCTTGAACTTTTTTAATTTTGGGTAGTGTAGAATTCTTCCATATCAAAGCGTAGTAATTATTTCATGTGGAACGTATAGCTGGAGACTGTCAGAAAGTATTTTTCATTTTTTCAGATTGGCCGCAACTTGCGAAATCATCGAAAAAAATCTTGAAATTTTTTCATGTTGGGCAGTGTAGAATTTTTCCCTATCAAAGCGTAGTAATTATTTCATGTGGAACGTATAGCTAGAGACTTCCCGAAAGTATTTTTCATTTTTTCAGATTGGCCGCAACTTGCGAAATTATCGAAAAAAAATCTTGAACTTTTTTCATGTTGGGCAGTGTAGAATTCTTCCCTATCAAAGCGTAGTAATTATTTCATGTGGAACGTATAGCTAGAGACTTTCAGAAAGTATTTTTCATTTTTCCAGATTGGCCGCAACTTGCGAAATTATCGAAAAAAAATCTTGAAATTTTTTCATGTTGGGCAGTGTAGAATTCTTCCCTATCAAAGCGTAGTAATTATTTCATGTGGAACGTATAGCTGGAGACTGTCAGAAAGTATTTTTCGTTTTTTCAGATTGGCCGCAACTTGCGAAGTTATAGAAAAAAAATCTTGAAATGTTTTCATGTTGGGCAGTGTAGAATTCTTCCCTATCAAAGCGTAGTAATTATTTCATGTGGAACGTATAGCTAGAGACTGTCAGAAAGTATTTTTCATTTTTTCAGATTGGCCGCAACTTGCGAAATTAACGAAAAAAAATCTTGAAATGTTTTCATGTTGGGCAGTGTAGAATTCTTCCCTATCAAAGCGTAGTAATTATTTCATGTGGAACGTATAGCTAGAGACTGTCAGAAAGTATTTTTCATTTTTTCAGATTGGCCGCAACTTGCGAAATTATCGAAAAAAAATCTTGAAATTTTTTCATGTTGGGCAGTGTAGAATTTTTCCCTATCAAAGCGTAGTAATTATTTCATGTGGAACGTATAGCTAGAGACTGTCAGAAAGTATTTTTCATTTTTTCAGATTGGCCGCAACTTGCGAAATTAACGAAAAAAGATCTTGAACTTTTTTAATTTTGGGTAGTGTAGAATTCTTCCATATCAAAGCGTAGTAATTATTTCATGTGGAACGTATAGCTGGAGACTGTCAGAAAGTATTTTTCATTTTTTCAGATTGGCCGCAACTTGCGAAATTAACGAAAAAAAATCTTGAACTTTTTCCATGTTGACCAGATTGTTTCCCTATGAAAGCGAGATAGTATTTTCTATCCATGAATCTTGTCAAATACGATTCGATATAAATAATCTGAAACCATTTTCGATAGGATGCAAAAAAAAGTAAAGATTTTGAAGTCATCAAAAAGGTTTTGAGTATTCCTTAAACCCGATTTGTTTATCTGAACTATTTTAAGATAAAAATAAGTAAGACTTGATTTCTTCTTATTGAACGTAAACGCAGTCAACTAATATTCAGCGTCAGAGCGCAGCGTGTCATTGACCACATTCACCACCGACGCCACTGGTCGATATGGTAACTTTGGGATCTCGGCCTGCTGGCCCGGCCTGCTGTCGTCACACTGGTAAAATATTAACACTCTATTATTCATCAATAAATTTCTTGTGAAACTTTTTAACATTTGGTAAAATGAAACTGATGCAATTTATCAAATATGAATTCGAAATCAGGTGAAATTCTCAATACTTAACGATTCAAATAATCTTTTACACCTATAATCCCTAAATAATGTCGTCCCATAAAACACACGCATATATCAGTGGCGGATCTTACAAGAGGCACGCGCCTGTACCCCCAAGTTGTTCTTATTAAAGCCTCAATGACGTGGATAAGCAAATATGAAGAAGAATAAAACGCAAAAAATAATTTGCGAGATAAATTAATTGAAAATCTATTTGGAATAGATACATATATGTAATCTTCCAAATCTTGCTTTCCAAAACTTTTCCATTCAATCCAGCCAATCAAATAAGTATCTCTTGTCTCTAAAAGCAGTAAGAAATGCCAAGAAGAAGTTTAACAAACAAATATTATTGAAATTCGATAAATCTCCGTTGTACTGAATACTTTACAATCTCTAAGATTAATTTTCAATTAATGATATTTCAAAATACATACATGCATGGACGAAAATTGTTAGAACGCAGCTTATCAAAAAATCTTGAATTATTTGAAGTGCTGCAGAAGGTACACATATGAGATTAAACAAATTCACAAGAATCATGATGCAAAGGATTGAATATGAATTCATTGGAAGATATATCGCGGGTGATATGACACTAAAATTTTTATGACATTAAATGTAGGTATGACAGATTTTTAATGCCTTATGAATATAGAATTCTTTAAATCATTGGTAAAAAACTTGAAGAGAGCAATTTCTTATAAGCTTTGGGCAGCAGGAATTGATCATTTGATGGAATTGTTTCGAGCCAAAAAAACTATATATCACTCTACCAAATCTTCTATAATTTCTTCTTCACTAATTCCTCGTTGATTTAATTTTACTTACAGGGTGCACAGTGTTTGGATCCTTCAACCAGGCTGTATACAAATCTTCCACATACTGCACACACGAAAAATTTATCGATATATCAGATTTGTTTCTGATTGAAGAGGTATTTCTATAAATTTTTCTTGTAACAACTCGAATTTTGTTCATGTTGGATACCTCAATACATACAAAAATACCGATGTTTAAGCATTTGCCAGTTTTCCGATATATAAAATTTTATATTTGATTTTTCACCGACGCCGATGACATAGCTATCATTAACCTTAATAATTTGGTGTCATCTCATATTTGAACTTTCAATAATAAACAAAATTTGTTGCATCTGAATCAATGGTAGCAGTCCCAATGGAAGACAGCAGATATCTTACAGAATATACCTAATAATGCCATTGAAAAGAATAAAACATTCGACCTCATATCAAGCTTTTCAACATTGTGGTGTTTATACCTACCGATAATAAATATTATGTTTGCTTCCTTCTCAAAAAATTGGTGAAAACAGTTTTCTTGGTAATTAATTTATCATTACCTGAGAACAATTAAAGGACCACCAAGCGTCGTAAACTTCATGACCAAGAATTTCTTACCGTGATTCATAAATAAAAAAATTGATAGAGAGTATGAAATCAGCTTCACCGGAAATATATGCCTCATTGCCGGCAATCCCCCAAGAGTCGTAAACTATTTATTATTTATTTATTTCTTGAGAAGTATGACGTTTATTGCCCCTCCCACTATGCTCAACCTGTACCACCTATGTGTACCACACAGACCATGGTACAAATATTATTTTATATATAGATTACTGGTCTGTGATGTACCACAATGAGTGTTCTGTTCATAATTAATGTTTTATCTTTAAACAATGGTAATAGCATAGATAAATAAAAGTATGGTAATACTAATACATAAACAATGGTAACGGATCCGCAAATTTTGAGTTTTCTGAACGCAGCAAAAGTGTTCTGTGATCGCCACTGTGATATCAACACATCTGTCAGGTTTCAAAATTTTTCCTCAACCTGAATTCGAAATGTCAAAATAAAGGCCTACTTTGGAAAGTTTTTGAAAAATTTGATTTTATACAATTCTACGTTCATGAAGTGAATAATCATTTATCTCTTAAAAGTTCTAAATAATTTTTGTGAGTATTTCTTCACAAAGAATGAACACTTAATTTTCCGTAAAATAAAGATTTCAGATTCTGACCATGGCTCGAAGGCTATTACGATTAGGAGCTGAATTGGGATACAATAATTTCTTAAAAAGAGAAAACGTGATAGTTTGCTCCGTAACATCTCCTATATATTGTCAGAACTCTCAAAAAAGATTTTATAAGAATTTCAGTCACAAACCACAACCTGTATCTAACTTCACAAAATTTTATTTTGGATTATTAACACTTGGTCTTATACTTCCAACGTTAAACTATGAGTGGTGAGAATATATTTTTCAATTCTAAATCAGGTAACTGGATATTTGAATTTGAAGGTTTTATGAAAAATTTAAAAAACTCCTTCCAAAAGTAGACGCCTTCAGTGGTGGTCTTAAAGATGAAGCACATATAGAGAGTGTTGGAGAAATGGAGGAGGATGAAGAAAGTGCTAAGAAAAAGCAAAAGAAGAAAGTTGGTTTTAGGGACCGTAAAGTAAGTTAAAAAGTATCGTAATTTAATGAATCAATATTTCCACTAGTAGATCGTCACTTAACTGATAAATGAAGAATATCTGTATTAACTTTCCTCAAATCATTTAACATTTTGAGTACATTTGAATTATATTTTGATGATTTTTCAGATTTTGAAATGGAAGCCAAGTATTTTTGAGTTATAAGCCAGATAGATTTCAATATATTGTTGAAATTTTATAATATCAATATACGATTTTCATAATTATCAATTTTTTTTCTTGATTCAGTATTTCATCTGGTAGTTATAGATTCCCCTTGATGATAGTAATTGAAATATTTTTGTTCATATTTTACAAAGTTATAGACATCAATTTCGATCTATCAAATTTATATAATTCCTAAATGATTAAAATAGTGATACTTTTAACTTCATAAAAACCATTCTTAAACAAAATACTAATATATTCCATTATAGATAATAGAATACGAGAATAGGATGAGATCATATTCAACTCCAGATAAATTATTTCGTTATTTTGCCACTGTAAAATGTGCAACGCCTGAAGGCACTGAAATTTACATGACTCCAGATGACTTCTTAAGATCCATTACGCCTGGAATGAAACAGCCTGATGGTAAACACTGTAAAGCTTTATTCAAATAACTAAAGCTTGGTCCTGGGCTTTTCAATAACTTTTTGTGATGTCTATTTGTTATTTTTATTCAACTGTGAAGTTCAGATACATTTAACATGGTTCATATAAAATCTAGCTTTTGCTGTATTCACAACTTAGAAAATCAGGCTGTTAAAAATTGATCTTTCAGTTCGAATTTTTTCTTATTAAACTGAATATGAAGTATTTATACTGAACTCTTAAAAAGGTTCATAAAATTCTTTTGGAAACAGCGAATTTTAAGTTAATTAAATAGACAAATATAATCTAGTGACCCAGTGAAATAACCAAAATAAGTAGCATATAAATGGCTCATTCAAAAACGTAAATTCCTGCTTCTGAATGAATTTTCTCAGCCTGTGTATATTTGATCACCAAGTTTTTATCTCCTCTTCTGATAGCGCTCTGTAACAAATCCATATACAAACACTAAAAGTCTGCGCTATTGGATTTCTCATTTGGGTTAAATATTGAAATTCTTCTGAATGACAATATTGGTAACATATATTTGCCTAATGCTTATTTCTTTCTCATTTATTGCATGACCTAACAGATCATAGAGTATGAAAACCGCATTCGGCAGTATTCAACGCCAGATAAGGTTTTCCGATATTTCGCAACACTTCAAGTGCAGGGTCCAACTGTTGATCAGCATGAGATCTACATGACCCCCGATGATTTCTTGAGATCCATGACACCTGGTCTCAAACAGCCAGATGGTTAGTTCAAATGTTATCAACAAAGAATTGTGGTTCCACGGAACCACCATGCTAGTGAAACTTTTTTTTCAGTTCTTCATTATTTATCTCAGAATTTTTGAAGATTGATTCGAATTAAGATACTGAAATTAATTACAGTCAAAATTTGTGGAATCAAGCTGTTCTTTACAGCAAAACCAATGCCATGAATGTTTCATGGGCCCAAAATAAGGTATATTTGGCTTCAACTAATTTGCCCTCCTCTAGAAGTTGAGTTTTTCTTGGTGCTATCAGGTCTATGTTAGAGCGTAGCAGTTCATGCGCAATAATGGCTGTGGATGTACCACAAGTAAAGGATTTAAATCTTTTTTCCATGTTTTATTAGTACGATTATATATTAGAGGGGATATCTAGTTTCGGGAATCCAATTGAGGATCTTTTGTAACTTTATCCCAACGAAGGCAGGAAAAATGTTCTCACCTGGAACCTGGTGGAGTACTTCCAATTCAACCTCATTCCCTAATTGGCTGTACTGTGACAATAATGAAAAAAAAGTTTCACTTCAATAACAAGAAAGGCAAAGAAAAATTACAGTACTGTATTTAAATAATAATTGGCAATTAATTCTTTCAGAAGCAAAGTGTGGATATTTCACTAATTCTTTTGTTTGGGAAAACAAATGGAAACTGGAAAATATACAGTAATTTTCAGTTGCCTCAACTCCTTATTCTACAATTGTTGTTTGATTTATCTATAATTTTCAGGATATGGTTTAGATCAATATAGAAGATATGATCCAAAAGTAAGTACTTTTCTGTAATTATTCACTTCATAACACTCAATTTTCATGGAATGAAAAACTTTCCACCTGTAAAATAAACACTCTTACCCAGACCATAATTACACCAAAGACGTTAACGTTTGAAACTGATTTGGGTTTTCTGAATTCAGTTCGTGTTCCATGAGAGGTGTTTTATTCAATTCAAACCTTTCACACTCTTTATTACGGTATCATTCTAAGGCTTTGTGGTTTTCCAAAACCTCTTGAAACTTAAATTTTCAATCCTTCAAAAATGAAAAAGTGAAATGGTTAAAATATGTACAGGGTGCGTTCAGAAACTCACTTTGTAGAGTGAGAGTAGAATTATATAATCAGAAATACTCAGATCTATACTGTGAACATGACATTTACAATCTTATTTTTGAATTGTTGCAAGTCCAAAAATGATAGAAGCAGGAAAAACGATAGCATGCTGTTCTACTAGTTTTAAAAACTAAAAAAGTGAAACTGATCAAACAAAATAATTATTCCAAGGGATAATAGGTTAGATAATTTGTAGTTATAAATAAAAAAATCAGATTTGGCGTGAAATAAGTAAATTACAGTAACTCGAGAGTTGTTGGAAGTCACTGTGAACATCAGGCAATGGAATTTCACTCAAAAGTCAATATTTGGGGTTATCTCATGGTTTCCTTCCTATACTATGAAATTATCTTGTATGAATTATTGAACAGTTGGAGTATAAAATAAGATCTATTTACATAGTTTAATATGGTGAGTATATGAACGCATCACAGCATATTTGGAGTAATTTTCTTATTTTTTTTTTAGATAGAAACTTTCATGACGATTATTACTGTTTAAATTATCTTGACCTTTGGTTTATTTTCATTTGCTACATATGAATCATATTTCGGTTGCACATATCATAATATAATCATTCAAGTTGATTAAAACAAGCCTCCACTTGCTTAAAACTACTGATTTCCTTAGCATTTTGTGTTAAACTCAAAAAATGCATTGGTTTTGAGGCAGAAAACCCAAAGAATAATAAACACAATTATTAGCTTCCCTATCACACAATTGATATAAACACTGATAATGTAAGATAATTACTTTTTCTGATATTCCTACTCTAAATCTTTCTACCTACCTTTTCAGCATCCTATACAGGTAAAGCTTTTTGCTCTAGGTGTTTATCACATATTAAGCTGTTGCAGAAACGGAGAGTATTTATTCTAATTCATTTTATTCATTAATTATTGGCATTGTAGATGTTAGATGGAATAATTTTTTTTTCGAAATTTTGTTTGAATTTCTGTTTAATAAAAGGAGTAGTGTTGTAGATAATTTCTTTGGGAATACAAATAACCACCTGAAAGCAGTATTTTATTAGGATGGTGTGCATGTAAAGTAATAGAAACAAAAAATATTAAATAGTTTATAAATTAACACGATAATCACACATACAAAAATTTTTTCATAGTGGTAATTGGGTGTATTCAAAATGCTAACTTTAAGAAATCTTTTTTAGTTCTCAAAATATCAAAATCCTTTATTTGTAAAATATTTTTCTTAACATAATATTTTTCCTTTTCCCTCTCATTCAATGAATTTCTCCTAGTTTCAAATATTTGAGTATTCTTGCATGAAATTTGCTGTGGCTTAGTTTTCATAATTCTGTAATTGTTATCGACAAGTGTTCAATGTCATACTGAAAGAAATATTTTATTATTTCCTGCAATGTTTTTACTTGATATAAAACTCATACTAGCCTAACTTGAACACTTGTCATGGGGTGAATAACAGATATTGTGGATGCTTTCACCGTTAAAACGCCTCTTTTGCCCTATCAGACTGTTCATCAAGAGTTGGAACTGACACTGGATGAAGATAGCATATTTTATAAATTGGGAAGCTCTGGACTCATTACTTTTTCTGATTATATTTTCTTATTGACTGTTCTGTCAAGTAAGGTAACAACTCAATCTGCAATAATTCATATTCAAGAGTTAACGTTGCAGCTTCAAGACGCCATTTTGAAATTGCATTCCGCATGTTTGATTTAAATGGAGATGGTGATGTGGATTGCGAAGAATTTGAAAAAGTTGCCACTTTAATTAGGCAGCAAACAAGTATTGGTTCAAGGCATAGGGACCATGCTGCAACTGGCAATACGTTCAAAGTGAGTTAGTTAAGATGTTATAAGTCATTTCCAGTCAGCTGACCGTAAAATCTGTAAGGCGCACACTTTCGCTTGATTCCTTCATTGAACATTACAACTATGGAACGAAACGTAGGCTTAGCTGAATTTATTTTACCGAATAAACTAGTTTTCTGTGTAGAATTGGGAACATGTCGCTGTTAAAATGAGGTTATGGTTGTCCCTCAAGACAATTAAAATAGAGATAGCAATTGACTGGATATTCTCCATTGCTAGAAGATTATATCCTAAATCTACCTCCACTGAGCTGTTAATACAATAAAACATATATAGGGTGTTCGAAAAAGTTTGAAATTTGACACCCTCAGTTACATTTTTAAGTAATAGTAATAGTAATAATGTTTATTTCATAAATGAACAAAATACAAACTGAAGTTTTCTATTTTTACATGGAAGAATATCCAAGGAAACCAACCGTAACACACGAAATAAACAGAAAGCAAACCTCTCGAAGATGAGATCTCGCAGGATCAAACCTTGTGTGAGAGTGAAAAACAAAAGTCTAAGTTCACAGGTAAAGATGTCTTCTCCGCAATTTTCCAGCAAAGGGCAGACCAAGGATGTAACACGAATCAACTGAAGACTCCAGGACTAGTGGTCCATCAAGCAATAGGCATTCTTTATGTCTATTAAACTGGTTATGAAGTGTCTCGACTGACTCAGGATCCAACCTTTTATTTTCCTCTTAAAAGTAGCCATTATATCGGGCATCTTCAAGACTTGAGGGATACTATTATAAACTCGAGGTGCAAGGAACAGATGCGATCTCTGCCCCTTTGTCCCACGTGTGGTAGGCAACAGAATGAACTGACCCCTATTTCTGGTGTCGTGTCTATGCTCGTTGAAACTTGCAGACGTTATGTTCCCCCTCCGGCGAACCGCAAGTGCCAGAAAAAACAACTGTTTCACATCCATCACATTGGCAATTCTGAACAGCTCGTCAGATGGAAAACAATAATGCTTATTGAAAATTACTTTCAGAATCCATTTCTGTGTTATTTCGAGCTTGTGTATATGAGTTTTGACAATGACAAGTACTTTAATCATAAGTTTAACCATTGTTGAGTATATTCTTAAATTGTAAATCTCAATAAATTCAATACATAAAGAAAAGATTTTACTTAGTTAACAATGAAATTGCTTTAATTTATTATTAAAATTAATAGCACTGTTAATCAAGACTACATCTTTTTTTTGGTTTATTTTTGTCAGTTTTTTCATAACTAAAGTACAGCTTTTAGTCCAATACCAAGTCAACATTGAGTTTCGGGATATCCTGTATAATTCATAATATGTTTGTGGATTTCCTTGTATTTGCCCCAATCCATTTTATCTTACCAATATTGATTTTTTTGTGGTTTTCAAGGGTGTAAATTCTGCTTTAACGACTTATTTCTTTGGCCCAAACTTGAAACAAAAATTGACAATTGAGAAATTCCTGGATTTTCAAGAGAAGTTACAGAAAGAAATTCTGAGTCTAGAGTTTCAACGGAAGTTCCCTGACGAAAACGGTAGAATCACAGAGGCTGACTTCACTGAATTGCTTTTGGCTTACGCTGGCTACCCTGAGAAAAAAAAAGCAAGGATGTTGAAGAGAGTTAAGAAAACGTAAGAATTAATTTCAAATCATATTTCCATAAATTACATTTTCTTATTTCAGTTTTAGAGATCATGGCGAAGGAATCTCTAAAGAGGATTATCTCAACTTCTACCATTTTCTGAATAATATCAACGATGTGGATGTTGCTTTAACATTTTATCATATCGCTGGTGCTTCTATTGACCAGGCTACACTGAAACATGTTGCTAAAACTGTTGCTCATGTCAATTTGAGCAATCATGTTGTAGATGTGGTCTTTACAATTTTTGATGAGAATCGTGAGTACCTATAATGAAAACATGCAAAAGGTTTATTGCATTTTTTTTATCTATCATTTTACATTGAGTTTATTCTGTATTTGTAGGTAAATTTTGTTTTGTGACTTTCAAAAGTTGCAAATTATTTTTATTTTGATACCTAGTTGTATCCAGTGACAATTAAATTGAAATTTGAGATTATTTTCAGAGGATGGTCAGTTGAGCAATAAAGAATTTATATCTGTAATGAAGAACAGACTGCTTCGAGGATTAGAAAAACCAAAGGATACAGGGTTTATCAAATTGATGCAATCAATTATGAAATGCGCGAAAGATACTAAACCTGCATTATTAGATATATAAAATACTATCGAAAATGTTATACTGCTTCAATTCAACTGAACAATTTTAGCTTTTTCTATTTTTTGTTTCACTTGTTAAAAGAATTGTTGTTTGCTCACATAGTTTTCTCTATTTATATGGATTGTTGTAAATTATTCAAATATATTATGTTTTTTTATTCTTATTGTATTATTTTATTTGCTCCAAAGAGATTATCAGACTCTTGTGCTTACTTATGCAAAAAATAAATTCGTCAAAGAAAACAAAGTTGGTGAATATATCATTAACAAAAAGTTGCATGATACTTAGAAAAAATTTATGGTATACAGGCATTGTATACAGAATATTCTTTAATACAGTGGACAATGATATAGGTACTTGCAAACATGTAAAAAAAATGTATATTTAGCTCTGTGGTGACATCTAACAGTGAAAAAAAGATTTATTCGTTTTTATATTTTGAGCTTATCTGAGATCTCGTGCCACAGTCCGTAAATAATCTGAAAGCATCGAAAAAGCGCAAAATATCCAGTAGAGCCGAAAATTTTACAATACGTAGAAAAACTAGCAAAACTTCCATTCCAAAGAAGAAGAATAGGGATATAACATAAAATGACATATTTCATATTCTATATGCTTTGTTCGGTGGTTTTCGTCCAATTAAGGTTAATCGTTCGTCGTATTAATTTTCTTCTGGGTATTGTTATATTAAGAATTATATACGTTAAGGTGTTAACATGTCTTCTAGAAGTACTGCAGCCCGTAGGGCCCCTGAAAATGAATCTGCCATAGCCTACGTTCAAGCTGATGGCTTGGTGAGTTGCAAACAAAATACCAGATTGTTTTGAACATGTTTTTAATGATTCATTTTTATTCATTATATGTTTCTAGGCTGTAATGAAAATAGTGAAACATTGCCATGAAGAAGCAACCACCAACATGGATATTGCTCAGGGAGCCCTTCTTGGTCTTGTGGTTGACAACCGCTTAGAAATAACCAATTGTTTTCCCTTCCCGAAACAATCTGATGATACAATGGATGAAGATGAGTACCAATTGGCTATGATGAGACGTTTAAGGCGTGTTAATGTTGATCATTTTCATGTGGGCTGGTACCAGAGCGCTGATGTTGGTAATTTCTTGAGTATTCCGCTTTTAGAATCTCAATTCCATTATCAAACTTCCATCGAAGAATCAGTAGTTGTCATATACGACACTCAGAAGTCCGCCAGGGGATTTATAACATTGAAAGCTTATAGATTGACACCACAAGCTATAGAAATGTATAAGGAGAATGAATTCACCCCTGAAGCATTACTGAAACTTAAAATTGGTTTTGAAAATTTGTTCACTGAAGTTCCGTTTGTTATCAAGAACTCTGCACTGACAAACATAATGATGACTGAACTTGGTGAACTGGTGCCAGAAGAAGAAGGTTCTAAATTTTTAGATTTAGGCACAGCATCAGTATTGGAAGGGCAACTGAGATGTTTGATGGATAGGGTCGATGAACTTAACCAAGAAGCAATTAAATTCAATAGATATCAGCAGACTGCCAGTCGTCAACAGCTAGAGAAGCATAAGCTTTTACAGAAAAGAGCACAAGAAAACGCTGCGCGAATTGCCAAGGATGAGGCTCCTGTTCCTGAAGACGATATACTGAAAATGTTCAAACCTCTTCCAGTTCCTGGACGTCTCAATCCGATGATCATCGCTGGACAAATCAACACCCACAGCCAGGCTATTTCACAGTTCTGTTCACAATCGTTGGCTAAATTGTATCTTACTCAAGGTCTACAAACAGCAAAGGAAGCAAATAAGAACCCTTGAATCGAATCAGATTGAAGATGTCATACTTGATAAATAATAAAATATATTGAAATAAGTGAATTTTTTATTCAACAATTAAGTAGTTGTTAGTTTGAAGGAACATTGAATTGACATTGAATTCAATGTCGAGAATTTCAAATCACCATTTTGAATTAAGTAGTAGTTACTGTCCTTTATTGCAAGCAATTGGCCATCGACCTGAGGTCCTTCAGCCTTTGAATTAATGTTGAAATGAGCATAAATTTTTTCTTGATATATTTGACTCAAAGAAAATATGTTATTATCATTGCTGGAAGTTTTGAAAAAAGTCTTAACTTATTTTGATTGAGTAAAAATTATTCTTTTACTTGCAACTGGAGAATATGATTCAGAGATGTAGAATCTTGGGATCACAGTTATGATTTTGAGAATTTTTCAGACGTAAGGGAGTGTCATGAACTCTCAAATATTACTTCATTGTTGAACAGTATTAACATAGCTGATTTCAATATTTTTTTCTGGACAAATGTCATATGAGAGTTGAGAAAGAAATAAATAATTTTTTCTTCAATTTTCAATAATTTAATAAAAAAAAACAAAACAAATAAATAATCACTTATTATCCTTAAGAAAATTTGAACACATTCTTACTCCATTCAATATTTACAATTTTATTGCACAAACAGGCCAACATCCACAATATTTGTGCATAGTTTCATGAGAAACACACATTCAGTCAAACATTTAAAATATCACAAATTAAGAGACTAGTAGTTAAATGAATTAATTCATTCACACTCAATGCTTGAAAATCTAACGTTGAAAAAATTGCACAAAAAATTTAGATAGGTAACAAAGAAAATAATAATACATACATATTATGACATAAAAAAATTGCAGAAGTTATCTGATTATCCATTGATACATGAATTTTGTATTTCACTATAATTCTGGTAACTGATTTTACCACTGGCTCAAGTCCGAAATATTTAACACTAGTTTACTAAGTAAAGTAATATACAATAAAAAATATCACACCCATAAATGTTATGTAAGAGTCGAACAATTCTCAATATTCTATCCCAATTCAAAAATTAAAATCAAAGAAATGTTTCTTTGATCGTAGCATCAAGTTTAAGAGCCGTCAACAATTTCAAAAAACTATATTCTTCACGTTAAAATTGAAACAAAATAGAGATACTTTCTGTAGCGAAATTGGTATGGTCAATCAGTTGAGGGTCTTGCGGTTGTTTCAGACCATAAAATGATTTCAATTTACAAAAAGGAAATTTGATTTCAGAAAATCAAAGTGGAATTGAAATGTAGCAATTTTTTTAATTCTAATTCACTATTCTGAACTATTTTGGGTTTTGTGTTTCAACTAGCAAATCTGAAGATTTAACTGTGATTTTCTAAAATTAAATCAGCCGCTTTAAAACCCAGTTTCACTTTTCTAGAAATGGACTTAAATTTTTTAAGACTGAAAGGGTGTGTATTTGCTCAATTCATCAATCTCAATCATCTTCAATAGGTTTAGATCCATAAATTGTTTATAATTTTAGGAAAAAAGTTCCGAAATAACAAAATTCGATTCATTCCAAGTATGAAAGAATTGCCTACCTTCCTATCTAATTCACAATTCTCCTGGCGCTATTTTTTATAATTTAACGTGGGTCATGTCGTCAGCAGTTCGAATTTTAGGATCATTCAGTGAAATATTGAGAAACTTTTTCATTTTTCGTATGAATCGGAGCAAATAATGAGATCCTTAATAAAATATCCTACTACTCAGCGAAATATTGAGTTTTTTTTCATTTTTTTTTAAATCAGAATAAATTATGAGAGCCTTGATGAATAAAATATCTTACGACCTACAAATTTATCTTTGCAATAACTTTTTTCATTCGTAATTGAATACTGAAATCAAATCTTATTATTATATAAGGTTCATATGACTTGAAATGCAGATTCTGTAATTAATGTAGCGAAACAGGACCACTTCGTATAAAAACTTTGGATTCAAGGAAAACGTTCATTAAAATTCTCAACGTTATAAAAATAAAACAATAAAAAAAGATAGTTAAAATCAGTCGATTCGGTTAAGTATCGTCATCCGCTTTATTTTCATTTACGACCTTCAAAGGTACTGAGGCTTCAAAAATTTCTTCAGCTAAATAGTTTCTTATTCCAGTTGGAACATATAGTTCTTCTAGATCTTTCTTCCTCTTAATTAGTTTTACGATAACAGATCTACACCTGTCCATGAGGTTCACATAGTCCCTCCTAGTTGTTGACAAAACCATTTCTGTTTTTGCTGCCGTAGAACAAATTATGGGATATAAAGGTTCTTTGACTTGGTGTAGACCTCTGAAAGCCACACCTAGACATTTCTTGTCTTTGTAGTATGTTAGAGTACCTGCGATACCATCGAAATATATCCCGATGACAGTATGAACGTTTTCCCTAAACGATTTGGTGTAATGGGTTCTAGCACCAGCATGCCACAACAGACCCTTGTGAGACAAACCCCAGCTGTTTGCGTCTTCTCCAAGCAAATTTGTGAACGAGTCGGCGTGTAATCTAGCTTTCTTGGTCCCTATTCCGAACATCATGCTCGTACCAAATATACGTTTCGAAAGATGTAGTTCCCAAAAGTATCTTCCGTTGTTGAGCATTCTTGTGCCTCTAACACCAGCGGTACCACTGCTCCAGTTTGGATGGAAGAGGGCCGATTGGTAGTTGTTGCCGTAGAGTCTGACCTCAGGAGATCTTTCCCTACGGTTCCATGTCCAGTTGTCGTTGCAGCCATGTCTTAAAGGAGGTACGTATTCTTCAGGGTTTGCCTGTGATGAATCCGAAGGATCCATTGATTGCTATGGTGTCGGCAACCACTCCGCGGGCGTACCATCGGCTTGTCTGTGAAAACAAAGGTGACAAATTAATTACAAATAATTTATGTACCAGAGTTGCCTTTTATATTTCGGGATTAGAGAACAAAAACCAATATTAATCATCGAAAATAGCTTTATTGTTTTTCAGAATATTCCCTATTAAGATATATACACTTTTGCATGCGTTTGAACCATCTGTCGAAGCACTTGTGCCACCCTGATTGAGGTATCTCCAAAACATGTCTCTCTGAACGCATCAACCGCTTCTCAGGTGACGAAAAACGTTGACCTCACATTTTATTTTATACCTACGGGAATAAAAAGAAGTCATTCGGTGCCATGTCAGGACTACACGGCGGATGACTCATCAAATCGACGTTATGAGTGCTCAAAAATGCAGTTGTTTGAGTGATCCGTCTTAGGCGGTTGGTTTTCCTGATTTCTTGGAAGACAACTTACAAACAAATGGTTGTGTACCACTCAGAATTGACTGTTCTGCGTTGATCGAGTGGTACGATTGCGGCATGTCTAGTTTTTTCGAAAAAACAGGCGACCGTTTGCTTGGAAATGCATCATGCGCACGCAACTTTTGTTGGATTTGGCTTATCTTGAAACATCCATACAATCGACTGCCGTTTACTTTGGGGCTCATACGCATAAATCCACGACCTGTCACGATGCCATAGACGTGCTTCGAAGCACCGCAATCGTATTTTGGAGCATTTCTTTCGACCAATCGACACGAGTATTATTTTAAGCAATTGACAAATTGTGTGGGATCCAACGCGAACAAAATTTTTTTTTACGGTCAATGTTCATGCAATATTGAATGTATGCTGGTCCTACTAATGCCTAAGGTTGTCTCACGATAAGTCATGGTGATCTTGCAATATCAATTGGCGCAACGGTTTTCGGAACAACAACTGACTTTAGACCACCTTCGCAAAATTCGTCTTTGAGTGAATTAGGACCTCGGTTGAATTCACCATACCATCGATGAACATTGGTCCTTGATAGAGCTTCACTCTTGAAAAATTGAATTAAGTTCATCGATGCACTGCTGTTGAGTTAATCCACGTCGAAATAATCACAAGAAAATATTCACGATTTAATTCCATTTTTGGGCGAGATGAATCTTTTAAAGTACTGTAAAGAACACAAATAACGCTCGTATGTCAAAACGTATAAAAGGCATCCCTCGAAGTTCATTAAGGCAAACGAGCGTGTAAAACTACATTAAAACACTCAAGACTTTCCTATTGAAAGGGGAGTACGACAAGGAGATGTCATATTACCCAAATTATTGAGAAAACTATTCATGCGAGACATTTCAATTTTTTTAGATCAGGAAAACGTTATCTAAGGTACATTTCTGAAATACCTTCAAACTTCCAGTGTTGCCAGATGTATGCAAATTTGGCAACAGATTTGTTGTTTTAAATGGAACATTTTTTTATGATTCTCTATAAAAATTTTTAATTGATTTACTCAACTCCTTTATCTCTATATTTAACGGGATTTGAATTATATATTAATTTTAAATCAAATTTAAGAGCCACGGAAATGTTTGAATTTTAATAATAATCTCAGTTGTCAGTTGTACAGAATGGTTACAAAAATTACCTCAACTCACAAAATTATAAAAAACTTTATTTTTTCATATTAGACATGTTTTTTCTTCATTTTCAGAATGAGAACAACACACTCAACAATTTTTCTATACATTTCCCTATACCTATTTCGTTTAGAGTGTAAGTTGACTGCGTTTATTGACTTTCAGATTTATATGCCTTAATTTTTTGTATTGAAATTTTCTCTGTGCTCTCTATGTCGTCTATATAAATCGACATATCTATCACTCAACTCGATTCATAGAAAACAATTTTATAAACAACAAGTATTTTCAAAGTGTTTTGCATGATTTTTGGATAAACAATCTGAAATTGAATAAACGCAGATAACTTAGATATGCATAGAGAAATATATAGAAAAATTGTAGAGTGCGTTGTTTTCATTTTGAAAATGAAAAGCCATATTGGGTATTTTATTTGAAAAAAAAATTTAGAAAGCACTGACGTGAGGTCAGATTGCTTTGGCGCTCTTGTTGAGCTACTTGCGAGTAAATATTCAAACCTTAACAAATCTATAAGCTCTCTGATCGGGTGAACAATAGTCTTTTTCCGTACTATGGGACGAAGTGATGTAAATATGAAAGCCTAATGAATAAACAAACCTTTATCTCAATTTGAAAATAACCACCAAATTTTGTTCTATGTTTCTCCTAAAAACTTAGGTCATTGCTTTCCTGAGTTTTGACAACGCCATCAAATTCTTTCTCTATGATAACAAATTTTTTGATTAATATTACGTCTGTGCTTTTCTGAATTTTGACAACGTCATCGACATCGAATTCTACCTCTATGAATTCTATGAAAATTTTGATTGATATAACGCCAACTGACACTGATATCTAGGTCCGCAAGTTGTCAAACGAATATCGATCTGTGATGGCAAATCTTTCAATGACAAAGCTCGGACTTCATGACATTTCTATTTTTCTCTTGAGTAAAAATTTTTCGAAATAATTTATAACTCAAAACTATATTTGGGGAGATAAAATAAATGAGCTAGAGAGCAGAAATTTTCAGGGTAGGTTTGAGGAATGAATATCTCGGAAGAGTTCGTTTTTCATCTAAATCGATACAGAAGTTTTGCAGTAATGATTTTTTTTATTTTGGTCTTCCTGTGGTGTTTATTGCTTTTGGCGTAAGATATAGTGAAATAACCGCTAAAAAGATAAAAAAACGACTTTCACTTGAAATTGATTTATATTTAATTTTTCTTGTTCGATCAATATTAAGCAAAAATCTATGAGTCATGTCATCATGCTTGACCGACTTGAATGGGTGGAAATAATTGGAGAAACGGGGAAGCATACATTAAACCCCCTTCAACAAAAACCAACAATATATCTCCCTTCATCTATTAAAGAGTCTAGACCTAGAGGGCAAGTTAAGAAGGGGATCCTCCACCCTGTCTAACAGCTGACTTCTGCAGTCCGGTATATCAGATAAAAAAAATAATTAATGAAGAATTTGAGTCATTCTTTCTATTGATATGGAAATTGTGAGAAAGAGCATAGAGAAACTGGAACATGATATTGATTATGATATAGAAGCCAGTTGAGTCGAACTACTCAAATACTTCACTATTTAGTAGAATTGATGATTTACCAAGGTATTTTTGACCAATAGATATTCTTTAAAAATGATTCAATATGTCTATTTTATTATCCAGTTAAGCATTCCTTAGTTAGCAGAGGTTTGAAAATTAATATTTCCAATTATGCCACATTGCTGCCTATCTATCCATTATGCGAGAAATCTTTTTTTTATTTGTTATCTATTATTTATTGCTGCACAAAAGTGAAAAGATTTTCCCAGTCAATACTTGATTTGTCTTTTGTCAGAAAAAAACACTTTTCCTCTTTGTATGTTTCAGCATAATGAATATAATACCCTGAGTAGAAAATTTACAAAATTTTGGCGAAGAAAAGTTATTTAATTAAATCTCTAAGCTCAATTGGTTGAAGATTTAAGACGGGAAAAAGCTTTCTCTAAGTAAAATGTTACGTTAGTTTCATTTTATCAAGTGACGAATATCTTAATGATTTGAAAGTTAGTTCTTTGTTGAAATCACGTGTAAATTTCATTACAAACAACAAGTCCTCGGTAGTATAGTGGTCAGTATCCCCGCCTGTCACGCGGGAGACCGGGGTTCAATTCCCCGCCGGGGAGGACAACTTTTTGAATTTTTTTTTTTGAAAATTCTGTATCTTTTTACATATTCTATCTCTATGGTTCACTTAACATATCGGGAATTCTGAAATATTTTTCGAATTTTTTGTCTACCTCCATATTCCATTATCTATGAGCAATACATAATTTTTTTTCTCGTTTAATTCTTTCCTCTTCAATCTATCGGAATAACTAAAACATTTTCCGAAAATTAAATTTTTTTCAACTTTTTTCATTTCTCTATTTTCTATGGTGAAAATGGTTGAAATAGTAATTTACGTAACAAGTCCGGAAAATAGGGTTTTTTTGGACGAATAGACAAAATTCTAGGACGAGCGCAAGCGAGTCCTAGAAGTCTATGAGTCCAAAAAACCATTTTCGGGCGTGTTGCGTACAATATTTTTTCGGCAACCGTCTAGAATAACAAATCAATGAGACGACACATTTCTTTTTTATATATTTTAATTCTTATTTAAATTAAACAGAACAGAAAATATCACATATTAACAGAAACATTCTAATTCTTATTTATATTAATATTTATATTAAAATTCGAGCAATTACTGATATTGAAGGGATTCAATTTGTTTGAAATGCCTGGTATATTTAAATTCCTTTTGTTGAAGCCACAACAAGATGGCAAAGTTTCCGTTTCGCATCGATTATTTTCTTCTGGTGATTTTTGAATGGTCTTGGCAATTTTAATTTTGTTTTCAAGGGAATTATCTATATATCCTTCAGCCACATTGGTAGACTTCCAGCCACCGTGTCTCTTCAAATTTGTGATGTTTCCACCATTGTCAGCAAATAACGTCGCCGAAGTTCGACGAATGCTATGGCCTGTGTAATTTTTAGGATTGGGTAAATGTAAAAACTCTGCGATTTTCATTCCGAGACTCCCGAAAGTGTGGATACCAACAGGCTGAATCGAACATTTTCCCTTTTTGTAATTCACGAATAATCTGTTGTGTGGAGTATGAGATGGCCGTAAAGATAAATATTGTCTATACAACAGCAGGTTTTCTTGCCCAATTACAACAAAAGTTCTCTCAATATGTGTTTTGGAATCCGGTATTTTCACAAGCAACATGTCTTCCTTATCGTTTATTACATCAATTGACATTTTTGTCAATTCTTCTCTTCTACACGCGCCGGCTAACCCAAAAATTTTTGCTACCTAAAAATTAAATTGATACTTTTATATCCCACAATCGTAATATTTTGTTGAAATCACTTTCAGCATTAGATATGTTTCATTATCCGCTTCTCTAATGAATTTGCTGATCTGTTCACTGCTGAAAACTTCTGATTTTTTGGCTTTGTAACCAACATTCTTCCTTTTAAGAAATGCGAGTACTTTCGGGAATAGGGCTATGTTTACATTCTTCTTCACCAAAATCGTACTCAGCAACATGAAGTGCATGCTCCACATAGTGCAGGATTTGACTGTTTCTAATTTATGCGCCAATTGATACAAAATTACATCCTCTGTTATGGTTTTGCAGTGCTTCATATCCATCCATTTCGTGAACGAATCATACACGTTTTCATACCTTGATTTTGATTTTTCGGGTAATAATTTTGCTGTAGCAGCGGCTGCTATATTGGAAATTTCCCAAGGCACATTTTACTTGCCACTATCGCTGCTGCTTTCCATATTTTAATGCGGATTGGGATTGCGATCAGAAAACATGCAAATTCTTGACAACTAATTTTATATGAACTGTCAGCCGTTTTCTCAGTGCTATGGTAACTTCATTTATCAAAAATATACCTACCAAGATTTTCATATTTACTATGATCAAAACGACGTGATTCTTCCCGGCCTAGTCCGGGAAGTACGTACTTCCCGGACTAGGCCGGGAAAGGCTTCTTTCTCAAAGAAAAAGCGTCCGGAAAGTGGGTACTTCCCGGACGGTTGCCGAAAAAATATTCCATGAAAAACTACACGAAAACATAATGCTCAATTCTCAATGTGAATTTTTTGATTTTGAAATATATTGATAAAATTTCCTGAAGATTTGTGACAGAGTATTTTCTTCGAATTATTTTTTTTACCCTGCAATTCCTATTTGTCTTAAAAGGGGCTACATCGCTTCAACACTCAGCAAGTGTTGTTTTTGGCGCTCTTGTTCACCTGAACAGAGTGCTTATCAATTTGCCCAAATGTCTGTGACTTTCGAATTTTTGGGCAAAAGTGGTATCAATCGTTTTGTTTGGACCTACTGATGAATAATCCGTGGTCAAAATCGATTCTGTCCGTCCGTCCGTCCGGCCGTCCGTCCGTTCCGTGAACACGATAACTCTCGAACGGATGAAGTTAGAGAGGTGAAACTTTCAGAATAGGTTTGAGGTATAAATATCTCGGCTAAGTTCGTTATTCGGTCAAATCGGCCGAATAGGTTCGGAGTAACAAAAAAAAAAAAATTTTTTCAAATGACACTGTTCAAATAAAAATTTTTTTATGGTGCAGTTTTATCAGACGTATACAAAAATACCACTCTCGACTTCGACAAGCTAATAGTTCTGGAGATATGATTTTTCAAAATTTAAATAATTGTCAGGATAACAAGAAAAACATTTTTTTACTCCACTTTGGGTGACCTTCAATAGATATGCTTAGTGATTCCTACAAAACATATTCTCGTTGATTATTTCGACCTTGTTGATTTGAACAGTTGACATGTTTTTGACAAATTAATACTTAGGAATATGCTACTTTCAAACAATTGAATAATTACTCGTAAGTGGTTTACAAGAGCGCCTAAGCCAACTGACCTCACGTCAGTGCTTTCTAAATTTTTCAAATAGTGTTTGATCATCTTCAAGCTTTTTTCTTACGATTGCCAGTGCTTTATCCGTTGGGACATTGGTGAACAAATTCGTGACATCGAAGTTGACCATGATGTCTTCCTCAAAGATTTCTTGGTTTCTCATTATTTGTGTCAAATCTTTTGTATTTTCAATCATAAATGTTAAACGATTTTCAGAATTTTTAGAATAAATTTAAACAAAATTTGATATGGTGACATCCTGGAACTCAGAATGAGTCGAAAGGAATTCATTCTATGTATTCTTGGTAGACCATATAAATGTGGAGGTATGCTTTTGTACAAACTAATTTTTTGCCTTGAAAACGACAGAAAATGTCTGAGGAAACGTTGGATAGAACGAGTCTCATCATCGAAAATTTTTCGTCAACAAGAAACATGTGTTGTTAATTGATTATATAAAATATTATGCGTTCCTATGAGACCACGTTTATTGTTAACAACTGTTGAATACTGTTTACTCGAATGTTTAATTATAATTTTACGTTACAATTGAGTAATAAAAAAGGGGAGAATTAACACATCGGAAAACTTTGACGTGGAGTACATCAATGATTAAAAATTAATTAAAATATTGTCGCATAAAAATGGAATAAATACATGAATATAAGTTAATTGATTTTCATTGAGCAACTTAGTTTTTTAGATTTTCGATTATTCAAATGCAAAAAATTATCAGAGTTCACAGAAAATATGCTGAGACCAATTAAGAAAATTATATGACCCGCAAAACTACAGATATTGAAAAAATCCTTTAGCGAACGTGAAATAATTGAAATGCATACCTTTCTCCATCTACCGAAACCATCATTAGGAACTAAATGTAAACTCACAATAGGTAATGGAACACAATTCGAGTTAGCCGATAAGAAAATAATGGTGCTTCATATCCAAAGGAATAGCAAGGCAACAGAGCTTCATTATCGATTGACGCTGATAGCACAGAAAATAAACTTTTGTACACTGACATACCGCGCCGATTCTGAAGAACAAAATTTTTTTTCTTTACTCACATATGTATATCATTTGTAGGAGGGATCCTAAAACCAACCATGTTGCTAGCCCACTTGGTGTTATCCTGCTGAGACTGAAACTCACAATAATAATAGGCCATTTCACAAGTGGACGCTGTGCGTCGCGGCGCCTAGACAGGACTGTCACGGGCAGTGACGTAACCTCGATTCCCTTCCGTATACAGGGTCGGGGAGTTGCAGATTTTTGCGAGAGGGGAAGACTAATTGGAAGTATAGAATCATTATGCGGGGAATATCAACAATATCTTATTATTCTTGCTTTAAAAACATTTAGAACTCTGACGTGAGGTCAGGAGATTTTGCGTGCCTGTTTTAAAGTTTTTTTACGTACTTCCCTTCTCTTGAAAAACTAAAAGTAGGTTTATATACTCCATAGAAAACTATTTAGAATATCTTTCTAGTGATAAATATCGACCGAAAAGATCCACAAAAGCTCCTGACCACAGGTTTTCTGATATACTTGGATTGGACGAGTATGGTTTGATGGATTTGTTATTAGGATTACTACTTCTGTGTGGAAAGCTGAAGCTACAACGATTATCATAGGGACAGCCTACAATAAAGCATAAGTTCAACAATTCTACAAGCTGCTCGAAGAGCCAATGGAAAAATACAAAATTTTCTCTATTTCAGTGTCGTAATGAGTTCATTACAGTACTAAAAACAAAGCTGTAATGAACTCATTACAGCATTGTTTTTAGTTATATTTTTCGTTTTGTGGTTGACAACATTGGCATACTATCCTTTCGAATGTCAACATGCGTCCATTGCATGTCAATTGTCAATATTAAACTATGTAGAGATTTGAACGCGCTACTATTCAAATTCTATAATCTGTCAATTTTCGTATCAGTCACACCAACTGCGAGAAGAAAATACAAATGGCACTAGGAGGTATACTCTGAATGTTTAATTGTATTCCAATAAATTTCTCACAATTCTTGACTGAAATAGAGAAAATATCGTCTAATAGTCGTTGCACAAGGCAATTCCAACACTCATGCGTTCAATTTCGCATTCGTGTTGGATTAGGTGTCCATTCTGCAACATGTTTCAGAATATGATATTATAAAAAATAGTTTATGACGAAATAGGCATCGTACATCATGTAGGTATCAGATATGTGTTGATCACCATTTCCCACATACTGATCACTATTGCCAACCGATGTTGACAATGGTGATCAAACTTATTTTTTTATTATGTTGATTGTATCAGTGAACTTCTGTTTTTAATTTTGATCTTAGTTGACAGTTAAAAAAGTGAAGTTATGGTTAGAATACAACAATAAATAGTTTATTGATGAACATGTTTTCATTATTGTTTTTCCTCAAGTGATGTTCATTACCTACATCTCCTGTATTAATTTAATTTATTTTTTGAAGTTCCTCATAAACATATTCCTACACTAATACGGGAGTCAAGGGTGTCTTACAATTTTCATGTAGTGAATAAATTTTTTTTTTCACTGGTTCACTGATCTAGTAGATTCTGTAGTGAAATATGCCCTTCAGCCTTTCCGAATCCACGCCACTGATTTTTCTAGCTGACGCCTGTTTGGGCCAGTGGGGTTACTTCACCCCCAAGTTTGAAAAGTAAAGTTCAACAACCCTTTAATAATTAGAAAGAATGAATAGCCCTCATATATCATATATCTTGGCAAAAATGGACTTGGACATTGATTTATATTAAGCCTGAAGTCATAAAACGTGTTTCACAAAAGCGCAGCTGTTTGGTGTGTTCTCATATCAAATAAGGCAAAAAGAATATAAAAACATTTTATAATTTGAATTCATACTTGAATGACCATATTTCTATAATAAAAATACAGTTTCGCTATACACTTGGAGTGGATTGAGCATAATTAAGATAATTTTCATATTCGAGCAAGTAATTAAAACTAGCCATTACGTGAGGTCCGGAGCCTTTGCGTACGTATTCCCGGTCTCTAAAACAGTGTGAAACTAATTAATTTGTGGACCTCTGATGAATATTTTTGAGATATCAAATAATTTGAGAAAACATTTTGGCAATTTCTTATTAATTTTCTATGGAGACAATTTCCATTTCCAATTGCGAAACTATTGGTTTCAACCTCATTTAAACATCTTTGAAGTTAAAAATTGGTCAGATGGATATTCTAGGAGTTATTGGAGAAACCTAATTCTAGATGCTCATAACTGCTGAACTATTCGACGGATTTGGCCCTACAATTAACTCGAACGAGATATTCGTACAATTAACCTATTCTAAAAATATTTTTCTTTAGGATTGTTCTAGGGTTGTAGTACAAATTGATTTCATATCCTGTTGTGGTTTCCTCATAGTCGATTTTCACCTTCCTTTATCACCTTGATTTCAAGGCGGCCTTGCCCTGATGAAGCCAATGAACAGTAAGACGTACCGGCAAGTACCATCATTGATACTTTTTTGCTCTCCTTCATATATTGTTAAGGGAAGTTTATCTTCCTGTCTCTGTGAGCACATGGCTCCGCTCAACAAGTACGATATTATAGTAGGGTTATTGGCCCGGTACGCATGAATAATGATTAATTTTTATATTGATTAATGTGTGGCAGACACGAAATGCATGTAGGGAAATGAAAATAACTTACCCAGTTCAAATTAATATGAATTTTTGATAAAAGAATCTCCATTTTTTGATGTAGACTTATTGACTACAGTTCAAGTCACCTACAATACTGCAAAAATTGAACTACACCCTTTTTCTGTGGCGCGATCCTTAAGTAAGGTTATTTCGGTACTTCAAAAAACAATCATTGTTATGCCAAAATAGAACATCTTCTGAAACTTTGTATCTCCTTTTAGTGATAGTCTCGTAACGTATTGTGAAATAATAAAATGCCACCCCATGGAGGCAATGGAAATACCTGCTGCGAAGGTGATAGTCACAAAAATGAAACCCAAGAAATGGGCGTTGAGTACAGTCTTTTCACCAAAATCAATAAAGACAATTTAGAATGTTTAAACGAGCAATGTGAAGGTTCAGGAAAAACAATTTTCAAACCATGGGAGGAAAGACTCAACTTTGACACAGTATGTTTCGAAATATTTCTCAGGTGGTGAAATTACTTGTTATAATAGACTATTTCAAGCGAAAGACCGCTCATTATTCTGGTCTTTCTAGCGGTCATTGCTTATGGCATAAGATGTGATGAAATGACCGCTAGAAGGACCAAAACGATGACCAACAATGATCGGTCTTTCGCTTGGAATTGATTTATGTTCCCGCAGGTTGTGGAATCAGATGCTGATCAAGAATTGTTATTCAATATTCCTTTCACTGGTAACATCAAACTGAAAGGCATCATTGTTGTAGGTGAAGATAACGAAACTCATCCTTCTAGAATGAGAATGTGAGTTTAATTTATTATTGAATGTGTAAAAGAAATCATCTGAGGCATTCAATCTAAATTTACTTGAAAAAGATTCATTGTCAATTATATCAACCTAAAATTGATGAACAGTGTGAAACTTGAATCAGTGAATATCTACCTGTGTTCTAGATTCAAAAATAGGCCATCAATGACATTTGACGATGTTTCAATACAACCTGATCAAGAATTTGTTTTGCACCATGATACTCAAGGTTCATTAGAATATGCAACAAAGTGAGTTTAAGAACCTGCATTAAGCTGAGAAAACCTTGCAAGCGACAATTTCTTGATTTTACAGAAACCTTAAGTAGTTCGCCTTAACTCAAACATCATCTAATTTGCACTTGATTGTTCTGAGACTTTCGAAGTAATATTTCTGATAGATCTCGCCTCTAAATTGAATTTGAGAACATGTTGCTTATGAGGTTGTCTTTGCTCAACCCTAATATCATTATTATATTTTGATTATTTTTAGGGTTGTGACTTTCAATAACGTGCATCATTTGAGTTTACATTTTCCTAGTAATTTTGGTGGGGACGTTACTAAAATCTATTATATTGGATTACGTGGTGAATTTTTCGTATCCCATCACCATGGTGTGACAATCTGCAATTACGAATCTGCTCCTAATATATCTGATCACAAAAATCAATTAGATGAAATGTCAGGTCATGCAGTTCAATAATCAACGACTCCCAAACTGCATTCTTTTTGATGTGTGATATGAATGAAAACATATTCCAGTCATATTTTTTGTGAGCTTTTTTTTTATTATTTATTTGTTTTCTACATATTACATTATAAGCGTCTACTTTATATGTTTTAAGTTATGTTATCCTTCATATAAACATTTTCTTGTTTAATTCTTGATGTAAATTATTTCAATACAGATTATGTCAAGGTTCTATAAATGGTTAAATTAAAAATGATTTATATTTTTATGGTTCATTAGAAGTGCAAGTGTACCTGATTATATCAACTTGATGCATAGGTATAATATTAAGAATTGATTCGTTTTCGTGTTATGAAATAGCAATTTCATACAGCGAAAGTATTATAATTTGTTATACAACAATCATTTTTTGACCAAATTGCTTGTGATTTTGGAATATCAAGCCAAAATGGTATTTGAATTATTAGGACTTCATGCTAAGAATTTAAGGATTTCTCTTCATCTGTCTGTATACATGACAATATTTAAAGGAAATGAGCTTGAGTTTTTCGAATCTTGGATAAGTTAATTAGTGGACAGAAAAACCTCTAGATTATATTTGAACAAAATATTGTAATCTCTCTAAATTTGGCATAACTGATCAGTTGTAGAGTTTAGTTTTACAATGGATTGATTTTGGATCTCTCATCAACTCTCAGGGTTATATGATTTATTATTTAAGTTATATTCCAAAATTATACTAATTTTATTAATTTACTGCAGATATCAAAGTAAATACTCTACAAAATATCTCTGAAGATATGTAGCTGTTACTATATTTGTGCGAATGAAGTTATACGGATAACATCTTTTTGACAGATTTCTTGACATAAGGGAATTTGATGTGATCAATGAAATTTTAAGATTTCTTATTGACTTGGCTGGAAGAGTGAAGAAATTTGGGAGTTTCATTAATAAAAAATAATTTATCATTCATGAAAATAAGTGGCACAAATTCGAGGATAAAATCCACATTTATTAACAAGAAGAGCATGTATTAAAATAACGATTTATATAAATAAATAAACATGTTATAAGGAAATTATCTGAATTCTACTCTAAACATCGACATTAATAAAGCTTCTAATACAACATCATTCATTTCTTAATCATATACTCTTAATGAACAAATAATTTGTTAATTTTTTATATAAATATAATTCAATTCACAATATTCTGTAACTATTCATCAGTCATTTTATTCTAAACCAGACTATTGTAGTCGATCAAATAGTTCAATGAAACACTATTTACAATTTTCCGATTATCAAAAAATGTTTGAAAACATACATCAAGCTATGAATCAATTCAAGCTATGATATGAAAGATTCAATCCTCAATAGATAGTAATTTGGTGAACGAGCCTGGAGAAGATATTTGGACTCTCAATTATTTAAAAGGAATTCAAATACCTTCAAAGTGGCCTCAGTGAATTATTTCTGATCTTTTTAAGCATACAAACCACTTCATTAAAAATAAAATTGAGTTATTCATTCAATAATTGTATTTTTTTCAGATACCTTCTCAAAAAAGATTGCAGTAATATCATAATGAGTTAGTTATTCATAACATTTCACTGGGTTGCTCAGAAATATATTAAATTTATTGTGCAATAATTCGAAAACGTAGATTGAATTGATAAATAATAATTTGGTTCTCAAGAACTAACTATTTATGTCAAAATTATTTTGGATTGTACGAAAATTTCCTAGAAAAATATTTAGGTATTTTTACAGCTTATAAAGTACTTACAAGTATTTTAATTAACAAATGTACATTTTATAGACCATACGATCCACATATAAGAAACACAAAAAATGATATAACTTGGTTAAAAACTTTTTTTATACAATTGAATGCCAGAATTCATGAGGCAATATACAAAAATTAAATATTACGAGAATATGGAAAGTTCATTATCTTCCCGGTATTGCTATACCCATCTTCATAAATATCCTTGTCTATTTTATTTGATCGATTCAATCTGTGTTGTAACTTCAGGTTCCATAGTTTGGGTTTCATTCGTGGAAGCATCATCGGACACCAGAATATCTGGCAATTGGCCTGTCTTCTCAGCTATTTCATCAGGAATGCCTTCGATGTCGGCTTCTGTTGTTGGTACTATAGGCTTTACTGTTGATTTTGCTGTAGTCGTCGATTGAATTGTTGATGGTAAATCGTTCATGGTGATGAAAAGTACTTTGTCTATATAAAACATTGTCCCAAGGTTGTAAACAAAAACTTCACTCTCCACTATGGTTGCCTCATTCACTTTCACTTTATCTGTGGAAGAAAATAGAATTAGTGAAAAATTCATCTTTGTATAAGGTGGGCAAAATTGGTGAATCCTGAACTAAAATTCTTTGAATGAATCGTTTTAATAGTGAAGAAAACACATTCTGGATCTCTGGTTATACACTATTGAAAAAAACAATTTCGAATGTTTTGGCAATTTTCAACAGGATATGTAGTTCCAAATGTCTAGTTTTTGGATTTGAATTTTGTTAACAGTGGGTTTTGAGTAATCTTAGAAATACCAGTGACAAAAAACGTTTCAAAATTTTTGTACTTTTTTGGTCTATGAGCGTGGGAAATTTTTTTTTGGTTAACCACTATGAGGATCAGATACCTTGTTTTTCAGCTTTATTTGTATTTTTAGGGATCTTCAAATGGAAAAAGAATTCATTCAGTCTTACCTTTTTTCCTCACAGTGATCGTTTTGTTACCCAGAGTAGTGAGTTTGACGCCGTCAGAAAGATCCTTGTTATACAGCCTTCCTTTAACAAAATGATTCAAAAGGATCTCCAAACCCTGCCCGTTGGAAAGATAATTGTCGGGCATCTTATCCAATCCCAATTCCTCAAAGGCAGTATCAGTAGGTACGAAAAACGTGTAGCCTGTCCCAGATACGTGTGGCGCCAAATCAGCTAAATTTAAAAATCTAGTTATGTGGGAAAAGCGTCTGTCTCGTTCTAGGGCCAAGAAGGCGTGAGAAAGGAATTGCGCTCCAAACCATGGAAATGCAAGAAGAGGAGGTGTTTCTTTGTCTCTGTGCTGCTGATGTAGCTTGGATACAACGGACTCGCTTACGAAGAGAACCTCGCCAATGAACATGATGTTACCCTTGGATACTGGAGTGTCTCCTTTAACGACTGTAGCCCCATTTACGGTCAAGGTAGCTGGAAAGATATGAATTATGAATCATTTGGTTATCAGAGAAGAATCACTAATAAGAGGTAGCGGTAAGAAAATAGGATATTCACGACTTCATTTGTAGGATTTAGGATTTTTGGACATAGTTAGTGTCAGTGCAGTTTTGGTGTGTGGTCGATTCTCAAGAAAGGACGAAAGTACCTTAAGACAAACAATTCAAGGATATTTTTTGACGTTGTAATCGATATGCGAACTAATAAACTTGTTTTGTGAGTCAGTTTCTGTGATTTATTGAATAACGAGAAAAGATACCTATGCCCGGATGCTGCTTCGAAATCATAAGACTTTCTAAGAGTTAACACTTCGAATAAGAAATTTATGCGAGCGCTAAATTGTACGTCCTGTGATGGGATAACACAAAGATGTGCTGTGGGTTGGCTAATGTTAATTTTAGCCTATTCCAAGCGAAAAACCGGTCATTATTTTTGTCTTTCTTTCTGTCATTGCTTATGGCTCTATATGCAATGACATGACCGCTAGAAGGACCAAAACGATGACAAGCAATGACCAGTCTTTCACTTGGAATTGACTGTTATTTGTTTCTCAGCTAACCAAAAAACAGTTAAGGGGTGTATCCGAAGTCGTTACGAGTGAAAATTGTTGAAGGAGCGATTCCAGGGTACTACTTAGTTGAGTGCGCTGACTAGCAGTGACGGCTCGTCAGGGTAGGCAGGGTCGGCCGGGCCGACCCAAACGCAACCGAAAAAGAGAAGGTGAAAATAAATATTTTTTTAATCGAAACTCATTTGAAAAATCAATAACAATATTTAAATCTCAAGAAATTCCCTTTGTATATTTTCCTCTGCCCTCTATATATCTCAAATTTCCACTCAACACATCGAAGTACACATTATTTCGGTCAAACACCTCAAATAATTTTTATTCCAAGTTCCCGCATCTGTCCTAATACGTAATAACGCAGCTCAGCCAGCCGAGCCACAGCTTTCAGTTTATGATTTCATCTAACACATACGTCGCTCGAAGTTCCTATTATGGAACTCTACAATACCTCGACTGTGACACTTGCGAGGTCGGCCGAGAACCCTTGGCCGTCGGTCGTCCCTATGTGAAACGGCAGGCGGGTGAAATTGTTTATTATTATCGATGTTTATTGCAAATATCAAATTGAAAATTGTAATTTAATATCCGACATCTTCATATGTTTATCCTAAATTTGAGATAGAAAGAGAAATCATTATGTATTTAAAATTTTGTCACGTATCCTGTAAATAATTGAAATTTTCACCCTCAAATCTCAAATGACTATTATCATAAGTACTTGAATATTATTTCAATTGAAAAAAACATGTATTCGTACTGTATGGAATAAATTTTGTGATTTTCTGACCATAAAAATTCATTCTTAGTAACTGTAAATAGCAAAACGGCAACCCACGACTTGTTCATTTTTCAGACTAGGTCAGCCAAGATACCCTTGGGGAGGGGGTATATGAGAATTGCATTGCGAGTGTTTATACTTTGATTATCAGAGTTCAGTTCACTAGGTCAGTAGTTTGGAGTAAGATGTTAGTGTGTAGGGCTGAGGGTTGTACGAGTTTTCGCTCGTTTTCGGTTACAAGTTGAATGTGAGTGATCCAGATGGCAAGTGTAAGAGAGGTAGTATCAAATTGCGGTGATTTGTTTAGTTTTTTAGTAGATAACAGGTTTTCCATGATTAGAATTATTCTAATTGACAGCGTTCATAACAAGATGAATATGATTTCAATTTTACTAAGTTTTAAGATGAATTATTGGACAGTTATACATTTTAGATATGATTGTCACTGTATTTGCAACATGTAAACTTGAAAAAGGCTCAATGTACGCCGAAACATATGTAGTAAAGTATTAATAAAAAAAAGATGAAATCCTAATTTCAATCCAGTGCTCTAATCCCAAGAAAATTGCTTCTAAATTATATATATACATATATATATGCTTGGGCTGGCCGATCCGCTCCTAGAGGGCACGAGCCGTCACTGCTGACTAGTAGATAAAAGTGTATCGAGTAAAGAGGCTTAAGAAAGAGCCATCAAAATTACAATACAGGCGGTACTTTTGGAACTTGAACGGAATTTTGACGCAAAACTCGAGTCGGCATTGTGAATGGTGACTTAGAGCTTAAACTCATTATCTGTTTTTCACTTGTACTTAGTTGTTTTATTTCTTCATTTCTGGGCGTGAAAAAATTGTAAATATAAGAGCTGTGTTTGATTCAACGTGTGAAAATAACAGTAAGCATTATTCAGACCATTGATGGAAAAGCCTACATATTTATTTATGGACATTCCTTAGGAATTGACCATTCGAGTAAATATTTCAATTCCTATCTTTTCAGGTATTTTTTTGTGATGATGGACAAGTTTATATACAGAAATGTACTTAAATTAATGATTACACTTGAATTAACTTTTCTTCAAAATATTGGAGGCTTAACCACTATGCTTCATTGATATGCTCATATTTCATTATAGTATTTGAGTCATACTTACGAGATTTTTTGAAAATAATTTCCTTGCCTCCTAAGGTCTTGATTACTTGGCCGTCCTTAATGCTGTCTTGCTTGAGCCTTCCACGAACAAAATGATTGGTAATGATACTTTCTGTGAACTCAGGTACGCTGAAAGGATAAAAGCCCCAGTCGATAGGATGCCACCGTTGAAAAGCATGGTCTGTTGGTACGAAGACTGTGTATTCTTCATCTGAAAAACAATTTCTCGAAATGAAAATGAATATTCAGATGTTGTGCTTGGTTTGTACAGTTCGAATTTTTTCTTCATTTCTTGTAGTTTTTTATATTTTTCACCAAATGAATAAAATGAGTTTTAACGACTGAAAGGAATTGTGCTATAAGCTTATGAATTGTACTGTTCAAATTCTTGAGATAATTGTTTTGATATCCTGGAAAATGGAGAATTGAAAAAAAATGGTGGCCCAGAGCGCTTTTGTTTTTTTTAGTTGCTAAAGAGTGTGAAAATTTGTGCTACATTTATGCTAAAATGTGCTGTAAATATTTCATGGAAATACCTAACATTTTCCGGAAAATACTCAAAATATATAAAAAAAAGCCAGCCCAGAACTTTTGTTTTTTTTTCAATCAAAATATGTGGAAAATTTCGTGCTATTGATCTCTTGTCAAAAATCAAGCTCGTTTTCGAATAAGGGATTATTCGATTTTTTCAATTTGAAAAGAAAAATAGAAGTTTTTTTGTGAAAATTTTATCAGCTCAAGTTAGCCCAAACTGTATGGAATAAATTTCATATAAAAAAAAACAAATTTACTGTGCTAACTTTTTTCCGTTTTTCCAAATTATTCGGAAATCAGCTTGAACTTCACTCATGCCTAGCACATATTCCATATAAGTAGGTATTTTGATTGAAAAAAAATGCATGTTTAAAAAAACTACATGACTTGTCTTTCTTGAAGATAATCACTAAAATGACATAGGTAATCTAAGCATAAAAGTCAAACCCAATCGATTGAGATCATTTTCAACTCCATATTAAAAAATTACTGATATTTGCGTAAAACACTCGCATACTGTTCTACTAGATAGAGCGTGGAAAAATAGTACTCAATGAAAATGATCTAAGATTGGACAGGAATTTGCTGAGATTGTATGCAACCCCAATTAAATGGGTAAAGCACATTGGGAAGAAAAAAAAAGAATAACTCGTAAAAGCCATTTCGGTTTATATTTTTCCGTATTCGGAGGTACAATTATGCCGACTTGGCTGAATTGCCCTTTAATGCCAAACCAGCATTTACATAATTCCGATTGAAACCCATTTCTGGTCAGAATTCAGAATTGCCTCACAGGTAGATGCGTAAATAAGCAATGTTGAGGTTATCCCAAGAATACCGTGTTGAATGTAGCCACGGTACAAGTAAAACCATTCGGAGGAAATTAAAATTTAAATGGTCCCTGGACTCGTCCGGCCACGCTATTATGAACACGATACCGGAGGATTACCAAATTTTATCGGGTTCAAAAGTAATTACGTTTCGGATGCGAATGTATGCATGAACGTTGTAGGTACAGTTGCCATTTTCAGGATTTAAACCGGAAGTGTTACTGGTAGTGAGGCACTAATGGAAAAATTGAGTTCGTATGCTAGTTTTTGACCAGAGTACAGTCGGTTTTTTTATTCCACTGGGAAAATTCGCTGATGCATTATCGTTTATTACGTTTTGTTAGGCATTTGATGTGTAAGGGGATAAAATTCCAATTAGGACGGTGAATTATTCATTAAAAATTAAGTTAAATTGATGGACTTGGTGTCCACTGAGTTTCAAAGGAAGGCGATAGATACAGCAACTGTGTTTTCTTACTTTTAGATAACATGTTCAAAGATACAAAAGTGCGTGTAACCCCGAAGCTTTTAGGTCTTTCATACTATTTTACGTTCTTTTCCTAGACGATAATAAATCCTCTGAAATAGTACATTGTGTCTTAAGGGCAGAAATATTATCGATGGAAGGAAAGTCGATGACGCATAGGAGGAAAGATTGAGATGAGTCGTGGTGATCACTGATGTTGAGTGACTATCCTTCCATCAATAACATATCCACAACTTTTGCGAACAACGTGATCGCAAAGGTAATAGGTACTAACAACATGTGAATTCTGGGAGAAAGGAGTTCCCGATACGGTTGGATAACGCATCTCCTCGGTAGCTGAATTGGTTAAGCTCCAGACCGGCAATTTGGATATGCGGGTTAGAGTCCCGTCCGAGGATGCATTTTTTCCGGAATTTCATAAATCGAATTTCGTCTGAAATGCCTTGACCTTAATTCTATATTTACTATCACAGACATTAAAATCCATTTGATTCAAGATGGAATAGTAAGGTGGCTGAAATGGAATGGAAAGAAAACTGTAAGTTTGTTCCAGAGTCCGGGAAAAAACTTTAAAACAAGGACAAAAAAGCTTCTGACCTCAAGTTAGTACGTTTATACATTTTTTTGTAAATGCTTTCGAATATTCGGTCGTTCATTTGATATAATCATCTGCTCATATACTCGTATTGAAGTAGTAAGTACTTAAACATCAATGATTGAATAAAGTAATAATTATATTGCGAAATGGCGAATGTGCCGGTATACACATGGACCCAAGTTCATAATTAAGAATAATTTTGGGAGAGTATTTTATTTATGTAGATCTATATCTTCCACTGAACTCGATATTATATATAATTGGGATTGCACCACCCACGATCTACACAGCAGCTTCAGAACGACTAAACGCCAACTACAAAAATTAATATTTTTGATGATCGGCGTTATTACTTAGTAGTTCATTATAATTAAAACTATTTTGATTTTTTTACTATATATTTTCTACCAACAATTTTTCAGATAGTACATCAAACTAAAGATTTAGGTATAAGAAATGCACTATGTATAAATAAAAATAGTAGTGACAGTTAGAATTTCGGTTCAGAGGAAGTTGAATTTGGGTTTCACCCCAGTTTCATTTAACAGAAAAGCATTGAATATTTTGGAATTATATACCATAAGTCAGTTTGGTCGTTCATTATATTGAAACTGGAGTTATTAACGGTTTAGAAAATCTCTTTCAGTTTCCGCTTTTTGAAGTAATAATAGGTTGGAAAATATCTCCCATCCGCCTTTTTGACTTTTGAATTTCGCGGCGATGTAAAAAGCGCTATAGAGCTCGTAACTGGCAACACTATACACAATTCGAAAGGTCTCGAGATAATCTTCAAAACGACGCTATGCATGATTAGTTTGGATATTGAGTTCAACAGTTATAGACGTGTAAACATGGAGTTCACTAACGCCGAAATTCGCGCTATTTCAAAGTTTTCCTTCGTTGAAGGCAAATGCGCTAGAGAAACGTTCCGTGAGATTAATGGTGTTTTGGGGTATGGTACTCTATCAGTTCGAACCGCGGAGGAATGGTTTCGACGATTCAGAGCTGGTGAAAACGACACCATGGATAAGCCTATGACGACAAAAATCGATCAAATCATGGAATACATCGAGTTAGACTGGCATGTGGTATCTCGTGACATCGCCCAGGAGATGGGAGTTAGTCACCAAACCATTTCAAACCATCTGCAGAAGGCTGGATACAACAAAAAGCTTGATGTTTAGGTGCCGCATGATTTGACGCAAAAAATTCTTCTGGACCGAATCAACGCCTGCGATATGCTGCTGAAACGGAACGAAGTCGACTCAATCTTGAAGCGGATGGTGACTAGCGACGAAAAATGGATCACATACGACAATATCAAGCGAAAACGGTCGTGGTCGAAGGCAGGTGAATCGTCCTAAACAGTGGTCAAGCCGGGATTGACGGCCAGGAAGGTTTTGCTGTGTGTTTGGTGGGATTGGAAGGGAATCATCCTCTATGAGCTGCTCCCATATGGCCAGACGCTTAATTCTGCCATCTACTGCGAACATCTGGACCGCTTGAAGCATCCAGAATTAGCCAACAGGAAGGGCGTAGTATTCCACCAGAAAAACGCCATACCACACACTCCGTTGATGACTCGTCAGAAGCTACGGGAGCTCGGATGTGAGGATTTATTGCATCCACCATATAGCCCAGACATAGCGCCAAGTGATTACCACCTGTTCCTGTCCATGGGAACGCCCTTGGTGGTGTAAAGTTGAACTCAAAGAGGCTTGTGAAAAGTAGCTGTCCGAGTTCTTTGCAAATAGGGAGGGGGGCTTCTACGAGGGAGGTATTATGAAGTTGCCGTCTAGATGGAAACATATTATGGAACAAAACGGCGCATATTTGAACTAAATCCGATCACTGTAACACTTTTTATAAAGCATTGAATAATGAGCAAAAAAGTGGAAGGGAGATATTTAACAACCTATTATATATTTTCATATCTTCAATTTGTGGGAAACTATGTTTGTTGTCAATACAATGGGCTGAAAAAGCAGAATATTTCTTATTCTTGGTAAAATCTGTTTTGTATTCTTTGCATCATGTTTCGAATGTACGTCCAGTCTGACCAATGTAAACTACCCTCTATTACATTCAACACCAATGGTGTGACCCCAAAAATTGAAATTTCAGTTAATCTGTCCGGATCGTAATAGTATTTACATTGGCCAGACTGGACGTTCATTCAAAACAGATTTTACCAAAAATAAGAAACAATCTACTTTCTCAGACGATTGTATTGACAACAATTTTCCACGAATGGACGATATGAGAAAACTTCATACAAATTCGAAAGGCATAAAACTGAATTATTTAGAATCACCAGAGATTTTCAAAGCTGTGAATGACGCCAATTCCAATATAGCGAACGACCAAACTGACTCATGCAATTTCAAAATATTTAATGCCAAATGAAACTAGGGTAAAACCCAAATTCAATTTCCTTTAAACCTAAATTCTACTTTTATCTATATATAGAACATTTCTTGTACCTGCATCTTTCGTTTGATGTACTGTCTGGAGATAAACGTGTGTTCAAAACCACAGTCACATTCTCATCATAAAAAAATGTTGGTAGAAAATATATAATAAGATAAAACCAAAACAGTTTTAATATTTTTGATCACATTAAAGAATAACCCCGATGAATAGCTTCCGTTTTCCACGTTGCCAGCTCTGAGACAATTACTTTTGCACGAAAGGCATCCGCTTTCGATCGCCATTATGGAAGTAATGAAGCGAGCATAATTCTTGGTCTGAATCTTCGTTGGCAACCAGTAGATTGGGTGATGGTTAGCTGGGATCGGCAAAGTGGGTAATAACTGGCTCTGGAGATCGTCTGAACGAGCCGTATTCACGAGATCCCCAATGGAGGAAATTGTTTTTCCCTTGCAACCGTAATTATTTTGAATATAGAGGGCAGATAGCGGCTGGAAAACTCGGCATGTTTCGCCAGAACAATAGGGATTATGATGGAAATCAAGAATTCTATCGAAAATATGGAAGGTTTAATGATGATTGGACCGGATTTTTAGGTCTGAGCAAGTGGAAGTTGCAATGAGCTCTATGCTACCTGGAGGGGATTTTTAAGTAACGAAATATGAAAAAATGACAAAAATCTCGATATGGATGGGAGCGTATAGCTAACGTGATATTATTAGAAATAAAAAAAAATCGTACACTTTCGATTGATGTATATTCGATACATACGTTTTTTATTCCAGAAAATACAGTTTCATGAAGAATGAAAGAGAATAGTTTCACTGTCATCATAACATCAAACAAACTATAGAAAATTAATCAAGCTATAAAATAAAACATGACCTTGTTTAGAGTTTTGCCTTTTTGGCTTTACTCTGATCAGGTATTCATTTTACGTGCCACTTTGGAATGATTCATCTAGATCAAGTGCGCGAAAGCTCCAGACCTTACATCATTATTTTAATAATTATAATGCAGAAAGATTAGGACTATTCAAAGTTTTCAAACTTTTCCAGAATCTATGAAAACCTCTTTTCGTATTTTTAAATTGAAGTTAAATGTTAAATCCTACTAAAAACTACAGTTGCATCATTCAAGTCTTTTTTCAATCATTCTAAATACACAAAAATAATTAACTCGAAAACCAAGAGAAATCGGCGGATATAATTCGAGTATTTTCGGATACCCACAGGTACGAAAAATCACTAACCTGATCAACCTTTATTCCTTGTGTGTGACGACTAGGAAGAGGGAAATGTAACCTGAATTTGAGCGAAATTCAGTTTTTCCTCATATCGTTTGATCAAATGGGCTGAACAACTTCTATAATAATTCTGCCGGTCCTTTGTTAAAGTAACCATACAATAAGCTATCATTACCTCGCTTGCTTTGTGCCCACAACACATGATTAAACTCAAAATGGACATGAAATTTAATCACCTATGTTCGCAAACGGTAGGCACTTAAGTGGAGGGCAAGTTGTTCCTCTCAGTATCATAATGTTGGCAACATGTTATTAACGATAAACAATGCACACAAAACGAGAATTAATTAGCCCTGCATGAAGAGATGCACACTCCTGTGGATTGATGGAATTTGCTGGAAGACAATTACGTTTTGGTTTTGTTAGGTTGTCCTATATGTTCAGTGAGTATGTAAGGCTATAATTTTTCATTGAACTACATTGTTTTCCTCAATTGAACGTATATAGACTGGTACCTTTTAAGTGTATTTGTAAAAACGAAATAATTTGCTTGGAGACTATTTTCAACATCAATTCGAGAAAAAAACTAAAAGCCTACGTTGAAAATTAGTGGAGAAATTTTATGAGAGGTAAAAATTTGCACTTGTCCAGCGGACTGGCACCTTCGCCATTTTTTATGACCTCAGAGGCGTTGACTTACCACCATACAAATATCCGCTATACTTTCCGATTTATGAGGTGTACATTGGTATCGATGAGTCAATAGAAAAAAACATAATGGGTGGATTAAAACAAACAAATATAGGGAAATAGTTAATTCTTAATCATGAAACTCACCATCTTTGAGCAACCTAGAAACGTTTGATCTCGACAGAAAGTGTTGGAACACCCTGACTCCGCTCTTCAGGAACGACAGAACCTCCAGGATATTCTCCACGAACGTCATATTAAAAACACGCACCGTTTCTTCTTTATGAACCAACGGCAACGCGGATATATCAGCTAACTTCACCACAGGAGCAGCGACCTTCTTCTTTGTGATCTCGTCATCCTGGAAAAGGTAATTATCCAGAACAACGAGGATGCCGTTTGGGACAACCACTTTTCGCTTAACGATAACTGCATCGTTGACCAGAAGTTTTCCGTCCTTATCCGGTCTCACGTGGACATTCTTACCACTCGCCGTCTGGAATGTCAGCTCTTCGGTCACGTTCTCCAGGTCCAAACGAGAACCGATTACCACGTGATCTAGAAGTATCGTCTTGACGCCGTCCGGCCTTTGCAACACAGGCTCCAGCCGTTTTGTTGCCGCGTTCTGTGGGGCAAATATCGTAAAGGGGTCATCTGAAAAAAAAATAAAGGTTAGAGATCCCAATTTAAATTTTAAATGAATCTATGGTCTGAATATTGATAAGAAATTGTCGAAAGCAAATCAAAATTTGACAATTTGTTATGCTTATTTCTTTATTGATCTCAATTCATATTTGGTGAGTAATTACTAATAAAGTCCAAATGTTGAAATTACAATCCTATTTTTATATAAGCTCTGATTTCGGGTTGAATATATACTCGAAAGCTGGACATAGAATCAAGAGTTTCACTCAAACATTTCTCAATTAGGTATTTTCATTGAAACACCTCCCGATGCCTTAAATTCGTTCCAATAAAGCTTCTTGAAAACAAAAAACCTCCAACGAAATCTGTTGATACTCGTTAAGTATGCCCTCGCACGTTGAAACCGTTTGCTATTCATTATTCATTCTCAGCACTATGAAAAACCCAATATAAAGCAAATCCTCGGATATAATTCCCCTTTGAGCCCTCACCCTGAAGCCATTCGCCCTTACATTCATTAAAACCCACTTCATTCCATAGCGACTTCAGAATCTGCTTCTATGTTCAACGTAAGGCCTGACACGATAACAGGCGACGAGGCAGATTCCAGAGGGTCATTAATAACCCCAAGAAAGAACAGATCGGTCGCGACACAGTTGCGAACTCATTGTCTGGCAACTCTATTCCGCCATCCATCATACAACCTCCCAATCTAAATCTGCCAGATGGAGTGTCAGGATCTGCGAGGAAAGTGCTAATTGACGCCTCAAGGCGATCAGCTGGCACCGAGATGTATGTTTAACCTTTGAATCCCAAACGGAGGATGTTGATTATCGTCTCGCTTCGTTGCTCTGCAGTTAAACTCCGAGGTGTTTCTGTTGCTATTGATTTATTTATGGAAGATGTTTCGATGCAAATTGACTTTGATAAGAATTGACAATCAATTGAGGCAGTAATGACGTCTTGCTGATTGATTATTTTATTGGTGATGACTGTTAATAGAAAAAGTCATGATTTGATATTTCTTTGTACGTTGGAAACTCGAAAATTGAGGTCTTTTTCACATTCAACAGTTTTATTTTCTTCTTGATGATGCAATTTATTTAATCAATAAATTTTCTTCAGAGAATTTAAATTTGTCTCTTCGCGTACTTATTCTTGTCCATTAGTGCAAGGGGTATTTGAGTAAAAATTTTTTCCTAACTTTTTCCCCGTAACGTGTGAAAACAATGAGAATTACACAGTGGACTTTTGTTCAGGAGGTGTATTTCGGACATTCTTAGAAAATGGATGCGAACCAAATCTCAAAATCGAAGTATAAGAATCGATTCTCACAATAAATGAATATGTACTATTTGCTTTGTTATTTGATCAGTTATAATTCATTGATATGCAATACAAAATATTACATCTTAAATTCTTATAAATAAATTACACATTTCCAGTGACAAATAAATAAAGAATGACTATTTATACTCCATTCAATGATAGAACACATAATCTTGAACTCAATATGTTATTCCTATGAAATAAATATCATAGTTTGAAATTTTTTCCGAATAGGTTTTGATAATAATGATTCCTCTGTTGGGAATCTTTATAGACTTCAAAACATGAAAAACTTCTTGAATTTCATGACTTCCACATTTCTATTCTATGAATTTTTAAAACACTAAAACACTTTAGAATTTACAGATTTAAAATAGGATACAGAAGCTAGCAAAGATAGAAAACTGATATTTATGGAAAATGAATCAATTTCGACCACGGATTCTTAACCAGGAAATCAAACTCGATCGATTGATATCATTTTCGTCTCGATATTCGAAAATAAGACATTTGGGCAAAACGAATGCACGCTGTTCTTTTATAACAAGCTTGCAAAAATAAGGTGGTATGTTGATTTGATGCCTAAAGAATTGGAAACAATATGAATGCCAGACGAGAGTGTGTTGAAGAGGGAGGAAACAATTCGAACATAAAATGTGAGACCACAAGTAATTATTGATGTTATATTTTTCTCGAAAATGAATTTATTTGCAATTATTATTGCTTTTTTTTCTCATAAGCAAAACTATAAACTGCCTTTTGCCACACCCTGTATTCAGGGCAGGATTAAGACCACTTGGCGCCCGGGGCACAATATATTTTTTCGCCCCCACATTACAAAAATGATCATTTAATAAAAAACGAACAGGGGTATTTTTTTCATCGAAAATTAACATCCAACAAAAATTATGAATAAATACGTATATATCATACATGTAATTGGAAAAAAAGGAGAATGAAAAACAACTTATATATAAAAATATTATATATATACATATATAATATATAAGAGCATTATCATATGATTGCCCCCTACAGCAGTTATTTATGTCTAATTCTATATCATTTAAAGTTTTCATGATAGCTTTTTCCATATCATCAGCTTTATGTCCAACTTTACTAATGAATTTTAAAAAGCGTTCAACAATACTACTATCCATTAGGATATAACGGAATATATATGTTAACTTATCTATATGTGATACATCAGGAGTTGAATCTATAACTATGGAATAATATTTAGATGCCTTCAACTCTTCGACTATTTTTTTCCTGACCAAATCAGCTATGCATGTTATGAATTCATCACAAATAGTTTTAGACAAGTATGAGATATGAGCTTTCCCTTTATCTGCATAAGAATAAGAGTTTGTAAATAGTTTTCTCTGTTTCCTGCTCCTGAACTCTCTTGTTCAACATGTTCTGAACATCCACGAAATGCTAAGCCCTGTTTTAGTAAATATTCAATTGCTGCTAGAATTCTTTTCAAAACTTGCCTCCAATAATCTTTTTCTGTAAGGTACTGCTGATTCAGACAGGAATCTATTCTACCCAAAGTATTGGATCGCACTATCAAAGTTTTTGTATTTTCCCGATGTTCGAGGGAATGCTCTTTTTCAAATATTCTTTCCGTATGCTTCCAGTCATTAAAACCATTCACAAAATTTGAACTGGTATTAACCGACTTATTACCGAATAAAATACATTGCAAGCAGTAAAATTTATAGGTGGATTTAGAATATAGGAGCCATTCTCGGCGAATATTTTCTCCATTTGCTAGTTGAGTGAAGAACATTTTTCTAGATCCAAATCTAGATACTTTTCGGTACACACGCTTGGTATCTTCAAAATTGATCTCGTCCAAGTTTTGTAGAAGTGGACTTCTCAAGACTGTCTCTATTAATGCATCATCAACTTTCCAGGTTGCAGGATCCATCGAAATACTTTCCATTTCAGCATTGGCATCAAAAAACTTGGATGTCTCATCATTTGTACTGGTTTCAGTGGTTTCCAGATCACGGATTCCATCAGGCGTTCCATTATCTATTCAAATTCAAAATATTTCTCAAGAGAAACAAAAATGGGTTTTTGGTTGTTTTTTGAAAAATTAATCGCCCAGTCAAAAATTACGAGTAAATCAATGTTATGAATGCATTAGACAGTTCAATATTCGAAAATCCTACAAATTTCACTTCTTTTCATACAGCCGTATGATTTTTTTTTGTTTTACCTGACTGAATTTTTGAGAAGAATGATCGCGATTTTATCTCTTCATTGCTATATCGGAAAAATTAAATTTTTCCTCTACTTTTCAGCATTTGAGCATACGGATTACCTCCAAACTGGCAAACCGAAAACTAAAGTCTAAAATTTTATAGGGTTTTTATTGCCGTTGCACGAACAGTTTTTCAGTGAGTACGCAACTTAACATTAAAAAATATTCAATCCTAAACGTTTTCTACTAGTTAAGTATGGATATACATATCGATAAAAATGTAAATGTGAAACTTACCTCCATCATCCAAAAACTCATTCTGTGAATTCGATGAGTAGAGAGTTCATCTTTTCAGCGAAAAAATTGTCCAATGTAGGAATTTGTTTGAGGTGTTTTTCACTCTTAACTTCTCTTTCAGAGTTTTGTGCTCCACTTTGTTTTATAGCACTCATATTTTATTTACTTTTATCTTTTTTTTTTTCAATCGGCAATCGCACCGGCTTTACACAATAAACGCCCTCCAAAAAAATGAAACAATAAAATAAATTTACAAGACCGGCATTCACAAAACTACAAAAGCGTTTATTTCTACACAACACACAACAATTCGTTTTCGATGCGTGCGCTTTGTATTCACCTGTAATGACTAGTCACCCGAGAATGCGTGGAAGCTCGGACATCGAAGAAGCGATGGGGGGGACGACCGACGGTTCGTTTGGATGCGATGAGAAATGCGAAGAGCAGGCGCAAGTAAATGACGACTGATATCGGTCGAAGGAACGAAACCTATGTTTCTGTTGTTTGGAATCGCTTTTCTCGATTACCGTATGTAGTTAGTGCCCTTTTTGCCCTGAGGTTAATCCGGCCCTGCCTGTATTACAGTTTTGTAGGCTTTTTTATCAATGGTCTAGGGGTTATGATAATTTACACCTACTGATATTCTTACATATCGAATCAAACACGTCTTTTCTATTTACAATTTCTTTACAATTGGTAATAAATAAAAAAGGCCGATACTAAATTTTCGTGTCAATTTCCCAGAGTGTCTTCATTCTAATTTTGGTTACTACGTCTTAATGACTTAGCTTCAACAAGCACCGTCTTTATCATCCTTTAATCTTCATCTCTAAAACACGTTTCTATCAGTTTCACTTCTAACGATTTCGGATAAACCCTAAATTGTATTTTGGTTGGCTGCAAATAAATGTGGGCCTTAGCCCGCCGACAAAACAATCTTTGTTTTATCTCATCGCTAGGACATACTATTAGTCCCCACATAAATCCCTCATTAGAAGTGTCAAGCCGTAAAAAGTTTTCGGAATACAATCCACGTATAATTGCCCATTTTACCCATCTTATGAATCACCGAATCTGCTACACAAAATAAGTTTATTGAATTAGCTTATCGGTCATGGCGTCAAAAAAACATAAACGCGAATAGTTTTTCCCGTTATTTTATTAAAAGGATCGCAGTGGCACATAAGTTTGTCCAAAAATGCAAAATCCTACACTTCGGAACCTCAAATAGGCTGCATAAAAAAGTATGTCTCCACGATTTTATGGACTACTGTGTGTATTTTTCTTGTAATCTCGAAAGGATGTGTTGGTTTAGCATAAAATAAAACACTTCAATTAAATAGAATGATGAATGAATAAGCTATCCTCTCACAAGGAAAACTTTTCACCAACGAGCCAAAAAAATCAAGTAAAACTTTTCCCGTAAATCGATCTTCTCAAAAACGATTCAATTAAATTCAAAGCGCAGAAAAGAAATCTCCTGCCATTTCCCCTAGGCGACATGAGACATACCAAAGGAGACAAAGATTGCGATCTTTTACTAATAAAATTTCGGGCAAGTCCCTTTCGCCTTGTTTCAATCTTTGGGAATGTCAAGCCAGCTTCTCCCTCGGGATTAATTATCTTAATTTTCGGGTAATCTCTTTCGGCATCGTCAGGGTCATAGGGTTGATGTGCCGTACAGGATTCAGGACTTTGCCTGTAGATTGATGATGGATAAGGGAGATTGAACAAAGAAGCGGAGGACTTGAGGTGTCAGACTTCATGAGAGTGAGGTTAATGGCTCGATGATCAAGATTTGCCCTCGGGTTGACTGGGTTGAAACACAGGATTGTAATGATGAATGTAATTTAAGTTTCGAATAACAAGTTAACAGTTTGACGTTTCATACACATATGCGACAGCCATTTGTTAGATTCATACATTTTATACAAGTATTGTACAACTTTACAATCCTGATTAGATGTGCCAACTTTAATGGGCCTCTTATACATTTTTTAGAGGAAGATCTTCAAATTCAACAAATTTTGAAAATTTCAAATTCATACTTCACCAATAGTCTTAATTCTAGGAAAGTTGAGACAAGCGTGTCATTATTTTTTAGTATTGATTCTAGGTCTCAAGGTGATGATTTTTCTCATGATTACTGTTAACCCGTTTCGGCTTGATGTTGGGTTCTGGGACACTCTGTAAACAAGTAATCCTATTTTCAATCGCAAAATATGTGGTGGTACTCCTGGCAATTGGAATGAATTCAAAAATTTCGTTCAAGACTTTTCTGGGTTGACTGGCAGGCTAATACTACATTTGATTGACATCAGTCTATTCAGCGCTTCTTTCAGTTTCATTATATTATTAATATTTTTTTAATTTGAATTCATAGTTCAACGTTTAAACTTATAACTTTCGATATAATACCATTAACAATATTATTTTGTCGACGAGAAAGATCATAGGTTTTGTTAGCTTTCATGAAATCCAGTCACATTTTCGACAGCTGGACCAACAGATGATCCTCCTTTATCTACTCAAAAAAATCCCGATAAAAGCTATTCATGGAAAATGATGGTAGATTATCTCATCCAAGAGATCCCATTCAATCTCCGATTGATATCCTCATCAGTAAGCCAATCAGAATTCTGCTCCGCAAACAATACCAGTAAGGTTTAATGTACCCATTCATCTTTGCATGAGAAAATCAAGAGAATAAAGGAAGTTCCAAATCTTCCCGAATATTTCCCCATTAATGGAGTTTTGTTTCCGGTTTTTCCTTGCTCCCGTCGATTTTTCGATTCTGAAGTTCCCAGACTGTGGAACGGAAGTAATTCGTTCTGTGGGACTCAAAGTAACGACCTCGCATTTTGTCGGAAGGCATTTTTTCACGCTTGTGCTAAAATTATGAATAACTCCCACGGAGATGATTTACGGTTTTGAGGAAAAGCCTGAAAATTTGTAAGTTTCCGCATGTGAGAACAGAAGGATTGAGAGTAGTTTCACGTACAGCGATTGATCAAATGAAACTGTTGAGAAGCACTAATGTAAGATAGTGAGATTTTACGCCCTTGTTATTTAATTGACACGAATTGGTATGAAAATTATGTGTACGGTTCACTCAATCGAAAAGTCATTCTAAAGAAAAGTCACTCCGTCGAAAAGTTTATACAGAGAAATTGATTAGCCATCTAGCCAGAGTTCCGTTTTCTGTAATCTACGTTTAATCATTTATGAAGTTTGAAAGATGTTAGGGAACTTTTATTACAAACATTGTTCGGGAGAATTTTAGAATATATCGAACATATTTTCAAGAACAACAAGATAGTAGGTATGAAATGCATTATATAAAATGAATATCAATTATTCAGTTAAATCCAATGCAATTCCTTTTTTTCAGGTTATATTTCATTTTGAAAATACTCACCAGGCAACATTAATCTCTATTTGTACCTATAAATAAGAAACTTCAGTGATGAATATACAATATATACCTTTCATGAGAGCAAACTTTCTTCTCTTTATGGAATGTGATCTTGACAGATAAGTAAGCAATATTTTTTTGTCAGTCAGCAATCATTTATTCATGAATTCTTTCCATGTTATCATTGCTCTCACTAAAATTCATTTATATGGTTATTGAAACAGGGGAAATATATCGAAAAATTCACCGAAAATTTAGAAGTTCTTATTTTGTTATTTCAACCAACGTTTAACCGTGTCTATTGTCCATTGTCCTTTCGTTTTGATTCAAAAGTCGTCTAATCTCACCCAAACTTCATAAATGATAAGACGTAGATGAGAGACAACGGAGCTCTGGCTCGATGGCCAATCAGGTGTACGTGGATGGAGTTCACGCCAATATGAACTCTCTCTGGATTAACTTTTCTACGGAATGAAATTTTGACTGAGCGAACCGCACCGTTTGGTTTGAGTATTTCTGTAGCTTTGTGCTTATAAAATGTCTGAAATTATCCACGATACCTTTCGTTTATCAAAAAGAGAACGTGAAGCAGTATATAGATGTTTCTGTGAATTTCTCAGAAACTATGCAGATATTAATATTGATAAAAAAGAATTATGGAAACAACTAAAGTACATTAACATAGGAAGTAAATCTAGAATCGAGATTCCTAAAGAATTCTCTGATCATAATGAGCGGAATCAGTATTTTATCAACTCCGTTCCAAGAAAGCAGGCTGTCGACCGCGAACTCCTGAATTTTTACTCCTCTAATAGCTTCTGTGAGTTTGATCAGAAAAGATCATTCTCTCTAATAAGTGAATCGGTTTTGTTTAAATGCCTGGATGACGTTAAGTCCGATGCTATGAGTTTTGACAAGTTAAGTGTTTCGATGTTGAAAATTTGCTGTCCTCATATCCTGAAATATCTTGTCCATATAATAAACTGTTGCATTTTAATGGGATATTATCCTTCAGCTTGGAAAAACACCATTGTGCTGCCTATGCCCAAGAAAAGAAAGATTGAACAGCTTAGCGATTTGCGCCCCATAAGTATATTGCCAGCAGTATCTAAGGTTTTCGAGAAGTTTTTATATACTCAGATGGTGGAGGATCTTGATAGGTTTGAAATACTCCCGGAATCTCAGTCTGGGTTTCGTCGCGGACACAATGATATTTTGTGAGCCACGGATAAGGGTTTCATTACAGCACTTATATTACTTGATTATAGTAAAGCCTTTGACTCTATTTGTCATCAATTACTGATTTCTGTTTTATCTTTCGTGGGCTTTTCAAATGAGGCTGTGCTTCTGCTCAAAAGCTATCTCTTCCACAGAACACGGCGAGTCCAAATTGATGGCTCTTTGTCGGATCCTTTGTTCATCTCGTGCGGGGTGCCCCAGGGTTCTCTCTTGGGTCCTTTGTTGTTCATAGTTTATACCCATGGATTTTGGAAATATTTTGAGTTTTGTGAGGTTCATTTTTATTGTGACGATACACAACTTTATTTCAGTTTGAATGCTAATGCTGTTGATGTACTGGAGGAACTGAATAAGATTAATCGCGATTTACAAGCTATCAAAGAGGTGTCAGAACAACATAACCTGCTTGTCAAAGGAAGCAAATCTAAGGCGCTTTTTTTGGTAATCAGTCAGCATGTGATATGTTAGAGGAGTGTAGTGAGTTTGTTATTGATACGGAGAAGATTCCTGTTGTTGAAACTGTACGTAATTTGGGTTTGTTGATGGATAATTCTTTTCGCTACAGATTACATATCTCAGGATGCATAGGAAGATCAATGCATGCCTTAAGATTTTTTATCCGCATCGCCGCTCACTTCCGCTTGAACTGAAGAAATCACTCGCGACTCTATGGTTCTGTCTGATTTCACCTATTGCTCGCAGGTGTTTTTCTCGTGCTTGGATCAGAATACTCTCAGCTGCATTCAGAAGGTACAGAATTCCTGTTTGAGATTTATCTTTGGAATTAGAAAATTCGAGCGTATTTCATATAAGTTGTCGGAGGTCAAATGGTTGAATGTACGTAACCGGTTCTTCCTGTCTGCTCTGGTTTGCTATCGTGGAATTGTGCTATCTTACTTTTAGATCGGATGTCCATAACCTTAATATTCGAGGAAGGGGTCTCATATTTCCTCCTAAACATAATTTGTCTATTTTTGAGAGGTCATTCAGTTTCAGTATATATAGGCTATACAACAAATATATTACCAATGGCTGGAATAGTCTTCCGGTAGCTTCCTTCAGAAAGAGAATAAAAGATTTGTTATTATCTGAACAGTGTCAGTCCAGTAACTGATGCACTTTTACCTGCACTTGTTTTTGCTTCTTCATAGCACTGTAGCCAACTCAGAATGTATTGCTTTTTTTTTCTCTTCATCATAGTTTTTTAACCTTTTGTATTGTACTACATGAACTAGCATGAACTTGAATCAGGGTTTGAGTGGAAGAGCAGATAGTGGCTCCTCGTGTCACAATCTGAACTCCGCCCTGTGATTGTACATTGTTTTTGTACTAGGAATAAATGTATTGATAATTTGGATTCAATAAAGTCATTATTATTATTATTATTAATATAATTATTATTATCACTAGTGTTAATCTTGTTGTCGTTGTGTTCCAGGTAAACGTTTATTTAGTATCTCGAAGTGAATTAATGATTAAATTGGCCATAATATTTCAGATTTCTTCGATGACTGTTCAAGGAAATCTTAGGAAAAAGGAAGGACATTTCGCAACAATTGTTATGTAGTAGTATTTGAAAAAAATAAGGAAAATCAACCGATGAAAAAGAATCATTCTTCATCACGATAAAATGCCTCTAGTACATTATCTGTCTGGAATCTAACTGGTTTCAAAACTACAAACTCTCAATTACCAAACTTCGTAACCAATTTCACATCAACAAATTTTGTTCCTTTAGAGCAAAACTCCAGTTCTATTTACTCCACCATGTAGAACGAAACTATGTCGATTTCAGACACAGTATCTTTCAGTTCCACCAAAAACAATGAACTCTTCAGTGAGGCCGACAGCACAAAGCTCGTCTATTGTATCTGCGGCAAAAGCGGGTAAACTCAATAAGAACGACTTTTTGAGTCTGTTTCGCTAATAAACAAGCAGTGTCAGATGAAAGGCTAGGCAATCTACCTTTGTTAATCCCTTACGAGGTTTCGGGATTGCTTCCGAATCATAAATTGTTTTCTGGAAACTCTTTAAGTGAATTTCTGCGACAAGCAACCCGTTTAAACACGAGGCCACGGGCGTAACTCAGGGTCAGGAACGCTGCTTGCGAGGTTGGATTGAATTTCAGATAAGTTTGAGGTGCTTTAGAATGGATTTGGGTGCACATAACTTTGGAGCACATGTGAAAAATAACCGTAGGAGGAGTTTCTCTTTAATGTTCCTGGAAATGTTGAATTTGATACCATTTTGTTTGGCTCGTGAAGGCAGTTTTCTGAAATATGCATGATTATTAAAAGTAAGGGCATTGTTGGTGAGTCCAAGAGGAAAATTGGGATATATTCGACAAGGATGCGCCTAAGGGTGTAATCAGGGCTATTCTCCTAATGTTGAATGCAAGTCAGCAAATTCTCCCATCATTTGTGAAAATTTTAACGTCCGAATAAATCGAAGCAGTTGGAAAAAAGTATCAAAATGGATCGCGCTAGAGCAAAACTTCAGCGGTGATTTAAAAACTTACCCTTACTAAATTTAAATCATAAAATAAATTGAAAAAGAATGTGATACAACGAATGAAGGGGAATCTAAACAACATTTGACAAGACTCACAAGGCATGCTGTCGTAATCTAAATTCTTTACTTAAAAACAAATGAGAATAAATAACAAGGTGGAGCGCCCATAACCGTTTTGGCTAGATTCATCGAAAATATATCAAACTAAGGTCCAATAATTTTCAGGCAAACACGATCGACGTGCAATATATTCAAGACAATTAGTTGAAGATACTGGTCTCTCATATCATGTGGTACAGAATATACTTACTGCCGAATTAAACATGAAAAAATTGTCGGCGAGATGGGTACATGTTAACAGATGCACACAAGCAAACTCGAAAAGACATTTGCAGTCGTCTTTTAACGCGGTATAGACACGACAAAGAAAATTTTCTTGCAAGATTGGTGACAATGGATGAGTCCTGGATCTACCATTATGATGTAGAGACCAAAATACAGAGTAAGGAGTGGACACACCGAGGTTCACCACCGCCGAGAAAATTCAAGATGCAACCTTCAGCAGGGAAGATCATGCTAACCGTATTTTGGGATGCTGAAGGCGTAATTTTGGTAGATTTTCTGCAGAAGGGAGCCACAATTACAGGTGCTTATTATGCCAACTTAATTCCTAAATTACGTGACGCGATAAAAGAAAAACGTCGAGGAACGTTGCGCAAAGGTGTTCTCTTGCATCAGGATAATGCACCCAGTCACAGGTCCGCCATTGCAAGAGCTGCAATAGCTCAAGCAGGTTTCGAATTAGTTGAACATCCACCATATTCGCCAGATTTGGCCCCCAGCGATTACCGTCTGTTCCCAAAACTTAAAGAACACTTGCGTGGTAAACGATTTTCTTCAAATAATGATGTGATATGTGCGGTAAATAACTGGTTTGCAGACGTTGAACAATCTTTTTTTCGGGAAGCATTAGAAATGTTAGAACATCGATGGGAAAAATGTGTTAACCTTAATGGAGACTATGTAGAAAAATAAAAGTAAAATATTTGCAATTTTTTTATTGTGAGTGGGTCAGGGGCGGACCAACGGGATCAGCCCTCGTACTATATGCATGATTATTAAAAGTAAGGGCATTGTTGGTGAGTCCAAGAGGAAAATTGGGATATATTCGACAAGGATGCGCCTAAGGGTGTAATCAGGGGATAATCCTCCTAATGTTGAATGCAGTCAGCAAATTCTCCCATCATTTGTGAAAATTTTGAAGCAGTCGAAATAAATGGAAGCAGTTGGAAAAAATTCATAACAATTGGTAAAGCTAGTTGGGAAAACTTCAAAGCAAATTTAAAAATACATACCCACACTAAATTTAAATCATAAAATAAAGATGAAAATGAATGTGATACAACAAATGAAGAAAAGAATAAACAACATTTGCAAGACTCACACGGCATGCTAAATAATCTACTATTCTTTACTTAAAAAACAAATGAGAATAAATAACAAAGACTCGAATAAATACTTTTGGCAGAGATTCATCCAAAATATATCAAACTAAGGACGAATCATTTTCAGGAAACACGATTTTTTGTGCAATATATTCAAGAGAAAGTTGTTCTTCAAGTAGTAGGCAAGCATACTTTGTCCGCTACATTTATGTAACTAGAAGACTCCAAAAATTACACTGGACATACGTTGTGAGTGAACTATGAAGTTGATATTATTGGGTTGAAGAGACATGGCAGATGGAAATCGTCGATACCGGCAGAAGGATTTGTAGGGGATTCGATACATATATGCTCATGCGTTCGCAGGGAATTCAGCATCATGTTGGTATATTGAAAATAATACTCAGAATAATCGTAATTGATTCCTCGCTTATCCCATGGTGAAACATAGTTTGATATTAATTAACAAAAATTGAATAAAAACACTTGTCAAGTGTTTTTATTCAATTTTTGTTAAGAATATTAAGAATTACTCAGAATAGTAGTGTAGTTTGTGTAAATGACAATGGGGATATGCCAGTACTTCAATTTCCAATAGGGTATATGTGGTAATGGAGAATGAAGTTAGAAATGTCGGTATTCCATGTATTAACATTATTAATTCTTCAAATTGTAATATAAATAAATAATTCAGGTTGCGTTTTGTACGTCAGTATTTTTCGAATATTTATTTCGTAGATATAGAAATGCTCTGTGCGAAAGTTGATTTTCGCGAACTTTGACCTCGCGTGGTTGCCTTTCGACGGAAAGTGAACATGAGCGGAAAAAAAAAGATTCAATGCTTGGATCGGGTCTTACGATTTGTTTAGTGACGTAGTTATTCTATCAATGAAATGTCGATTTTCCGAAGTAGTACCGAGAAGAAATTCTTTGACTCTTTTGAGTTATCTTTTTAAAAAGAAACACGTCTGCGTAAGATGAAAGCAGATAATTCCACAGAAAGATAACGTGAACCGAAAATCCAATTCCACAATAAACCTTAATATTTCAACAAGGTAAGCGAAAGCAGGCAGAGTGTAGGGTATAAGCTGGTTTATGAAAAATTCGGGAATTTTAATGAAAGCCGGAAAAATCTCATTAACAAAATCCAACTCTTGGAAAATCCTCCATTTTGACCTTTCTTTTTTCCGAGCCCACTAGGAATCCAAATCAAGGCGAAACGAAGCATAAATTATTCAAATAAACCATAATACGTCTACGCATTGCAAATTAATTTGCCGAAGAAGTGACGAAAGAGAGTCGTGAAAGAGCTAGAAGACAAGGGAGGGTATAAAACGAACCAGATTCGAATAACTGATGGTGTTGAGGTGATAAAAGGAATAGTAAATAAGATGAGTAATAAAGGTCGCAATTTTCCAGGAACCCACGCCTTAACAAGTCGACGGAAAATTAATGACCGGCTGATGCAAATCTATAAGAGCTGGTATTATTGCCAAATTTTACGGGTGGGTGTAAAAATTACGGGAATTTTACGCCTTGAATGAACCGCAGCCTGGATTTGGGTACCTATTCTTTATGATTTTTGCATATCACATATCGTTTTATAGTGCTGGGAAGTCTCTTTACATTTTTATAGTTCCTTTCCTCATTTTCGGAGCTTTATATGAAAATGGCATGTTCCGTATTTTATTCATTATATAAGTTCCGACTAATGTTCTTCGAAATTTATTTATTGGGATTTTTATCACATCTGGGGTTGCCTACACACAGGGTATCTCGAAATAAAAGTATAAATAGGTACAGTGCGAGAAGCCAATGTACATTATCAATAATAAATAAAAGTATAAATAGGTACAGTGCGAGAAGCCAATGTACATTAGTTAGGAATGATATAATAATAATAATAATAATAATAATATAATAATAATAATTTATTCATTCTGTAAGATACCATAGAGGTATATAGGAAATATCAATTAATACAGAAACAATAACATAATAACACATTAACAAAATGTTAGCTCAATTCATCTGAGGAAAAATCCTCCAAGTTATATTATCCCTTGTAACATAGCATTTTTTTTTTTTTTTTGAATTTCCTCTCACTCAACGACTTAAACCTATTCGGTAAATGATTAAAAAAAGCAATACCGGCATACCTGGGCGATGACTCATATTTGGCAGTAGAGTGCCTTGGTACACATATCATATTGCGATATCTAGTTCCATAGCTATGGAAATCAGAACATTTTGGCAGTTGGTCAATAATTGATCGCACATATAGAAGGCAACTCTGGATGTAAATACAGGGCAGTGTAAGCATCCGAAAACTCGTGAACACTGGCCTGCATGAGTCCCTAGGTTTCAAGCCGAATATGAGACGAATAATCTTTTTTTGGGGTATAAACATCCTATTACACTCCGACGATCCGCCCCACAAGATGGTATTGTAGTTAAGGTGACTGTAAACTATAGAATAGTAAATGTTCAAGATGGTTTCAGTACAGACAGACCCCTTCAGTCGATGAAGAGCGTAATAGGAACTGTTCACCTGAAAGTTCCATCTCAAAAATCTGTCAACGCGCAGTCCTAGAAACCTAACGTGCTTCTCAGTAGTAAGAGAACCACCCGCAACACTCACTACAAGGGGAGCGCATACACCGAAATCTCGGTTTTGAAACTTAATAATCTGAGTTTTCTTCAAGTTTATTATAAGCGAGTTCTTACGACACCAGTCAAGAAATGAGTTCTCAATGAGTTCTTTGCATATATGCTTCAGTTCTCCAATACTCCCCGCCCTGACCGCCAAACAGCACCAGAACAGACGCAACCAGATAGTCAGGCAAGTCGTTGAAAAATAGCAAAAATAGCAAAGGTCCCAGAACTGACTCCTGAGGAACACCCAATTTTGTGCGATATATCCCGGAGAGCAATCCTTGAGTTCGATGAACAAGGTTCTGTCAGACAGATAACTCGAGATCCAGTCAAGGAAAACCCCTCTGAATCCTATCTGGTATAATTTGTCGATTATAAACTTGTGCTGCAAACAGTCCAACGCACGTGAGGGGTCAAAAAATATTCCCGAAGCATGATCACCTTCATCCAAGCTGCCATAAACGGACTCCAAAAACTCGGAGCAGGCAGTCTGAGTTGACCTACTGACTCTGAACCCATGTTGTCGATTGGATATATCGAAAATTTCGTGAGGAAATCACTCATCCTTTGATACACAATTTTCTCAAATACCTTAGAGAACTGGCTCAATATTGATATAGGGCGATAGTTGGCTATGTTGTTTGTAGCCTCTCTTTTGTAAACAGGTAGGACCCTTGCCAGTTTCAACACCGATGGAAAACAACCAGAACTGATGGACTCGTTCATGAGATGGGAAAGATGGTCAGCTATAGAGGGAGCGATGGATTTCAACATCTTTGCAGAGATCATATCGGGTCCTATTCCACCACTATTTTTTAAATTTTTTATAACTGATAAAACCTCATTTGCATCAATTTATATATTTATATCTAAGAAAAAAATCCACATCACTTAGTGAAGCAACAACAAAAATTTTTTGTACAACATAATAAAGTGGCACTTTTTATGACCACCTATTGATTTATTCAATGAATGATTTGACGATAATATTATTTCGAGAAATGGTGCAATGAATTGGTCGTCAATAACATGCGACAAATCTCCACTGGATTATTTTCTTCGGGGTTTAGTCATCGGTTTATGCAGATAAACCATAAGCAATACTCTTTCGAAGCCAAGATACTCGTATCATTGATGAAATGAGGCATGAATAACTAGGAAAAGTGGTCCCCAGTATGTGGAGTACATATGCATTATATTATATTATCAAAACTTAAATGCCACGAACTATATTTAAAATGAGAAAAACTGGCTTCAATCTCAATTTGAATGTTTAGTATTTCAGTTAAAAGTTATATCATTAAAAAAAAAACCCGATATACAGGGTGAGTCTTTGACCACTGCGTTAATTTTAATTATAGGTTCTTACGTCAAAAGAAACATTTTCTTCCTATAACATTTTCCCAAATTTGGCCCCGTTCAAAAGATAAAGTGTATTGAAATTTCAAATTGCATTTTCACCTGTGATATTCAAACCACAATATCAATTGAAATGATCTCTTCTAGAAGTTTTTTGATAACAATTATGCATATTTTGGTATCAATAGATTTATTCCATTTCTTGTTTCTCACTACTACTGTACAGATTGGTTGAATTGCATGAAAAACAAATATCACTTGAACTAAAGGTCCGTATCTTCCTAGAATCATTAGTCTTTTTGCAGATAAAATCAATCCTTATCTTTTTTCCTAAATTGCACCATTTTTGAGATAGTTGAATGATTGTTTGGGCTATTACCATCATCTATTGTGGATGTAATGATTTCCGACGTTTCGATAGACATCTTCTATCTTTATCAAGGAGAAAAGTAAGAAACCTTTTGAGAATTATCAATTTTCAAAAAGTCAATATGACAGAAGTCATGAAAGAAAAATGAACGATGTTATATACTCATCTGTGATATGATGATCTTTTTAAGTTGGATCGAACTATCGGCGTCCAAACTTCTAGCAGATCTATAGATGGAGCACTTATGGAATCAGGTGTTATTTTCATAAATGCTGCTTCTTTGATTTTTCTTCTTGCAAGTTTTTCTTCTTTGGATATTATTGATGCTTCATCCCATTTTATACGATGATTCTCATCTACAGCATGTTGGACCAACCTGGATTTGTCGCTGTCTAGTACTCGTAGAAGCTTCTGATGTTCTTTTATTCGTACATTCAGAGGGCGTTTAGTTTCTCCGATGTAAGATCTTCCGCACTCGCAAGGTAATTCATATATGCAGTTCTTTGTCCTTTGTGTCTCATTATTAGGCTTCTCATTTTCCCCAACAAACCTTTTACATAAGGAATTACGGTTTTAATGGTCTGATTTATATCTGTTGGTTCAGGTTGACTTTCTCTTGTTCGTCTAGCTTTTTCTAATATCTTTTTGGGGTAGCCATTGCTTCTAAGAGAATTTCGAGATATTTGAAGTTAAAAGGAATCAAATCATTTCTTATAGGGAAAATAATGTTTTTAAATAATTCATTCAGATTCAATAGTGGATTCTGTGGAAGGTATTTTTCATTCAAATTAAACTGGATTACAGAGGGGTATTTGCCCAATGTGAAAACTTTGATGCTTATAACTTTTTAACGCAGCTGAATATGGAAAAACCGTATGGGAAAAAAGTGTTTCTTTTGATCTCAAGAACCTATGGTTAAAATTAACGCAGTGGTCAAAGACTCACCCTGTATATTGTTTCGAAGATGTCTCATTTAGCAATGTCATCATTATTTGAACGAGCAAATATGACGTTATAAACATCAAATGAGAAAAACATTACTGTTGGTCATTTCGAATATGATTACCATTGATTTTATTCTCATAGCGTGGGCTTCAATCATTTTGTTAAATTATTGTTTGAAACCATTAGAGATATTCATGATGAAACGTTGGATACGTCACGAAAATGTCCAATAATTTGAAAGCTCGCGGTTGTCCACACCACTACTACGTTGATGAGATTGTCATGTCGCTCGGTTTCATTAGTAGAAATAGAATACGCTTTCTGAGTTTGATTGATAATTCGGACACATCGAAGGAAACAACTGCTGCTATTCCGGTGATAAATGACTAATTCTGTAGAGTAGAGTCATTGGTAGCCATGGCAGTGTGCAATAACGGGTAGGTGGTCGCTGGACTACCGAACATTCAGGTATTTTCATTCCATGCTGATATTGATGATGACAATCGAATGAAGGCGGTCATTAATTCATTCATTGGATCACCATATCTTGGGAATCGATTATTATTATGATTATTATGAAAAGTAAGAAGTTCTCTTCTGAATATTGTTTATTGAGATTTACAATCTACTTTCAAAAAGTATTCAGTAAATGTGTTATATGTACAAACTAAAAGAAAGTATTTCACATTGATCGATTCTTAGTTATGATCAGTCCGTTAGGTCGTTTGGCCAGGTCCTTTTCAATCTTCGTGAGCTGAATGGATCCTGTGTCAGTTGGTCGATCACTTGGTTGGCAAGTCCTTGCAGCTGGTGATGGTATTTTCTCGAGTGGTCTTCTATTTCTGTGCTGACATATGGGACTCTTAAATCTTCATCGATGCCAAGAGGCATCGACCAATGTACGTAGTATTTTTTATTGTACCCTTTGGATAATTTGAATATTCGATGGTTTAGCGAAAATCCCAGAATTGGATGATCGCTTTGTAAATTAGCAATTTATTTTGAAGGTTTAATTTGGACTGCCAATACATTTTTAGAAATTTCAGATTTATTTAATTCTTTTTGGCAATAATGTGTTATCTCCAGTTGAGGGGCTGGTCTAAATGTATGCTACTTAGCTTTGGTGTCGACTGGCACTTCCCTTCCGAATATTTTGACAAGGGGACATATACATCTTCTTGTAGTGAATGTAACTTGAACTGGCTTAGCCACATTGATATTGAGTCGCCATGTTCGATGCCACTGTCCCAGGTCATCTAAACGTGACTTTCCCCTGATCTATTATTCATATTCAATTAAAATTAAATAATATGAATAATTCTGTAATAAGAACTTACTGCACCATATGAAGAACTTGTGCGTGCTATTTTGAAATGAATCTGTTTTCAAGAGGATGTCTCAAAATTAGAAGAGATCAATTTTTTTTCTACAGCAAATAGAACATAAAGCTATAACGACATTTTATGTTTTTCTACAGAATTGAATTTTTTATATAACAGGAAAATTTACTTTAATTATTATTGGAAATGCTCCATTTTTATTATACATTTGAATTTTGCAATTCGTTTGTTGAAGAGAACAAATTAATTAATGAAAATCAAAAAATTGACTATAATAGTAGTACACTTTCGATTGAAGTATCTTTTCGATATAATATATATATAAATTCTTTTGAACTTTTGGCTTACAATTTTTGGTTGTCAAACAATAGAGCGTGTAGTGTCAGCAGGGGTTAGTGATGGGGTGCCATACAATTCAGCGTATGATATGAAAGCCTAGGGAAAAAACTCCAGTAAAAAAAACCTTGGCTCCCCGCATGTGTGTTATTGTGTGTAAAGAAATGAGCTGATATATTTTTGAGGGACTTCTTTCTTCATAAGTGGTCTTCTATTGATAAACACAGAGGTTTCTTCAAGTTGAACATATAGAATTTGAAAATAAAAAAAAAACAGAAAATGGAACTGAATACAGAATATACGTAACAAAATTTGCTTAAAATTTATAACCCATTCCAAAAAAGAATCGGAAACATCGTGAATAGCCTTAAAACCATCTTGAAATTTATATATGGGACAATATTGATGAGATGAGGGATTGTTTCTTCTGCATATCCACATTCACAACTTGCACTTGGAACTGAGTTCCATCTGAATAGCATGTTATTGGTACGACCATTACCTGTTCTCAAACGATTTAGAACTGTCCAAATTTCTCTTGGAAGATCAAAACCCGGAATTTTTTCAGAAGGATCAGAAATGAGATTTTTATTGAATATTTCACAAAAGTTCCATTCAATCTTCCATAATTCCTTATCGCTAATGTTCATATTGAAGAACGTATTATACCAGAATGGTTTACGCGACTTCAATCTGGGAATTATATTTTGTAGAATGTATGAAATAATTGGAAATAAATTAGGAAAGACTTTGTTCCAAGAATTCAGAGCTGCAGTCTGTCTGCGAATATGGGGAAGGACAATGTTAGACAATACTGATAACCAATGAACCGGTGTAGATCTTATGGTGCCAGTAATTATTCTCATTGATTTACTCAATTGTGCATCAATTTTTTGTGGATGTGCACTATTAAACAAAACAGAGCAACAATATTCACCTGTAAAAAAGACTAAGGCTAGAGATGCTGTGCAAAGAGTGGAAGCTCAGCGCCCCAAGATGATCCTGCTAATTTCTTAAGAATATTATTCCTAGTTTTCAATTTTAGGCTCAGATCATCTAAACGAGCCTTGTAATTGAGAGATGAATGTAATTTAACTCCTAAGTACCTAGGATAGAAATTATGTTCGAAAGGAGAATCATCGAAAGTTACAGCTAATTTCCTATATTATTCATGATTATTCAGATGGAAACAAGATACCTCTGTTTTGTTGGGATTGGGACATAATCGCCACTCAATCAAAAAATTCTTTAAGATTTCCAAATCAGATGATAGTAGATATGTTTTCCAGCGTATGGAAATCCAAATGGTGATAAGCAATATAGAAGTATAAACAAATTTCTGAGATGATGTCGAGGGTAAATCACTGAGATATAAATTGAAAAGTAAAGGAGCTGGAACTGATCCTTGAGGAAGACCGTTTTTCAATGTGTTGAAATTGCTACTCTTATTGTCAACAAAATCATAAAACCTTCTATCAGATAGCATATTTTTTAATAATTTTACCATTTTGCCACACTTCTAATGGGTATAGAGTTTGAGGATTAATCCATGTTTCCACACAGTGTCATATGCCGAAGATAAATCAATGAAAGCAACTCCGATAATTGAAGCCTGATTCTATGAAAGTTCTAAGGCTGAGAATCTGATCTGATAATTCAACACTATACTACGAGGGCCATTCAGAAACTAACCTCAGATTGGTCACAGTGCGGGTAGTGGGGGGGAGTAGCGCGCCATCTGTGCATTCACGCGCTCAGCAGGTCAGTCGGCATCAAGCCGTAGTCGAGTGAACATCGTACCTGCGCTAGTTTAGTTTTTGTGGCAGTTTGAAATGTGTGCTGCAATTGAAAATCCCGCCAAATGTGAGGTGCGTGCTGTTATAAGGTTTTTTACTGCCAAAGGATACTCTGCAGCAGCTATTCATCGTGAGCTTTGTGCCGTGTACGGACCAAAATTTATGAGTGAAGGAGTTGTCCGTGAATGGGTACGTTTATTTAAAAGTGGACGAGAAAACGTTCATGATGAAGAGAGGAGTGGTAGACCATCATTGGTGACTGACGAACTCGTTCAGACAGTTGATGCAAAAGTTCGTGAAAATCGACGTTTCACAATGGCGGAGTTGTCTACTAATTTTCCACAGATTTCTAAGACTCTTTTGTACGAGATAGTGACAGCAAGATTGGGTTACCGTAAGTTCTGTGCACGATAAGTGCATCAATCGTTATGGAGACTATGTCGAAAAATAGTGCAAAGATGTAGTTGTAAGATGTATATGTTAAAATATTTTTACTTAACTTGGTGTATTTTTTTCAATTAACCGGAGGTTAGTTTCTGAACGGCCCTCGTACATCGTCCAATGAAATCGCTCAATTTTTGAAAACGGACCAATAGAAACAAACTGTATCTGAAAACACTCAACCTCACAGCGTTTCCACTTTTAGAAATTTGTTTTAATCAAATACCTAATTTGCATAGGAATATTAATACGTCCGGATAGCTTTGGCCGTTGGTGGAAGTAGCGGTCGTCATGGTTACGATAAACAAGCAGTTGTTAGCGATAACTTCAACAGCACATTTGGCAGTTCTGTCAGTTTATTTTCGTATTTTACCATAAAGTAGATAAAAATGAAACCTTTTGGAAATTGTAATATTACTTCAATTGAGGAAAGTGTGAAGAAAAGTGTGCCGCTTAATACAGTGAAGTCAAGATCCTACATTTGGAAACAATTTGAAGAATTCTGTGCTGCCCGGGAATACCTTGTGAATGAAAAAACAAGTTTGTCAGAGCTCAATGATATTATGCTAGACTGGGCTTTCAATATGAAGAAAAGAGATGGATCAGACTACAAGAAAAGTATCGTAAAAACTTTGAGGAATAATACTGCTAAACAGCTGCAGGAAAAATTCTATTCCGAATGGGGCGTTAGGTTCGATCTATTCACAGACGTGGCTTTTGAAAACGGCGCGGGATGCACGAAATGCCAAGAGGCGTATTTTGCAAGTGGACCCTGAGAAAAGAAAAGTTAGTGCCAAAGCGCTGTCTTTGGAGCAACACAAAAAGATGGTCAACTTATGTAAAGAAGATAATCCAGACGGTTTGAACAGAAAATTTTATTTTATTGCTGCATTGAAGCTTGCTTGGCGCGGAGGAGAGGGTTCATCATGCCTAATTTCGCATTTCCAATTCGAAATTGAAAACGATGGTAATCCCACGGGACGAATTGCCTACAATCCGATATTTTCTAAAACAAGACAAGGTGGTGCCCAAAAATGATATATTGAAGAAGATATTTGCCCGGTGAGGTTATATAAGCTACTTGTATCCAAAAGAACTGCAAACATAACCACTGAAAGACTATTCCTTACTCCACATAAGAATTGGAAATATGGTTCATGGTTCAAAAACTCCCCAGTCGGTCCCAATACGATAGCTAAATGGAAAAAGAATCGGCAGAACTCATTGGCATCAACACAACCAAGTCGAAGATAACCAACCACTCGCATCGAGCTACTGCTGTCAGCCAATAAGCCAAAGCAGGGATTGGCGAGGAACAGCTGATAAAGATAACAGGTCATTCTTCTGCAGCGTCAGTGAAACCGTATCTCCAACTGGACTAACAACATCACAAAAAAATAATCACAGCCATAAGGAATGAAAAAAATGTCCTTCAAGAAACAACATCAGTATCTACTTCATCATTCGAAAATAATGCTCGTAATGTGTATAATAATTGTACTATCAATAATTATTATTTTGAGAATAAAGATGAATAATTTGTTGTTATGCTTCTATCTGGTTATTTTTGAATAAAAAACTATTTTTTATTTAGTTTGATTTATATTGTTGAATGATCTTTCCAAATACCAGACGAGATTCGAATTTTTTTTGAGAACTCTCTGACGTTTTTTGAAAATTATACAAATTTCACTCAACAAAGTGATCCCGAAATACCACTAGCCTTCGGCTCGTGGTATTTTTAGGATAACTTTGTTTCGTGAAATTTAAACGCATAATTCCTAAAAAACAAGAGTGTTCTTAAAAAATTCTCACCTCTAGTGGTATTACCCTTGAAAAATTTCTTCTTTTCCTAAAGGCTCCCTGGAAATTTTGTAGAGCATTTTCTGTAGAAGATTCAATTCTAAAAAGAATTAACCTTTCTAATATCTTGAAAGGAACACTGAATGAACTGATGGATTGATAACTACTAGGATCATAAGGATTTTTTTCTCGTTTCAAAATACCTATTACTATTATTTTCGATACCTATGGTTCTTATTCCTCAAAGAAAATATTCTTCCTTTTATTCTTCTCGGCACTTTCTATCTAGAATAAGGACCGTAAGTTTTGAAATGGTACTTCAATCGAAAGTGTAGGACTTTTATAATATAATAAATATATTTAATTTAATTTTATTTTTGGATTGATAAGAATTTTTTTCCAATATATCACAACCAGACTCATATGGAGGCAATAAAGTTTCAGCAAAGCTTCAATATCTTTCCTACGTGATATTTCAGGACAGTTAATTCCCCATAGATCGAGAAACCGTACCAATATCTCCATTCCAGCGAAGATGAATAAGTAATATTATCATAATCGAATTCCATTTCCGGAATGAATAATAGCTTAACCTCTCTCACACCGCAGTTTCCACAACACCGAAGAACTCGCTGATCATGATTACATAGGGAAATAACTTGCACAGCAATGTTCACAGAATTAAAACTTATATTCAATTTTAATCAATCGGTGCTGAATCAGAGCTAACTGGTCTTATTGAAAAGTTAGTACGATGTTACAGAAAATTTCTCATTAAACTGAATAATTTTCCAGATTTCCCCCAGTTTACGGTCTTCGAGAGCTGCTTCACAGTTATATGTGAAAAGTATGGAGTTTGAAGAAGTTCATAATTTTAGATGAAATAGATTGAGAAAATTGCCTGAAGTAGGGAAAATATCCGGAAGAAGTTTGTGCTGGCTTCTTTGATTGTTTCACTTCTATAAATTTGCTTTCTGATGAGTTTCCTGAAGTTCCTGAAAGATTCCCCGAAGATTGGAAAGTTAGGTTGTAGGTACTTTGTTGCAACGTTAGGAGTTTTTTGCTTCGTATGATGGTAAAATTGAAAAAAGGTTTTTGTAGTTGCTTCATTTTTAATTATTGAATCTGTGTTTTTATGCTCGGCAACATTGGTTTTTTTTTAAATTTTGTGACTAAGAAGAGAAAGGGATATAATGAAAAATGTTATTTCCGAAATTCAGATTTTTGCTACGGTTCGAAAACGAAAAAAGATGAAGGGACGGCACTATCATTCTTAATTAGTTTCTTGAAGAAAAAAATTTCGCTTTTACTCTCCTCTAGTTCTTGACGTTGAAAATCTGTAGCTCAGAAATAATCAATTTTACCCACTTTTTATTTATTTTTCTTAATTTTCATAACTACTATATGATTTTTCATTTTGTTTTAGCCGATAGTATCATCGAACATAAATGAAGAATTATTTCAATGCTACGTAATTGATTTCTGATAATGGTAATATATTATGCCTTCACTCGTCGAGTGAAGCGTTCTCAGTAATATTTGTCCAAATTTGGTTTATTATAATAGGACTGTCCCAGAAATCAATTTCAAGCCGAAAACGGACGATGGGCCAAGTCATGATAGTTAACAGAAAAATATAAAAAAATGCTTGTCATGCACCCTTCGAATTATGACTATTAAAAAAATTAGAAAAATATGACACCCTGTGATGATCTTTCAAGTCCTGTGGACACAAATATTAACTTTTGTGAAACTTTTTTTTGTAATTATAACCATGAATAACCCTTCTTTAAAATACAATTCAAAATTCAACCATAACTGCCTCAATTTTAAATTAAATGTTGGATTTTTGGCCACCACTTAATTTAAAATAATTACATCACCCAACTTTAACCGACTGTACCGTAAAAAAAAATGTACTACACTATTTCGGCAAGTAACTTTAAAAGATTGTGCATTTAGTCAAGAATCCAAAATGGTATAATACTTGCTAGAGTACTTCTTAATTTAGGAAAACAAAATTTTTTTTTCTAAGTAAGCCGGATTTCATGACAATTTTATTTAATTAGATAAATTATTTGCAATACAGCCAAGGCGTTTTTAAGTCCACAATTTACAGGCACAAGTACATACCATTTCGACAATGTAAGTGAGACAGAGCCGCCATCTTGTCGTAAGAGTAATAACCATGGGTTAATAAGGAATTTGTTAGGTTTAATTACATTAAGAATTTACATCAAATGTTCAAACTGTTTGCCTTCAGCTGCAATGCAAGCTCTGCACCTCCTTAAAAATGACCGTGTAATAAGACGAGCGTATCTTCTCGAGTTAATGTTTTCAGCAGCTTCCGTAATTCCTTGTCGTAGCTCGTCTAAATCTTGAATGGGTTTAGAGTACACTTTTTCCTTTATCGTTCCCCAGTAAAAGAAATCTATGGGATTTAAATCGGGCGAGCGGGCAGGCCACGAAATTGTACCACCTCGCCCGATCCACCTATCGGGGTATTCTCGATCGAGAAACTCGCGTACCGTGCGCGCATAATGCGCTGGGCAGCCATCTTGTTGGTACCACATACTACCGTAAATGTTTAGTGGCACTTCTTCCAATAAATCTGGTAATTCGTTCTGTAATAATAATAATAATAATAAAATTGTCATGAAATCCGGTTTAATTAAAAAAAATTTGTTTTCCTAAATTAAGGAGTACTCTAGCAAGTATTATACCATTTTGGATTCTTGACTAAATGCATCATCTTTTAAAGTTACTTGCCGAAATAGTGTAGTACATTTTTTTTATGGTACAGTCGGTTAAAGTTGGGTGAAGTAATTTTAAATTTTATTTTAAATTAAGTGGTGGCCAAAATCCAACATTTAATTTAAAATTGAGACAGTTATGGTTTAATTTTGAATTGTATTTCAAAGAAGGGTTATCCATGGTTACATTAAAGAAAAAAGTTTCACGAAAAGTTAATATTTGTAGCCACAGGACTTGAAAGATCATCACAGGGTGTCAGTTTTTCTAATTTTTTTTTAATACTCATAATTCGAAGCGTGCATGACAAGTATTATTTTTTTACATTTTTCTGATAACTATCATGACTTGGCCCACCACCCATTTTCGGCTTGACGTTGATTTCTGGGACACCCTGTAATAAAACTTGCTCTGTTCTACCATTTGTTAGATGGTAATAGAGAATCTTTTTTGAAGTCTTTATGGAATTCCACGGCATAGATGATTAAAAAAAATTCAATGAATATGATAGAATCGACAAATCCAAACGTAACAACAACTAAGGGAGTTTTTTTGGCTGTACATTCGAACTGGAAAGAGGAATTTGTTACAAAACATACCTGCAGGTATTTGATTGGCGGCAGATTCATAATTGGCCTCTAAGATTTGCAATAAGTTTCGAAAGATGTTCTGCATCTAGTTGTTAATATGGTTTTGACGAGTGTGCACTCGAATGTCCCATAATTTTTATTAACTCTTGTTCATTAACTTATTTTTTAGCCAATCATGAAATCGCCGGTGATTCATAAGAAGGGTTTGTTATTTTGAACTTTTTCTGCTAATTTCAATATTATCCGCTTATGTCGTCCATTTCGGCATTGAATTAATTTCTACATGAGGACAATCATTAATCTGCTGCCAATCAAAATCATAACAGAAAACTAGGAATAATATTGTTCAGAAATTAGCTGGATCGTCTTGGGGTGCTGATGCTTCCACTCTTCGCACAGCATCTCTAGCCCTAGTTTTTTCTGCGTATTGTTGCTCTGTTTGGTTTATTAGTGCACATACACAAAAAATACATCCAAAGAGAATAATTACTGGCACCATAAGATCTACACTGGTTCATTAGTTACCAGTTTTGTCTAATATTGTCCCTCCCCATATTCGCAGACAGACTGCAGCTCTGAATTCTTGGAACAAATATCATTCTTTTCCCAATTTATTCCCAATTATTTCATATTTTCCACAAAATAGAATTCCCAGATTGAAGTCACGTAAAACATTATAGCATAATACGTTCTTCAATATGAACATAAGTGATAAAGAATTATGGAAGACTGAGTGGAACTCTTACGAAATGTTCAATAAGTATCTCGTTTCTGATCCTTCTGAAAAAGTTTTGATCTTCCAAGAAAAATTTGGACAGGTTTTAATCGTTTGAGAACAGGTCATGGTCGTACCAATAGCATGCTTTTTAGATGGAACTCAGTTCCTAGCGCAAGTTGTGAATGTGGAGAAGCAGAAGAAACAATACCTCATCTCATCAATAGTTGTCCCATATATAAATTTCAAGATAGTTTTAGGGCTATTCATGATGTTTCCGACTCTTTCTTAGAATGGGTTATAAATTTCAAACGAATATGATACGTATTTTTGTTATTCAGTTCTTTTTTCTGCTTTTGTCTTTTTATTTCCAGATTCAATGTGAGCAACTTGAAGAAGTCTCTGTCTCCATCAATAGAAGACCACTCTTGAAGAAAGAAGTCCCTAAAATATATTTCAGCTTATTTTTGTATTTTCACACTTAGACGAGGAGCCAGGGCCTTTTTTACTGGGGCTTTTTCCCTAGGCTTTTATGTCATACGCCGAATTGTATGACATCCCGTCACTAACCCCTGATCTATATGCTTTATTGTTTGCTTACTAAATATTGTCAGCCAAAAGTTCAAAAGAATTTATTTATATATAACAGAACAGAACCAGAAGTACCAAATCTTCCATCAGATGGGATTCCATCTGCTTGAAAGGAAAAACCCCAAATAATTAACTATAATAATTCTAACTTCTAATTCAAAAATTTATCAAGACATGTTCCAATCCATTATATCACAACACTGTTTGTCCCATGAATCGTTATTTTCTTGACTTTCTCAAATGTGACCATATTACTTTTAGACATATTTTCTCATGAAATAGTCATGTCGATTATATCTGAAGTCAGCGCATTTCTAAATTTTTTTTATGAAATTTTTTCTCTGCATTTCCCTGATATCGCAATCACTATAATTCTCCTCTCACCAGTTGATTAAAAAGACCCTCCAGTCGGGTGAAGTTGATTGGAGATAAAAGTAATATCATTAAGTTCCAGTGTCAGTGCAACTGAAGAGTTGGTCACGTTGCCATGCATCTTGGTAGTTTCAATTAAGGAGAAAATTAAGATTCCACTTCGGTCTCATTGCGACGTGATAACGCGTCTCTTCCATGGAAGCGGTGTCTTCCGTTGCTGACAACAAAGGTGTGAGACTTTCATTCGATGTTCTGCAATCTTGCATGTTCGTGGACTTTGACCTTGAACCCCATAAAATGGCCTTTATTGCGCGTTTAAGATTAAACCCAGAATACAAATTAGTTTTCTGCAAATCGTTCAAAGTTTAACAGATATCAATGGATTTAAAAGAAAATTAGAAGAGCACGACATAATATCATGAGAAACAAACATTGTGAAACAAAAAGAAACACTTTTATCTCTACCCTTTTCATCAATTCGGCCATGTTACAGAGTTATAAGCGATTTAAGATATCAAATTGGGCTAAGCCACCACTGGACTCCTTTCGAATTACAAAACATTCAGCTTTTGGTCTATGATAGTCCATAAAAGTCTGGAGACATACTTGTTTTGCACCCTTATTTCGGTTTAAAACCCCAAAGTGTGATATTTATGATGAAAACAAACATTTATTGCTCTTCGGAGAATGTTAACATCATTTCAGCTGCAAATCATACTGAATTACTTGCGGTTAGAGATTTTCCAGCGAAGTATTGGTGATAATATCAAAATTTCTTGAGCAGATACTCATATTTTACAACCTTTCGAATACTCTGAATTCCATGTTTGTTTCAATATCTTCAGATCATCAAATCAACACTATTGCTATGTCTTTTTTTGAAGCTGTAAATTCCAAAGTGTGCTTTTAATAATTCATAGAAAACAAATATCAAAGTTATGATATTCAAGAAGTTATCATTTTTTGAGGTCATGCAAAACTCCCGGAAAAGCTCCAGGTGGTTTTCAACATTTTTACCATCGAATATGATTTGACAGAACAAATTACATCATAACTTCGTGTAGTGATTTATGATCAACATATCTCGCTAATACCCAGCATTTAATAGCAGAAAAGCCGCTGCATCATCTATTAAATGTTGAGTCGAAATCACGATTCGGCATTTTCTCAAGTCTGATATCACGTTGGGACCATCCATAATATCGGAAAGAAAGATTAATGGCAGAGTTATTGAAATGAATACGTATTAAGTTTTAATATAATGGGTAAAGGGGCGAAAACTTAAATTTTACGGCACCGCGTTTAGCGAATGGCTGAAAGCGGAAATCGCCGCTAACAGCCACCTTATACATAATCGAACTTCCGTAATGCCTTCTGTGCGGGGGCCCCGATGTTCATAAGTTGTTCGAGAGTTCCGATACTGTTGGAAACAGATCCTCCATTTTCTTCAAGAAAGACAAAGAGCTTTTGTTCAGATTGTGATTCATCGTTATACAGGACATAAACTGGAAAAGTTTCGTTGAAAATTTCCCGTAGTGCCATCTAGTTGTGAAGAGAAGAGCTAAAATATGTGCGCCATTTTGATTTTTCATCATTCATATTGTAAAAGTCCGGTCCTCGCTAAACGGCGGCCTATGTTTCGTCAAATAATCAGACCAGTCATAAATTAATCGATCGACGTCGTCGACCGTATCATAACAATCTGGCAGTAATAAGGATCATAATTGTCATATAAAAGGACAGGATTAAAGGGTGACGCATGAAGGATTCTAGAATTATCCAGAGTAAAATATCAATAAAAGGATCAAGAAATAATAATCCGCATACACAGTGTGCGTCAAAATTATATACAGGGTGGCCATTTGAAAACGAAACAGACGAGATTATAGACGAAATAAGTTTTTTCGATAGAAATGCTCGGACAGGTCGATTTCTCTTTCGAGGGGGACAACTTAAGATGTAGGTTACGGACGCATAGCGCTTCAACCCTTGCTGCTACAACCCCCACCCCCAATTTTTGAATAGGGAAGATGGGGTGAGTGATACCTCAATTCAAAGGTATTTTTATACTGATTGCAGCACAGTAATTGTTTTTTCATTTTATGCATTAGTTCTCGAAATATTCATGCGTTAGTTAATTTTATCTCTTAAATTAATTTTTTGCGAATAATTGACATTTCGTGCTTCCAAAACACCAAAATTTGTTATGAACGTTATGAAGAGCTTAAAAAAGATCGTTAATGAGGGTATTATGGTTGCTACCTATCACGCACTGTTCCTGTAGGATATCCCACGGGGTAATAATTTGGGGCGACAGTCCGCATTGTGGCGAGATCTTCTTAAAAAAAAAGGGCAATAAGGATTATGGCAGGTATTGGGAATCGAACCTCCTGCAGAGATTATTTCAAATGATTTAAAATACTCACATTTTATTCGGAGTATATTTACACCTGCAGTACGTATGTGCACGAGAATAAATGTGAATATCGTACTCGGGGTAATTGTCATTTAAACTCGTATTCTACACGAAATCGAGATGAATTGGATGTACCGTACCAGAAATTAGATCTTACCAGGAAGGGTTTCAACTACTGGGGAATTAAATTCTATAAGCGTCTACCGGACCGTGTTAAGAGTGGCAGGAATTTTAAGAGTTCTCTCCATGAATTTTTGGTGGAAAAGTCCATTTATAGTTTTGATGAGTTTCTAAATTGAATGATATTCTTAATTTTGAGAGGATCTAAGGCCAAGTTATAAGAGAAACACATTCAACAAAAAGGCCGACGTTTCGATTTATTTAAAATCTTTATCAAGGCACTGGAAAAAACGATACATTTTAAAATACAGTGACAAATTTCAAAAAGATTAAAATGACTAAACATATAAAAACAAATATAAAGAATACAAATATCATACAAGACAGTAAGTTACCCACATTGTAGGGTGGCTTCTCTTGTTATTAAAGAAAAAATATCATTAGATATTTTGTAAATCAATTGAATGGATGAAACGTAGTATGTCATGATACAGCTCGCTATACACTGGTTAAGAACAAATGTTAAAATTTAAAATTTACCAACATGCAAATAAAAAGATGCAGAGGATGAGTCATGAATAATATGTGGGTATGAAAACAACAAAAGTCTGTAATAATGAAATCATTTGATTTATATCATATGTAGATTCCTAATTTTATTAATAATGTTGAAATAGGAAGTATTTAGATTCTCGATGTCCGTTCGTTTATTAATAGAATTGTCATCCTTTTTAATTGCCAACATTTCTCCAAATAATCTTTTTTTAATATTATCTTGTTGTCCAAGTATGCTAACTTTTTCAAAATCAAAAGAGTGAAGCTCTTTGAAGGAGTGTTCTGCCAGAGCGGTGTTGTTTTCTTTTACCTTGGCTGGGTTATGAATATTGACACAGTCTCTTTTTGTGCTCTGTTATTCGTGTTTTTAAATATCTCCCAGTCTGCCCTATGTATACTTTATTACAATCTTTGCACGGAATCTTATAAATTACATTGGATCTCCATTGTGAGGACGTCTTGGATTTTAAATAAGTGTAGAATTATTTTTATTGTGTTATAGGGTTTATAGGCTATATTAATGGTTTCAGTATTTAATAATTTACCTATCTTTTCTGATATGCCAGAAACATATGGAATTTTGAAAAACCTAGGTCTGATTGTATCCTGTGTTATTATTTCTGGGTGTTGTTGATTTTTATTAAGAACTCCGGTAACAAGTGCTAAAGGGTAATTATTTTTGGTTAGAAATGTTTTAATTTTTTCATTATTATGAAATTATTATGAAATTCTGGACTAGCCAGTTTCAAAGCTCGATATTTCAAATTTTTGATGAGATTAATTTTATGTATAAAAGGGCGGTGGGAGTTAAAATTAAAAAATCTTTCCGAAAAGGTTGGTTTTTGATACCAATCAGTTTTTAGTGCAGTGCCTGTTCTTATAACTAGTACATCCAAGAATGACAACCCATTATCTTTCTCTACTTCAACCGTGAATTGAAGGCGTGGGTGGAAGGAATTAAAAGAGTTTAAAATTGTGTCAACGTGTCCTTTCGGTATTGATGTGAAAATGTCATCCACAAACCTTTTGAAAACTGGTACTTCAAAGGGCAGGCGAGAAAGGGCAATACTCTGTAACTCAGACAAAACTATATCCGAGACAATTGGAGCCAAGCAATTGCCCATGCCCAAACCGAAAGTTTGCCGAAAGTACTCATTATTATGGCTGAAATAACTACTATTAACCGAAAATTCAAACAACATCAAGAACTGATCCATAGATAGTTTAGTATGTGGTTCCACTCGCGGCCAATACTTTCTGATTAATTCAATTGCAAGTTCTGTAGGTAAATTTGTAAAAAGTGAGGTAGCGTCAAGGGATATAAGGATATAATTATGTGGTAAAGTAATACCATTTAAGTCCTCAACAAATTGAAAGGAGTCCTTAACATGTCTATCATCTCTCTCAAAAATGTGAGAGAGCAATTTGGCCAAAAACCTACTCAAAAAGGAGATCCAACAAAACTAACAATTGGGCGCAAGGGACAATCTTCCTTATGAACTTTGGGCAAGAAATAAATTCTTGGGCATACGCCATTATTGGATTTCAGGAATTTAAGTTCTGTTTCATCAATCCTATGTTGTTTATATAATGAAGAAACTAATTTATTGAGTTAATTCTGTATATTAATAGTTGGATCCTTAGTTAGTTTAGTGTAAGTATTGCGGTCATTAAGTAAAATATCAGCTTTAGTTTCATACATCTCTGTTGTCATAGCAACTGTAATGTTGCCTTTATCTGCCTTTATAACAACTATGTCCCTGTGTGATTTTAAAAACTGATGTGTTTCCTTCATACATTTGAGAACAAACCGATTTAAATAAATCGAAACGTCGGCCTTTTTGTTGAATGTGTTTCTCTTATAACTTGGCCTTAGATCCTCTCAAAATTAAGAATATCATCATACAGTTAGGTCGTCAAACTCAATTAATAATCTAAATTGAATGATTTCTTAATGTCATGTATTTTTGTATTTGCCTATATGCGCTACATTTATGTGATCTTTGTACCTCTATATGTGTGTGTAGAAATGTATATGTGTATATATTATATTTGCAAATTTTATTTTTTTATACATACCTTGCGAAATAAATGATTTGATTTGATTGTGAACTCAATGATATTTCTGTCAGTTACTAGATTATTTTTGCAACCCGCTATATACTGAAAAGTTTAATGTTGGCCTAACAAGTTTATTTGACTGGCAAAACAAAAAACCGCCGACTTTAAAGCGTAAAACTTCTGTAACTTTTAAACGGCTCAATCGATTTTCATCAAACATGTCTAAGAACACTCTCCCGTAAAACACCTGTAATACAAAAAAAAAAACTAAATTGAAATCGGTTCATTAGTTCGGGTGCTATGATGCCACAGACAGACAGACCACGGAATCACGTAGTTCCATACAAACGTTGACACCCTTTTTGACCCCCTTAAGGGTACAATTTTGATAAATATTTTATGCTGAATGTTAAACCGGACTTCAGACTACACAATTCAAGGAGATTCATGCAAAAGTGCCCAGTAGTTTTTGCGTGATGTTCATTCAAACAAACGGACTGACAGACAGACAGACAGACAAACAAGAAATTAAAAAAAATCTAATTCTACTCAGTTACTCATCTTTAGCCATCCTAGCGAAATTTTTTTCGAATATCTTTAATGTACAGACTATTTTAGGTTTACGATTTCATTATAGTATAGATTGTGTACACAATTATAAAAAAAAATCTGTAAAAAAAAAATTTGCTAAATTTGCCGCCCCTCTAAATCTGCCGCCCTAGGCACCGGCCTACTTGGCCTATTGGTAAATCCGCCACTGGACTAATTAAAAAAAAATTCTTAAAAATATCTGTAATAGAAAAGATATAGATACCTTATCAAGAAGGTACTACAAGACCTACTACCTCATTAAAAAAATGCAATAAAAATCCTTCATAACGGCATAAAACTTTGGTAAAAATGAAACAAAAATTGAACTGCTTCAGGATTTTGTTGTCAAATATTTTTCTTCTAAGAAAATCAATTTTTTTCCAAAATTTGGAAGCGCTCTGTATAACTAGGCGCCTGGAAAGACGGGGACAGTGTCTTTCGGAGGGAGATCCGGACACGCATTCAGTGAAAATTTTTAAGTAATAAATATGTGATTATAAATTTTCTATATAGATAATATAATATTTTAAGTGGTGTAAATAAATCAGTTACCTTGATGAAACACAATAAAAAATTCAGTCAAAACATCGGAAACTGACTACGAAATAAATGGAAAGTAGAGATTAAATTTCTCACAAAGGGAGGTTAAGCAACTGAAATTCATAATGAGATGGTGTTCTTTAAATCTGTTCCTACAGATTACCAATACAAGTCTTCTGATCGATGTGGGAGCGTGGCTAAGCGACTGATGATCTCGGTTTATGGCGTTTTATCCCTTTTCGACCTCAATTCATTTCCGCCAATAAGAATTCTGCTTGTTGGGTATATTCCTTTTGAATATTTCAGAGCTTATTTATTCGAAAATACCCCATTTCATTTGCAATTATAATTGAACTTTTTCTATTATTCTTTTCATAAAATATTGCAATTCTATTTATAATTTATATATTATATATTGAATTTTTGAACAGTGATGAATTTCCTACAACTATATCACTAGTTTAGGCGACCGGAACTTTTGTCGAAATGTTTCAAAATGCGGAACAATGTAGAAATGACCGCAGTGTTTTCGATCAAACCCCGTATGCCTCATACCCAGACACGTAATCTGAGATCTCCTTTGACTACGAAATACCGCAAACTAACAACGAGCAACACAACTTTGTAGATACTTTCCTCGACTCTGAATAAGGCCATTCCAACTCTCATTTCCCTCAATTCCGAACATTCAGTCCCTCTCTGAATTCCTGCCATAACTGCCATAAAGGGGGGCATAAAGATGGAACGATAAGTTATATTACGCTGATATTGAGATATGGCTGGAGTGCATTTCAGACGTTTCAGTGGTAACAGGATGCCGTCCGAGCATTAGACAAGATATCACGTTTTAAGCCGAACTGTGAAGGAATCTTAATTACCTTCTTAATTGAATCCATGAGAGACGTGAGAAAATGATTAAAAAAAAGATCGTTTCCGATTAGGAACAATCTACGGTCTCGAACTTATGCCGGATTTGGGGGATTTTCGCCGAATGCCCGCCGAGCTTGAGAAAGTTCTGCCGATGGCTTTCGACGTCGATTTTCGAAGTGGAAACTTCTCAGGTATGAAATTAATGTTTTTTTCATTCAGTGGAGGATTGACCGAGGGAATTCGATCGAGTTTGAGTTGGATTCTTTTTTGGATTAACAGCCATGATCGGGGTTTACTTTGAATTTTATTGAGCGAACTCTTTTGAGAAAATTGAGGAACAGTTGACGAAGAAAATATATATGAAAAAGCAATATTGATGAGATAATGAGAATTTATTCAGGTCAGTTGAATACTCTAATTATAACAACCTCAAGCTGAGCACTTGGAAGGTCATCTCACTGTTCGTTTATCAGGAGACTCAAGTCAGTTCTGATCATAATCTACTTAAAGTTAGAGATCAATAGATCAATTAGTTGAAGCTCGAACAAAGAAATTCTATGATCACCTCAGAAAACTATTTACTGATTCCATAACTGAAGCAGAGATACCAAGTGAAATGAAAATATCAGCTACACACAAGAAAGGCAGCAAAGATCTTTCCAAAAATACACATAAATCTCTGTAACTAGTATCGGGTTTTCGAATAGGGACTTGACAACTTTGAATGTAATTTGTGAACGCACCCATAGACCAATCATCGGACTGTCAACGTCAATTTATTCTGTAAAGTGAACATTTTCATGAACAACGTTTGCAAGTTATAAAAATTTACTACCGAAATTCGTAGTCGGTGACCGCAACTTTAAGAGCCTTAATTTCAATTTTCGCGCCCTAGTAGACAGGCAATCACAAGTTTGGCGCAAAAATTTGAGTCTACATATTCGATGTCGGATGTTGTTGTGCCAGTGAGACAAAGAACTAGTCGCAGTAACGAAAACATCGCTGCCGTTCGGGCCTCCGTAGCCGACGACCCAAATCAGTCAATTCCACGGCGTTCTCAAGAGTTGGGCTCCCGTTAGACCACTCTATGGGAATTTTGTGTAAGGATCTTGGTTTACACCCGTACAAGATCAAGCTGACTTAAGAATTGAAGCGACGTACGTTCTCCTATTGGGCTCTGGAAAAGCTGCGCCACAATCATGATTTTCATTGAAAAAACATCTTCAGCGATGAAGCTCATTTTTGGCTTTGCCAATAAGCAAAATATGCGTTATTGGACAGGCAGCAATCCACACGTGATTCGCGAGACTCAATTGCATCCCCAAAAAATTCACGCCGGCGGAATCATTTGGGCTGTATTTTTTCGTTGATGCCAACAATTGTCATGTTACGGTCAATGGCGATCGCTATCGCGCCATGATAACGAATTTTTTTGGCCCCAATTGCAAGGTATGGACTTGGCCAACATGTGGTTTCAACAGGACGGTGCCTCTAGCCACGCAGCATACGTAACAATCGGTTTATTGAAGCAGACATTTGGTGAGCGTGTAATTTCGAGAAACGGCCCCGTCGATTGGCAAGCCGACGACATTGCAAGAGCTCAGAGACAATATTGAACGCGAAATAGCTGCCGTTTCGACTGAAATGTGTGGCCGAGTCATCGAAAATTGGGTCCAGAGAATTGACCGCTGGAAACGGGCCCGTGGTGGCCATATGAACGAAGTCGAGTTCCATTCATAAATGTTATGTTTGTACTTCAAGCCAATAATCAGGGCTATTCACTAACTCAAGTTGCTTTCGCCGTGGCTATCCAAAGCAACTCGTATAACAACTTTCGATAGCCACTGCTACCCTTTTTTGGTATTCTCTAACTAACCATAAACAACTGTTGTTATCATAACAACTTTTTGTGAAGAGAGTCATGGCAACACCGCAAAATAGTTCAAATGTCCGTTTTCTCTATTCAACCATAGACAAATGATATGGATTTGTCTGTGGAATAAGCACATACATAACCTTCAAAATCACGAAAAATTACCGTTAAAGAAAGTTGGGAAAAGATTTCAATTATTTTCGATGAATCTGTACTGTAACTATGGAAGAAGGATGAGGTTATATAAAAGACAATTTTTGGTATTTTTAATTTAACATCTCTTATTTTGGACACAACAGGTTTAAAAAGGCAAGCAATGAAGATATCAATTTATGACGAATTTCCTGTGATAACATAAAGTGATGATGAAAGTAAAACTATCACCAGCTGAATCAGTAAAAGTTGGAGAACTGTGAATGCAACTCACAAAAGAGTTGAATAATATGAAGACAGCGTTAAGCCTTTGCAGCAATGGCGCATTTACCCTACAATACTCTATATTAATACCTTTGTAATTCCAAATTCATTAAAAAGTTCATTTGCACTAAAAATGTCATTCTTATTTGATTAAAACTTCTAATTGTTCACATGAATGAAAAAAAAAACAATAAACAAACAGTAGCCGACAAGAGTGGTTATCGATAGCTACACCTATAAAGCAGTTGCCAATAAACTACTAGGGATAGTCACTAGTCGTTATGCATAGTAACTTTCATAACCACTTTCTTGAATAGTGAATACCGATTTCGCGCTTAGCAACTGACCTTGAAGATGACCACGATTTTCGGTGGCTATTCATAGCAACTTGAGTTAGTGAATAGCCCTGAATAGAGTTTTTGAAATATCTCACATGGTCTGTGTTTTATTTAGATTCAAAGTTGTCAAGTCCTTATTGGAAATCCCTTATGTCAGCAGAATGTATTGAAAGTCTCGAGAAATAAAATACATCAGAGTAAGACGATCCACAGTTTACCATTCATATTCAAAATGAAAGTTATTGAGAAGATAATAGTAGCCAATCAAAAAGTGTAATGTGGGCTTACAAAAGCAGCGACTAGATGAATAAAACTTCAGCTCCATTGTTGACTTGAAAGGTCTAAGGTGAACATCGTATTTCTTGATTAGTAGAAAAAGCATTTGATATAACAATTCATCGTGGTTCCTTAGGAACGAATTTAAGAATTCATGATTTCCCAAAGCACCGTTTCGTTCAAGAAAATTAATGATTCAACTCCAGGAATACGACACACTAACTTATGAAATATATAAGACATAAGGGAAGAAAAATCGAAAATGTAATGAAATGTGAAGGAGATTCTTCATTCAGTTTCAAACTTCCTCACCGTTCTTTCTTTTATTACTTCCTTTTCCCACATCGTATAGCACTTTATTGTTATATTCTATTTATTTCTTTATTAGGCGACCTCCGTCTGAGTTTCTTAATAAATTTCAGTACGGAAAATTGCGTTTATGGTGGCGCTTGGATGTGGCATTGAAGGAAATTGCTTGAACTAAATTTTATGCTTAATAATTTTTACACGCCTCTAGAATTTGTTTCTCGTGTCAGTCGGGGATATTTTTGACTTTTTACGAACACTTCTAGTCCCAATCCCATACATTTCAAATAAAAAATCATCTGCATAAGCAGAATTATTTTCATGACAAGATGACTGAGGTTGAATTGTATGAAAAACAAAAACAAATTACCTTGATTATTTTTCCGACCCAAATATCGACCAATATAATTGCACCATTCGACGTCACGTGGTACAACCTACATGGTATTATACTGATAATTTTTTGAAAATTTTCTCTGGTAGTTGCTATATATAAACAAAACATGATCCAGTCAAATTAAGCACACGTCAAACTGACAGGTTGAATTGAATTGTGAAAATTGGAGATTTTGCATGAAAATGAGTCGATTTGGAGTTTGTTCTCTGTCCACCATCGATAAAAAAGTCAAAGGAAATGTTCCCATTAATACGGAGAAGGCAAAAAAAAATAGTTTGGAACCAATTTACTACTTTTTGTACTGAGAGGGAATACACATTGAGTGCTGAAACGAGTGAAGCGCAATTGGCAAACATTATGAAAGATTACGCTTACAATATGAAGAAAATGGATGGAGAAGACTATAAGGAAGGTACAATAAAAACAATGTGGAATCAGACTGCCAAATTACTTCAAGAAAAGTATTTGAACGATTTCGACATCAAAATCAACCCTTTTTTGGATGCTGCGTTCAAGACAGCTCGAGGAGCTCGTGATGCCAAGCGTAAGGCTTTACAATCTATTCCAGAAAAACGGAGGGCAAGTGCAGCAGCGTTGGAGAAAAAAGATTGGGATGCAATGACCACTGTTTGGGACGAGGAAACTCCTGATGGCCTCCAGAAAAAATTATTCATGATAATATCAGTGGAATTGGCTTGGAGAGGTGGTGAGGGCAGCATGGCGTCAAGACATCACTTCAAGGCAGAACAGCGAAATGACGGGGAAACAACTGGGAGAATTGAATACAATCCAATTTTCAGCAAGACCACACAAGGTGGTGATAAAAATTATCAGACAGCAAGTGGCTGGTGGAGAAACGGGAAATCCCTGACAAGTGCCCAGTGAGACTGTTCCAGAAATTGAGAGAAAAGAGAGATGTCAATATCAAGAGCGACAGACTATTCCTGACCCAAAATCCATTCTGGAATAAAGTTCCAGGCGCTAGGTGGTACAAGGATTCCCCAGTAGGCCAAAACACGATTTCAAAGTGGGTTAAGGAGTCAGCACAAAAAGCTGGGCTTGACCTTGGTAACAAAAAAATCACCAATCACTCCAGTCGTGCAACAGCCGACTCCAATCTAGCGAAAAAATCGTCAAGTTTTTCAGGAAAAATCACTCGCGCTTCGCGCCCGTGATTTTTTAACCTGAAAAACTTGACTCCTTCATTTGTTTGCAACGAACCTATCGGTAAATACCCGATAATTTTGAAGCTCTTGTGGTATTATAAGTGAAAATTCTTAAGTGACATCAAACTGTAAGAGCCGTGTTCGAAAAACCATTGTTTTATTAAATTGTTATAATCAACTTCCCGTAACTAATTTTAATCCAATGATGTAAAAGATAATTTTCTTCTGCATCAAAGATTAAGATGGGAACAAATGCATTTCAGTAAGTATCAATTCCATATGATAAACCTCTCTTTATTCAATAATATTTGGAACATGTGCCTTTTTTGGCGCTCTTGTTCACCCGAACAGAGTTCCTATCATTTTGCCCAAATGTCTGTAATTTTGGAATATCGAGCCGAAAATGGTCTCAATCGATTGGGTTCGACTTCCTGATGAAGAATCCGTGGCGAAAGTCAAGTCTGTCCGGCCGGCCGTATCCTCTCTAGCATCCAAAAGGGATGAGCTAGAGTTTTCATATTTTAGAATAGGTTAATTGTCCAAATATCTCGGCCAAGTTCGTTATTGGGCCGAATCCGTTGGAAGGTTTAGTAGTTATGAGCTTCTGAAATTTTGTTTCCTCAATAACTACTAGAATATCCATCCTATCAAGTTGATAGTTGAAATATTGTTGAGGGAGGCCGCAACAAAACGGCTTGTGAAATTTCACAGAAATCGTCACGCTAGAAAATTTTTAAAAAATTCCCAAAAAAAAATTTTTCAATACTTACTATCTCATAAGATATTTGTCGGATTTCAATATAAATTCGTGAATATATTGAGGTGATCGATATCTTCCTTATCCTCAAATTTCATCGTCGTAGCTCTTTTCCATCTGAAGATATGATGATTTTTTTCATTTACTCAAGAGAAAAAAAAATGACATGAAGTCTCGATGATTTTCTTTGAACGATGGCCATCACAGATCGATATTCGAATGACAAATGCCGGGCTCATCAATCAGTGTCAGTTGGCGTAATATTAATGAAAATTTTTCATAACGGGAAATCATAGAGATAGAATTCAATCTCGGTAGCTGAAATAATATACGTTGTCAAAATTCAGAAAAGCACCGACGTAAGTTTTTAGGGGAAGGGAATTATAGCTTCGAACAAAACTTGGGGAAATTTATGAGTAGTTATTCTTAATTTGAGATATAGGTTTGTTCATTCATTAGGCGTTCATATTTGCATCACATTGTCCCATAGTACGAGAAAAGACCATTGTTCACCTGATCAGAGTGCTTATAGATTTGTTATGGTTTGAATATTTACTCGCAAGATGCTCAACAAGAGCGCCAAAGCAATCTGACCTCACGTCAGTGCTTTCTTAATTTTATCTGATGATAATCTACTCATTTTTCTTGATATTAGTTTTTGAAATAAGTCCTTACATTTCTGGATAATAATTTTTACAAGAATATGAGAGTCTATGACGTCATGTCAGGACATTCGCGCTTGTCCTCTGAAAAACCAACATTTTCAGTCATTAAATGTAAACGTGTACAAAATTGCACCCCTGACATATCTGCTAACTGGTTGACTGACATCAGTAGAATGATAAATTCAAAATTCTGGGGCATTAAGTTGTATTCTCGCCCAGATCACTATTATCGCCAAAAAATAGCGGCCTTGTGAGCTGCAAGGCGCGCAGCTTCGCTACGTTGAATTGCTGCGTTCCCCCGGGCTCAATAGCTCTTACATTTATTTCAGTTAATTTAATAAATATAAACAGAAGTTAGCTGCTTCCACCTCAATAACAAACTTGCCAGAGAAGACATACGATTTAATGGGACCAAACTAACACACAACAAAACACCGAAATATCTGGGAGTGACTCTGGATAGGACACTATCATTTAAAAAACACCCAACTGAAACCGCAGAGAAGCTGAAAACCAGAAACAACATAATCCAGAAGCTATGTGGTACCACTTGGGAGCATCAGCTTCCACACTACGCTGCTCCGCTCTGGGACTTGTTTTCTCGATGGCTGAATACTGTGCCCCAGTTTGGATTAAGAGTCTTCACGTTAAGAAGGTCGACGCCCAACTGAATAATACCATGAGGATGATCGCTGGCGTAATTAAGTCGACCCCCACACAGTAGCACTCAGTATTGAGCCATATCCAACACCCAAGGGTACGACGGTTAGATATCCTTACACGAATGTACAAAAAGATAATGGAGAATAGAATTCTGTCAATACACCAATATATTGAAGAGGCCACCCACAACCGTCTCCGCTTCAGAAATACATCGATTAAGACGGCAAATGCATACAAGAGGAATTCAACCTGGCCAATGCATGGACTCAAGAAGGCAACAAAATGCACCGCATTACCCAAAAACCCCAGGGTTTGACCTACCACGCAGAACATATAGAATCAGAACGAAACATGGCAGATGCGCATACTTTCTGCACAAATGGGGCAAACATCCTTCACCATACTGCGACTGCGGAGAATATCACAGAGGAATGTCTCAAAAGATCCTACAACGGTGGTCCTGAAGACTTTCTGTTAGCAACCGCCGAGTCGATAGAATATATTAACCGACTTGACATTTGTTTATGAAATCCAAAAGTTTGTTCTATTGGCTTATATAAGTGAATTAGATTTTAAGTTAACTATGTCTGAGTCGCTATACGATGAAAAAACGAATTAAAAGTATATTTCGTCACTCATTAATAAATCAAAAGGTGATTCAAATGCAATTCTGACAAGTGTTTGTCATCAAGTGGAGGTCGAAAAAATTTATGTTCACAAGAGCGCAATTCTTGGAAAATATCCATCAATTCATATAATCATCAAGAATCATCAAGAATTCCTGATATCCGAATATATTGCTGGTGTCATTTGAATTTATGTTTACATTATATGATTGAGATGGGAATTTAATACTAAACCAACTGACCTTCACTGAGTTTTTTCAGTAAATGAGTTAGTTCTTTACTTTAAATTGCTTCCATAAAATAGAGACGATATGTGGTTAGAATTACTGAGGTGTTTTGCATTTTTATTATGTTTGTTCAATGTAATGAGCTTTGAAGTGAATATAAGCGAGGATTTGTTCGTTTTCATTCCATCAATATCCAATAGCTGATTTCAGAGGCATACTTGTATGTATTTTCTTGATGGAATATGGAAGTGCCAAACAAATTTGAACATGTTCCGTCATTTTGACGCGCACTGTGTATTATCAGCATGAAATGTAGAGAGAAATCACTATTTACTCGTAAGTTAGTAATTCTGAACCATAATTGGCGAAAATGATTTATTTTACTTATAGAACCAGACACAGAAGAATAAAATCGGCTCGAACTATAGGAATTTTTAATTATAATAATGAAATTGAAAAGAGCCAATAGATTAGTTATCAATAAAGACCAATTATCAGCGTTTCGAAAAGGTAGGCAGTCAATAATCTGTTCACGAATTAAAAGTGGCATTTACTAGCATTTGCTATTTTACTTTTTTATTTTCTGTGAAAATTTATTACCATTTTACCTTTTTAAAAGTTCATTTAACAAAGAAGGTTTTGCACATATTTGTACAACAGTGTATATATTTTTTTTCGAATTATGCGAAATTAATAGAGAAAATCAATTGATGCTTCTTCATTTTGGAGAATATCAATTAGATTCTTGGCGAATAATTTTTTTTTCAAATAATCCCCATTGCATCAGCTTTCGGAAATGTTTTTCATTTTTGTTCAGTGTTGAGTATTTTCAGCAAAAATAATTCGTTTCGTAGGTGTGTCGGAAAAAATTCGAAAACTCGAAATATCATTATATCTTTATAACCATAGAATTTCATATCATAATTCACTAGATTCAATCCAGAAGCATAGCTTAACCACAATTTGATAGTTGGGTAAAATCGATAGTTTACAAATTGTGGTTAGGAACAAAGTTACTTGGGAATTTGTAATTAACGATGTTGATTATACATTCCGCAACTCAGAAGCTGAATTCTTAGCAAATATGAGGAAGTTTCACCTCAACACAATAGGTGATATATTCAATTCAATATTCTATTATCAATACTATGTTTTATTATAATGAAGAAGCCACGAATTTTATTTATAACTCAATTGATTGAGGTTTTTCGTCTATCACAATTTTCTTACAGATAGAATAATTCCAATCATTTCCATCCATTCCAAATATTTTATTAGGTTGCTGTCAAAACTATCAAATATTCCACGTATCACTTCACAGTTGATTTTTTATGATTTTAGTTTTATTTCTGTTCAGCACGTACTCTGCAAATTATGTGGTAACATAAAGGAAATTTAAACGAATTTAAAAATTCTGTGAGAGAGTTGTCATCCTGATTTGTGGCTGTACCAAATGATTTAGGAGTGTACAAAGCTCTCGGAAGGAAATTCTGAATTGCCACATAGAGGTCATCGACATCTTTGTGTTTTGCCACCAATATCGTTTGGTAACTCAGCTTCTCATGTTTATTATATTGTCGTATATTGTGCTGAAAAACACTCTTAATAACACTATTTTTGGCGAAGTTGCAAAGTGGTGTGTCTTTAGTTTGCATGTTTAGTGATGAATTCAAGACCGAAAACGCAGAATATTCAATGCATGTCAGAAAAACTGAAGAAAACATCCAAAAAGTAAAAGAACCCTATTATAATAATAGTAACAACTTATGTTTCACACAGTTCAAACAGTTACTGGGCATATCTGGGTTAATGATGGAAAAGATATACTTTCATTGGCTGCATTATCTAGGGGAATACTAAAACTCAAGTGATGAACATAGACGAAGAAAATGTTGAAGCATGAACTGAGGTCAATTTCATTAAATTTAGATATGAACGTTTTTTTCATTTTCCTGTGAAGTAATTTGAACTCTGTTTTATCTGAAAGATGCGAACCAGAAATATCCGATTAGGATGTTGATTTTCCTCCTCTCAGTTTGTAATATCTCAGCATAAAATAAATCCTAGAGAAAAACTGACGAGTCAGAGTGCAAGATAAACACCCAGATATAAAACGCTGCATATTCCCAGAAATATGCTGCAGGCCGTAACAGAACCAACCATCCCCCAATTCCATGAATAAGCAAGTAGGCAGAGAATAGAAAATACGAGTTGATGCAATTCTATTCCGAGAAATCTGTCAATGACATTTTACATTTCGAGCTGATTTTCAATAAGAAGTGTAGATATTCCAGAAATTCCCTAAGGGATTCCACATGCGGGTGAATCTCCATCTGACATTCTGCTCTTGAGAAATTGCTAGATTGAGTGCTTCCCTCCAACGTTCCTCTCTTTCATTCTGGATGCTCACAGACGATTCCTAATAATCGAAGATGCATCCTACTTGGATTCAAAGGATGAAATTGGTGCCGTTTTCCTTGGCTGGCTCCATTGGAAACATACAATTGGCCCTTGGGATCGGAAAATTCAGAGAATTCAGGTTTCGCTATAGAAACTCGAATGGATTGAGGATAAGAAGCTGATGAAAGGGTCTTTATTTTCAATTCAATCGGGTCAAATTAGTTACATCTACTTCTTGTATAAGAAGTTTCAGGCTCAGATCATCTAAATGAGCCTTATTATTGAGAGATGAATATAATTTAATTCCTAAGTCTTTAGGATAGGAATTATTCTCCTATCGAACATAATTTCTATCCTAAATACTTAGGAGTTAAAATAGATTCATCTCTTAATTACAAAGCTTATTTAGATGATCCGAGCCTAAAACTGAGAACTAGGAATAATATTCTTCAGACATTAGCTGGATCATCTTGGGGTGCTGATGATTTCACTCTTTGCCAGCATCTCTAGCCTTAGTCTTTTCTGCAGCGGAGTATTGTTTCTCTGTTTGGTTTAATAGTACACAAACACAAAAAATCGACGCACAATCGAATGCAGCCATGAGATTAATTACTGGCACCATAAGATCTACATCGGTTCATTGGTTACCAGTTTAGTCTAACAACGTCCCTCCCCACATTCGCAGACAGACTGCAGCTCTCATTCTTGGAGGAAATGACATTATTTTCCTAATTTATTTTCAATTATCTCATACATTCAACAAAATAGAATTCGAAGATTGAAGTCACGTAAACCATTCTGGTATAATACGTTCTGCAATATGAACATAAGCGATAAAGAATTATGGAAGATTGAGTGGAACTCTTATGAAATATTCAATAAAAATCACACTTCTGAAAAAATTCCGGGTTTTGATCTTCCAAGACAATTTTTTTTTATTTGGAATCGTTTGAGAACATGTCATGGTCGTACTAATAGCATGCTATTCAGATGAAACTCAGTTCCAAGCGCAAGTTATGAATGTGGATATGCAGAAGAAACAATACCTCATCTCATCAATAATTGTCCGATATATAAATTTCAAGATGGTTTTAGGGCTATTCACGATGTTTCCAATTCTTTCTTGGAATGGGTTGCGAATTTCAAACAAATTTGATCCGTATTTTTGTATTCAGTTCTTTTTTCTGCTTTTGTCTTTTTATTTTCAGATTCGATATGTGCAACTTGAAGAAGCCTCTGTGTTTATTAATAGAAGACTACTCTTGAAGAATGAAGTTCCTCCAATATACAGGGTGTCTCAAGTTCGAGTGCCTATTAGACGTTTCTGGAGAACTAGATTTAATCATATTTTGTACACACAAAAATATTTTGTGGGCAGCCATGTGTTTTTTTTCACCGGGTGTTTTAATTTAATCAATATTGTATGTATCTTTAATATATGTATATAAAAATACTATGCTGGGAGCAGTTTTTCAATGGTGAGTAATTTTTGCATTGGTGATCTAAACTATCATATACTTTGATATTTGAAATCTGAAAATTGGGATTATGATATTGTTCGAAGTTCTCTACAGAGCTAAAATATTTTCGAAGCCCAAAAACTTCTGGTTATACTGGGTGTGAAAATAAATTCGACGAAAACATTTTTTCAAGTTTTCCATTCCTGGTATGAACGAGTATTCAATAGTGAATACATTTCTGTTAAAACCATTGTATTAAATCGAATAGTTTTCAAAATGTCCAAAAAAACTGGAAAAAGTCAAATATGTTCAGTCAGTAAGATGTTCATTATACTTATTTTAAATATCCTGAGCGTAAACCGTTTTTACAACATCGAAGAGGAAGGATGTGAAAAGGTCATGCATCTTTTGGATTTCAAAAATATCATCACAGGGTGTTTCAAATTTTGTGTTGAAAATTGTGATCTTAAATTGGCCATAACTTCTGTTTTTCAAATTAGAATCCTATTTTTGGCGCTCTTGTTCACCCGAACAGAGTGCCTATCATTTTGCCCGAATGTCTGTAATTTTGGAATATCGAGCCGAAAATGGTCTCAATCGATTGGGTTCGACTCCTTGATGAAGAATTCGTGGCGAAAGTTGAGTCTGTCCGGCCGGCCGTATCCTCTCTAGCATCCAAAAGAATTCAGCTAGAGTTTTCATATTTTCAGAATAGGTTAATTGTCCAAATATCTCGGTCAAGTTCGTTATTGGGCCAAATCCGTCGGATGGTTCAGTAGTTATGAGCATCTGAAAATTTGTTTCCTCAATAACTACTAGAATATCCATCCGATCAAGTTGATACTTGGAATGTTATTGAGGAAGGCTGAAGCGAAACGGCTTGCAAAATTTCGCAGAAATTGTCACGCTAGAAAATTTTTAAAAATTCCCAAAAAAAATTTTCAATACTCAATATCTCCTAAGACTTCATTATGATTTAAATAAAAATCCGTATATATATTGAGGTTACCGATATCTTACTCCTTCCCAAATTTCATTGTCGTAGCTTTCTCCCTTCTGAAGATATGATCATTTTTTTCATTTACTCAAGAGAAAAATAGAAATGTCATGAAGTCCGAGCTTTGTCATTGAAAGATTTGCCATCACAGATCGATATTCGTTTGACAACTTGCGGACCTAGATATCAGTGTCAGTTGGCGTAATATCAATCAAAATTTTCATAGAATTCATAGAGGTAGAATTCGATGTCGATGACGTTGTCAAAATTCAGAAAAGCACAGACGTAATATTAATCAAAAAATTTTTTATCATAGAGAAAGAATTTGATGGCGTTGTCAAAACTCAGAAAAGCAATGACGTAAGTTTTTAGGAGAAGCATAGAACAAAATTTGGTGAAAATTATGAGTAGTTATTTTCAAATTGAGATAAAGGTTTGTTTATTCATTAGGCTTTCATATTTACATCACATTGTCCCATAGTACGGAAAAAGACTATTGTTCACCCGATCAGAGAGCTTATAGATTTGTTAAGGTTTGAATATTTACTCGCAAGTAGGTCAACAAGAGCGCCAAAGCAATCTGACCTCACGTCAGTGCTTTCTAATTTTTTTTATAATTTTGTTGGATTCTGCGGTCAAAAATAATGATAGTTTTCTCACATGATTATGCTCCTAAATTCAATAATTTCTGAGTTATTTGAAATTTTCTGGATTTATGTAGTCCGTAGAGTCAAATTCATAAGGATATTCTGTGAGCCTGGAAGATAAATCATCCCATTTATAATTCACAAGTGTCAGATAGGTCTTATTGTTAGTCGTTATGAAATTTTTTGATTTCACAAAATGAATCGTTGCTATTCTAATAATGAGATTTTGGATTTATTTCTTATATTGTATTTTTTCAATTGTATACGCAATACACATTTAAATGCACTTAACGATATTGTTTATTTCAAATGGTGGATGACACAAAATGTTGAGTATCCAATGATAAGTATCCCCATTTTTTACAATTTCTGAAAAGATGTTTCAAACTTTCCAAATTTTGGAATGTAAGAGCCCCTAAAGAATACAAAAAAAGGGTAGTTGATGAAATTAATATTTCGACTTATTTCGAAGCAAATGAGAATTCATCTCTTCAATAGGAAACACATTAAATAGATTCGCTACTTCAGTACACCGAATTATGATTATAAATAAATTATGATAATAAAAAAAATACGTTTCAAAACTCAAATTAACAAAATAAATGATCAGGTAAGAGTCTCAATGTGGTAACCATTTTGTTCCTCACACTTTCGAATACGTCTTGAAACACCTCGGTTAGTCGCTCGCTCAATTTCCTCCCCTTTAGACAGTGGAAAGCATCCTCCACACGCCGTATCAAATCTTCTTTGCTTTCAATAGAGATTCATAGACTATGTTTTTATTTAACCCCATAAATAACAATCTAAGGGAGTAAGATCGGGAGATCCTGGGGACCAAAATAGTGAAGAACGGCGTCCGATCCACCGATTACCAAACATTGCATTCAGTTCTTCAGACACCTCGTGCGAACTATGTTCGAAATAAGTCGAAATATTAATTCCATCAACGGCCCCTTTTTTGTATTCTTTAGGGCTCTTACATTTCAAAATTTGGAAAGTTTCAAACATCTTTTCAGAAATTGTAAAAAAATGGGGATACTTATCATTGGATACTCAACATTTTGTGTCATCCACCATTTGAAATAAACAATATCGTTAAGTGCATTTAAATGTGTATTGCGTATACAATTGAGAAAATACAATATAAGAAATAAATCCAAAATCTCATTATTAGAATAGCAACGATTCATTTTGTGAAATCAAAAATTTCATAACGACTAACAATAAGACCTATCTGACACTTGTGAATTATAAATGGGATGATTTATCTTCTATGCTCACAGAATATCCTTATGAATTTGACTCTAAGTACTACATAAATCCAGAAAATCTCAAATAACTCAGAAATTATTGAATTTAGGAGCATAATCATGTGAGAAAACTATCATTAGTTTTCACCGCAGAATCCAACAAAATTATAAAAAAATAGGGCTCTAATTTGAAAAACAGAAGTTATGGCCAATTTAAGATCACAATTTTCAACACAAAATTTGACACACCCTGTAATGATATTTTTGACATCCAAAAGATGCATGACCTTTTCACATCCTTCCTCTTCGATGTTGTAAAAACGGTTTACGCTCAGGATATTTAAAATATGTATAATGAACATCTTACTGACTGAACATATTCGACTTTTTCCAGTTTTTTTGGCATTTTGAAAACTATTCGATTTAATACAATGGTTTCAACAGAAATGTATTCACTATTGAATACTCGTTCATACCTGGAATGGAAAACGATATTCCAAAATTACAGACATTCAGGCAAAATGATAGGCACTCTGTTCGGGTGAACAAGAGCGCCAAAAATAGGGGTTAAATTTGAATCAAAATAATATTCGTAATTCTTTTACAATAAAAATAGGTTGAGGTGTCTGAGGTTTTGCGCTTTTTCACTAACACGTATATAAGTACTACTTTCTACTTATACTAAAATATTTTATAAATATGCGGATACTTCTAATAACAAATACCTAGGTAACTTCGTTATAAAATCAAAATTGATATCTAGGTACAATAGAAAAATTGAAAAATAGCTGTTGTAGTAGCGTCGCTACTATAATACTGTCGCTACTGTAGCGATATTTTCCGCGACTTTGCTGTTGCAAATTCGTCAATTACATCGCTAAAATTTATACCATCAAAAATTTCTTGTTCAATTGCTAATATTGCTAGCCCAGACAATCTTTCTTGAAGCATTGTTGACCTTAAATAATGTTTAATTATTTTTAACTTTGAAAAAGATCGCTCGCCAGAAGCTACAGATACAGGCAATGTCAGAAGAATTCTTAGTGAAATGCTTACGTTTGGAAGGGTGGAGGTTAAATTGTTTTCAAATATGTATTGTAAAATACTTAAGGGATCACAGTGAGTATCATCAGGTAATGAAAACAACTTTAACGCTTTAATTTCATTAAACAAATCATTGGAGTCTATATCCTTATTATCCTGATCTGTCAGTCGATCTTCAAGAACAGAACAACGTTTTAAAAGATCGCTGTCAGTTAATTGAATATGTCGCTAAAAATCCGAAGATATTATCATACTCATTTAATAAGTCAAATCGGTTTTTAGGAGCTTAAAGTTTGATCTATAATCTTTAAGAAAAAATAATTTTAAAGGCAGTTTTTGGGTCATGAAGGGTCTCATCTCGGTGTTCATAGTCAAACAGTTTTGGTTTAAATTTCCTCCTGACCATTGGCAACGGTGGAAAGTCTTCTTCAATTTCGAGAGAGGATGCTACTTCTTTCGCTTGTACAAGAATTTCTTGAAATGATTGGTCAGATCTATATTGCTGGAAGTGGTCAACTAAATTTTTTAGGTAGGTTTGGCATAATTTAATATTAATTGTAGCACTTTGCATTTGTTTGCTGACAATATTTATATGGTTGAATGATTGTTTGGGCTATTACCATCATCTATTGTGGATGTAATGATTTCCGACGTTTCGATAGACATCTTCTATCTTTATCAAGGAGAAAAGTTCTTACTACGACTATTGTCGGGTGTACAATCTAATATTATTGAAAAATATTTTGAACTGCGTACCATTTCTAGAATATTATTTCTGACTTTAGACGACAATAATTCAATTATTTCAATCTGTATTTGCACTCCTAAATAATGAGTCATTTTAACAGATTTTTTTTGAGAGTTATATACTCGGCTAACGTGCTGTCTCATCACTGAATCAAAAGAGGCAATCATCTCAACAGCTTTTAGAAAATTTCCATTATGATGTTTGAAAAGTAATTTAGAAGAACCTTGGAACGCCAAGCATTGTGTAGATAAATACTTAACAATCGCAACAATTCTTTCCAACACGTCGCGCCAATATTTTTTTTCCGTTTCTAAAATCCGCAAGTGATGAGAATTAACAGTCGAAGATGTATCCAACATTTTTTTAAAATTTACCCAAGCGTTCATATGACTGTTGTGTAAAATTGACGTTTCGTGTCTCTTAATTAGTAAAGACAAGTGTTCCCAATCAGATACTCCATTTGTATCACAAAAAGTGTTAGGAGTCTTACAAAACAACTTACAACAAAAACAAAATACAGAATCTTTACAAATAGAGTAGATAAGTCAGTTATGGTCACATAATGACTTTTATCACTTGTTTATTATATATGTATTGACTCTTTTTGTTTTTTTGGGCCCTTGGTTTTGGCGCCCCTAAAGGATGGCGCCCGTGTGCATTGCACACTTTGCACATATGGTAGCGGGGGAACTGGTCTCTATGTTCGCTTTCATTGACGATCTCAGCGTCTTATTGACTTTTAATTTGATGGTGTTGAGTTTTTTGATCAATGAATATAATGATCCCAATTTTTAGATCTCAATTAGGTATTGCCCGGCAAGAACGACAGATGAACATCCCATATAGTAAAATCCACGGTTGATTCCCCATTTAGAATTCATCATAAATACGACCACAACCCATTCGTCTTCGGTTATCTTTCCCCGCTTAATTCTTTTATCAACCCCTACTAGCGATACAACAATAACTCTTTCCTGATTTGCGAGGGCTGTCAAGTTGAGCAGACGAGTTCACGGAATTTATTATCCGAGGTTGAGAACATAGAACGTCGCCTTTGTCGTTTTTAGCGTGTATGGTTACACATAACATCGTTTTAATTAAGAATGAACAGAATGCCGTCCTTTCCCGAGTCTCATTACACGCGAATCTTTCAGCTGTTTGTTCCCGAATAATCCTTGCAGGAATGCCGGCTGGACAAAGAAGGAATTTATGGTAGGTCTCCTTGACAGTTGGCGATTAAAACGCTTTAATTAATATGGAAAAAGTTACCAGGAAAAAATGAGGAATCTGGCACTGCTCGATCTGGCTTCAAAGGATTGCGGAGGGGCCAATCTTACCTGAAAATAAAAACGTGTATTAGACACTCATTCAATACCTAAAAGTATGACTCTCATTCAAGAGACGCATACTCATACGGATACCAGACAAAATCATCGTGAAAAAGGTACTAGAAAAAAGTAATGCATTAATTGATTATCTTCCTAGTAAAATTTACGGTTTATTTTGTTAGTCAAGAAATCATTTATCCATAATATCATAAAGGGCTAATTTAAAGGTCTTGTATGGTTGAGTTCCTCACTTGATGGAAATCCATTTTCATTTAATTTGAATGTGATTAAGTAAAAACTTCTTTAATAAAATTTCCACATTTATTGTGTTGAAGAGGGGAAACGGTATTCTAAATGCTTCTGGGATTTTTTTTTCGGCATGTTTATCAATGGTGATCTGTTGATATCCATTTGGTCATTAAGTATGATATTTTGCCTGTTATATATTATCTGTAAATATTAAATATTAAGTCTTCTGCTTTCTATGTGCAAAATTTTGTAGTTTGAATCAAACATATTTCCCTCGTCTAAAAGATTATTCGCATAAGTTGAGTTCTGTTTTTTATTCAGGAAACTACTCAAATGTTCCTTAATCCTCTTCTCGAAGTTCCTTCCTGTTTGTTCAATATATACTTTCTGGCATGAACCTCAATTCAACTTATATACTCCTGATTTTTTGTTTCTATCTAATTTGTCTTTATTATTTTTGATTAAATTACTTAAAGTATTACTGGTTTTAAATGCTATATATATAGCTCGCCATGTTGAGAGGGAGCAACCAAGTACTGGACCATCGCCAAATAGCATCAAGATCTGTCTGCAGGATTGAATTTAGTAATGGATTGCCGTAAATTTTAGTGTCATCAGCAAACAGGTAGCAAGAGGATTCAATCAAAGTAGGTATGTCAGAGGTATAGAGCATGAATAAAAGTGGGCCCAGCACAGACCCCTGTGGAACTCCACTTGATACCCTCCTGGCAGACGATATTGGGGTCCCAACACGAACTCGAAAAGTTCGGTTATTCAAATAGTCTTAGAGCCACAAAAAGAGGTCGCCACAAATGCCTAAGCCTTGCAACTTGAAGAGTAGAAGTTTGCGAGAATCGCGATCACCAAGTGATGTGGGGTTGTGGTAATAAAGATAGAAGTAGAATAGCTTTAACTGACTGGATAGAAAACAATAATTTCTTTTTTATTTCTGATGAAAAAGATATGCTCAATACAAACAAAGCACGACAAGCTGATTCTATAGTTCTAATCTTTAAAACTTAACTGACAGTTATAGAATGTCCTCGACGATCTTCAGATATTATCCCCATCGGATTCCCTCTGTAGCTCCATTGAACTCCAGTATCTGAAAGGGCACCAGGGAGGTTAAATCCTAGTTTTTTATATAATTCCCTAATCCAAGATATTCCTTGCTCAAGTTTACAAAAGTGACGCATTCTGTGAAAGGTGAACAGGAGTTTTCTCTTCCCTCCTATAAAATCTGGATTTATCAGTTTCCGATGAACCCATTTTTATTATATGATTCCTAAAGCGACAATGTCCTATGAGGACACCAGTCAGGAGACGTAACTTATTTTCAGGTATTTCCTTTTTATTGCAGTTTTGAAGTCTCGAAAGAAATTTTTGGAATAATTCATTCCCGGAAGATTTCGCCAAAGTATTTCTTTTTCAATATCTTTTTTTTTCAAAAATTCATTCTTATTGGTATATGTGCCTATACCACAAAAAGGTTCTGGGAAAATTAGTGGCATTTGTGCTCCCTTTCTAGCTAATATATTGGTTTTTCATTTCCTTTGATTTCTGAGTGACCTGAAACCTAGACTAAGTTGAACTTGATGTTTCATAGAGTTTTCTTCGGCACTTTCATACCAGCTTGACAGCAGCTTGACTATCAGAGCGGATCACTATGTCACATTCTAGATAGTTCCTTTCCAGATTTATATCTATGCATTTCTCGATTGTTTTTCTACCTGGGAAGCACTCGAGTGAGATCCTAGCGATACAGTGCAACATGTGAAAAAGCTGTTTTTGAATGGGGGCCGCGTTTTCTCACAACTAAGCAAAAACAACAAGGATCAGATAATTCAAAGAGCTGTTTAGCGGTGTTCACGAAAAATAAGAAAATCGGTATTTAACAATAGATGAAACATGGATTCACTGCTTCACTCAGAAATCAATTGGAAGAGAATTCGTTCCTGTACATTAATAATAAAGATTGTAAATTTTATTTGGGTTTTTGACTTCATCTACCATAGAAGATTTCCACATATTGCAACATCAGTGGGTCGATTAAATGAATATCGACCGCTCTTTGGATATATTGAGTGATTGAGAAATGATACAATAATAGATTAAATAAATCATTCCCACCTACCTTAAAATCATTCAAGGAAAGTGACCAGACTAGCATCGATCTAAGAATGTCAGTTTTTTTACTGCCATAAAAGCACTCTAAGTTCGAACACCCTCCAGACACATAAGAAATGGAAACAAATTGGATACGATAGAAATGGGAGAAGACCGGAAACACCTACCTGTTTATAAGTGATGTTATCAATCAACTCGGAGTTTATAGCATGGAGGCAGCTCTTCAGGAGTGATCCAATTTTTATCCTTCGCTAATAATGAAGTAGCAATTTTTCTCGAATGTTGATTAATTCTGCATCCAGAAACAATGGAGGCCAGTAATGGGGATCAATTTTTATTGGGGGAAGTTGATGAAATCGCCTTTCAGCATTTCCTCGAGTTGGGATAGGGAATTAATGGTTTTTCATCATGGAATAGAAATGTCATAAAATTTTCAACCCTTATACGGTTGTATTTCTTGGGGTGATCGATGTATGGAAGAGGAAGAATACTTTCCATCTCAGAAACGTCACCCTGTCCTGAATTATTATAAAATTAAATTATTATTCCAGTTTCAAACCTAATATATTCGAATGTTGCTCCCAACCCAACACTTAAAAAGTTCAAGGGGGCGCTGCATCAAGTCTTGAATGCCTTGTGTAAGTCGATTTTTCGACAGATGAACTCTGTAGCGAGTACATGAATTCAAATCAGGTATCCCACGAAAAACCTGACGGTATTGCAAACAACATAAGGAAGATCAAAATCACGAATAGTGAGAAATTTACGTGTAGAATTCCAAGTCAAACGTTCGCCAAGGATGATGTGCTTTCTTTGCAAATAAAATGACGTTGTTAAAGTTGCCGGATATCCGAAGATTCGGATTACCGCAGAGCGAGATGCCCAGATGCATACGTAAACAGGAATGTTCTTGATTCCATAATATGCCATTCTTATGGAAATTCCATCATCCCAAAAAGGACGTTATGGTGGTACAAAACAAAATAAAGATAATCCGATACCCGTAACGTTGATCTCGAAAAATTCAACCAGAGACAAGTACGAGGGTGTTCCAATAATATATCCCGGCCAACTTCTTTTTTGCAAGAGAATAAATCCCAGAAGTTTATTTGGTATCTGATTTCTTTGTTATAGAGCTCACCCAGGTCAGAGGCAGGAAAGAATAGATTTTGACCACGGATCATTCATTAGCGAGTCCAATCAAAACGGATGATACCTCTTTCAGCCAAAAACTGCATAAATATGAAAATAATACTCAGGCGAAAAATTTAGAAAGCAATTACTTGAGGTCCCCGCTGGGACAGCACCTTGACGCGGTGCGGGGGCTTTAGTATCTGTGATGACACAGTGGAGCTATGTCAGGAAGGGCTACCCATGCTGAACAGGTCCACTGAGGAACAGTGAAACTAAGACTGTCCATCTTTTTCCCTTTGGAAGGGCCTATCCCAGCCTCTCCAACTCCCCAAGCACCTTTGTAATCCCGTGTTCCCCTCCGAGGCTATTAGGTTAACCGAGGGCTACGAGGTATCCTTGTCTGTTCCCAAGGAAGAAAGAGGGGAAAAGAATACAGATTCAGTTTTTTTACACCTTAGTTCAGTTTTAGTTCGGTTAAAAAAAAGGGAAAAACAGACGGATTATTTGATGACGACGCAGGCTGTTTTAGGAGGGGATGTGTGCATTGCACTGCACCTAAACCTCATATATGGAACATGAAAAAGAAAAAGAAAAACAAGTTTACGGTGCAGGGGAGGGATACCCCAGTACCGGTCGGTGCTCCTGGAAGTAGTGCAGGCCAGGCCCGACCGTCATCCAGCGACTGCACTGCGCATGCACTGGTGCCCATGACTGGAAGAGGAGGTTTTGAAGATGTCAAAGAGATGGAGAGACAGTACGACTCGGCAGCAACCAGTGGGGGACTGGATAGCGAGGCGCCTGAGGACAAAATTTTTGGGAGAAGCTCCAAAATTCAGAGGACCCCTCCACAAGGAGTTCATGAACAAGAGGAACGACCACAGACGAAGGTTACAACTAGCTCACCTAAAATGGCGGAGGCCAGTGAGCTAACGGGAGGAGATGACGAGATTGGAGAAAAAGCTGAGGAAGAGGTGAGTTTCCTCAAATGGCTGGGTGGAGACGTAAACCCAAACAAAAGGAAAAGATTAGAAATGTCATCGAGAAATATAACTGTGAACACCGGGGGGAGGAAAGGACGCTGTCGGACAGGGCACTGCGAGGCCTGGAAGACACGAGACGCGGACTAAAGCCAGAACTGGACGCAGATCATTCCGAATCGCACTTGAAAGAAAGGAAGGAAATAGGTATTCAGACCGAGGACAGAGCAATCGATGAAGAGCGTATAAACCTGTAGATTAGGGAGGAAATGCAGAGAATTGGAGATGAGGAAGATTTAAGGAGAGTTATAACTAGAGAGTGGCCACAGTCGGCCCACAAGGTTCAAGCAACGAAAATGTGACGAGCATGGAGGTGGCGGGAACAGTAATCGTCATCGCGAGTCGAAGAAATATAAAAGAGATCAAATACCTCAGACCCCTTATTGGCTCGTCAAAGAAAATGTTTAAAATTCTAAGGGACGGCAAAGCAGGACAAATCATTTGTCACAGAGCGGAAGAATATTTCGAGGTTAACGGACAGCACATCACGGACAGTGCGAAAGTATGTTTCGCGGCGCTCCCTGAGGAAGAAGGTTCGCCCTAGATAAGATGGGGCAGAAAATAGAGACAGCGGAGAGAGGAGAGAACCTACACATAGTGGTGGAAGATATCATCTCATGGCAGGAAAAACGGAGTGTGTAGTGGTTGGCTTTGAGGGAACTGTTACACTGCATGAAAAGAACACAGGAATAAACCAAGGGAGCAAGGGGCGACAGTTCATCAACGACGCCGTGCTGGTAAAGGGCACCGAAGGCCGCACCTATGCGGATTTGCTATCGGGACTAAAGAGAGGGCTGAGCGGGGACGGAAACCTGAAAGAGGAGATCAGAACTGTGAGACAAACTAGGGAGGGCCACATGTTGGTGGAGGTGAGAAAGGGGAGTAAAGAGATCGAGAATTTATGCCAGAAAATCAGAAGCACACCACATATGGAGTCGGCCATGAGGATAAGTGGAGAGGTGAAGAAAGCCGTGAACATATACGGAATCGATCTGAACGTAGAGGAGAAGGAGGTGGAGGAGGCAATAGCCAGGGTGTTGAAGGCACACGAAATAGAAGGCAGGATGGAAATAAAAGCACTGAGACCGATGAACGGGGGTAGGAAGGCAGCAACTGCTGTAGGGAGACCTGAATTAGTCCAAAAACTGGCGGATATGGGTAGAGTTAAGATAGGTTTATCGTTGGCGGATATCAAAAAAAGAGACGAGGAACTGAGATGCAATAAATGCTGGGAAAAATGACATTATGCGAGGGACTGTAGGGGGGTGGATCGAACCTCACTATGCAGAAACTGCTCTAAAGAGGGGCACAAAGCGCAGGAGTGCCAAAGCAAACCGTACTGTATGGAGTGCAACAGGAGAGGACATCGAACAGAGAGCGGAGGATAGGATAGGGTGATTCCGGAAATGCTCGAGAGCCCACAGGTGTGGAGTGAAGTGTACGATTACGTCACATCGGTAATGAAGAGAAAGGAGGTGGAGGATCGAGCAAGGTACGGATAAAAGAGCATACTGGTTACGCATCTGAGGTGAGGGCATGAAGCCTATTTTCAGGTGGCGAAAAAACCCAGGAAAAGAGGAGGGTGGTTTAGTGAGTGCGAGTCCCACACGAATCCACAGCAAATTATCAACATCTCACGGCTCGCTGTGGAGACGGCATTAGCTTCCCCCTACCTCAGGACAAAAAAAAAATTACTTGAGGTCAGTTGGCTTTGGTGCTCTTTGTAAGCTACTTGGTTTGATTATTCAAAATTCAAAAAGTCACATCTGTGTGCTTGTTTTTTGCCTTGAAAACGACAGAAAATGTCTGTGGAAAAGTTGGTTATAAGAATATTATGATTATTGCCTAAATAATAATTCTACACGAGTTACATCATCAAACTCTCCTCGTCAACAACATTTTCATTGAGATAACTTCCTGTAAGAATTTGCGTGAGTTTCTCACCCAGCGGAATCTGAAATTTCATTCGGGTATTTCCTATGCGTAATGAAATGGTCAAGGTCGATTTAATCGACACGATTGTTTGAATTCTTGATCGATACTGTTTAATTCGACGTTTGACTACCGTGAATTATACTCTAATCGTTTATCACCATAACATTTATGATATTGATGAGTCAAATGCTATTTCGAATATTGAAATATTGTACTAATTTTGTACTCAATTAATTAATTAACGACTACTGAGGATTTTTCTTATGCTTGTGATGCAGTTTAGTTGATCTTTTACCCAAATGTCTGTAATTTTGGAATATCGAGCCGATAATAGTCTCAATCGATTGGGTTCGACTCCCTGATGAAGAAATCGTGGCGAAAGTTGAGTCGGTCCGGCCGGCCGTATCCTCTCTAGCATCCAAAAGGAATAAGCTAGAGTTTTCATATTTTCAGAATAGGTTAATTGATCAAATATCTCGGTCAAGTTCGTTATTGGGCCAAATCCGTCGGATGGTTCAGTAGTTATGAGCATCTGAAATTATGTTTCCTCAATAACTACTAGAATATCCATCCGATCAAATTGATACTTGAAATATTGTTGAGGGATTCTGCAACAAAACAGCTCGCAAAATTTCACTCTAGAAAATTTTTAAAAATTCCCAAAAAAATTTTTTATCCTCACTATCTCATAAGATATTTTTCGGGTTTCAATAAAAATTCGTGAATATATTGAGGTGATCGATATATTACTCATCCCCAAATTTCATTGTCGTAGCTCTTTTCCATCTAAAGATATAATCATTTTTTTAATTCACTAAAGATAAAAAAGAGAAATGACATACGTCCCGATGATTTTCTTTGAACGATGGCCATCACAGATCGATATTCGATTGACAAATGCCGTGCTCATTAATCAGTGTCAGTTGGCGTTATATTAATCAAAATTTTTCATAACGAGAAATCATAGAGATAGAATTCAATCTCGGTGGCTGAAATAATATACCTACTGAAAATGCGCTGTTAGTCTACTTCAATGATAAATCAAAAGCGGTTTGTGCCTCAACTCTCTGGGCACATTACTCAATGCTGAAATCGGTTATTAACATTAGAGAAGATATTGATATAAGTAAATTTCCAAAATTATTAGCTTTTTTGAAGAGAAGAAATGAGGGATTTAAGCCAAAGAAGTCAAGAATTCTCACGTCTGAGCAGGTAGATCAGTTCTTACGGGAGGCTCCGGATGATAAATATTTAATGCTTAAGGTAAATTTGGAAATGTGTTTATATTCAGAAATTTTAAGAAATCAATTTTTTTGTAGGTTGCACTTATTTTGGGCGTTGCGGGAGATTGTCGTGGAAAAGAGTTGGTTGATTTAGAAATCGACGATGTGAGAGATTTGGGCGATTCCTTCCTAATTGCGATTAGAAACACCAAAAATAAAATTGACCGTAATTTTGTGATCAAAAATTCAGAAAACAGTGCCATCAGTTTTGTGGCGATATTTCGAAAATATGTGGCATTGCGAAAGACAGGGATACCTCATTCAAAATTTTTTGTTCAATACATCAACAAAGAATGTACTACGCGAGTAGTAGGAAAAAACATGTTTGGTACATTTCCACGGCAAATAGCAGCTTTCTTGAAATTAGAAAATGCGACGTCTTATACGGGACATTGTTTTAGACGCACATCTGCGTCTTTGTTAGCTGATTCGGGAGCAACAATAGACGTGCTGAAGAGACATGGAGGATGGAAATCCTCCAACGTGGCCGAGGGATATATTGAACCGTCTATTAAAAATAAACAAAAAATTTCAGATAAAATATTTGGTCAAGTCGCCGATTCGTCCACTATAGTTATGCCACAGTCCTCATTCTCGCTTCCTGTTTCCGCAGGATCTTCGAAACAAACACCTGTTCAATATGATAAGGACCTATCTGTTACTCGTCAGTTACCTGCTGCATTAACCCAGGAAAGACTGGTCAATATGACGAACTGTCACAATATTAATTTGAATATTAACGTTAATTACCATTCTAATTAATTGTATTTTTCAATAAAATATCCCTTAAATTCGTTTGTTTGTGATTTAATCGTTCCGGGAGTTTCGTCAATATTTAATCCCGGAGGGATTAAATGTGACACTTTAGTACCTGTCACAAGGGAGTGAAGTTGTCACTTTAGGCCCGGAAGTACGAAAAGGGAATTAATTATAGCTTCGAAAAAAACTTGGGGTATATTATGAGTAGTTATTTTTTATTCAAGATATAGGTTTGTTCATTCATTAGGCGTTCATATTTGCATCACATTGTCCCATAGTACGGGAAAAGACTATTGCTCACGTGATTAGAGTGCTTATAGATTTGTTATGGTTTGAATATTTATTTACTCGCAAGTAGCCCAACAAGAGCGCCAAAGCAATCTGACCTCACGTCAGTGCTTTCTAAATTTTTATGCTTATAATCCTCACATATTGAACGAAAATGGTCTCAAGTTATTTAATTCGACCTCCTGATGAAGGTAAATATAAGACATTGCAGAAATCATAAAGGGACTTGAAGTGGCAAAAAGCACAGTGCTGGAATAGATACTTAATCAAGCCATGAAACACATTTTTGAAGTAATACATCAAATGCTTCTACTTTGGACGCTTTTACAAGCTATGGAAAAACGTGATAGCGGTACGGATCCCAAAGGAAGATGGCATCATTGGACCAATCCGGTAGTCTACTATATCAGCCAATAAGTTCCGGGCCTAACTGCCAGATAGCGCCACTAAAAAATATTAATGGGAATCTTGGAAAGCGCCAACCTTCAACTGGTTAGTGTAAAATTTCAAGTTAGTTTTATTATTTACACTATTACAGAGGTTTAAATGACGATATTTGTTTGATCTTTAAAGTCGAAGCATTCGAAGCAATTTCGTTGTTTGATATGTTTTAGCTTTTCATCAGAAAAAATTCCGTTCAAGCCCAATATCGACTTCAAAAATATCATCTGGACTTTGTTTCATTGAAAACGACCATTAAAGGTTGGTTTTTTGATTTCCAACATGGTCTTGCGGTCACCGATGATGCTGAATGCCCTGGTAGACCAAATGAGGCAGTTATTACGGGAAACATTGAAAAGTCATCATGGAAAATAGCAAAGTCGAAAGTAGTAAGAAGCACTCTGGAAATATCAAGAAGCAGTGTTTACCAGGTATACCGATATGAAGTGAGCGTCAAGATACAAATGTTTCTATAGGGAACATTTGTTGTGATCGAGCCTTTATTTTTTGTTTGTTTGCTGACATCTATGAAACATATTTAGTATGCATCAAGTCATTGAACAGACAACATCATATTTTTTTATCTTGATAAAAATGTCGAATTTTGTACCAGAAAGTGATGATTTGCGGAAAGCATGAATATTTTGTTTTCATTTGAAGAAAAGTGCTGTAGAGTCGCATCGAATGCTTGTCGAGGCATAAGGTGATCATGGTCTATAAGAATGAACATGCAAAAGATGGTTTCAACGTTTTAGAAATAATGATTTTGATGTGAGAAATGAAGAACGTGGAAGACCACTTAAAAAGTTTGAAGACGCCTAATTGCGAACGATATTGGATGGAGATAACCATTTGAACCGAAAGTAAATGGCAGAAATGTTGTACAACAAACAATTTTTGACCGTTTAAAAGCTATGGGAAAGATCCAAAAGTGTGGAAAATGGTTGCCACATGAATTGAATGAAACACTTCTGAAATTTTGCTTCAAAGACACGAAAAAAATTGGTTCTTCATTGTTACTGGCGATGAAAAATGGATTTATTTTAATAATCCCAAACGGAAAAAATCATGGGTTAATCCGGGACAACCATCAACATCGACGGCAAAACAGAGCGATTCGGCAAAAATACAATGCTGTGTGTTTGGTGGGACCAGAAAGGTGTGGTGTACCACGAGCACTTAAAACCCGGTGAAATCGTTAATACTGATCGATCGAAAACAAATTGTCAATGAACCATGCATCTTGAAACGACCAGAATGGGCCAGAAGACACGGCAAGGTAATTTTTCTCTATGACTATGCACCTGCACATAAAGCAAAACCGGTTCAAGATACAATCAAAACACTTGGCTGGGAGCTGCTACCACACCCTCCGTATTCACCAGACTTGGCTCCTTCCGATCATCATTTGTTTTCATGGATGGGACACGTATAGCGGCACTCCGTCACTGGCAGGGGAGTGTGTAGGGATCACTTGGCGGCACTTCATATAGCCCCTGCGTAGCTCAATCACAGCGCTTCGGTGGCCTAGAGGTTAGCGCTCAAGTTACACACCGACTAGGTGCCGGGTTCAACTCCCGGCGGCTCCCTCAAACTTCTAACCCCTGCGTCTATGGCATGGCGCACACAAGCCATACTGATGAGTCCAAATGTGTGCGCCAGTGACCTAACGCATAAGTAGGGATAACTTACGATCCTACATTGGTGACCCCGACGTGATGGGAACGGTTGTTTTTACGACGTGTCTTGGAAAAGCAGACGGTTGACGCTTGAGGTATACTCGCTCCCTCTCTGCAACTTCCAATGAAACTCTGCGTCTATGGCATGGGGCGCACACAAGCCATACTGATGAGTCCAAATGTGTGCGCCAGGGACGAAACGCATAAGTAGGGATAACACTTTCGATCCTACACAAGCATTGACTGAGTAGCTCTATGATTCCTACGAGGAGGTCGAAAATTGGGTGTCTGGCTGGTTTGCTTTAAATGACAAACAATTTCATTGGCGTGGTATCCACAAATTGCCAGAGAGGTGGTTCAAATGTGCAGTAAAACCATGAAATGTTTTTTACTTTTCCATTGATAATTAGTGAGTTATTCTCACAAAAAAACGCTCATTTCATATCGGTATACCTGATACATCATCATACACGAACATTTGGGTATGAAAAAGCTATTTTTCAATGGACGCCGTATTTGCTTATATCAGAAAAAAACCACAATATGTAGATGATTGAAAGAGCTGTTTGCATCGGTACATCATAATGGATGAAACTTGGATTCACCACTTCACTCTGAAATCTAAGCAGCAGTCTGCGTCTGCTAAGTGGCGAGCAGACTGAGTAAACCGTCCAAAGACTTAAACATCGTCTGGAAAGCTAATGATCCTGATTATTGGGCGACCCATAGATTCCTATTCATTGACAACTTGGAACATGGAAAAACAATTAACAGCTACTATTATATCACTTTGTTGGATCATTTGAAAACCTAAATTATCCACAAAAAAACTTCATTCGAAGAAGAAACAATTCATAAACTCGTCACAAGTCAATATAAATGAATTTTTGTGTTGTTCCAGAGAGAAACATTCATTATGCCTTTAATCAAATCACAAAATCCTCCGAGGAAGCATGTTTGGCCAATTGTTTTTCGGAAAGAGCCTCAAAGATTGATACCCCAAAAATATCTTGTTGTTTTTGCCGTGACGCAATTGGAAGATTGATACTCATTGAGACCGAAAGAGAAAGACGAATTCATCTCAGTAATTAATCTTACGGTCGAAAAATTCTCTCACTGTTTCCAAACAGTAGAAGGATCGTTCATGTTTTTTTCTGTTCCCTTGAGCTTTACCATCCGATTTTTCACATAACTTCTGCCGGCGACATTTCGGGAAAACAATAAACATTCCGATTCACCCGCAGATAAATCCCATTTTCAGCTTAATTACATTCCCTCCCTGTTTCCAGTGTTCCCAAAGATACAGAAGGAATGGGAGAACGAGAAATTTGCCGAAGGTGAAACATCCGAGGCAACTCTACAAGACCGAAACGTTTGCCTAAACGAAAAAATCCGTATTGCTGTTGCGGATAAACATGAAAATTAGATGTCATGTTCACAGGGGTATTTGAATGGAAGGGGAAGAACCGAGAAATAATTTTTGGAGGTCTTCATAGGATGTCGCGCTTCGAGGGAGGGAATGAAAATGACTCGCGAAAGTCAAGATTTATATAAACTAACTTCTCAATGTGGTTGAGAAGTCTACTTCAGCGCCTTCAGATCTTCACTATGTTGCAACAGTTTTTTCTTTTTCGAAATCATTATCATCATAGAGAATTTTGGATCTGAATGATATGGAAAATTCCACCATATCTATGGATTAATGAAGATACTTCAAAGGTTCTTCTTAATTGTGAATTAAACGTCAAAATTTATCTCGTTTATGATTCAATAGCATAACAAACTTTTCTATTCGAAATATTTTTTAGAATGTTTGAAATTCAAAGGTAAATTCTGAACTTCATCGTTACCGTTAATAATAGTAGAATATAATACATTTATAGAATACGTTAATTACTTAGTACGATGCGAACTTAGATCTACCAAGTTTCAAAAACGATTTAAACACTATATTCATCGTGGAGATCAAGTATATGTATGTAGTAGCAGAAGGAAATGACGAAGATGGTACTTCCTTCGGCTACTTGTGGATTCACCCGATATACAAGGTGTCCAGAAAGGGTATCGGGTATTTGTAAGTTCAATACAACAAAAAATATTTGTGAGCAATAAAAAAGTTTATTGTTAACATATGAATTGGAGAATTATTTGGAAAAGATGATGTTATCCAAATGAGGATTGTTGCGTTGCTGGCACTTCTTTAAACGGGAACGAAGATTCATCATATCATCAAGATCAATACGTTTTCTCAATCGATGAATATTTTTTCTGAATTGTTTTTCGATCGGCTCGTTCAAAATTCATACTGATTCGCAGAAATGATAATTATTGAAGATAGTAAATAAATATTTACTTCAGTAACATGCTTCCAACGAGTTGAACATACTGATTAATCTCATGTTTTGTAATCAGGGTAACGGAGATAAACAAGAAATTCAGAATTCAAGTTCTCTTGGGAATTTGAAGAGACGGAAAGGCCTGTTAAATAATTTCGCAAGGTCTTCATGGAGTGCTTCGTTTCAGAAACGAGAATGGAAAATAATTCGATAAGTTATACGGTGGCTGCCTCCGGGGCATTCGACTCAACAAAGACCATAAAGTGGGTGGAAAGCGGTCTTTCCACGGAGAAATATAGAATGTTACTTGCTGTCACCAACAGATTAGGTAGAAGCGTTTGAGTTCGATGTTTCATATTTTCGGGGTGGAAAATTGTTAAACAACGTGAATGAGATTTCAGAGAGGCTGTCTAGTAAAATGGAGAACACGGGTATTTTAAAATGTGTGTGAGGTTGGCCAAGTACCTGCTCATCTGATTTCGGAAGGAAATTTTACTGTGCTAGCTTTATGCTGCTTTGGACTGCTCGATTTTTTCTTTAACCCTTGTGGTTTTTCAGATATTTCAGAAAATGAATGAAATAAGCCAGACCAGCACTTTTTGATAAATCGAGTTTCAACTACTGAAATGAATTGAACTAAAGCTTACTGAGTTGTACCATTCGAATTAATTTTCCGGAAAATGGAAAATTAAGAAATGTATTTTTGTTTTTTTTTGTGGAAATTAATTTGTATAGTTGTGCTGACATAGTGTTGACATCTGATGATGAGGTTTTTTTCAAAAAAATACTAAAAAAAATAATATATATAATATATAATATTTAAAAAAATATTTCATTCAAATAGAGGAAAACCATATAATTTATCGATTGACTGATGAATAGTTCGAATGGCAATAGTGTTGTGTTGTTACTCAAGTACTGACTTGCCATTTTATTCATTATCGTAAAATTTTGTTTGCAGAAAATGTGATGTATCTCCATGAAATTATTTGGTGGTTAACTTAGCAACTTAGTACGTTTCTACACTCATTTTCGATTAGAAAGAACTAAGGTGTTTGGTTACTTTTTTTTTAAATGATAATTGTACAGAAGCGCTTATCGAAAATTGACATATAACTGTTGAATATTCTGTCACAGAAAAATAATTTACCTGGCAAATAGAGTTTATTTTGGACGAATAGTCTGTGAGTCCAAAAAAAAAACATTTTCGGGCGTGTAGAATTCGTGTAGAGTAACAAATCAATGAGACGTCACATTTCTTTTTTATATATTTTATTTGATATTTAGATTAAAGAGAACTGAAAATACCACATATTAGCAGAGACATTCTAATTCTTATTTATAATAATATCTATTTTGAAATTCGAACAATAAATAATATTGAAAGGATTCAATTTGTTTGAAATGCCTGGTATATTTAAATTCCTTTTGTTGAATCAGAACAAGACGGCAAAGTTTCCGATTCACATCGATGTTTTTTTTTTGATGATTTATTAATTGCTCTTGGTCATTTTGATTTTGTTTTCAATTGAATTATCTTTTTATTTTTTAGCCATATCAGCAGACTTTCAGCCACTGTGTCTCTTCAAAGTTGTGATGTTTTCACTAAACGTCGCCGAAGTTCGCGGAATATCAGATATACCGGAATAAAATGAGTGTTTTCTTTTGTGAAGATAACACACTAATTATTAATGGAAAAGTAAAAAGCATTTGATTCAAAGTATTGGCCATTGTTTTCTACACATTTTGACCACCTTTCATACAATTCTTGGATACTACGCTAATAAAATTGTTCGTCTTTTGAAGCAAACTAATTAGACACCCAATTTTCGACCTCCTCGTAGGAATCAAAGTGCTGCTCAGCCAATGCGTGTCCAATCGATGAAAACAAAAACTAGTCGGAAGAAGCCAAGTCTGGTGGTTTAGTCCTCCCGGCCAAGTGTTTTTAATTTATCCTGAATCGCTTCAGCTTTGTGTGCAGGTGCATTGTTATGGAGCAAAATTACCTTGCCGTGTCTTCTGGCCCATTCTAGTCGTTTCTCGATCAATGCATGGTTGAAATTGATCATTTGTTGTCGGTAGCGATCAGTATTAACGGTTTCACCAGGTTTTAGAAGCTCGTGATACACCACATCTTGCTGGTCCCACCAAACACACAACATTGTCTTCCTACCGAATCTATCTGGTTTTGCAGTTGATGTTGATAGGTGTCCCGGATTAACCCATATTTTTCCGTTTAATATTCTTGAAATAAATCCATTTTTCATCGTCAGTAACAATCTGATGAAAAACCGATTTTCTTCTGTGTCTTTGAGGCAAATTTGTTTCGGATTTCCATGTCTTTCATTCAATTCCTCTGGCACCCATTTCCCACACTTTTTGATCTTTCACATAGCTTTCAAATGGTCAGAAAATGTTTGTTGTGCAACATTCAACATTTCTGTCATTTACTTTTGTTTCAAAGTGTCATTTCCATCCAATATCGTTTGCAATTCGGCGTCTTCAAACTTTTTTGGTGGTATTCCACGTTCTTCATTCCTCACATCAAAGTCTTTTGCTTAATGCTTCTGATAGATCATGATCACCATATGCCTCCACAAGCATTCGATGCGACTCTGCAGCATTTTTCTTCGAATGAAAACAAAAAACGCTTTCTACAAATCATCACTTTCTGGTACAAAATTCGATGAAAAAATATGATATTGTTTGTTCAATGACTTAATGTGTACTAAATATGTTTCACAGATATCATAGCAAAAAAAAAAAAAATAAAGGCTCGTTCACAACAAATAATCCCTATCGGACATTTGTAATTTTTAGGATTGGGTAAATATAAAAATTCTGCGATTTTCATTCCGATATTCGCAAAAATTTTGACACCAACAGGCTGAATCAAACATTTTCCATTTTTGTAATTCAAGGAAAATCTATTATGATGTGGAATATGAGAAGGTCGCAAAGATAAATATTTCCTATTCAACAGCATGATTTCTTGCCCATTTATTACGAAAGTTCTCTCATATGTATTTAGGAATCCGGTATTTTCACAAGCATCATGTCTTCCTTGTCATTTGTTACATCAATTGAAATTTTTGTTAGTTCTCTCTTCTATCTTATCACCTTCAACATTAGATGTGTTTTATTATCAGCTTCCCTGATGAATTTGCTCATCTGTTCACTGATGAAGACTTCCGATTTTTGGCTTTGTAGCCAACATTATTCCTCTTGAGAAGTTTTGGGAATGAGGTTATATTTATATTATTATTCACTAAAATCGTACTCTCCAGCATGGAGTACATGCTACACAGAGTAGATGATTGGACTGTTTTTGATTTAATAATAATGATTAATAATAATAATAATTTATTGATCCTCTAAGACATAAATACATGTATAGGATAGGTCAGAATGAAAAAATACAACATAAAATAAAAGTTATTCGACTTGAAAAGATATCATTGTCGATAAAAATCGGCAACACTATAATAACATTCCTCTACTAACTTAGCTTTAATTATCTTTTTGAATTCTTTGAGCTCCAGAGATTTAATATGTTTGGGTAGATGATTAAATAGTTTGATACACTGATAATTTGGTGAATATTTGAATTTAGTTGTAGTATGTTTGGGGATAAAGAGTAAGTCATCATGTCTGGTATTATAACTATGAAAGCTAGAGAGTCTTGTGAAGTTTCCCTCATTTTCCTTGAAATACATCAGGCACCTAAAGATGTATATACACGTCACTGTTAGAATCTCTCTTTTTATGAAAGTTGGTCGACAAGAGGACCTTGGAGGGATATTGAAGATCATTCGCAAAATTCTCTTCTGGATTATAAATACTCTACTAACATCAGTGGAGTTCCCCCACAGCATGATGTTATACGATATGTGGCTGTAAACTAAGCTGTAGTAAATACTCATGATGGCTTCTATAGGAAGCGAGTTTTTACTCTGCTAATTGCATAGAAAGAACTATTGAGTTTTCCACAAATGAAGTCGATGTGAGTAACCCATTTTAGATTAGAATCGATGTAGATTCCGAGGAACTTTGGGTGCTCCTTCGAAGAAATTATGTCGTTCTGATGGCGAACAGTCAGTTGTTGCTGTTAATACTTCTCACAGTAAAGTGAACACATTGGGTTTTCTCAATATTTATAATAATGGAATTTGATCGACACCAGTCAATAAAGCACTGCACTATCTCGCTGCAAAGTTTCTGTAGATCATCAAAAGTTCGAACTGAAACTAACATAGACGTATCGTCTGCAAACAAAAGTATTCTGATCAACTTGGATAACGAGAGTGTATCGGGGAAATTTGATGAATTAGTCATCATTTTCCCCAAATTTTCAGGTAAATCGTTTATGAACATGATAAAAAGGAGCAGTCCCAACACAGAACCCTGTGGGACACCAATATTCAACTCTCGCTCAGCTGAAATGAAATCAGCCACTTTGACGGACATTGTTCTACCAAGTAGATAACTTGAAAGCCAGTCAAGAAACACTCCCCTGAAACCCAAATTGTAACACTTATCGATGAGTACTTGGAACGAAAGTCTGTCAAATGCCCGCGATAGGTCGAAGAACAATCCTGCGACGAACTGGCCACTATCAAGATATTCGTATGCAGCTCCAACAAGATAAAGAGCTCCTGACTGTGTTGAGCGACCTGGTCGAAACCCATGCTGTGAGGTATCAAGTATGTGATACTTGTTTAAGAAGTTCATCATTCTGTTGAACACAATCCGCTCAAAAACTTTGGAAAACACACTGAGCATCGAAATTGGTCTGTAGTTTGCTATATCAAGAGCAGAACTTTTTTGTGTACTGGGATCACAAAAGCTTTTTTGAGGAGATGTGGAAAAATTCCACAACTTACAGATAGATTGATTATGTGGGCAAAATGTGAAGCAACATCAACGCTTATCAGTTTCAATATGCGAGAAAAAATGCGCCAAATAAGTCAAAATTACCTCCTCTGTTATGGTTTTGTAGTGCTTCGTATCCATCTATTCCGTGAATAAATTATAAACCTTTTCGTATCTTGATTTTGATTTTTTGGGTAATAATTTCAGCTGTATTGCTATATTGGAAATTTCCGAAGGCACATTTTCATCACCTCTATCGCTGCTGATTTCCATATTTTATTGCGATAGCGATAAAAAAAATGAAACTTGTTGACAACTGTCAGCCGTTTTCTCGGGTACCAAGGTAATGATCAATACATAATTTATTAAAAATATATCCAGCAAGATTTTCATATTCGTAATGACACGAAAAAATACCTGGTAAGATTTTCATATTCACATTGACACAAACGACGTGATTCTATTCCGGCCTAATCCGGGAAGTACGTACTTTTAGGACTAGGCCGGGAAATGCTACTTTCTCAGAGAAAAATAGTCCGGGAAGTCAACACTTCCCGGACGTTTGCCGAAAAAATATTCTTGCCAATTAAACTTTCTACACCTCTGATAAAACATTCATTATCGAGAACAATTACTTTGGCTTTTTATGTATGCGCGTATATGTGAAAATTACGTGATTATTGCTTTTTATAATCCGTATACGTTCACACAATTCAGTCAGTTGCAATTAAATCTAAAAACTGGTAGGCAAATCTGAATGTCTAGTTATATTATTCCGTAGGAACGATTTCATTAGTCCACTCATTCATACGCTTTACTATCTAATAACAGGCGCACGAGACAGCTTTATATAGAAATTATTGAATAATTAACAACATGAAACTACATATACCTCGATTTTGTTTACCAGGAAATCTGTAGTTGTATGAGTAAGCTGGATCTACCTTGAAAGTCACACCTGACTCATTGAATTTTATGAATCTTCAGGTTCTTCAAGTTGTGGGTTTTGTTGTATTATGCAAATTGTGGAGAGATTCAGCCACTCTGCATATAAAATTCGATACGGCTGACGCAAATTGTGGGAAATCTACTATACAGAGTGAGTCGAATGTGCTCGAAAGTATTTTTACGATCATTAGTTTTATCAAAATGTCAGTTATTTTTGAATGATAAAGTTCATAGGTTCTTGAGATCAAAAGAAACAGTTTCTTCCTATACCGTTTTTTCGAATTTCTTTTCACTACGAGTACAAGATTATAAGCCATCTCTTTGTAGTAGGAAATTCTTGAATATCTGAGAATTTATGGATATTATCCTTAAAAATTTGTAATTTTCTCCTTAAGATTTTCAAATCATGAAAGCCATCACTTCTATGAACATAACACGTAAGGTTATCATCTCTTTTCTACATTCAAACCCAAAAACATTATCTATGCTTTTCCGAACACTAATATTTCTGAAATGTCTTCTTTTTGACATACTTTCTTGAGCACTGACCTATGAACAGTTTAGATATTGATTTGATATCATACCATTGAAAATATGAAAATATTATATGAAAACATTTAATGTTGTCAGTGTACAAATACATAGAATTTGTTTGAGAACAGCACTTTTAAATCTTCCTTTGCACGATGATTATCTTCTATTTTGAATTCCTATAACAATTTTGTTTGATAGAATATGAACATTCAAAGATTTAAGTGTACAGTTCCATTTGCTTTGGGAAATCTGAGTAGGATTATGTAAATTTACTTTTGGAAGGTACTTTTTCATGAAAAAATTGATATTATAGTAAATCTAGTTTTAATGATTGATTGGGTAATGTTTTCCGACGTTTCGATAGACATCTTCTATCTTTATCAAGGAGAAAAGTAAGAAACCTTTTGAAAATTATCAATTTTCAAAAGTCAATATTGACAGAAGTCATGAAAGAAAATGAACGATATTATATACTCATCTGTGATATGATGATCTTTTTAAGTTGGATCGAACTATCGGCGTCCAAAGTTCGGGCAGATCTATAGATGGAGCACTTATGGAATCAGGTGTTATTTTCATAAATGCTGCTTCTTTGATTTTTCTTCTTGCAAGTTTTTCTTCTTTGGATATTATTGATGCTTCATCCCACTTTATACGATGATTCTCATCTACAGCATGTTGGACCAACCTGGATTTGTCGCTGTCTAGTACTCGTAGAAGCTTCTGATGTTCTTTTATTCGTACATTCAGAGGGCGTTTAGTTTCTCCGATGTAAGATTTTCCGCACTCGCAAGGTAATTCATATATGCAGTTCTTTGTCCTTTGTGTCTCATTATTAGGCTTAACTTTTGTAAGTTTAGCTCTGATAGTGTCTTGAGTTTTGAATGCAGTCGATATGTTGTATCCATTTCCAATTCTTCTCATTTTCTCCGACAAACCTTTTACATAAGGAATTACGGTTTTAATGGTCTGATTTATATCTGTTGGTTCAGGTTGACTTTCTCTTGTTCGTCAAGCTTTTTCTAATATCTTTTTGGGGTAGCCATTGCTTCTAAGATTTTTCGAGATGTTATTTATTTCTTCATTTTGGTCTTCTTCAGTGCAACAAATATTTAATGCTCTATCAAATAAACATTTTGCTACTCCCAATTTAGTGTTTAGTTGGTGGTTTGAATCAAAATGTAGATATTGTCCTGTGTTCGTTGGCTTTTTATACACAGTGGTTCTTGGAATTCCATTTTGTTTATGTACGAGTACATCTAAGAATGGAAGTTGTCTGTCTTTCTCGATTTCAATTGTGAATTTAATTGATTCCTCTTGATTGTTTAGATATTGAAGGAATCCATCTATAATGTCTCTTCCATGTTGCCAAAAGCATTCAAAACTCAAGACACTATCAGAGCTAAACTTACAAAAGTTAAGCCTAATAATGAGACACAAAGGACAAAGAATTGCATATATGAATTACCTTGCGAGTGTGGAAGATCTTACATCGGAGAAACTAAACGCCCTCTGAATGTACGAATGAAAGAACATCAGAAACTTCTACGAGTACTAGACAGCGACAAATCCAGGTTGGTCCAACATGCTGTAGATGAGAATCATCGTATAAAGTGGGATGAAGCATCAATAATATCCAAAGAAGAAAAACTTGCAAGAAGAAAAATCAAAGAAGCAGCATTTATGAAAATAACACCTGATTCCATAAGTGCTCCATGTATAGATCTGCCAGAAGTTTGGACGCCGATAGTTCGATCCAACTTAAAAAGATCATCATATCACAGATGAGTATATAACATCGTTCATTTTCTTTCATGACTTCTGTCAATATTGACTTTTGAAAATTGATAATTTTCAAAAGGTTTCTTACTTTTCTCCTTGATAAAGATAGAAGATGTCTATCGAAACGTCGGAAAACATTACATCCACAATAGATGATGGTAATAGCCCAAACAATCATTCAACACGAGCTCCATCATCAACAATATCTCGTCATCAAATAGTAAATCTATTTTATTTTGGTTATAATTCATTCAGTAAAAGTCAAATTCCTATACTTTACCATAGAATAGCAGAGAAGAAATTAAAAATCGCCAAATTTTTTATATACAAGAAAAAATCTGAAACCATTATTGATATTAAAAAAAAATTGTTGTCAAAATAATAAGTAGAGTGAATTAATGCCATTCCAAATTGAAAGATCAAATTTTTTTTATAATATCTCTATGGTGGGTAGTTCCTAATATAATAGTGTTCTGTGATTCCTTGTTGTTTTGATTTCACTTGATACTTTTGACAGTTGTTATTACGTTCTGTGTGCGATATATTTCTAGGATAATTTCAGTATCAGTACAGCTGATAATGCAATTTTTTTATGAAATTTCAACAAAATCTTTTGAACAGGGCCAACTTTGGAAAAATGGTATAGAAAGAACATTTTTCCTTTGACTTCAAGAATCTATGGTTTAAATTAACGCAGTGGTCAAAAACTCACCCTGTATATACCTATCAATATTGGAAAACGAGAAATCTGACCGAGTAAAAGCACACCAAGGGAAGGTAGTTTGGGAATATTTCGATCTGGAGTGATTTTTATAGAAATCTAAAGAGGTTAAGAAAATCGAAGTAAAATAAAATAGAGATATCAGTAGAACTTGTGGATGTAAGGCATTATTAACAAAAACAATTAATGCAATGTTATATTTTATCCCTAATAGACAAAAAGACAATTAATGATGTCGAATGTGATCTGTGAGATGTGGAAATTACTAACAAAGATTCACTGCACAAGGAAGTGGATAATTCTTTGAGGAATTTGGACCATAATTGAAAAAACGAAGATCGATGAAGCTTCGCAGAAATATATGTTTGTAGATTCACATACACAATTATCTCATCCTTTCAGAGTTGATGAGTTAATTCTTAATTTTTTATTTATTGCGGCGGTTTAATGAATGTCACACTTTTCCAAAGTATGGAAAAACACTTTAGAACAAGCATTTCTACATTTTCTTTACCATAATGAAGCCACATAATTTCATTGACGAACGAAGTATAATTGTTTGCCAATTACTTTTCCATTCTCTCAGTTCATAACAGAATGTAAAATCAACATCCTCAAAGTCGTAGACATAAAATCGCCTCATCCTCGTGCGTGTCTGGTTCAAAATCAAATTGCCCCAATAAAATAACGACGACCTAACAACAGCACAATGAAATTATGCAAATTCTAGACCAATTTGCACTAACCTGACATCTTAACCTCATCGTCATTGTTAAACACCACCCAGTAAGAAAAAAATTTGTCGATCTCTAGTTCCGCCGTCAGGTGTCCATCGATGCCTGTGGTGTTTGGCAATTTCGAAACACCCACAACGCACGTTGCCCCGAGGGCAAACACCAGGAAACGGATGCCGGTCGCCGGTGCCATGGCCTGCTGCAAAGCCGCCGCGATATCAACTGAAGAGCGCGCCGCAACCAACTCGGCTGGCGGGGATCTGCCTCGTCTAGTGTGCTGCGCGATTCTAGTTTCTTTCATTAATGCCGACGAAGATATGAGTTTGTCGGCGGTTCCTGTGATCGATTGGATGTACTAAGTGGTACTTGGAGATTACGGGATATACTTGATTATCCCTTTGATGGTCGATCGGCTGAGGGCTTGCATATTGTTTTGGCGGATTTGCAGCACGTGCTATACGATTATCCAATGGCATCCTAGAGTTCTCCTGTGATCAACTCACCGTGACTTATGATGACCGAAGAATGAGTGGGGCAAATGATGAATGCACCCAAAAAATGTAGAAAAGCGCTGCCGTGATGTTAGGAGTTTTTGACTGCTTGTTCTGAAGTCTTTGCTCAAGCGGACATCTTGTTTCCGAGTCAAGACGTTTATCAACTGACGACTTTGTTCTGTCACACCAATTCATCTTTTCGAAGATGAAAATTCAGGATGTGCAATATAACAATATCACCTCCATGAATGCAAAAAATTTCCGCATTTTTCAATATGCAATACATTTGCGAAACATTTCATACATGTCTTTACGCCAAATGACCCGTGGTATCAGCGAAGCCGAAGTTGAAACTTTTCTGGATGATCCTTGTCAAATGTCTTTACCAATTAAGACTTTCACACCAATAGATGTAACCAATAAAATTAGAAGAATGAAAAACAAATAGACTCCTGGATACGACCTCATAACGGCAGATACTCTGAAAAAAATACCGAGGGAATTATCGTACGGCTCACAATACTGTTCAATAGTATGATGAGCTTATTATATTTTCCCAACATATGGAAATACGCTGAGGTTATGATACCAAACCTGGTAAACCAGAACATCATGTGGAAACATATACAATAAGTATTCCACCAATCATGAATAAACTCTTTGAGAAGCTGCTTCTTAAAAGGCTGAAAGATTACATAGATATGCACCAACTGGTACCAGAACCATACGACAACGCATCAGGTCCATCGCATCTTGAACACCACCTCGACAAGTTTCGAAGAAGGAACATTTTGGTCGGCAGTATTTCTGGACTCATCCCAGCATTCGATAAGGTTTGGCACTATATATATATATATTCTTTTGAACTTTTGGCTGCTAATATTTAGTTAGCAAACCATATAGCATATAGATCAGGGGTTAGTGACGGGGTGTCATACAATTCGGCGTATGACATAAAAGCCTAGGGAAAAAAACCCCAGTAAAAAAACCTTTGCTCCCCGTCTAAGTGTGAAAATACAAAAATAAGCTGAAATATATTTAAGGAGTTCTTTCTTCAAGGGTGGTCTTCTATTGATGGAGACAGAGACTTCTTCAAGGTGCTCACATTGAATCTGGAAATAAAAAGACAAAAGCAGAAAAAAGAACTGAATAACAAAAATACGTATCATATTCGTTTGAAATTTATAACCCATTTCAAGAAAAGAGTTGGAAACGTCATGAATAGCCCTAAAACCATCTTAAAATTTATATATTGGATAACTATCGATGAGATGAGGTGTTGTTTCTTCTGCTTCTCCACATTCACAACTTGCACTAGGAACTGAGTTCCATCTGAATAGCATGCTATTGGTACGTCCATAACCTGTTCTCGAACGATTAAGAACTGTCCAAATTTTTCTTGGAAGATCAAAACCAGGAACTCTTTCAGAAGGATCAGAAACTAGATACTTATTGAACATTTCGTAAGAGTTCCACTCAGTCTGCCATAATTCTTTATCACTTATATTCATATTGAAGAACATATTATGCCATAATGGTTTACGTGACTTCAATCTGGGAATTCTATTTCGTGGAAAATATGAAATAAATGGGAATAAATTGGGAAAAGAATGATATTTGTTCCAAGAATTCAGAGCTGCAGTCTGTCTGCGAATATGGGGAGGGACAATATTAGACAAAACTGGTAACCAATGAACCGGTGTAGATCTTATGGTCCAGTAATTATTCTCATGGATGTATTCAATTGTGCATCAATTTTTGTGTATGTGCACTATTTAACCAAACAGAGCAACAATACTCAGCTGCAGAAAAAAACTAGGGCTAGAGATGCTGTGCGAAGAGTGGAAGCATTAGCACCCCAAGACGATCCAGCTAATTTCTGAAGAATATTATTTCTAGTTTTCAGTTTTAGGCTCAGATCATTTAAATGAAATGTAATTGTAATTGAGAGATGAATCTAATTTAACTCCTAAGTATTTTGGATAGAAATTATGTTCGATGAGAGAATCATTGAAAGTTACAGCTAATTTCCTATATTTTTCATGATAATTCAGATGGAAACAAGATACCTCTGTTTTGTTGGGATTTGGACATAATCGCCACTCAATAAAATAATTCTTTAAAATTTTCAAATCAGATGACAGTATGTTTTCCAGAGTATGGAAATCCGAATGTTGGTAAGCAATGGCAATGTCGTCAACATAAACAAATTTTGAGATGATGTCTTGGGTAAATCACTCAGATATAAATTGAAAAGTAAAGGAGCTAAAACTGATCCTTGAGGAAGACCGTTTTTCAATGTTTTGAAGTTGCTACTCTTATTGTCAATAAAAACACGAAACCATCTATCAGATAACATATTTTCTAATAATCGTACCATTTTTCCACACTTCAGATGGGTATAGAGTTTGAAAATTAATCCATTTTTCCACACAGTGTCATATGCCGAAGATAAATCAATGAAAGCAGCTCCTGTTTTCAACCTATCATTGAATCCTGATTCTATGAAAGTTGTAAGGCTGAGAACCTGATCTGAACAATTTCTATTTTTCCTAAAGCCTCCTGGAAATTTTGTAGAGTATTTTCTATAGAAGATTCAATTCTAAAAAGAATGAACCTTTCTAATATCTTGAAAGGAACACTCAATAAACTGATGGGTCGATAACTACTAGGATCACAAGGATTTTTTCTCGTTTCAAAATACCTATTACTTTAGCCTTACGAAATTCGGAAGGAAAGTTTCCTGAATTCAGAATATTGTTATAGAAAGACAATAACCAAGACAAGGCCTTTTTTCCTAAATGTTTGATGAATTCTGGATAAATTCCGTCAAAACCTGCTGCCTTTCGAGATTTGGTAGGTTTGATTGCAGCCCTCAATTCATCTATATTGAATGGATGTGACACATGTTCTGAAGTAGGAGCTTATCTCCTGAATATCTGTAATTTTTTTTTCATATTCCTCATTTCACATTGGGATAAATTGACTGATTCAGATACAATAACTAGGCGGCGAGCGATTAAACTTGGATCATTTTTTGATGATGATGAGGTAAGAGAAGTAGCTTCACCTAATTTTCTCAATATATCCCATCTGCTCCTACTCGAATGTGTAAAGTTCATTTTTGATACAACACTATCCCATTTCTCTTTTCGGCTTGTATTTATAGAATTCATAAGCCTTTCACATTTATCAACGGATGGTGATTTCTGATAGTTCTTGTACAGATTATCGGTTTTTTGACCAACCTGGAATATAATCTTTCCGGAAACCTCTTGGAACGAACTTTTTTTTGCTGCGACTTTCACAACACCTAAGAATCTGTGATAGTTATCGTGAGTGGGTTTAATCCATCTAATATCACTGTCTACCTTCTTAGCAAATTCAATCCAATTCGCTTTCTTGAAATTCCAACGAGGTCTTCTTAAACATTCTGAATATTGATTTAAATTTCTTGAAGTCAACAGTATAGGCCTATGTAGGCCATGAGGAAAAAACTCCTAAACTTTTACGCTTTGCAGGAAGCGATTTGCAAGTATTGTCACAAGACACTAGGCAGAGATCAGGATTGTAGCCTCTATTCCATCGAGAAGAATGAAAAGAAGGTACATCTTTTCCATCAAAAATTAAATAGAAATTATTATATTCCATCTAGTCACTTAAAGCTATTCCACTTCTATCATTATTATTATAACCCCACATTACGTGGTGAGAATTAAAATCACCGCAATAAATTGGCACTATGGACTGCTGTACAAACTTCTACATTTCCTTCCACAACCATATTATATGAATCTGAAGATTTATCTAACAGAACTTAATTTTTCCGTGAAATATCGCCAATCCGAAGTCCCATAGGGAAGTATTTTGGGACCACTTCTATATATCATCAACACTTCAACCATACCAGATATTGAAAATACCACCAAATCATCTTTTGTAGGCGATGTAGACATACTCGCATTTGATGAAACGCCGAAACAGCCTCCAAACAATTACAAGAACACCTGAAAGACCTTGGATAGTGGCGTCGAAATTAGCTACTCAACATTACTGAGGCTTAGACAGTTCAAGTTACATTCACTACAAGAAGAAATATAATAATAGGTCAAATATCTCCCTTCCGCCTTTTTGTCCTTTGAATTTCGAGGCTATGTACAAAGCGCTACAGAGCTCGTAACTGCCAATACTATAGATAATTTGAAAGGTCATGACATAACCTACGAAACGGCGCTGTGCAAGATTAGTTTTTGCGTCCAACAGTTATAGACGTGTAAACATGGAGTTCACTAACGCCGAAATTCGCGCTATTTCAAAGTTTTCCTTCGTTAAAGGCAAATCCGTTAGAGAAACGTTCCGTGACATTAATGGTGTTTTGGGGATGGTACTCATCAGTTCGAACCGCGGAGGAATGGTTTCGACGATTCAGAGCCGGTGAAAACGACACCATGGATAAGCCAGCCGGCGGAAGAACTGTGACGACAAATACCGATTAAATCATGGAGAAGATCCATGTAACGGTAAGATTCCTCGGTTCAGTTTAATCGCTTAAATTCGCCTGGAAGTCGGCGTAGGAATTTCGGTTATCTTCACCTTGGAATGCTGCGCGGTGCGCAGGATCGATATCGTAGCGACGTGGCCGATAATTTAGATCTAAATCGATTTCTTTTCCGTACCAGAGTTGCTGGGAGAAACACGTCAGAGGTGTTATATTTCTTCCCGTGAATTTTAAATGCAAATTTTCGATGGCGGAATGAATTATTCCGGTAAGTCCCTCATTTTATGATCAGACAGGGTTTATTCGATCCTAAATGTCATGTTTATTTAATGCATTTAATTATTTTTTGTGTAGATGACAAAAAGATGTCGTATAATTCTGGTCGGACCGCCATTTTTCACTTTTCCATTTGAGAATATCTGGTGGATCAGCTCACCTTCATTTGCTTTGATATTGTACTTACCTTTATTATTCAATTTCAATTTCAATTATTTAATCTTTTTGTTTTCTCGGTGTCCAGAGTTCTCTGAATTTTTAGTGTCGAACTATCTGCGCCATTGGGTTCTTTTCTGAACACGTGGTTGTTTTTTCTTCTTTTAAAAGATTTTCGTTTGTAAAATTATGCATTTAGAGAACGATGGAAACTAAGAGATTTTTATCAAGTCAAAACTGATAAACCCGATTTTCACAGCCAAACCCGTCGGGCTATGGAATTTTGTCGTCGACCTATCAAGTACAAAATTCATTGAAGTTGAGAGCTTGTTGCCAACTTGCAGCAGTGGCGTACAGAACATTTCTTTGACTGAAAAACCACCAGAGAAGATAATTATCTAACGTTTCTTCAACTGAAAAACCACCAGAGAAGATAATTACCGAACGTTTCTTCAACTGAAAAACCACCAGAGGAGATAATTTTCCTGGAATCTCAATATACAAGGATAAACAAGATAAGTTTCAGTGAGGGGGATAGTGATTACCTGTGAAACATACATGACCGAACATCTTGTCAATTCCACTCAATTTTGACTGTACATTTGTAAATAACTGATATTTGTAAAAAGTGGAATAAATAACGACTGTTCAATTTCGAACTTTCATTGATTAGGTAGAGGCATCAAAATTTCTCTTACCTGCTCTATTGCTAGCCGGAGCAATATTTATTTAGAACTATCTTACCTGCTCCCCAACGTGGGGCAAAAAAATTATCATTGTTACATCGAGTTAGACCGGTATGTGGCATCTCATGACATCGCCCAGGAAATGGGAGTTAGTCACGATTTCAAACCATCTGCAGAAGACTGAATACAAAAAAAAAGCTTGATGTTTAGGTGCCGCATGATTTGACTCAAAGAAACCTTCTGGACCGAATCACCGCATGCGATATGCTGCTGAAACGGAACGAAGTCGATCCATTCTTGAAGCGGATGGTGACTGGCGACGAAAAATGGATCACATACGACAATATCAAGCGAAAACGGTCGTGGTCGAAGGCAGGTGAATCGCCACAAACAGTGGGCAAGCCAGGATTGACGGCCAGGAAGGTTTTGCTGTGTGTTTGGTGGGATTTGAAAAGGAACCTATTATTATGTCCCTCTGTCAAAATATTCATAAAGGAAATACCAGTCGACCCCAAAGTTGTTAGCATGTTGTTTCTAACACAAATGTCACATAACTTTCTCATGGTCACAGTAAACGATTGATTTTGATGAAATTTTCAACCATCAAAACACGTTGCTTTACCGAATATTTTTCAATAATGAACTTTGCACGTCTCTACTTCACGACTTTCAAATATGAACTGTCACTGTTTTACCAAAATGGCTTCAAAACGAAGTAGTATACATTCTCGGCGGACATCCGATATATGGTTTATCCTGGTTGTCATTTATGGTCAAATAACACGGTTCAACCGCCACTCTTTAGAATGATGGCGAACTCAGACTAACTTATTCTACAGGGTGCTTCAAGATTAGGATCTTTTTAGTACTCTGGACCATTTAGGTTGAAATTACAATGGTCAACGGTGGTGATTATACAAAAAATGATATTTCCTAAATTGAATAAAAACTTGAACTGGGATTGAATTGTATCATCCCGGTATCCAAATAAAAAAATCAAATCTTATCGCCTACGCCACTGGAAGGTGACCCCGCCAAAATCCGCAAAAATTGGAATCGCATTACGAGCGTAACAGAAAGAATTCATTGACGAAATTCAGGGCGCATGGGGTGTAAAAACGGATAATTGGGGCGAAATCCAAAATAACAATAACGAAAGAAAATGGCGTTAATGGGATAAACGGAAACGGCCGAGCGCTGTCAATTCTAATCGAAAGAAAATTGGGGAACATGTGGAAATTATTCATGATTTGCGAATTCAATTCCGTCCTGGAATTGGATAACATAGTGGAATTCATTGCAGATATAATTGTTGTAATATTCGTTGGTCTACAAGAGGTGGAACTAATTGGAATGGACGGAGAAAATTTGCGAAAATTGGATATATGTGTAGATGGAAGCATTTTTATCAGAAACTTTAAAATAATTCTGTTTACAGTCAACTAGTATGTGTGAAATCGTGCTCTTAATCTTTTGGCAAGAATCAAGCTGTTTTTTTCTGTCAATATCATTTCATTCACTGGTGCTACTTTGTGCTGATAAGATTTTCACAAAAAACATGTTTTTCTTTGAATGAAGAAAATCCGTAAAATCAGTAGACTGGTTCATGAATAAGTTGAAAAGGGGTACTATAATACATTTAAGGATCCAGCCTTCTGGCCAGAGGGTGCCCTAGTAAACAGATACTTCTTTCCCAAAAGACAACAAAATTTTTTGAAAGATCAATTAAATATAGTGGCAACCTAAAAAAAGGTGGTGAAATGAAAAATTATTGGACATTTTTCATGTGAATATCCAGTGTCTTTCAAACAAGTGCGATGAATTATCCTGTTTTTTAGAGCAATATAAATATTCTTTGGTGGCAATTGGCGAACACTGGCAAAATAGTGAAAACTTGGAGTAGACAAATATAACTGGATATTCTCTGGTTGCATCATTTTCCCTATCTAGAGTAAAACAAGGTGGAACAGCTATGTATGGTCTAAATAATTTAGTGAACTATGTCAAATCTTTTGATGTTAATCAATTTTGTTTGGAATTAAATGCTGAATTCTGTGCGACGGAGGTATGTGGTCAAAACTTGGTTATAGTAAATGTATACAGGTCTATTTGTCGTAAAATTGTTAGTGACTTTAAAGCTTTTATAGAACATTTTGATGATTTTTTTAATTTCCTGTTTTCTAAATATAAACACTTGATTCAAGTTGGTGATTACAATATTCACTTTGATAAAAACTCAAATTTTTTATTTGAATTTGAAAATCTTTTAAGATGATACAATCTATGCATAACTATTAAAGAACCTACGAGGTTTGCAGACGGTTCGTCGGGCTGCGTTGATGGACTAGCGACTGTAATCAATAGCATGGTTATTTAGGTTTATGTTTAAAGAAAAATCACTGCAAATTCGCAAATTTGTGACTATAAAACCTAAGGATATAGTGTAGGTTGTCAATTTTCAAAAATATACCTATTACCACTTAACCAAGTGACATAGAATTTTTTTTTATTTTTGCTAGATTTGTTATCGCTCAGTAACCGCTTGACGTTGAGTTACGGGACAGCCTGTATATGTTTTCGATTATTCACACAAGAGATCGAACAACACTATGTTTTTAGACATCTTCCTGTTGCATAGGCCAAAACCAATAATTAGTAACGAAAGAAAAAATTGATTGTTGTTCAATGCTAGTTCACCAAATTATGTCTGGAATACAAAAAACTGGATTCCTTCTCCGCCACTAACGTTCCACTTGACATTCTACGAAAGTTTCAGTATAGATACATTCCTACCAACTTGATAAGTTGGGCATAGTCTGCTCCAATGTTTTTATACGACATCACTTCCCAACTAGTCGCAACTTTCAGGGCACACCATGTGCAGAATGAAAACGTCGCCTTCCTGTACCCCCCTTACCCTTAGCCGGTACATTTCTATTTTTCTTATTTTTCATCGGGATCCAAAACTTTGTTCATATCGGGCGGAAAAAAATCATATATTATGTATACGTCGCTAGGCGAGAGAAACAACAGGTCTGAAGTTTCGAAGCGAAGTGAAACTGATGGAAGAAAAATAAAAGCTTATGTAAAATAAATATGGAGTTTAGCCTGAATACGAAATATTTTCGGTTTATATCGAGACGTACGCTTTTTTGTGTTTGCATTCAATTTCGATGCAATTTTATCGAATCGAGTGGAAAATTGGAAACCGTCAAGTGATACATGACGGTGCATTTTTATGTTTTACATCATTGCATTACCGTAAAAATCGAAATTATGTTGGCAATGGCCGATCTAGGTACATTTCAAGTTGTTCGTACTGAAAATCATCAGCTGCTGCTCAACTGTCATTAGGTTCTTGACTTAACGGTTATTGATAATTTTGCAAGCGAATTGTTGTAAGAGTTAATCTTTGGTGTGAGTATTTCCGAAGGTATTTGCTCTTATAAAATGTCCGAAATTATTCTCGATACTCTTCGTTTATCACAAAGAAAACGCGAAGCAGCATGTATCGGGTTTTCCAATGGGTACTTGACAACTTTGAATTTAATTCGTGAACGCACTCCTGGACCAATAATCGAACTGTCAACGTCAATTCATTCAGTGAAGTAAACATTTTCATCATGGTGAAGTACACGAACAAACAACGTTTGCAAGTTATAACAATTTACTACCGAAATTCGGAGTCTGTGACCGCAACTTTAAGAGCCTTAACTCCAATTTTCGGTCGCCATAGATAGATAGATAGATAGATAATAATCTTTATTTCTGAAGCATGTACAGCACACATTTTTACAATTATATGCAACACACAAAACTAAATAGTGTCAACAAAAACAAAAAATACTCCTAAGATACTCCTACCCCTACCAAGTATGATTGCAAAAAATATCATTTCAAATACTCTAGCAGAGAATAGGGTTCTAAATTAATAAGCATTTCCTTTATTTGCTTTTTAAATAAATTAAAATTATTAATTCTTTTGATTTCATCTGGCAGCCTGTTATAAACTCTTATACTCATGTATGAAGGGTGTTTCTCAGTCAGAGTCAACCTATGCTTAGGATAATTAAAATTCAGAGTTCTAGTTTCATACTTATGGTCTGACATATGCATCGCAAAACTGGCTTTATTTCTGAAGAAAAAAAACGAGACACTCATACAAATAAACACCATATACCGTTAATAATCCATTTCTTCTAAACACTCCTCTACATGAATCCAGAACTCCCAACTTAGATAAAACTCTCAAAATTTTTTTTGTATAACAAATAATTTTTGTACTTCTGTGCTAGCCCCCAGCATATAATACCATATCTTAAGACTGACTCAAAGTTCGCATGATAAACCATCTTCAAATTTTTAAAATTTAAATAATTCGACAAAAACGAATACCATACCCAATTTGACAAAGCTTTTCTGTTAAATAATCAATATGATTACTCCACTTCAAGTATTGATCTACATATACTCCCAAAAATTTTGTGCTTTCTTCAAGTCTAACATTAATTCCATCAATTTCAATATTTTCTTTCCTATCTTTAATAGATCTCTGGGTGCTGAATAAAATAACTTTAGTTTTTTCTCCATTAATCAATAACTTGTTAGCACTGAACCAAGATTTCAATTGCTTGAAAGCTAAATCTGTTCTAGTTGCCAAAAACTCAAACAACTTATCACTCAGAATGACATTAGTATCATCTGCAAAACATGTAATCAAACCGATGTAACTCCTCTCTAATTCACAGAGATCATTAATGAAAATAATGAACAAAACAGGGCCCAAAACGCTTCCCTGTGGTACACCAAATTTTGATTCTACAAATTCAGATTGACAATCTCTACCACTGCTAGTAATGCAAACACTTTGTTGGCGACCTGAAAGGTATGAATCAATCCAATCTCTTGTACAACCTCTCAGACCTATTTTTTCTAATTTTACTAAAAGAAACTGTTTAAAAAGGCAATCATATGCACTAGACAAATCCAAAAACATTCCTAGTCCTAATTCATCTTTTTCAAGAATTTTTACTATTTCTTCTGTAAATTGATATAATGCTGACTGGGTTGATCTACCTTTCAAGTATCCATGTTGTGAACCATTAAAAAAATCACATCCGTTCAAAAATGAGAGCAATCTATCACAAAAAGCATGTTCAAATATCTTTGAAAAACTCGATAACAAACTTATTGGTCTATAACTATCCATCGAATTTATATCTCCTTTTTTATATAATGGTTTGATCAAAGTCAGCTTCAACCCACTGGGAAATATTCCATACTTGAAAGAGTTATTTATAATGTGGGATAAAATGCCCTTAACTTCAGAAGTGCACAATTTTATCACACTGATTGGAACGCCATCTACACCACTGGAAAATTTATTTTTGATTTTCGAAATTATTTGTACTATTTCTTCTGGATCAGTTGGTTTCAAAAATAAAGATTGATTAGAGGATTTTCCATAAAAAAGGAACCTCATCCAGACCATCCAACATTTTAGGTATTTTTTCTAAAAGAAATTTATTAAATTTTTCAGCAACTTCGATTGGCCTCCCTCGAGTTCACAACCTTTATTAACATTATTTTTTCCATTTATTTCGCCACATATAGACCACATGGTCTTATTTTTATTGTCTGAGTAATGATTCTTATTATTATAGCGCCCTAGTAGACAGGCAATCACAAGTTTGGCGCGAAAATTTGAGTCTAAATATTCGCTTCTGGATATTGTCGCGCCAGTGAGACAAAGGACCGGTCACAGTAACAAAAACATCGCTGCCATTCGGTCCTTCGTAGCCGACGACCCGAATCAGTCAATTCCACGGCGTTCTCAAGAATTGGGCATCCGTCAGACCACTCTATGGCGAATTTTGCTTAAGGATCTTGGTTCAAACCCGTACAAGAACAAGCTGACTCAAGAATTGAAGCCGTTGGACCATTCGAAGCGACGTACGTTCTCCGATTGGGCTCTGGAAAAGCTGCACCACGATCATGATTTTCATCGAAAAATCATCTTAAGCGATGAAGCTCATTTTTGGCTCAATGGCTTTGTCAATAAGCAGTTGTTGGACAGGCAGCAATCCACACGTGTTTCGCGAGACTCACTTGCATCCCCAAAAAATCACGGTTTGGTGCTGTATTCACGTCGGAGGCATCATTGGATCGTATTTTTTTCGTTGATGCCAACAATCGTGAAGTTACGGTCAATGGCGATTGCTACCGCGCCATGATAACGAATGTTTTTGGCCCCAATCGCAAGTGGTACATACTGTAGTATGAACTTGGCCAACATGACGGTGGCACTAGCCACACAGCACACGTAACAATCGGTTTATTGAAGCAGACATTTGGTGAGCGTGTAATTTCGAGAAACGGTCCCGTCGAGTGGCCGCCTCGTTCGTGCGATTTGACGCCTCTGGAATAATTTCTTTGGGGCTACGTCAAGTCATTGGTCTATACCAACAAGCCGACGACATTGCAGGAGCTCAGAGATAACATTGAATGCAAAACAGCGGCCGTTTCGGCTGAAATGTGTGGATGAGTTATCGAAAATTGGGTCCAGAGAATTGACCTCTGCAAACGGGCCCGTGGAGGCCCTATGAACGGAGTCGAGTTCCATTCATAAATGTTATGTTTGTACTTCAAGGCAATAATATGGATTTTGAAATATCTCACATGGTTTGTGTTTTATTTAGATTCAAAGTTGTCAAGTCCCTATCGGAAAACCCTTCAGAAGCTACAGTGAATTTTTCAGAGATTCTGCAGATATTACCGCTAGCATTGATAGTGTTGCCCTTGTGTTTTAAGTAAACATTTATTTACTATCTCGAGTTGTATCAAGAAGAACAAAGTCTCGAAAACACTACATAAAGTTATAAATTCGTGTGGGGTGGTGTATTTATGGATTTTTGCTAAGACTGAAAATATAAATTAAATAAACAGACATCGTGATCAGGAATAAATGAAGTTATAATTTATTTTCATAGTTCAGGCAGAAAACATTTCAGTGCCTTTTTATAACTAGAAATAAATCACACACTTAAAGCTGGCTTTGATGACCATTTGTCTTGAATGGACATCTTATTTTTTAATGTTTTATCTGTATCCGAGAGATCTCCCGGGCTCCCTGTATATTCAATTGTTATAAATAAGATTGGTCCATTAAATTGGAAGAGACTGTATTGAAATATTAATGATGATCAGCTTTGGTGAAGAGTGATGAGATGTACAGATAATAAAGAAGATGCAAACGTGCATAAATTTTTATAGTCAAGGCTGTCCTCGTAATGATTTCGAAATAAACGTGAGGATGGACTCTTGTAATTGGGAATATTATTTACATAATATTTTCATTATTGATGGAAACGAGGGGAATTGTACGTGATAATATAGAAAATGTGTATTCGATAATATCCTTTTTGAGTTTCATTGAACCATTTCTATGTTATTATATTTAAAAGAAAACAAATATTATGAGTTAGATAAACAAGATACAATTTTGGCATCTTATCAGAAATATTTGGAATACCAGATAATTAATAACTTATGGACTTTATTTTCGCAGTTATAGTTAATTCGCAATAAGTCGAATTGATGTTATTCTGTATCTATATGAGGGATGATCAGAAAGTAAGTATAATCGAAATAATACACGATACCTGAAATAACAAAAACTAATCATTTTTCTACATAGCCTCCTAACAAGTCAATACATTTAGTTAAAGGTGTTCTTGATCTAGGATTTCTTTAGAAAAAAAAACTATATCTTGACTCTCTAAATACCTCGGTAGATGCCCTTACTTTGCTATCATTGTCGAATTTCTGGCCTCGGAGATATTCTTTCAGCCAAAGAAGCAGGCCGAAATCTGTTTATTAATATTTACTAACATATCGATAGGAAATGCATTGAATTTTTACAAATTCAGATAACTATGATCTTTTTAGTTGATGACGAGATATTGTTGATGATGGAGCTCGTGTTGAATGATTGTTTGGGCTATTACCATCAATTATCAATTGGTTTCTTACTTTTCTCCTTGATAAAGATAGAAGATGTCTATCGAAACGTCGGAAAACATTACATCCACAATAGATGATGATAATAGCCCAAACAATCATTCAACATAACTATGATCATCCTATCTTACGATTAAAAATGATAACATTGAGATTCATTTTTGGAGAGACCTTTAAATATTTGAACATTGAAAATTCAAGAAAATACCAGAAGTTTCAACATATTTAAGGGTATAAGCCTGTTTTGACAAATAAAGTACATTTTTCAAAACGATTTGAAACGTCATATTTTCAATAACTTGTCACGAAAAATAATATATTTCGCAACTGGAGATGAAAAGCACCTAAATTTCGCCATTCATTGTGAAAAATACTGCATTATTGTAAGACTAAACTACTTGAACTATGTACTTCTTTACATATAAATCATTTAAATTATAGTACTACATACAAGGAAGATCAATAGATTTATTATTTAGGTAACTTCAACACGTAAATGGGCAAATTATTCATAAATATTGAACATTTTTGAACAATTGGTGATGTTGACCCCAGCAACGAAGTTTTTTGTGTAACATCAGTTTGAGTATTGTTCATGTAATATTCTCCAAGAATGTTTATCGCAATACGCTTGTTGCACAAATAACTACTCTGCCTTGGATCCCCAAGCCTTCGGCGCCAATGATCTCATCCGAGCTTTTCCGGACTTCGTGAGGCCTTAGAATGCAGCAGGATTTTGCGGAAATGAGCAGGAAATGGTTTCATTCGATTTTCGATTGGATTTCTGGAATTTATTTTACTGGATAATCGACTGAATTCCAATAAGGTAGGTGTAGCTGGTCTGTTGCCTCCCAGAAACCGCATCAGTGCCGAATCAACGACCATGTCGAATGAATGGGTTTAAGCAGACCACCTCTTATTTATCGTAGAGCCAGGTGCAGCCCTAATGCCCTATTTATTCCGAACCAAACGGGTTGTTTATGAGGACAGCAGATGAGAATTATTGTATTGTTTATCTTGATTAACAAGTATCAATGGTGAACTTTGTGCTAGTTTAAATGTTAAATGAAGTTGTTGGATTTTTTCCTAGTATTTTATTGAGTGGACGAATTTAAAATATCTAAATGGGCACTTTTCAGTACTACTCGATCGCCTTCAACCTCTGAAACTATATAGAAGTTAAAGAAGAACCGAATTATAATTAAAATAACTGAAAGGACTCATTAGCTCGTTCGCTCTGTGATAAGGTCCAAACAAGAATTCATTAGAACATATGAGGCAAATTTTCAGGCAAAGAAGTACCTTAAAAAAACCTGTAACATTCCAGGACTTCAAAATTCTGAAAATGGATCCAATTTCTCCCTTCACGAAACTATCGGTCTTAGTGGTATATTTTGTTTATGGACTTTTGGTAATCCATATATTTTTGGTATCTTACTGTTATGGGTCAATATCGTTTTGTCATCTTGTTTAGTTATGTATTTATTTTGATCCCATTCTTTGATGATTCTATTGTTTTCTTTCTCCAATGTGACTGTCATGTCTCGTTTAACCTGTTTATAGGTTGTATCATCATCTAAAATTTCGTGCATTTTTTCGTTGTATTGGGTTTTTGTTATTATCACTATTTTATTTCCCTTGCCCGCTCTTATGACTTGCAAATCATTGTGTGCTTTCTAAAATGTTTTAGTTTTTTCGAAGTTAGATTTCATCATGTTTTGTCTCTGTTTCTTACCCCTTAGTTGTCTCTGATGGGTATTTAGAGCTTGTGTGACATTAGCTCGAATGTTGTCCTGGTCTTCTTTCGATAATTCCTCAATGGTATTTTCTATTTGTGTAATGATGTTAAATGTTGGGATTTCATTTTCTCTTTCTATCTCAATGGAATATTTGGGGCCCAAGTTTAGTGTTTTCATCACGAAGTCAGGTAGCACTGTTGTTGATAAATTTTCTACTCTTGTCTGATTGTTGTTTACGTTTTCACTTTTTCCCTGAAATTATATTAACTTTTGGATTTTCTTTTTGTGAATGGATTCACTTCTGGTTGTGATGAGGTTTAATCTTTCATTTATATAATACTCCAAATTTTGCCTTGAATGTCTTTTTCTTTATTGTCCAGAATCGTTCGAATGCTACCTTCCAGTGTATTTATGTTCTTGGTAGTATCAGTGATCAGCAAATTGATGGTACGAAATATGAATATTTTCTGTAATTTGTCATATTTATCAGCGAGATATTTACGATTATATGTGATGTGATCTGTTTTGAGTTTCAAGAAATTTGGGCATAATTTTTGTTGCTTGCACTTAAGTAAAAATATTCTCCTTGTCTTTGCCCTAGCTAGCTTGTCTACTAGTTTTTGAATGTTTCCTTGTGTGAGCTGTTCTGTCCTATGTTGATGATCCATAATGCTTTCTTCCCCCTGCATTAATATATTGTGAAAATTTTGGTTTTTACCTAGCATATAATATGTTGAGTTTGAATTGATTGGGCATCTAGGTCTTTAAAAAAGTTCTAAACAATTTTATTTTGTATAAACGTTTCAGCGCATCCGCCTTCTTCAGTATACATAAATCATAAATCGAGTGAGATATTTTAGTGATTTTATTATTCTACTTTTATATTATATATGTTACTTTTTAGATGTCGATTTATGATTTATGTATACTGAAGAAGGCGGATGCGCTGAAACGTTTATACAAAATAAAATTGTTTAGAACTTTTTTAAAGACCTAGATGCCCAATCAATTCAAACTCAACATATTATATGCTAGGTAAAAACCAAACTTTTCACTATATATATATATATATGTATATAAAAGGTTTACGTGGCGAACAAAGTTTATATAGTGAACTCTACTTCCTCAGTTGCATAATAAATATATTAAAAAAATTTTCTTCACTAATGCTTGGAATTTTTGATGAATCCTCAAATTATTTATATACATATAACTTTATTTCATTCAGCAAAAAAAACCATTAATTTAATTGTCCCAATATATTATGAGCTTATTTTTCGATATACTAAATTGCTCAAAAATATGAAAACCATTATTATGCAGCTGTACAGCAAGAACCAACGTGGAGGTGTAGAACATTCCTGCCACGTGTGGGATGGGTATGAAGGAAATCGGATCAGATCAAGTTGGAAATTTTCAAAATAACGAAATAAACTCTAAATAAATAGAATAAACTCCGAAAAAAATTAAGACTGAATAAAAAAATTAAAAAGGCAGTGTAAAATAGGATTTACTCTGAAAGTTATAAATGAAAATTATTCTAAATTGAGTTCTCAATATTAAAAATTTTTTGTAAATCAATGGAATTCTACGAGTTTTCTGATCAGCGAAATGATCTATAACCTTGTCAATAAAAATATTTTCGTCCAAATTTTAGCCATATTACTCAGCCGCGCCTGTCCAGTTGTATTCCTAATATCATTTTTTATCCTTTTCAACGCAGAGAAACTTCTTTCTGTGGAAGCAGTTGTCAAATTTTCCGAATTTTGAAGATAAAAATTGAAATAGATCATCAGCAGAACGCCCAGAACTAACATCATAAAATCCCATGAAGCGCTCAACAAGTTGGTCATCTATTACATAACGAAAAATGACTGATAACTGGGAATGACAGCTTATGTCAGTTGTTTCATCAACTTGCCAAGAAAAAAACAATGATTGTGAAATTTTGTCCTCGATTTGTTTATTCACAACAAAAGCAACCGAATCAATTAATTCATTTTGAATGGTTTTAGATGTACCAGAAAATACCGATTTACTGTTGGTGTCATTTTCTAAAAAGGTTTTTAAATTCGTGTCAAATTTACTAACAAGAACTACCAATTCTTTGAAATTTCCTCGCTTTAAAGACTCATTCGATTCATCGTGCCCCCTAAAATGTTCTCTTGCATACAAAGGTGCATCGTAATATCTATTAAACTTCTTAGAATTTGTCGATTTTCTTTGACTTTAGCATTGAAATTTTCAATTTCTATTTGACGCGCATTGTCTATTGCTGTGGCGATATTTTGTTTTTGCTTTCTCATAACGGTAAGCTTGGAATTAGATGAAATATGCTGAGCACTTTTATTGTGTAGCGATAGACCCCGAGATACATTTTTCAAATCACGAAAACTACTTTTCGACCAAACTCTGTCGGAATTTCCATTAGTTGCTGAGAATAAAAAACACGGCCAACAAAATATTTTTTTCAAAGTAATACTTCCAGTAAGCCAGTCGTTCTTGTCATACCACGTATTTTGGAATCCCCGATTTGATTTACCGACCCCACCACTAAACACTAGAGATTTCCTCAAATCTGGAACAGGTCGCTTAACTTCCTTAATTAAATATAATTTATCATCATACGAATGAGTCGAAAAATGTTGCTTATTTATTAAAAAATTAACAATATCACAAGTACACTGAACATGTTCCTTAGGAATTTCAAAAGATTTACTATTACTAGGTCCCGCTGAATCCATTTCGCGATCTGGTAGTCACTTTCGATAAAAAAGATTTTTATTTCAGAAAAAATTCACCTAAAAATGATTATAATCATACCCGATACACAGCAAACGCGATACCTCTAAATAACGACAAAGTGAACTAACCCTATTTCCCGCTTAACTCGAATAAAAACCTGAGGCCAGCCTCTAATTCCTCGAGAAGCCGCCTTGAAAGCAGTAGATATGTTCTCACCGCTTCGACGCAGATAACCCGCTGGACATCGCAGAAACGAAACGATCTCAGATCGGCTAAGATCGCGCAGAGGCCAGCCTCGGATTAATCCAAGAACGGCTTTCCATTACGTTCTCGTAGGTCATCGAAGTAGATAACACGCTAATTCAGTCAGAGAAGCCTGCGTTAGGCATGCCTCCAACCGTTTATTCAAAGAGGATTTCATTTGTTATGAATATACAAGGAACGTGAGATTGGGAAAAATATCGAGGAAAAAAATGATGATGAAAGTGAATGAAGAAATATACGGTTCAGAATTTTTTTGATGAGGCACTGCCTCACCTGCCTCATAGGACAAGCCGCCCCTGCTGTTTAGTTTTTTTTAGGTAGTTTGGGATGTTGAAAAGATCGTTTCCCACTTATTTTGCACTGTTATCAGATATCACGAATCTTATTCATTACTTAGAACGTATTGTAGAGCTCTAAACGATCACATTAAATGACCGTATCAGGAGTAGGTACTTAGAGCTGTGAAATGTTTCAACTATGATATATATTTGAGAAACCTTTACATGATCTTTTCCTCAGCAAATTTGCAAGAGCCACCGGAATGACTGCGTCAAATATCATACAGGGGGCTTGTAATACGATTGGTTGCCCGAAAGCAGGTTTCTTAGCTCTTAAAGTCGTCCCGAGTATTTTCGATCGTTTACTGAATATTTCCAATAAATAAAAAAGTAAAATGAGCATTGTGATATGAAAATAATCTTTCTCATCATAATTGCTCTAATTTAACTACCTTATTCAGATTTCAAACAGAAATAGATTCAACAGAGTCCAACAATATAGAGTATGAAATATTTCGAAATCAGAACTGAAGTACTTGAACTGAACATCAATCTACATCGAGCACAGAGGATACTTCTGAAGCCCACTTCAACAGAAACTCGATAATACATGTTTCGACAACCTGTTTGGAAACGCCATTTGAAAGTTCCGGAACAAGCAGATAGCTACATTTAGTCTATCGTTAACAGTTTGTTAATTGGATGGTACAACGTTATCCATAAATAAGTTAATTAGGGTTTCGCACGAAAGACAGAACTACATGTTGAAGAAAAATTTCAACGTCGACAGCGTAAAGTGACTCCAGGCGAATGGAGTTCGCTAATTGGAAAAACTAATAGGGTTGAGAGCATCAATTAGCTTTGTATAATTACTTCGATATTGAGTTACGAATTTAGTTACCAGAAAGGCGTTAGAGAATTGAATTACTATCATCTTGTCTCCTCATTTTTGCTCTCTTTTTCATAAACGAAACAAATGTTTTGAGTATTTGATTTTTTTACTATATTTGTATGAGCATTTTGGACATTGTAACGGCCGAATTTCCCGATGGCGATTGAAATTCAGATCGAGACTCTGTGTTTCCGTGTGTCGCGCAGGATGGAATGGTGGGGTCGACTTGACTGACCTTCTTCGACTGACCTTCTTCGATTCTGGATCATTCATCACACCAAAAATCCAGAAAATCTCAAATAACTCAGAAATTATTGAATTTAGGAGCATAATCATGTAAGAAAACTATCATTATTTTTGACCGCAGAATCCAACACAATTATAAAAAAATAGGGTTCTAATTTGAAAAACAGAAGTTATGGCCAATTTAAGATCACAATTTTCAACACAAAATTTGAAACACCCTGTGATGATATTTTTGAAATCCAAAAGATGCAACCTTTCACATCCTTCCTTTTCGATGTTGTAAAAACGGTTTACGCTCAGGATGTTTAAAATAAGTATAATGAACATATTACTGACTGAACATATTTGACTTTTTTTCCAGTTTTTTTTTGTATATTTTGAAGACCATTCGATTTAATACAATGGTTTTAACAGACATGTATTCACTATTGAATACTCGATCATACCAGGAATGGAAAACTTGAAAAAAAATTTGTTCCACGAATTTATCTTCACTCCCTGTATAACCGGAAGTTTTTGGGCTTCGAAAATATTCTAGCTCTGTAGAGAACTTCGAACAATATCATAATCCCAATTATCAGATTTCAAATATGTCTAGTTCTCCAGAAACGTCTAATAGGCACTCGAACTTGAGACACCCTGTATAGATTTTTTCATCGTTACAACATTTTGTCAATTATTTTTTCAGTACCACATGAACCATTTTTTATATTTGATATTGAAGATTTTGAAAACTTGTACAATCAATTTATTACTCAAGCTCAAATAGATTATTATGTATAAACATTGATTAAACCTTGAATTGTGGTAGTTCTATGGAAAGGTTCACTTCATTTCACGTTAATATGTCAACTCTGTCTGAAATTGTTTTCTTCATTATAATATTAATTGTAATGTGAATACAAGTTGATGTTATTGTAACTAATACCACATTCATCTTCAAATCAAACAAATTCATTGTTTTGAAAATACCCAACCCTCTGAAATCATTTCATAAAAAAATTATTTCCTTTACAATCATTGAAAATTCAGTTACGATTCATTAAATTCAAACTTCAGCTTGAACTCGTTTCACTTTCTTCTTTTTATGGAATAATTTCAGGAATCTGTTTCTTAGTGTGTTGTCACGAAATTTGGCGAGAGTTCTCCATTCATAAATGGTTTTCAACGGAGTTTATCCAAGATTTTGGAAACGTTGATATTTAAATGTAAATCTGCTAAACGTCTGCCAATTTTTCCTTATATTTTTCTAAGGAAGATCAGTTGTTGAATTTTTATTTACATTCTTAACTTTCAATTATCTAGAACAACGTGTTTGGCTTATTTACGTAGGAATTTGGTTATTGGTTAAATTGAGTATATAAATGTGCGTTCAAACATAACAAAATAATGAATTTGATTGCAAAAAAGGGGATCTTCCAAAAGATTCAAACTTCGAATAATATAGAAGACAAAAATTAAACTTCCTACCAAAAAGTTTAATAAAAACTGAATATTTATTCGAAACATAAATCATAAAAACGCCCCATTATTGAAATCTGAAAGATTAAAATATTCACATTCAACCCTTTCGCGAGGAATATATGTATCTCTAAACCGACTCCATTGACCAAACATTTGAGCATTCCCTGAGGAGATACCCCACTAAATTTCTATATAATTCCCGTTATATATACCGAGTATATTTCAGCATAACAAAAAGGACGAAATAAAGTGGAAGGCAATCTGGGAAATCTTCCGGAATTTACGACGTTCACATTCATCTATTTTGAATATCGTTCTGTTTGCACACTGCGCGAAATATTCAAGAAACGAATTCCGGATGGAAGATTGTATGATTGTTATTCAACGAAAAATAATGATGATTAATGGTTCTATGTTTGTCATCGTCGGAAGCAGGAGGAAAAAATTTGAGAGTTCAGTGACATCAATCTACTTTTTTCAATAGTGTTATTAAATTTTTTTTTAAATTTCCATTATTACCTAAAATATTTTCACATAAAATTCTTTCCACACAGGGTGGTTCATCTCAAAATATTCCTTATTCCATAACAATTGAAAATATTTTCGACGTATATTTAGGCCAGAACGATGAACATCAAACATTGGGAGATTCAATCGTTCGAAATTGAATAGGGGATAAGTGGTACTTCATTTGAAAGATCATGCATCTGGAGAGTAAAATGAAAAATATTCAAATAGATATCAATATTTGAGTAACTTGACACAACATCGCAAATTTAGTTTGAATTTGTTCCTTGATATCGAATAAATTGTTAACTGAATCGCTTTCAGTTTCACCCCTGGGGGCAAATCAAGTTTTCAATGAAAAAATTGATAACAGGCAAATTACATATAGGATTGATGTCAGAATTTGCGTATATAACCAACGAAAGCTGCTAAAAATTCTTGTATATGCCTTGTTAACTTGTTTTGGTTGGTAGGTTCTCAGTCCTGTGATAAAATATTCATAAAAAATCAACCAAACCAGAAAGTGATATGTGCCTTTCGAAGAATTATCTACACATCTAAAGAAAAAAATAATTTATATCTGACTTATATTTCTACAAGGGAGGTCCTAGGAAGAGTTTCTGAGGGGTTGTAATCTCCTCGATAAAAAAACTTCTGCGATAAGATGTTCTATAAAAAAATGTCAAATAATCAAAACATAATGCACATTCATTTGATCACAAAATTCTTTGTTACTTTCTTTTTCTTTATCTTATAGATAGACCAATAAAAATAAAACGCTTTCAGTGATCTGGGAGAGGGTGGTAATTACCTGCTTTGAGTATTTTCTACTGTTCGAAGTTTCTGTATGTACTGTTGTCAGAGAATGTTAGCAATGGCCCATATGTCTATATTTTATCGAGAAAACAGAATAACCTCTTAACCGCTCAACCATGTCTCCCCTCCCACAAAAACCATGTACGACAAATCAAGCTGAAGCGGAAAACCGTTTCCGGGGATATTTCGTGTGTAAGCCGATCGAAATTCTATCATGTCCAAAGTTGCGGAGTTCAGTTGACCTTATAAACATTCATATACGAAGTAATTCGAGGGGACGGTCAGTGGATTCCAGAAATATATTCAAGATACTGCGGAAATCGCCGTTAACTTGACCCCAGAACCGGAAACTGACAACATTTACTTTGTTATATATCTAAGATCTGAATCTGAGATGCTGCCTCGTCTGGAACCTTATCGATATTGAAGTTTGGATGTTTCTATCCACGTTCCAGTACTTCAAATACACAACTAATGGGGAGCAACAGCAAGTATTCTTCGATTATGATGTATTTACTTTATTGAAAACCAAGGGACATTGGATCCATGAGACTACAAAGCAATTAACGTTCAAGCAAAGCTCAGTTTGCACAGAGAGGATCAAATTGGACACACATGTTACGAGGTCGATTTTTGAAAGAAAATGAAAGCTGAAAATCGCATATTGATATCTTGACTTGTTTCAGAGATAAAAGGAGTTTTTCAATTTGTGCATTTCTGACCCAACCTCTTGACTTATTTTTTTTGAGTATTTGTAGTTTCTGTGAAAAGATTCTGCAGGCACATTTTAGAAAAAAATCCAATGGTCTTCCTAGTTTTATATAAGAACAACAATAAACTTTTATATTTTCTTATGGACCACCTCATATCGTTTACATATTCGCTTTTGAAAAGAAATTTTCTCTTCAAATCTGATAGTTGCTTATGCTCTCTGAAAATATTCTATTATATATATATATTTTTTAATTTCACACGTAAGTGGTACACTTGGAATCATTCGGGCCAAGTTAGCCAAGAATAATCCTGCGTTCTGTCAGTGAGGGTAGAGAATCTGACGAATAATTCCAACCGTTTCCAGGATCACGGCTTTCTGCATCCAAAGGGTGGTGTTATTGGGAAGCATCCATTCTCGAAGGTGCTTAGTTGTCTTTCGGTGAACTAACCCGTTGCAGCTGATTATTAGTGGTTTTATTTCAACTCTCTGGAGGTCCCACATATTTTTCATCTGCCTTGATAGTGGCCCATATTTACTGATCTTTTCGCTGTACGTTTTCGAAAGGTTCCGGTCGAGAGGCACCGAAAATATGATCGTTTTGAAATCAGGTTCATTTCTATGACAAACATGTCTAAAATACTGGTGTGTGCAGTTGTCATATTTTGAATGGAAATGTCATTATGAATTTTGCGACAAGAGGACTATTTTTTTTCCCAAATGTCTGTAATTTCTGAATATCGAGCTGAAAATGATCGCCATCGGTTGGATTTGACTTGTGATGAAGAAACGGTGGTCCAATTTGAAAATGTTTGGCTGAATATTCTCTATCTTCCGAAAGAGATGAGATAGAGATTCCATATTAATAGAATTAGTTTATTATCCAAATATAAGTCAAGTTAGTTATTGGGCCAGACCTGTCCGATAGCTCAGCAATTATGAATCTGAAATTCGGTTATAATTGATGACACTCAACTACAACAACTTATATATGGTATAGAAATGTGGAAAGAATGCCAGATCGAAGAATTTGCTGAACTGTAAGTTCACTCAACTTCCATTTAAGATATATGTTTATTGATTCTTTCACACTCATTGTGCTGGCTGATTTTACGAATCTAATGATTATGGCGGTGTTATTCTTTTTTGACCATATCACCATGTCTGGCCTATTGTGCTCCACTCCTAGGTCCGTGTTGATGGTGAGATCCCAGTAGACCTTGATGCTCTCATTCTCCATAACCGCTATCGGGGAATAAACATGGTGCGGCGTGAATTGCCTCAGGAGGCCCTCCCTCAAGCATAACAACTGATGCACCACCTTCCCCATGTTGTCATGACGGACGAGATACCTAGTACTGGCAATTGCTGAGCATCCTGAGGATATGTGCTGAACCGTCTCTTCGGCGCTATCACATAATCTGCACTTCGTCAATTCCACTTGCTGCTTCATAATATGTTTAGTGTAGGCGCGCGTTGGAACAACCTGATCTTGAATTGCCAGCAAAGTTCCCTCCGTTTGGGGAAAGAGATACCTCTGGGTGAGATAGATGCTCGAGCTCAACCTGTCAACCTCAGGCTGGTGGAGGCTGGCGTAAAACCTTCCATAGAGCGGTTTAGACTGCCACTTTTCTCTCCATCTCTCGGGCAGTTCCTCTGTTGCGGGCGTCTCCTCAGGTTCTGTTGAGGCCAGATGTTGGGTTGCCACCCATTGCTGAACAGGTAAGCTTCCTCGAACAAAGTGGTTCCTTATGTTCTGGTCCTCTTTTCGAGATGTTCTCCAGACTGTTAAGTCCTCGGCCTCCTTCCTTGCGTGGCGAGTACAATCTTTCGATTGCCGAATTTGGGTGGAGCATGCCATTTCTTGTCAAGGTAGTTCTGATTTTCCTATCAAGTCTCTCCAAATCTGTTCTGGACCAGGTGAGAATTAGAGATGTGTACACAAATACCGGAAGTGCCCAGATGTTTATGGCTTCTATTTTGTTTTTGGCCGACAGTTGAGTCTTCATAATTGCACGGATTCTGTTCATGAGCTCACTTTCGCTTTTCTGTTTATTTTCTTGCTGTCGGATTTCAAATGTCTGTTGGATTCCCAGGTATTTGTATCTCTCTTCCTCGTGAAGCGCTTGTATAGTGCGTCCGTCAGACAGGATGATGTTTTCCTGTTCTGCCATTTTTCCCCGTTTGACACTGACCACTCTGCATTTTTCCAAACCGAAGACCATCCCTATATCACCACTAAACATTCTGACTAATTCCAGCTGCCCCTCCAGCTACTTGCGACCTCTGGCATATAACTTGAGGTCGTCCAGGTAGAATAAGTGGCTCAGTTTACTAGTGCCGTCCAAAGCGTAACTGTATGCGGTCCTGTTCAACATTTTACTTAGTGGAATTAGTGCGAGACAGAACCATTGTGGACTTAGGCCATCTCCTGGAATATTCCTCTTTTAATCTGTATTTCGGTTGTTCTGTAGGAGATGTTTTTGTTGTGCCATATTAGTGCATCTTGACATTAGGCAACTGGAGATGTTCTTAAGTTGGATTTCTTTGCCTGCTTGGTGACAGCAAAAGCCTTATCGATTACCAGGAGATGTTCTTAAGTTTTTTCTTTGCCTGCTTGGTGACAGGCTCTCTTCTGCATCCATTCTGTTCCCAGGACATTATTCCGTTAGTTTTAATGTGGGAGTTGATCTTGTAGCCAATGGTTGATGTGACTATCTTATAAACGGCAGGTAGACAGTCTAGGTCTGTTTTTGGCAGTGCTGGATCACCCTTCTTCGGTATCATCGTGGTCTTCCCCAAGGTGAAAAAATCGGGGATATTGGATGCTTCTTTTGTGGCCCTTTGGATGAGACGAGCTAGATGTTTGTGGGTTGCCGTAAGAGATTTCCACCAGAAATTTTGTATTCCATCTACTCCCGCTGCAGTCCAGTTTTTCATTCTGATGACTGTGGCTTTTATATCGTCTTCAGTAATAGAGATCTCCGTCATTTCAGGCAGTTCTTGATGTGCCTCTCGTTCTTTTTCTATCCAAGCAGCCTCGGTGTCGTGATCAAACAGACGTCCAGTGCTGCTCCATCTCATTCAAGCTCGGCGTAGATGTTTGATGATCACCAACCCCACCGGCAAGATGTCTGAAGAATTGTCGTTGGTTGTTTCTGAATAGGTTGTTTTCCTGGTACCTTTTCGCTCTCTTGTTGTATCTTCGGAGCCTGTTTCCCAACGCGGCAATTTTTTGCTTCAAGGTTTCCATGTGTGTTTTAAGATGTTGTCGGTGGTGTGCATCTTTTTTAATCTTCAGTTTCCGAAGGTGAACACTTATTTTCTTCCCCACCTTCCTGCTCATCTTTTGATGTTGGAGGTATGTGTGTAGGACACCTATGTCTTTACTAAGGAAGTTTATCTTTTTCTCTGTACGTGCTTTCCATGGAGGTTTTTGATGCTGGTGGCTTATTGCGTTAGCTTTCGGTGACGGAGTCTGCAGGATAGTGTTGGTGACCATTGCGGCACAGAATACTCTGTGGCATAAATCTTCAAAGGAGATCGAGTCATCTAGCACTCTCTCAAAAAAATAATATAATATAAAAAAATATTTATATATTTTTTATATGGCTTCAAAGACTTTTGTCCTTGGTTTTAAAAGAGAACCGTTATTCAGCTGTAGGTAACATGATCTCTGATTGCTAAGATCAACTCAGACTGCTGCAATTGACTTCTTTGAATACGTCTATGAGTCCTTAAATAGGGGCCTTTATGTGTAAGATTTGTTTCTGAGCTTTTCCGTACTTTTGACTACATTTATTTTAAATTTATATCGGAAAAACTTCATTATCTTGGTTTCTGTGTAGCTTTCTTGGACTGCTTGTCCAGTTTCATAACTGATGGCGTTAGGTCAGTTAAAGTGGGGGATTGTTGATCTCCGAAACCCACAAACGAGCTAGGTGTTCCTTAGAACTCAATCCTGGGTCCTCTGTTTTTTTATCTCTATTAATGATATACCCAAACACCTGGTCTTAACTCTAGCTTATTTGTATATCTTGATGATTTGTTAATATTGCTGTCTCAGCACAGACGCTTGAGAAACTCAAGAGTATATAGGAAGCTCTTATAGTCAAACTAATGAAAAGAAACGTTAATGCCGAAGAACTATAGTTCCAATGATGCGAGCTAGCCACGATTAATATAAGATATCTCGAAGAATCATAACCTCTAGCACAACTGTTGATCGGTTTCAAGGTGACTGCCTCTCATCAGCAGACTGTGGCACTGAAATCTTGAAGGAGGCCGCCCAGAAGAAACGCCATCTATATCTCCAAGAAGTCACCTCGAAAATGGTTGCACTTGAGATTTTGATTTTCTGGGGGATCTTACGTCAATCGTGGCTAGCTCGCACTATTGGAGCGATAGTTCTTCGGAATTGTCCTTCCTTTTTAATAGCATTGGAACGGATAGAAAAATTGGCACAGGAAAAATTGTTTTTTTGTTTCAAGAATCCAGAATGGAAAAAGAAATTAAAATTAACGGAGTGTTTCAAAACTCAACCTGTGCTTATTAATTGGAAAGTGAATCTTTCAATAAGTATTTCTTGCTCTGTGTGTGACCAAATCAACAAATGCTTCTCCTGGTGACAATTCTCTCAATAATCCATTTTCCATGTATTGGAAACTCGACACGTAGATCAAACAATAGGCCATAATAGAATAAAGCAACCCTTAATTCAACCAAAATCTGAATTCAATTTTCTGGGCTCATCTCATTCGACACTATCATTACAGACCGCATCTGGCAACATAGACATGCCTCAAACCGGTTATACTGTCATGTTGATTCACTCATTACGTTTGATGGATATTGATTATTAACTCCAGACATGGCTAATTATCTCGTATCACGACATCGGTGCCGAGCCTAACTGGTGCATTTCGAATTTCCACGCCGAGTTTTCATTTCCCGCTAGAAACCTACCGAATCTATTGATAATTTCAAGCGTGAGTGGATGTACGGCTGATGCCGGAAATGGACGTCTTCGGCCATTTTGAATTTATCACTATTTCGAAGGTTGTACAATTGCCAGAAATCACATCATGAACACATTAATAGATGGTGCCTGTATGAATTGAAACATTTGAGTTTCTGGTGATACTAAGGTTTGGTGTTGTGGTGATTAAGAGTGAAAAAAATCAGGAAATTTTATTGTATCAGGCCTACAAATAGAAAACCGCCGTTTTACCATAGGTTGCACTAGCATTGTAAATCGGTCGATAAGTACCAACAGAAACGTTACATAGTCAGCTGAGGCATCACTCAACAACTCTACAAAATCTTGCTTGTCTATTTTTACTGTGCTTTGTTTTGTTTGTGCGCGAAAATGGTGAAATTCGAGCCGAGCAAGCGTCATTTGCGGGAAGTGTTACTTTTTGTATTTCATTCGAAAAAAAAATGCAGCTCAGGCGCGTCAAATGATTCTAGAAACTTATGGTGAATGTTGTATTAGTGAAACACTTGTCGGGAGTGGTTTCAGAAGTTCTAAATTGGTGAAAATAACGTGGAAAACAAGGAACATACTGGACACGTGAAAAAGTTCTAGGATGCAGATTTGGAGACTTTGCTGGATGAAGATTCTGGAATGATCCAGAAACTGGGACATTAGGTGCAGTACGAGTTGAAGCCGAGGGACATCGAACGGCGCCTTTTCACGTGCGAACAACTCCTCCAACGGCAAAACAGAAAGGTTTTTTTGCATCGTATCGTAACCGGAGATAAAAAGTGGATACACTAGGACAACCCGAAGCGGAAAAAATCATGGGGCCTTCCTGGCCATGCATCAACTTCCACAGCAAAACCAAACATTCATGGCTCGAAGTTGATGCTGTGTATTTGGTAGGACCAGCTTGACGTAGTCTACTACAACTCTTGCAACCAGACAAAACCATGACAGGAGCCCTCTATCGGATGCAACTAATACGTTTGAGTCGAGCGTTGAAGGAAAAACGCCCGCAATACGCGGAAAGACACGACAAGATAATACTTCTGTGGACATTCTACCCCACCCGCCGTACTCTCCTGACAGGATTTCTACCTATTCCGATTGATGACGCATGACCACTTTCGTTCTTACGAAGAAGTCAAAAATTAGATGGATTCGTGTATCGCGTCAATAAACGAACAATTTTTTCGACGAGGAATTCACAAAGATGGGAGAAAGTTGTGACTAGCGATGGAAAATATTTTGAAGAATGAATATGTAACGAGTTTTTATAATAAAACCTCAAATTATGAAGTGAAACGGCGGTTTTCTATTTATACGCCTATGTAAATTGTTGCTTGCTCGGTACTATATCAGTCAATGAGTTCTGGGGCTAAATACCAGATACCACTACTAACAGAATATCTATACAATATTTCAGAAGTGCCAACCTTCAAGAAATAACTATGTGAAAATTTCATGACATTGGTGAAGCAGGTCAATCTGCGTTATATCCAATTATTCCTAAGGAGTCGAGGAGCATATATGATTCGTCCTATGCTGGATTCTGTTTATGGTGTGAACAAAAAGGATTACTTTTATTTGAACAAAAAAGCTTTTCTTCGCATGCAAATATTTGTAAGCAAGATATTTGGACAACTAACCAATCCTGCAAACATGAAAACTCTAGCTTACCTCTTTCAGAAGAAATAGTACATGGCCGGGCATACTCAGGACCTAGGATTCTTCATCAAGAAGTCAAATCAAATGGTTTGAGTCAATTCTCAGCTCAAGACATATGCGCAGAACGATAGCACATTATACGCGTGAATCAATGATGGCCGTTACGTGTAGTAAGTGCTCGAAGACAATAAGTCGTTACGACGACTCAATTTCATGCTCTAATGATAGTTCACATCTATTTCACATTCAGTGTGTAAATTTACCCGTTCAAACTCTTGAAACATTCAGAAAATCTGGCACCTTTAAATCCTGGTCCTGCGATGATTGTTCTCCAGTAGACATAACCTCAAAAATTGTTTGTCCAAAGGATTCTGCACCGAAAACCGTAGATTATTCCGGTGAGAAACTATTTGGAAACATTAAAAACACTATTACTGATACTCTCGGGTCATTGCTTACACTTGAAAGTGTAAATTGAGAACCTTCGAGAGGAAGTTTCAGGCTTGAGCAACGAAAATATGCGAATTCTTCAATATATCGACTAAGATATATGCTTGGACAAAACCATCGTTGGAAGTGGTAAGGCTGAAGTAATGTCCATTAGAGGTATCCCTAAGTATGGATATTTACACGTTTGTAAGCTCGATCCTTCATTGAAACCCGATGTATTAGTCAAACCACTCTCACCACAAATGGATTCGTTGGAGTAATATGTGAAAAATTGGAGTCAAAGAGGCCTAAAGAAAATTCGTCCTTCAAAATAACGGTTCCTGCTGAAGATTTTGAAGCTGTAAAAAATCCAGACTTATGGCCGACAGGAAGTAGAATAAACTATTTTTTATTCCGTCTCAACAGAATGGAAACACCAATGATGAGGTGCATAATTGTACATCAAAATGTTCAAAGTTTAAGAAATTGTGTACTTAGGCTAAATCAGTTTGTAAACAATAACAGAGCATGCTTCATAGCTGTCACTGAGCATTGGCAAGATATCACAGAACTCGATTCACACTTACCGGTTTGTACATATACAGATGTCTTATTTTCCTACAAAAGAACGAACATTATTTTGACAAACACTTGAATCTAAACAACACCAGACGTATCCAAACATATCATTTACCGCAGTATTCCCTCCCATTAGCTTAGAAGAATGTCGAATATCTGTGCTTCAAATTGTTCAGAAGGGTACCAAAGCAGTATCGCGTTTTAACCGACATAAAAAAATTCAAGGAAGCTATCCTAAATGTTTTAATAGATTAAGAGCCATACTCTATAGATGAATATATGAACTCTTAATATATTTTTTGAGCTCTTCTCATGTATTTTGTTGTTAATTCTGATTCCTTTTTGTCTTGCCTTGTTGCTTTCGTTTCCCATGTATAATGACGTATTTCATCTTCAGAATGTAATTCAGATTATGAAATAAACGATATTATTATTATTATTATTATCTACTAGTAGGAAAGGAAAAATACCATAATCAAAATACTTTATTTCGACTCAACAACCCTGTTACAAAAAGTGAATTCGTACGCTCCAAAAATAAAAGGCGATAATAACAACAGGTGAGGTTAATTGAAAATGGACGGCAGAAATCTCACTTGTTCTTTTGTCAGCTCGATATCGAAGCACTGATTTGTAGCACGTCTGGATTATGTCCTGGTTTTTGCTAGAGGGCAGAAGGAATCGACTTGAATTTCCTCTGCAGGAGTCGCTTATTCCTCTGTTCCCGCTGTAACAAACGAGTTTATTCTATTATAAAAATATACGTCAGCAGGATGAACTTTCTGGGCGTATGGGGAAGTTTTAATGTACCAATTTCTTGAAGTTGAAGGAGAAAAAATGCTTTCACTTCAACATGAGGCAATATCAAGAGATTATGGAAGTTATTACATGTTTTTCGCAGTGTTCATCAGCTCTAGTGAGTCAAATATAATGGAATTCTGACTTATGTAATGAAAAGACTCCCTTTTAAAATGGTCCAATTAGTGACGCCTTTGCACTAATATATACACTTTCAAGAATAGACTTGTTCAACCCAATAATCTGAAAAATGGAAAGATTTACATTTCAAGTCATTTTTATTCAATTATAATAAACTCAATTCTTTAGAAAAATCATAGATGCAATTGTAATTTTCCGTGTCGATTTGGTAGAACGAGATAATACTCTATGCATATATTTAATGTTAGTTTTCATAATATCAACCAAAAGTGGCACGTGAAATTTGTTCCGTTGCAGCATGTCACACTGTAAGTTGTAACCAAAAATTATTCAAATTACTGTTAATCGAATGTAATGCCTGAAGAGACAAGAGTGATATACACAAATGTCGAAACACATGTGTCGTATTCTATATAATTTTTTGATTAATTTTTTGTAGTTTCTTTGAATTGTTTGATGTTATGATGAGAATGAAAATTCTCTTTTATTCATCAAAGACACAGTGTTTTCTAGAATAAATAAAGGTATCATTGGTACTTCAATCGAAAAATGTAAGACTATAATTGTCATTTTCAGATTATTTTTAAGATAATCATTTAATTGATCTGAACACTTCGGTATTTTGAATGAATGAAATTGAAGGTGTGACAAATATTTATGAATGATTTGCATGGTTGCGCCCTCGCGTAAATGTCATACGAAACAGTCTGCTTGTCACAAAATCAGTAATGACATTTACATTACAGGGATTGCCTACAACATCCTTTTAGACATCTCAGATTGGATATTAAGATGTCTAGACAAATTATGTTTGCACCGATTCGATTTTGTTTATGTTTTGGCTAGATGGCACCACATCCTGTATAAACATCTTCCGTTTCTTCATTTCAATTTGGAGTCTTGCACCATCAAAAGAAAACTTCTTACATTTAATAACATTCCGCATCTCCGTCAGTGAAAAAAAATAATCGTGAACGACCTAGTTCGCAAGCGGTTGCCCTGTTCTCAAAACACACGTCTCTCGTATATATAAAAATATGGAATGTAATATACGTTCCTCATATATAGCGAAGACTTGTACGGCAGATGCCCGTGACGCTAACTTATTTATCCTGGAAACACAAAATCCCCCATATAACATATCTCCAGATGAAATCCTCATGAAATTAGAAAAGTCGCCTGTGTCTCGATACGTCGAAGAAAAAAGTTAATACAGCGTTCGGTTGGCAGAATCGATTTGATATGGTTTATATAGTTCTGATTCCTTCAGGCTGGCATCTTGCGAGACACGTATAAGGTAGATTTCAGGGAATTTGTTCAATTAATCGGAAATTGCAGGAATTTTTGGTCTGGAATCTTTTAGGTTGAGAAACCTTCTATTTGCACAGAGTAAATTTTCAATCTCCCACTGAGTGGGTTCTGAAATTGTCTCGATCATCGGTTATCTGAATTATCATATTTCGAGCCTTGTTTGAGTTATGGCTTAATTATGTTACAAACTTGTCCGGAAAATATACGTATAAAAATTTGGGCAACATGTCCACACCGTCCTAGTTGTTTCCCCACTTAATTCCATCCACTCAACAGTGATTTCAAGCGAAAACGCTGTACCAGCAAGTAGCAGTTAATGACCGCTATACGAAAATCACGCTACTCTACCGGCCGCTGAAATGGAGCTCTCTCTGATTGAGAAACAGCCCAGTAATATCAAGTTTCTCGCAAAGAGTTTTTGAAATTGTGTTTCAGAAACGGCACTTGAGAGATGTGGAAGCCATCAAGGCAGCCACGACACAGCAACTGAAGAACCTCACAACTGAAGACCTTCAGCGACCCTTTCAACAATGGAAACGGCGTTGTCCTAAATGTATTTTATCTCAGAGGGAATACTTCAAAGGAATCCATTTTGAAATTACTGGTGAAATGAAAAATGAAATATTTTCACTTTGATACGTGTTTTCCTGAGAATCCTAGTATATACATTGGAGACCAGACATGAATAAGAAGAGCAATATGCATCAGCAAAGATGGTGAAATAAAAACATCCGAAAAGAGTTTTAAACCAGACAAAATCATATATTGTCGGTATCACAGAGGTGGGGAGATTGATGACTCCCAAGCACTGACTACCCCACGCTCAAATGTATCTACAGATAAGCTTGAGCAAAACACGGGATTTCAAAGGTCTGGATGGAGAAAATCACCATGATATTACCTATAAGATATAACCTGATCCGCTATGTGAGGTGATTTATGATAAGCGTTAGATCTTGGGCTCGTATACCCAAGATCCCATTGGAGTCATTTTCCGCCTAGCCATGTGATATTATTTCTGCTCCACCCGGAGATGAAGATTATGTGGGTGCAAGCGTCGCTCTTATTTCACCATCAAAAATCTTATAGTATGTATGCCTTTACTCGTAGAATATCAGCAAAGAAATTTACCAATGGTTTATGGTTGAGTATAAGGTTACTCGCTACCTCTAAGCCAAGAATTCGATTATTTACGGGTCTACATCTCTATTTAACACTGAGCTGTCGACAACTTGTCATCCAGCTTCAGTGCTCTAATGAAGAGCAGGATCTGAGTATCACTCAAAAATATCTAATTCTGCGTGTTGCTATCAATCAAGCTGTCGTTTCTGTAGCTAATTTTGGCTAGAAGGTTCTATACTCATTCAAAGATAATCTAATAATTAATTTCTCGAAGATTTCATATTCTACCGATGGACAACCTTGGTTAATCAGTTTTGGATAACCAGGGACCATAATCACTGTTTGGTTGAAAACAAAGAGTCTATAGTCCATACATAATACAACTTTGGTTTGGGACTCTCAGCAACCAATTCGCGAAGATGTAAGTTGATAGCCTATAATAGTAGGTTTAAAATGACCCCCTGGAGGAGACCACTTAAATGATCATTATAGAGCCGTTTCGGACAACATGTGGACTTTTTGTTGCAAAAATAGGTATGCGATACGGATCGATTCGAGCCGTAAAAATTTTCAAGAGGTTTATCAGACATTTCTGATGCTTAATATCAATCCGATGATATCTCAGTCCTTTTCCAAGCAGGAACGCTGAAATTTCTTTGATGCCACTTAATGAACCTCCCCACTAATGAGATAAACCAACATCTATCATCGATCGTCCCTTAAATTAGAACCAATACGTGGCAATTGAACCCGACCACGTATCCTTCTGAGCGTCTCGGGCCCATCCCATGACGCAATAATCCGCCTCTACAGTCACTATTTAATAAGATCACACCTCAGCGTAACAGTCTCGTTTCTAATTTCAGTCTTCGAGAGTCTCGCTCGGAAATAAGCAGATACAACCCAGTCGAACCTTATTTATGTAGTCTAAGGTATCTTCCTGATCGATAGAACTCGAGGATTTCTAGATAATTCGGGAGATGGGGAACTCTTGAAGTCGGACGTGGAGGCGCTATGTCTTGTATTGAGTGTTATATGAGCCGCTCAGTGCACCCTTCTTATAGTCATAACTTTTTATATTTATAATAACTTTCCTGAATAATAAAGATTAGCACCGTTAAATGGCAAAATTTTTTTGGCCATTGAATAATAAGCAATTTATTTCAGAAGCCATTTCGATTAACTCCATACTCTAATGTGAACCGTTTCAGTAACGCTGTATCTGTTCTGGCCGTGCATCGACGCTTATTTATTTTTAAACAGCCGAAAATGCTCCCTCCCTGTTAATAATTATCGTAACAAAATCGCATCGGTAACCAGATAAAAAGAAGTGCAATGCAAACGGTAGTTTGCTGAATCATCTCAAAGAATAATGCCGCTAGCATAAAGCTGCTATGAATTAATTACAAAAATTATATTATAACAGAACTGCCAACATCCATTTTTATGGAAAAGCTGTGATAAAATTGTATGATAACTAACTTTTTTTGTAATAAAAAACTTAAAAATGTAAAAGCTAAATTTAACTTTATTACTTTTTTCAGTTGCCAAATCGATTAACTCTACCAGTCACATAGAAACTGTAACATTACTGAGGATTGTTTGTTGGCTATTCTTTTTTATTAATTTTATATACCGTTAGATGAAAGCTTTATCTGCAATTCTGCATTCTACATTATCTATTTGAATTCATATTATCACAGGAATTTTAAGAAACAATATACATTACATCATCGCGTTTCTCAACTTTTCGTTTTATGGAGTTAATCGATGTGTGTATTGAACGTTCATATGATAAATGCAAACGACGCAGCTGAAAACAAACATTGAAAGTATACGTTTGCGATTCTCAGATTATCATCAGGTCAGCTATTCATTAATAGTTCACGCTATGTCGGAATCCAACGATTATTTTCTGGTTACATAGATTAAAGACATGCTTCAATAAGGTATCTTATCAATCAAATTGAATTAACTGTTACTTTACTGTTGTTTCATTGATAAAATGTTACGGCAGTCCTCAGAAAGTATTCAAAATAATTTTACATAAGTCGAGAGTACTTGAATGAACTGATAAAACATTCTCACCTCATGTTTCAGAGCCTGTCTGGATTCGTAGTTCTGCTTCGCCAAGGCCACTCTGACCCATTCAGGTTTGTCTCCGATCGAAATGTGAAGAACGTATCGTATACCTAGCAGTATGTGCTCCACAACAATAAACAAAAAAAGCCATTCCGTTTGAGAAAAATTAGAACCTTTCTCGCGAATGCTTGGAGTAAGGTACATGATACCACAGTTCGTGACAATGGAGAGACCACCAAGTACTTCAAATGCACGCTGAAAACATGAGTTCGGCATTGTAAAAGTCTCTTGAAATTCGTTTTCTACTCACCTGCCATGCGCCGATATCCTTCACCCTTCTGCTCATTGGTCTCTGGCATAACTGGCAAAGTTTGAAAGCATCAGCTCGTATCTCGATTATGTTGTTTAGGAAAGCCCAAAGTGCCGCTAATGGATAGACGGAAGAGAAAAGGAAGACGTATCCGAATTGGATGAATAATTCCAGGTAGTCGTCGAACGTTTCCTCGTAGACGTCCATACGACCTTCAACTTCAGCAGCGAGTACTCTGGGGTCATCAGCTTGAAGCATTGGTACTAAACTGAGCGCATCTCCTTGATCTCCAGCGGAAGAGGGTCGGTTTGAAGATTGTTCGGGTTTCCACGAGTCAGTGAAGACTTTCTTCTGTTTCTTGAGAGCCTTCAATATAAAGAAATCGTTTAGATTAAAAAATCACGTTTATGCAAATACGAAAAATTTTGTAGTTTTCGACATATTTGAGTTATTGTAGTAACATCTGTAGACATCATGTGTAGAATTATTATTTATACGTTTCGACAGACATCTTCTATTATTTTCTAGATAAAGATTCAGCTTTTAAAAAAGCTGACAATATTTGAAAATTATCCGATTTTTCCTAAGTGTAAAGTTTGATAGCACTCCGAAAACTGGATCAAAATTTGTACTCAACTGTGATGAAGGCATTTTTATCAACGAGAATTTGGAATGGCCATGGGTTCACCACTGCCTCCTATTCTATCTGAATTATATATGGAGAATTTCGGACAAAAAACTCTCTACCAATATATACTGTAACCCAAATTATGGAAGAGATATGTAGATAATACTTTCATCATTTGGCAACATGGAATAAACATTATATACGGATTTCTTCAACATCTTAACAATCAAGAAGGCTCAATTAAATTCACAATGGAAATAGAGAAAGTAGCACCCCATACTAAAACGCCTAGTGTCCAAGGGGAATCGAGATTCATCACAAGAGACGACCTGATGCCATTCCAATGTTGACGTTCTCTGTAACTAACTGTAACTCTAACCTAGGTAACACAAGATGGGGTCGATAATGCTTCAGTCCAAAAGACGGTAAACCGTTCAGACACTTACAGGATGGCCTTGATCTCCTAATTACTCATCAGCTAAAGATTGAGTTGTCATTGATAGGTCTTTAATAGCCATGAGTCTTAAACGTCGATATTGAACTTCCTTCTTGCCCCTTGGACTTCAGGTATCAAAGCATGCTTGACAACATCTCATAACAGTAGTTGATCTTCTCTGATAGCTCGTTTGTTGTGAAATTTAAAAAAATTCGCAAATAAAAAACGACTAAGATAATCACGAATTTTTCTTAAAACTTTAATCATAAACTCATTTCTATAATCTCTTTGCTTAAAAAAAAAAATAAATAATAATAATGAATTAACACAGCTCTACCTGGGTATTGTAGTATCTTTTCCAGTTAGTGTATCTCAAAAATGCTTGAATAGGTACACATAACTCTTTCGTTCATTTCTAAAAACCTGCCGACACTTTTCTCATTGCGGAAAATGCAAAAATAATAGAATCTTTTATTCTTTCCATCATTTAACTTTCTAATATGGCTAGGTCTCCATGACACCCGATTTAGCAGCGTGGGTTTCCTTACTATTGTCCATATTTTAGAAACAAGTTGGACTAATCAAAACGTGCTTAAAAGGCTAGTTCTACGCAACGCTTTCTCCATCAATATCTAACCAGTTTCCGCAGCATTTCCTTCGAAGATTCATATCCTACTGTGCGAACCTTCATTCCTTCCGCCAACTGATGCGTTATTAATTTCCCCTCATATCAGATTACCGACGATCCGGGCTCTTTTTTTTCAACATCCGGTCGACTTTTCCGCATAAATCACGAATCGCCCCCCGCCATAAAACATAGGAAAATTCGATGGTCTCGAGCCATTGCCCGAGCAGATGGTGATCATCTGGCAATCGATAAGCAATTTTCCAAGAGATCCCTCCGACTTCCATTCATCGCGGGAAACCCTTCGCATTCATCTCAAGAAAGGAGCATTATTAATCATACCTAGATGAAAAATTCATCCTTAATTAAAATAAATTGTAGGAAATGAAAATCCGACTATGGATTAATGGAATGCATCCCTCTTTGAATTAATTCGTGTCTGAAAGTGGTAACTCCAGAACAACTGGAACCATCTTTCATTGTGGTGCAGAGATTTTATTAACTTTGCTGGGAGCAGTTGACGATTGAAGTTTTTCGTTGCAGCAGTTAGAGTTTTGGACGTCTGATCGCATTAATTTTGGTGAATTAATCTTCGCCTAAGGCGATCCGGAAATTTAACAGAAGATGTGAAAAGCTAAGTGACGAAGTTTGCTTTTTGGAGGGGCATCATCTGGAGTAATATGTCAATTAACAGCAAAGGCATAATATACGAAACCTGTGTCAGACACATGATGACAACAAAACCTGTAGAAACAAGAGCTGATACAGCAGTAACCAACCGTCCACATTGAACAGCTGAAATGACCAACAGAGGGAAGTTAGAGGTAGAAGAAGAAGCTGGAGAGATCATGTAATCAGGATGACTGAACCTCGTAGGCCCAGAATTGTCAAAGATCATGTACCGAACAGAAACAGACCTCCGGGCAGACCATCGAAAAGATGCTATGAAGGCTGAACCTCAACTCCTTAGGAATGAGGACGAGTCATTGCTACACAACAGGACTATGTTTTAGAATAAGAAGAAAACTAAGAAGACCCGAGATTGAATATCTTTCAGGAACTACTCTCGGACAACCTCAAGGAGAGGTTTGAGTTTATATAACATCCTTATACATGATGTTCGGAGGAAAGGTATAAAGATTTTGTGAGATGATTAGCTGCGTCCTTCTGAATAATCTTAGACAGATTCAGCATCATAAAATTGTCATAGTTTTTGAGATATATTACTCAATATTTAACGGAATCGGATTTCACTTGTTGGAAATTCATTTTGATTAATTGATTGAAAGGAGACAGTTTTCAATTTCAAAAAACTTTATTTGCACTACGACAGCAGTTTTACCATATTATGGCATCTATGCCGCAGCTGTCGTTGTGAAAATAAAGTTTTTTGAAATTGAAAACTGTCTCCTTTTACTCAATTAATCAAAATGAATTTCCAACAAATACAGAGTGCGGAAAAGTCAGTTCACACTGTCTGGTATTCATGTTCAAAACCAGAAGTGCAGATCAATTATTTCATAGATCAATCATCAACACTATCACCCTTACGAAATCCTTAATGTCTTCGATATAGAAACTCCATCCTCTTTGCCCTTTACTGTTTCGTTCGCTCTACGTCAGAGCCCTCTTCGAAACTTCAATTTGAAGTTTCCATAAATTCATTAACAGAACAGAGACCGAGCCATTTAAGTAGTGTGATAGACGAGATGAAAGCCCCAATGGATAACCCATCACTTTGTTCTACTAACTGAAATTCCGTGTCAACCTTTGAGATTATAGGATTCGCTACTGAGTAGTTTAAATCGGGCTTACATCCCGTGTTCGCATCGTTTAGATATTCGGGATATGGGATAGAGAGTGTGTGTGAAGTTCGAGATCATATTCGGTGGTTCACGTATCGGTGAACATAGTGATTAAACGAAAAATTAAGGGCTCACATGGGTTAGCGAAAACTATTATAAACTTTCTACTGAAAGCTTTGTACATCCATCTATATGATTATGAGAATGAGAACCTTTCTATCAAAGCAAACAAGTTTCGGGTTCGTCCGTTGATAATACTACGAAATTAGGTCGTTAAATACTATCCACTTCCTCACCATCTGCAGAAAAGTATATTTTGAAATCATCTACGTCTACAGAGGAGCTATCTGCGGCAAAGGTCACATTCTTGAAATACGAAAATATGTTTCGTTCATATACTTCCCCATCTGCAAACTCAAGAAATTGACATATACAGGGTGAGTCTTTGACCACTGCGTTAATTTTAACCATAGGTTCTTGAGATCAAAAGAAACAATTTTTCCATTACGGTTTTTCTATATTCAGCTGCGTTGAAAAGTTATAAGCATTTTAAGTTTTCACATTGGGAAAATACCCCTCTGTAGTCCAGTTTAGTTTGAATGAAAAATACCTTCCACATCATCCACTATTGAATTTGAATTGTTTAAAAACATTATTTTCCCTGTAAGAAATGATTCACTCACTCATGTTTCATCCGATGAGGTCCATATCCAGAAGGAAAATACAAAATACTAATTTTCTGGTAAAAAAATTCAACACCATAAACATAGATTTTTGTTGTTCTACTATATTTTCTTTCTACTTCAAGATTATAAACCATGCCTTTCTAGTGATAAATTCCAAAAAAACCTCAGAATTATTGGGTGTTATCATCATAGATTTGTAATTTTCTTTTCTAAATTTCCAAATCATGAAAACCATCATTTCTATGAAAACTTCCAAGGCAAGAGGTTGTCACTGTGCTTTTTTTTCACTCAAAGCCAGAAAAAATCATCTATGATTTTCCAAACACTGATATTTCTGAAGTTTCTTCTCCTTGACAGAGACCAGTGAACAGGTCTATGAGGTCTCTTGATACTGTTAAAAATATGAAAATCTTTTTCGAAATCTTCAACAACAATGAATGATGTCACTACGAATAATCATTTTAAAGTGATGATACTTTGTTTGATGATTATTTTCTGTACTGAATCCCAATAACAATTTACCTGGATAGATTACAAGTATTTCCAGATTTAGGTGTGCAATTATACTGTCTTGAAGAAATACCTAAATTTGATTTTGAAAAATCAACTTGTGTTCTTTAATAAAAAATTTTTTGTTAAATCATTAATATGAATTTATTCTGTTTAGACTATAATTACTGATTACTGATTTTTATAATCAGAGTGTCTGTTTTGATTACGTAAACAAGAACATAAATGTTGAATAATGGTTATTCATAGATTATGTCAAATTTTAATACCTTACCATAGAATATTAATTTATTACCGAACCCCAGGAGAGAAAAAATTAATATTTGCAATGTTTTTTTAAATGAAAGATAATGTCTGTAACTATTATTGATCTTTAATCATAATTTTCCTCAGAATAATTAGAGTGAATTATTATCACATTAAAATATTATAACGTCTCTGTGGTGGGTAGTTCCAAATAAAAAAGTGTTCTGTGGTTCCTTGTTGTTTTGATTCTATTTGAAACTGTCAACAGTTATTTGTAGCTTTTTCAAAAAAATGTGGAAAGTATTGGAAGGATAATATCGATAGTGTTGAATTATTTAATTCAGTATGAAATGATTATGGTCAAAAAATGCATTCTATTCTAATCTTTCTTGTTTAAGAGCTTATAGCTTCCAGTTTCAATATTGATTGATTTTTAATTAAGCATGCATCATAACAAACATTCAGAAATATCAAAACTAAGTCAAATTCTATTATCTCCTAAGTTTGTGAACAAGGTTGAATCGGTGTATGGAATAAAGATAATAAGGGTATAAAACAAATCTAGGAGACTGGGTTCGAAGTTTTTAAAACTCATATGAGCTCAATTTGCAGCATTCCTATGTTAGAATAGATATAATTTGATGAACCCTGAAAGTCTGAAGCTATAAAAAACCAGCTCTTCTTAAAGACAAGTCTTCAATTTAACAGGTCCTGACAGAAAATCAATCTCACATATAAGGCAGTGACTATAGTTCCGATTCGTGAAACATGTCTGGTACTCACTGACGTAAATAATGACGTCAACTTTCCACTTTAATCCACTGCATGCATGATTTTCAATTATTAATAAACCCTCTCATTATGACAAATACATCGAATATCCGTAACAAAATCAAACGGAACTCTGGTAATAGAATCAGGTCACGAGGGCAGATCGCGTGTTCCATCAAATTCATGGATGAATCCGACCGAAATATCGCATTTATACTTTGGACAATAGCCCCTCGGCAAAATAATCATTTTGATTGAATGTAAATAACTGAGTTGGACGGTTTATACGCCTCCCACGATTTTTTGGAAAAGCATTTCGATTTAACGTATGTCGATCACGTGGAAATGTTTGTGGATACAGTGAAAAACGAGGCAATAAATGGATGGTCATTGAAAGGGGTTCGTTATTTGTCTGTTTGACTTTTCATCCATATACTTCATTTTTTCAAAGACCATTCGTTTAAAGAATGGTTGTAATCATGAAAAAGCCACCTTCTCATCAAGGAGGTTATGTATTATTTATGAAGTAACACTACCTTGTTAAAGATTGTAAAATTACTATGTTCAGTTGTTTCGACCAGCCACTACCTCCATTTTATTTGATCGAGCTTGCTTTTGTCCAATAGTTAGTTTGAGGTGTATAGATTTTATTATCCCCCTGAGAGGTTAGTACGTATCTTCCATTTCTTATAACAACTCAAAAAGAGAGTGACGCCCTTCATGAGAAATCTCAGCTCTAGAGCTAGCCAAGGAAGTACCTTGTACTTTTTTTGGATTAGAGCAGCTCCAGACAAACTCTAGAGATCAACTTGTGAAACTTTCCACTTTACTCAACGAACTATTTAGGACTGAACTCAAACGATATTTCCAAGCGTCCTTTAAGTACGAAATCAATTATTTCAAGAAAAAAATCTCTTCGATGCAAGTTTCCTACATACAAAACAGGAAGCGGCAGTTTTTAATTGGAGACATCAAATATTCACTTTCATCCCTGTTTCCGATTCCATCCATGATGCACGAAAAAACTCACTTCCCAACACTGATCTCCACATCTCGAATCGGAGGCGCTTCATCGAAGCGTCGTCCCCCTTCCCACCATTCGCGTTTGCGAAAGGGTAATCCGAAAATTTGCATGATGTTTGGACAGAAAGACGAGCAACGCGAAGCATCTCGGTCTTAGGATCCCTTCGGAAAATATGAAATTTTAACGGTTCGGAGTCCCTGGTTGACGTTTTCCCGAAACTGGTACGTTGTGGGTCTGCATTATTCATGACAGTTGGCCGCCCAATTTGTTAATGAGGTCCTAGATAAGCCAGGCAGGAAGCACGACAATCCTTTTCGGCTTGCACGATCGAAGAAGGGATTTTATCAGGACATATTTAGAGAAAAATCGAGAACCGAGTACGAATTATTTCAAAAATTCCCTTATTTTCAGCACTCTTTTGAACAAATGAATATTGTTTTCAGAAAATACTTGACCATCCTCTGAATCAGCTGAAGCCTCAAAATTTTTTTTTTTCATCGTCATCTGGGAACTAGAATTCAAGAAAACCTCATTTTATCATATACTTATCTCATTGAAAAGTCCCTATTAAACTTTCTCTTGTAATGCTAAACAAAATGTAATTAACTAAATACTTCTGCTTTCCTAATACTAACAGACTTATTTCATAGAACTGATAAATTGGATTAGTCTTGTCTCTACTTTACTTAACTTTCACACTTACTTAGACCATTTTTTAGTGATGAAAAAAAAAATAAGAAAACTCCTGACACTGAATCTTTTTGCAAATTTTCCAATTTATGTATTCATTGATCGATACAGAGGCATAAAACCTGTAATCTTCTAAACATCATGTGACTGTCCAAATTATGTCAAAGATAGAGCCTATTTAAAGCATGGACTTTTCACCTAATTTCTTTTCTTCTCCATCTACAGGGTGAGTCTTTGACCACTGGGTGAATTTTAACCACAGGTTCTTGTAGATCAAAAAAACACTTTTTCCATTGGCCCCAGTTTTTTCCATATTCAGCTGCGTTAAAAGTTATCAGCATTTTAAGTTTCACATTGGAACAAATACCCTCTGTAGTCCTAGTTTTTAGTTTGAATGAAAGGTACTCTTCCACAGCATCCCACTAATGAATCTGAATTGTTTAAAAACATTCTTTCCCTCTAAAGAAATTATTCACTCACTCATGTTTCATCCATGAGTTTCATCTCAGAAGGAAGATACAAAATACTAATTTTACTGGTAAAAAAGATTGAACCAATATAAACTTCAAAACATAGATTTTTATTGTTCTACCATATTAACTTTTTCTATTTCAAGATTTACTAAACCATTTCTTTCTAGTTTAGTGAAATTCTCTTTTTAAAACCCTCAGAATTATTGGATTATTATCATCATACATTTGTAATTTTCTTCTTAAATTTCCGTAAATCATGAAAACCATCATTTCTATGAGAAACTTCCAGGTCTATGAGGTCTCTTGATATCATACTGTTAAAAATTTGAAAATCTTTAACAACAATGAATGATCATTACGAATAATTATTTTAAAGAGATGTTACTTTGCTTGATGATTATTTTCTGTACTGAATCCCAATAAAAATTTACTTGGATAGATTACAAGTATTCCCAGATTTAGGTGTGCAATTATACTTGCTTGAAGAAATTGAGTTTGATCACCTAAATTTGATTCTGAAAAATCAACTTAAATAAAAAATTTTTTGTTGAATCATTAATATGAATCTATTCTGTTTAGACTATAATTAATTACTGAATATGCGTAAATTTTTGGTTTTTATAATCAGAGTATCTGTTTTAATTACGTCAACAAAAAGATAAATATTGCATAATGGTTATTCATAGATTATGTCAAATTGTAATAACTTACCATAGAATATTAATTTATTACTGAACCCCAGGAGAGAAAAAATTAATAATTGCATAGTTTTTTTGTATAAAAGATAATATCTGTAATCATTATTGATCATTAGTTATAATTTTCCTCAGAATAACAAGAGTGAATTATTATCACATTAAAATATTATAACGTCTCTGTGGTGGGTAGTTCCCAATAAAATAGTGTTCTATGGTTCCTTATTGTTTTAATTCTGTTTGAAACTGTCAACAGTTATTTGTAGCTTTGTTTAAAAAAATGTGGAAAATATTTCAAGGATTATTTCGATAGTTTGAAATCATTCAATTCAGTATGAAATGATTATGGTCAGAAAATGCATTCTATTCTAATCTTTTTTGTTTATGAGATTATAGCTTCCAGTTTCAATATTGATTGAATTTTAATTAACCATGCATCATAACAAACATTCAGAAATATTAAAACTAAGTCAAATTCTATTATCTCCTAAGTTTGTGAACCAGGTTGAATCGGTATATGAAATAAAGATGTGAAAAAACTTCTATAAACGTACAAAACAAATCTAGGAGACTGGGTTCGAGGTTTTCAAAACTCATATGAGCTTATTTTGAAGCATTCCTATGTTAGAATAGATATATAATTTGATGAACCCTGAAAGTCTGAAGCTATAAAGAATTAGCTCTTCATAAAGACAAGTCTTCATTTCAACTGGTCCTGACAGAAAATACCTTACCTATTTCAATGGTCATCAAGAAAATATACCGAAGTACCTATGCAGTGATGGAAATCTTTTTCTATGCATTATGGAATATTACTCTGGATTAAATATCAAACAAGGTGCTAGACATCATTAAAAATGAATACAGCAAATGGCAATTTAGATTTTGTGGTGAATGTAGGACAAAAATTGTTCAGTAATTAATTTCATCTATAGTGTTCAGTGGTGGAACCATAGACTGGAGAGATTCCCCCAACCTTTTGTAGAAATATTAAATAAAGACATAAAATATGGCAGCATTGAACAAATCTGATTATTGAATCATTTCAGCACAGAGTTGGATTTAGGAAAATCAGAAAATTTGGATATCGATTCAATTCCTTTCAACTTCAAATATCTCAAGAATGTTGCAATTTAGGAGAAAAGATGAGGATTGATTTTATCTGCAAAAAAGACTAATGATTCTAGGAAGTACAAGATACGGACCTTCAGTTCAAGTGATATTTGTTTTTTACGCAATTCAACCAATCTGCACAGTAGTAGTGAGAAACCCACAAGAAATGGAATAAATTTATTGATGCCAAAACATGCATGACTGTTATCAAAAACCTTCTACCAGAGATCATCTCAATTGATATTGTCGTTTGAATATTACAGGTGAAAATGTAATTTCTTTATGAAATTTCAACACCCTATATCTTTTGAACGAGGCCAAATTTGGAAAAATGTTATGAGAAGAAAATGTTTCTTTTGACGTCAAGAATCTAAGGTTAAAATTAACGCAGTGGTTAAAACTCACCCTGTATATCCGATAAGACAGTTTCAATTCAAAATAATAAATTTTATACAATAATTTGAATGCAAATTGGAGAAAGAGTTCTTATTCACAATTATAGGGGAATAGAGAAACCTACTATTTGCTCAGTTTGGCAACCTGAAAATTTTTTATGACCTGAGTTGACCAGCTCAATACGTCACAATCGACCAGCTCTAAGTTTCAGATGCGACACTTTTCAATGTAAATAAAGGGGTCTATTCTAAGGTATAGTCCATTCATGATATATTGTCATCAAGGGGGGCTATGCAAACCAATATTTCTATTGAACAAAATGTTGTTACTGTCTTGTATTTATTTTTAGAAATACCTTATTTAACATAAAGACAATGTGGCAAGGTGAAAGTCTGTTTCAAGTTGTCATGAATATGAACCAAGATATTTTTTCATTCCCAAGCAAAGAACAGATAAATATCAATGCCCTACGTTATATCAGACCATAAAATAATAAAATCATATGTCATCATCAACTGACTCGTTGAATATAGTTCAGTGCAAAAGAGAGGTTAAACTTTTTCTGGCATCGAAATGATGATGATGATGATTGATTTGAGAACTAAATAAGTTAAACAAAATCTAAATTGCCATTTGGTCTTATTCATTATTAATGATGTTCTAGTTACCTTGTTTGATATTGAATCCAGAGTTATATTCTATAATAAATAGAGAAATCGATTTCCATCACTCACATAGGAACTTTGTATATCTTTCATGATGACCAAGTTGCCGAAATAGATAATATATTTTCTGTCAGGACTCAGTTAAATTGAAGACTTGTCTTTATGAAGAGCTGGTTCTTTATAGCTTCAGACTTTCACAGTTCATCGAAATTATATCTATTTTAACATAGGAATGCTTCTCCAAATTAAGCTTTTCTATATGAGTTTTAAAACTTCGAACCTGCAGTCTCCTGATTCTGTTTTTGCTTTAAAGATCTTTTTGTCACATCTTTATTTTATACATCAATCTCAACCTGGTACACAAACTTAGGAGATAATAGGAATTGACTTGATTTTAATATTTCTGAATGTTTGTTATGATGCATGATTAATTAAATTCTATCATTATTGAAACATACACAAGAAAGATTGAAATAGCATGCATTTTCTCACTATAACTCGCTTTCCATACCGAATTGAATTATTTAAAAACTATCGAAATTATCCCTGAAATATTTTCCACTTTTTCTTGAAGATACACTTAACTGTTATTGAATAGTTTCAAACAGAATTAAAACAATAGGGAAACCACAGAAAACTATTTTATTGGAAACTACTCCACTACAGAGACGTTATAACATTTCAATGTGTGATAATAATGTGCACTTTCGTTATTCTGATAAAATTATACCTAAAAAGGTCAATAATGGTTAAGATATTATCTTTCATTTAAAAAAAAAACTTGTAATTGTATTTTTTCTCTCCTGGGTCTTGAGTAATAAATTGATATTCTATGGTAAGGTATTAAAATTTGACATAATCCATAAATAACTATTATTCAATATTTATGTTTTTGTTTACATGATAAAAACAGATACTCTGATTACTAGAGTCCAAAAATTTACGCATGTTCAGTAATTAATTATATTCTAAACAGAATAGATTCACATATTAATGATCTAACTAACATTTTTCAAGTAAGCATAATTACACACCTAAATCTGGGAATACTTGTAATCTATCCAAGTAAAGTAAAGTAAATTGTTATTGGGATTCAGCACAGAAAACAATCATCGCTGGCATGAGTAATATCACTTCAAAATACTAGTGTGTGGCATCATTCATTTGCTGTTGGAACATTCTGGAAAAAGATTTTTTCATGGCTTAAACAAAATCAAGAATGAACTTCCCCATAGACCTGTTCACTTGTCTCTGTTCAGGAAAAAGAAACTTCAGCACATATGAAAGTTTGGGAAAATCATAGATGATTCTTTCTGGCTGATAATTGGAAGTGCACAGTGATCAACCTCTTGTCTTGGATGTTTTCTTACAGAAGGATGGATTGAGTTATTTGGGAAAATTTTACAAGAAATTAATAAATGGCTGATGATAAGAATCTAATAATTCTCTGAGGTTTTGGAATTTCTCACTTCATGAGCGTGATGGTTGAGAATCTTGAAGTAGAAAGAAAATTTAGTAGAACAAAATGTAAAACTTATATTTGTAATTGTTGAATCTTATCAGGTGAAAATTAGTATTTTTATATCTTTCCTTCTGGACATGGGAACTCATCGATTTGAAACATGAGTGAGATGAATCATGCTTAGAAGTAAGGCAGCAATAATGTTTCAAAAACAATTCAGATTCCGCTTAGTTGCATTTTCATTCCAACCTAAACCGGACTACAGAGAGTATTTGCTCAATGTGAAACCTGAAAATGTTTAGAACTTTTTAACGCAAGCTGAACATGTGGAAAAACAGCCAATGGAAAAAGTGTTTCTTCTGATCTCAAGAAACCTACAGTGAGCAAAACTAACTGCAGTATTGAGGAACTCACTCTGTATATATTCTTTTGATTTAAACCGAAAGGCGTACTGCCTCCATATAAACTTTTATATAAAGAAGTTCTGGTTAGGGATTAATGAAACTAACTTTCTTAATCGTTATCTTTGAGATCCCATTTTCAAAGTCACTAGTAGATTTTACAGACAACTTCCACTCTCAACATCAGTGTGACCCAAACGACGCTGAGCGAACCAAAAAGATCAGGATGGTCGTTAAATCGGGATGACTAGTCTGTAGGAGCTCGATAGCGCCACTTGGCACCATCTGGGGTATATTTGGTGCAATATCCAGAAAAAGGTGGGAAATAGAGTGCGTGATGGTATCTGGCAGGCGTTTTGACTGACTCTCCTCTGAAAGCTGAAACTGTACGGTAAATTACAAGTGAGAAATAAATAGCTAGCCAGAGAAACTGTAGGGCTCCTTGGGGATCGGAGATAACACTGGTTTATCATGTAAAGATGCCTGCTCCTTTGAAAGTAAGCCCTGAATTATTGGGATAATGCCACAATTCACACACGTGGTCAAAGGTGCTCAACACGCTTGAATTCGGCTTGGGAAAGTGCCGGTTTGGACAGGTAGAATATGTGATAACACAATGGTAAAGATGGGAATAGAGAGGTGATCAGAATGGGTATTTACATTTTTGGAAAGAGCAAAAATGGGTAAGCCTCACCCAAACATGCCACTCCGTATTCTCATCCAGTATTTGGTGCAGAACATTTCGATTATTTTTCACTGGCTAATTGAGACTAGAACATGAACCCCCTAGGAGTGGTCAGGGCTGGATTAATTAGGGCCTAGGCCTTCTCTCAGGTGTGCAGTGCAATTTTTCAGCTCCTTTTCAACTATCCTGCCATTTTATCATGATTTTTGGTGGATAGGTATAACATACATACATTGTATGTTAAGAATTGTCCAATGGGAAAGTGCTCATTATAATTTCCATAATGTCAAATGGAGTCAGAAGCTCTTTCATTCAAACAAAGACGGTACCAGGAAAAAATAAGTGGAATATTATAAAAAATTTCTATATCTAAATGCACCATTTTCAAGATATTCAGGAACAACTGTTAGCTACAGGCATACACAAAACAGTTAACAACTCCCAGTCAGTTGAAAGATGAATTGAGAATGATACATAACATGAATGTGGAATTCGAAGACATATCCGAAAAAGTCGTAATATGGTAGGGTGTTTCATTATAAATAATAGTTTGATAATTTATTTCTTCGATGTAACCAGAAAGTTACTGAAATTTAAAAATAAAGGTAGGTGACTTCATGAATGATGTCTTGTCTGACTTCATATCTTCACAATGAAAATTTGGTAGTCTTCGAAGCAATGCCATATCCGCAAATTTCTGATGGGTGTTCCAGGTGGAGACACCTGGGCACATCAGTATAATCATATCACTGATTCTCTCATTTCTTACTTCATATAAATTTTATGCTTCGATCATCCAGAAAAAAGCTGTCAAAAAGTGGATATTATAAAAAGATATGATTAATATTTTTAGCCGTAGTGGTGTGCATGATGCAATGCTTATGCAGACATACAGTAAAGAGAAAAAAAGATGTTATCATCTATCCTCAACTTCAATCAATAAAATGAGTAGTTTCACTTTAAATGCTTCTAATTCAACTTTTATGTTATTAAATGTAAAAAAAAAAGGAGATATATAATTGAGCTCGTTGACACTGATTCATGATCAATTTTGAAATCAACCTTTCTAACTTTTTATGATTACCAAAAATCATTCACCCGCCACACCCTTAAGAAACTGATCTTTCCAATATATGTAAATTTTTAATCACCATTATCGATAAATAATCTCAAACCAAAGTTAGTCTGCTGATGAACGAATACACTTTTGTATTAACTTTTAGCCTTTAGAAGTTCCGTTTGTTCCCGGTATATTTGATATCATCAAACTCCTATATATTTAGTAATGCTATCATTACGTTAGGGAAAATTGACTGTGTCCCATACTATTGTAAATTAATTTGTATGATTCTTTCGGCAGGCATAATTTTATCAAAGCCTCAATTTTGAGACTCGTTTACTTGCAATACGGTAAATATTTGAATAGCACCACCTCGTTCTTAAGCTCGTAGTTCAATGTAATGTGAATAGCATTCCCTGAATTTTTAGTAACACTCTTTGACTTCATCGTCGGTTCTTTCATAAAGAAATCTTCTAAGAAATCCGAACAGAGAATCAATATCTCGGCAATATTCTGGTCTGACGTGACTAACCCTGAATAAAGCTTATCTATTCCACCAGGTAAAACATGCCTCTGCGTTTAAACCTGTTTTTCCACCGTTCCCAATTTCTCCTGCTGATCAACTCCATCCTGACGCCTCTTTCTTTCTGCTGAAAACACTGACTTTCATCACCATCTTATTCGGCATCGGTATTATTCATTTTTCCTGATCTCATAATCACTGAATACTTTTTAGCATTTTCCTGGCAAAACTCAAGATGGGTTTTTAAGACACCAGTTGGCAGTTCTAATCGCCAACAACAGAGTTTTGCAGAGCATTGATACTCGATAATTACTGACCCTATCCATTAATGGCAGCCCGGCAATACTGTTAATGCACCAATGTTCTGTCTTATCAAGAAACGCTTTAGTGAACATCAAACAATATTCAATCAAGCCCAGCAAGTGGTTGAGTCCATATCACCGGTAATAGATTGCGCAGGGTTTTGTAAATTTGATAACTCTTCTGAGAAGGCGTAGTTGCATCTGTTTATAAGAATTTACCTTGAGCCTTCACACTTTCTTCACCATCAGATCTTTCCTCTAATGTGTTAAGCTTCGCGCAACTGAACTGCGCCATGAGTCGATGCCGAGGTAAGTATGCTCAGGTCAGTACAAATTTTACATGTAAATTGCTCTGGCGCGGCTCACTTCCACAGCGTGCATTCCAGTGAAATTCATGAGCATCACTAACATGCGAAAGGTAATGAAAGCAGATTACTTTATACGCTTATTCGTGAGACTATTTTCCATTGTAAATACCAGACATTATTGTTATCAGCAATGAATATATTATACATTGATGACAGGCTGCATCCAAAAATCTGTTAGGACCCTTAATTATGTGGGATCACTTATTGATGCAGTCTCTGCGCCTGATAAAGCCCTTGTATGAAATGCCCCGCCTCTATTCAAGGATTGATCCGGCACCGTGTGGTATTTGGACCTAGCAAAATTGAATAGGAGAGAGATCATTTCATTTGATGATCCCCTATACTGTGTTTATCTGCATTTTTCTGATTCTGCAGAAATGATATAGTGGGGAAAAATGCATGGAATGCTCTAGCTGTTTTCTTCATTGGTTTAGTCACAAAATAGAAGTAGAATTATTTCTCGGAAAATTGTCTTAAATTGAAATATATTCATTTTATATATGATATCATAGATGTCCATCCAATTGCGCCCAAGTAATTGCTGGATTGGCCCAGTGCAGAATTTTTGTCACATATATCTATTCCCCTGAAACCCAGAATTTGATCCCTTATGGAAATGCAGCATTGCTCGTTAAATCTCGCGTATACAGCATGTGGAGTATTAGTTTTCTGCTGAAAAGTCTTCCTTCAATGTGTGGAACGATCTCGCCTTCAAAAACATGACGATTATTAAATCTGATGAACCCGCTTAACAACCGGCAAAAGCAGGCTTTCAACATCGAAAACCATAAAGCCTCTAGCGGTCATAGTTTGCTGGCAAGCCTTCGTATGAATATTTTCACCGTATTTTTCATTACTTACTTTGTTAGCGAAACGCACTGCAAAAAAGCGAAAAGTGGTGAGCTTTGCTTTCTGTTTCATGTAAAATTTCAACCACCATAATTACGCCTTCCAGTGGCGCATGAGTGCCAGTCATTCTTTGAAACCGAACACTGTTAATGAGAACAAATTATCAGCTAGTAATTTAATAATTATTTTCAACCCAACAATCCAGACGGTTTTTTCTGCAATGCCAACTTATAAAATACATCACTGCTTTTTGATGTGAAACAACATTATCTCGTTGAAACTTCAGCTTCAGTAAATCAGCTGATATGGTTGAACTTAAGACTAACTGCGACAGTTCGTTCTTGAATGGATGAATTACAATTCAACTCAAATTTTTTCTACCCTAGCAATTTCAAACTGTTCAAGCAAAAAAATTAGTTGAGTAGCTGTAGTAAGAAACCGAAGCTGGTAAATGTCGCAAGAGCTGATAAAGAAGAATCACTGCTTTCCACGGGCGGTACCTCCGATTTTATACTCTCGCGGGAGTGAAGGAAATGGCATGGCCCATATGGAACCTTAACTAGCCTATTGGGCTGACCAGGAATCTTTCGATCCTACCATCGCACAAAAAGATTGTTGGCCCTCGACACGTTTCGTAGCCGTCACCTTCAGCAAAAACATTTCTTTTAAAATTTTGAAATCGGGGAGGGATGTTTACAGCATGAAGAATAAATTCACATTAGATTTTAGAGAATTAATTTACAGTATAAACTACTGCCAGCACAAGCACAAATTAGCAATGAATAAGTATCAATATAACCCCAACTTATACACAGTGAGTCCCTGATCAACCAACAACCCAATTCACAGATTCTCATGTGTTGGGTGCTACAAATCATGTCAAATATCATGAAAACAGTTTCTCATCATTTAAATCATGTCCATTCATTCTTTGGGTTACATGTCATAAATTAATATGAGAATTATTGTGTAATTGAGAATTACAATTAAACTGAATTGTAGTTTCACACCCAATAGTAATTACATACAATGGAATTCAGAAGACGTATATAGAAAAGTTCAATATACAGTGGAGTCATCTTAAATAGTTTATTAAACGAAATGAGAAATCAGGTATATATAATTATTTTAAGAGGGAGCAAATATTTATACTATTACAGGAAATTGAATTTCAGAAGACAGCTTGTTTTGTTTAATGCATTTGTTGTTTTTTCACTGTTTGTAGTTCCATGATTGTTCAGAGAACGAATCTCATAGTTACAAATACTAATTGCAAGGAAGATAATCAATCTAGAGAAATGTGGTTTTATTGTTGTACCTTGACATACGTCCTGTAACGAGGATACTGCGGAGTACATTTTCCAGTAATTGGGTCTTTCTGCATCACTCCACGGAAATTTGCTCGAGGTTCGTCGAGACTTGTCATTCCTATGGTTCCCCATCTGAAAGCCAGTTCGTTGCTTTTTCTTCTCCAGAACTATAACAGAACACATATACGATTCATTTTTGAGGTATACTTTAGATCTTCTGGTTCGAACATTTCAATTCAATTACTACGACCACTTGCACTTAAAACGAAAGAGATTAATCATCATCATCATTCGACTCCAGAACTCCATGCACCCGGCAAGAAGTTAAACAAGACCTTCACCCAACCTAGTCATAAGTATGGTTTGACTGCGGGATAGAGACTTCCCGCTGACAATCAAAACAAACTCCGGACCTGAACTGTTCCATTGACAGGACTGATTTAATTCCATTCCGAACACAGAATTTAATTCTATTACGTTTCAGCTGAAGTTCTCTTCATGAATATAACGAATTCCCTACACCCCTTCATCCACGAAATCTCAACATCAACTGATATGATTCCATTCAAAACCAGAAGTGCAGATCAATTATTTCATAGATCAATCATCAACACTATCACCCTTACGAAATCCTTAATGTCTTCGATATAGAAACTCCATCCTCTTTGCCCTTTACTGTTTCGTTCGCTCTACGTCAGAGCCCTCTTCGAAACTTCAATATGAAGTTTCCATAAATTCATTAACAGAACAGAGACCGAGCCATTTAAGTAGTGTGATAGACGAGATGAAAGCCCCAATGGATAACCCATCACTTTGTTCTACTAACTGAAATTCCGTGTCAACCTTTGAGATTATAGGATTCGCTACTGAGTAGTTTAAATCGGGCTTACATCCCGTGTTCGCATCGTTTAGATATTCGGGATATGGGATAGAGAGTGTGTGTGAAGTTCGAGATCATATTCGGTGGTTCACGTATCGGTGAACATAGTGATTAAACGAAAAATTAAGGGCTCACATTGGTTAGCGAAAACTATTATAAACTTTCTACTGAAAGCTTTGTACATCCATCTATATGATTATGAGAATGAGAACCTTTGTATCAAAGCAAACAAGTTTCGGATTCGTCCGTTGATAATACTACGAAATTAGGTCGTTAAATACTATCCACTTCCTCACCATCTGCAGAAAAGTATATTTTGAAATCATCTACGTCTACAGAGGAGCTATCTGCGGCAAAGGTCACATTCTTGAAATACGAAAATATGTTTCGTTCATATACTTCCCCATCTGCAAACTCAAGAAATTGACATATACAGGGTGAGTCTTTGACCACTGCGTTAATTTTAACCATAGCTTCTTGAGATCAAAAGAAACAATTTTTCCATTACGGTTTTTCTATATTCAGCTGCGTTGAAAAGTTATAAGCATTTTAAGTTTTCACATTGGGAAAATACCCCTCTGTAGTCCAGTTTAGTTTGAATGAAAAATACCTTCCACATCATCCACTATTGAATTTGAATTGTTTAAAAACATTATTTTCCCTGTAAGAAATGATTCACTCACTCATGTTTCATCCGATGAGGCCCATATCCAGAAGGAAAATACAAAATACTTATTTTCTGGTAAAAAAACTCAACACCATAAACATAGATTTATGTTGTTCTACTATATTTTCTTTCTACTTCAAGATTATAAACCATGCCTTTCTAGTGATAAATTCCAAAAAAACCTCAGAATTATTGGGTGTTATCATCATAGATTTGTAATTTTCTTTTCTAAATTTCCAAATCATGAAAACCATCATTTCTATGAAAACTTCCAAGGCAAGAGGTTGTCACTGTGCTTTTTTTTCACTCAAAGCCAGAAAAAATCATCTATGATTTTCCAAACACTGATATTTCTGAAGTTTCTTCTCCTTGACAGAGACCAGTGAACAGGTCTATGAGGTCTCTTGATACTGTTAAAAATATGAAAATCTTTTTCGAAATCTTCAACAACAATGAATGATGTCACTACGAATAATCATTTTAAAGTGATGATTATTTTCTGTACTGAATCCCAATAACAATTTACCTGGATAGATTACAAGTATTTCCAGATTTAGGTGTGCAATTATACTTTCTTGAAGAAATACCTAAATTTGATTTTGAAAAATCAACTTGTGTTCTTTAATAAAAAATTTTTTGTTAAATCATTAATATGAATTTATTCTGTTTAGACTATAATTACTGATTACTGATTTTTATAATCAGAGTATCTGTTTTGATTACGTAAACAAGAACATAAATGTTGAATAATGGTTATTCATAGATTATGTCAAATTTTAATACCTTACCATAGAATATTAATTTATTACCGAACCCCAGGAGAGAAAAAATTAATATTTGCAATGTTTTTTTAAATGAAAGATAATATCTGTAACTATTATTGATCTTTAGTTATAATTTTCCTCAGAATAATTAGAGTGAATTATTATCACATTAAAATATTATAACGTCTCTGTGGTGGGTAGTTCCAAATAAAAAAGTGTTCTGTGGTTCCTTGTTGTTTTGATTCTGTTTGAAACTGTCAACAGTTATTTGTAGCTTTTTTTCAAAAAAATGTGGAAAGTATTGGAAGGATAATATCGATAGTGTTGAATTATTTAATTCAGTATGAAATGATTATGGTCAAAAAATGCATTCTATTCTAATCTTTCTTGTTTAAGAGCTTATAGCTTCCAGTTTCAATATTGATTGAATTTTAATTAACCATGCATCATAACAAACATTCAGAAATATCAAAACTAAGTCAAATTCTATTATCTCCTAAGTTTGTGAACAAGGTTGAATCGGTGTATGGAATAAAGATAATAAGGGTATAAAACAAATCTAGGAGACTGGGTTCGAAGTTTTTAAAACTCATATGAGCTCAATTTGCAGCATTCCTATGTTAGAATAGATATAATTTGATGAACCCTGAAAGTCTGAAGCTATAAAAAACCAGCTCTTCTTAAAGACAAGTCTTCAATTTAACAGGTCCTGACAGAAATTCAATCTCACATATAAGGCAGTGACTATAGTTCCGATTCGTGAAACATGTCTGGTACTCACTGACGTAAATAATGACGTCAACTTTCCACTTTAATCCACTGCATGCATGATTTTCAATTATTAATAAACCCTCTCATTATGACAAATACATCGAATATCCGTAACAAAATCAAACGGAACTCTGGTAATAGAATCAGGTCACGAGGGCAGATCGCGTGTTCCATCAAATTCATGGATGAATCCGACCGAAATATCGCATTTATACTTTGGACAATAGCCCCTCGGCAAAATAATCATTTTGATTGAATGTAAATAACTGAGTTGGACGGTTTATACGCCTCCCACGATTTTTTGGAATAGCATTTCGATTTAACGTATGTCGATCACGTGGAAATGTTTGTGGATACAGTGAAAAACGAGGCAATGAATGGATGGTCATTGAAAGGGGTTCGTTATTTGTCTGTTTGACTTTTCATCCATATACTTCATTTTTTCAAAGACCATTCGTTTAAAGAATGGTTGTAATCATGAAAAAGCAACCTTCTCATCACGGAGGTTATGTATTATTTATGAGGTAACACTACCTTGTTAAAAGATTGTAAAATTACTGTGTTCAGTAATTTCTACCATTTTATTTGATCGAGCTGGCTTTTGTTCAATAGTGAGTTTGAGGTGTATAGATTTTTTTCCCCCTGAGAGGTTACTACGTATCTTCCATTTCTTATAACAACTCAAAAATAGAGTGACGCCCTTCATGAGAAATCTCAGCTCTAGAGCTAGCCAAGGAAGTACCTTGTACTTTTTTTGGATTAGAGCAGGTTCCAGACAAACTCTAGAGATCAACTTGTCAAACTTTCCACTTTACTCAACGAATTATTTAGGACTGAACTCAAACGATATTTCCAAGCGTCCTTTTAAGTACGAAATCAATCATTTCAAGAAAAAAATCTCTCAGATGCAAGTTTCCTACGTACAAAACAGGAAGCGGCAGTTTTTAATTGGAGACATCAAATATTCACTTTCATCCCTGTTCCCGATTCCATCCATGATGCACGAAAAAACTCACTCTACAACTTCCCAACACTGATCTCCACATCTCGAATCGGAGGCGCTTCATCGAAGCGTCGTCCCCCTCCCCACCATTCGCGTTTGCGAAAGGGTAATCCGAAAATTTGCATGATGTTTGGACAGAAAGACGAGCAACGCGAAGCATCTCGGTCTTAGGATCCCTTCGGAAAATATGAAATTTTAACGGTTCGGAGTCCCTGGTTGACGTTTTCCCGAAACTACCACAGCGGCGTTGGTACGTTGTAGGTCTGAATTATTCATGACAGTTGGCCGCCCAATTTGTTAATGAGGTCCTAGATAAGCCAGGCAGGAAGCACGACAATCCTTTTCGGCTTGCACGATCGAAGAAGGGATTTTATCAGGACATATTTAGAGAAAAATCGAGAACCGAGTACGAATTATTTCAAAAATTCCCCTTATTTTCAGCACTCTTAACTTTTCACACTTGTGCGTATAGTCCTTAGACTATATAAGATAGACAAAGCATTCCTCTGTAAAATGTCGATTTGTTTTGACTCCCTCATTGAAAGTCTCTTGTGAAACCTCACCCGGCAACACTGCATAAAATCTTTCTCCATTTACTCGGGTCACAATATCTTCAGGGTCAAAATGATTTTAACAAATGAATATTGTTTTCTTTGGGAAAATACTTGACCATCCCATCAGCGAAGCCCAAAATTTTTCCCTTTTTCATCGTCATCTGGGAACCTTAATTCAAGAAAACCTCATTTTATCATATAATTATCTCATTGAAAAGTCCCGTATTAAAACTTTGTACGCCACTGAACATGTAATTAACTAAATACTTCGGTTCTAACAATACACTTATCTATAGAACGATAAATTCGGATTAAAATTCCTGTCTTTACTATAACTTTCACACTTACGAACCATTTTTAGTGCGATGAAAAATAATAAAAAATAAGAAAAACCTACACTGACTCTCACAAATTTTCTCCAATTTGCGTATTCATTTTCGATACAGAGGTGGCAACGTGTGTCTTCTAAACATCATGTGACCGTCAAATTGTCAAGCATAGAATGAAGCAGCGTTGTCTTGACTTTCACCTGAATTTCTTTCCATCTGTGGTCTCTGACATGAAATAGCAGGATCAACTAAAGTGTTTCTTTTCCTTCTTGCTAATACAGGGTGAGTCTTTGACCACTGCGTTAATTTTAACCATAGGTTCTTGAGATCAAAAGAAACACTTTTTCCATTACGGTTTTTCCATATTCAGCTGCGTTAAAAAGTTATAAGCACTTTCAGTTTTCACGTTGGGCAAATACCACTCTGTAGTCCAGTTTAGTTTGAATGAAAAATACCTTCCACAGCATCCACTAATGAATCTGAATTGTTTAAAAACATTATTTTCCCTCTAAAAAATGATTCACTGACTCATGTTTTATCCGATGAGGTCCATATCCGGAAGGAAGATACAAAATACCAATTTTCTGGTAAAAAAATTTCAACACCATAAACATAGACTTTTGTTGTTCTACTATAATTTATTTCTAATTTAAGATTTTAAACCATCCCTTTCTAGAGAAATTCCGAAAAAAACTCAGAATTATTGGATCTTATCATCATACATTTGTAATTTTCTTCTCAAAATTTCCAAATCATGAAAACCATTATTTCTATGAAAACTTCCAAGGCAAGAGGTTGTCACTGTGCTTTTTTTTTCACTCAAAGCCAGAAAAAATCATCTATGATTTTCCAAACACTGATATTTCTGAAGTTTCTTCTCCTTGATAGAGACCAGTGAACATTTCTATGAGGTCTCTTGATATCATACTGTTAAAAATTTGAAAATCTTTAACAACAATGAATGATGTCATTACGAATAATTATTTTAAAGTGATGTTACTTTGCTTGATGATTATTTTCTGTACTGAATCCCAATAAAAATTTACTTGGATAGATTACAAGTATTCCCAGATTTAGGTGTGCAATTATACTTGCTTGAAGAAATTGAGTTTGATCACCTAAATTTGATTCTGAAAAATCAACTTAAATAAAAAATTTTTTGTTGAATCATTAATATGAATCTATTCTGTTTAGACTATAATTAATTACTGAATATGCGTAAATTTTTGGTTTTTATAATCAGAGTATCTGTTTTAATTACGTAAACAAAAACATAAATATTGCATAATGGTTATTCATAGATTATGTCAAATTGTAATACCTTACCATAGAATATTAATTTATTACCGAACCCCAGGAGAGAAAAAATTAATAATTGCATAGTTTTTTTAATGAAAGATAATATCTGTAATCATTATTGATCTTTAGTTATAATTTTCCTCAGAATAACAAGAGTGAATTATTATCACATTAAAATATTATAACGTCTCTGTGGTGGGTAGTTCCCAATAAAATAGTGTTCTATGGATCCTTATTGTTTTAATTCTGTTTGAAACTGTCAATAGTTATTTGTAGCTTTGTTTAAAAAAATGTGAAAAATATTTCAAGGATTATTTCGATAGTTTGAAATCATTCAATTCAGTATGAAATGATTATGGTCAGAAAATGCATTCTATTCTAATCTTTTTTGTTTATGAGATTATAGCTTCCAGTTTCAATATTGATTGAATTTTAATTAACCATGCATCATAACAAACATTCAGAAATATTAAAACTAAGTCAAATTCTATTATCTCCTAAGTTTGTGAACCAGGTTGAATCAGTGTATGAAATAAAGATGTGAAAAAACTTCTATAAAGGTACAAAACAAATCTAGGAGACTGGGTTCGAAGTTTTCAAAACTCATATGAGCTTAATTTGAAGCATTCCTATGTTAGAATAGATATATAATTTGATGAACCCTGAAAGTCTGAAGCTATAAAGAACTAGCTCTTCATAAAGACAAGTCTTCATTTCAAATGGTCCTGACAGAAAATACCTTACCTATTTCAATAGTCATCAAGAGAATATACCGAAGTACCTATGTGAGTGATGACTTTTTCTCTATGCATTATGGAATATTAATCTGGATTAAATATCAAACAAGGTGCTAGACATCATTAAAAATGAATACAGCAAATGGCAATTTAGATTTTGTGGTGAATGTAGGACAAAAATTGTTCAGTGATTAATTTCATCTATAGTGTTCAGAGGTGGAACCATAGACTGGAGAGATTCCCCCAACCTATTGTAGAAATATTAAATAAAGACATAAAATATGGCAGTATTGAACAAATCTGATTATTGAATCATTTCAGCACAGAGTTGGATTTGGGAAAATCAGAAAATTTGGATATCGATTCAATTCCTTTCAACTTCAAATATCTCAAGCATGGTGCAATTTAGGAGAAAAGATGAGGATTGATTTTATCTGCAAAAAAGACTAATGATTCTAGGAAGTACAAGATACGGACCTTCAGTTCAAGTGATATTTGTTTTTTACGCAATTCAACCAATCTGTACAGTAGTAGTGAGAAACCCACAAGAAATGGAATAAATTTATTGATGCCAAAACATGCATGACTGTTATCAAAAACCTTCTACAAGAGATCATCTCAATTGATATTGTCGTTTGAATATTACAGGTGAAAATGCAATTTTTTTATGAAATTTCAACACCCTTTATCTTTTGAACGGGGCCAAATTTGGAAAAATGTTATAAGAAGAAAATGTTTCTTTTGACGTCAAGAATCTATGGTTAAAATTAACGCAGTGGTTAAAACTCACCCTGTATATCCGATAAGACAGTTTCAATTCAAAATAATAAATTTTATACAATAATTTGAATGCAAATTGGAGAAAGAGTTCTTATTCACAATTATAGGGGAATAGAGAAACCTACTATTTGCTCAGTTTGGCAACCTGAAAATTTTTTATGACCTGAGTGGACCAGCTCAATACGTTTACAATCGATCAGCTCTAAGTTTCAGATGCGACACTTTTCAATGTAAATAAAGGGGTCTATTCTAAGGTATAGTCCATTCATGATATATTGTCATCAAGGGGGGCTATGCAAACCAATATTTCTATTGAACAAAATGTTGTTACTGTCTTGTATTTATTTTTAGAAATACCTTATTTAACCTAAAGACAATGTGGCAAGGTGAAAGTCTGTTTCAAGTTGTCATGAATATGAACCAAGATATTTTTTTCATTCCCAAGCAAAGAACAGATAAATATCAATGCCCTACGTTATATCAGACCATAAAATAATAAAATCATATGTCATCATCAACTGAGTCGTTGAATATAGTTCAGTGCAAAAGAGAGGTTAAACTTTTTCTGGCATCGAAATGATGATGATGATGATTGATTTGAGAACTAACTAAGTTAAGAACAATCATGTATATAGATATACAGGGTGAGTCTTTGGCCACTGCGTTAATTTTAACCATAGATTCTTGACGTCAAAACAAACATTTTCTTCCTATAACATTTTTCGAAATTTGGCCCCTTTCAAGAGATATAGGGTGTTGAAATATCATAAAAAATTGCATTTTCACCTGTAATATTCAAACGACAATATCAATTGAAATGATCTCTTGTAGAAGGTTTTTGATAACAGTCATGCATATTTTGGCATCATCAGATTTATTCCATTTCTTGTGGGATTCTCACTACTACTCTTCAGATTGGTTAAATTGCATGAAAAACAAATATCACTTGAACTAAAGGTCTGTATCTTGTACTTCCTGGAATCATTAGTCTTTTTCGCAGATAAAATCATTCTTCATCTTTTCTCCTAAATTGCACTGTTCTTGAGATATTTGAAGTTGAAAGGAATTGAATCGATATCCAAATTTTCTGATTTTCCCAAATCCAACTCTGTGCTAAAATGATTCAATTATCAGATTTGTTCAATGTTGCCATATTTTATGTTTTTATTAAATATTTCTACAAGGTTGAGGAAATTTCTCCAGTCTATGGTTCCGCCACACTATAGATGAAATTAACCACTGAACAATTTTTATCTTACATTCACTACAAAATCTAAATTGCCATTTGCTGTATTCATTATTAATGATGTCTAGCACCTTGTTTAATATTGAATCCAGAGTTATATTCTATAATAAATAGAGGAATCGATTTCCATCACTCACATAGGAACTTCGGTATATCTTCATGATGACCGTTGAAATAGATAATATATTTTCTGTCAGGACCTGTTAAATTGAAGACTTGTCTTTATGAAGAGCTGGTTCTTTATAGCTTCAGACTTTCACGGTTCATCAAATTATATCTATTTTAACATAGGAATGCTTCAAATTAAGCTCATATGAGTTTTAAAAACTTCGAACCCAGTCTCCTAGATTTGTTTTGTGGCTTTAAAGATCTTTTTGTCACATCTTTATTTCATACATCGATTCAACCTGGTACACAAACTTAGGAGATAATAGAATTTGACTTGATTTTAATATTTCTGAATGTTTGTTATGATGCATGATTAATTAAAATTCTATCAATATTGAAACATATACAAGAAAGATTGAAATAGAATGCATTTTCTCACCATAATCATTTCATACTGAATTGAATTATTTAAAACTATCGAAATTATCCCTGAAATATTTTCCACTTTTTTCTTGAAGATACAATTAACTGTTGACAGTTTCAAACAGAATCAAAACAACAGGGAACCACAGAAAACTATTTTATTGGAAACTACCCACCACAGAGACGTTATAACATTTCAATGTGATAATAATGCACTTTCGTTATTCTGAGAAAAATTATACCTAAAGGTCAATAATGGTTACAGATATTATCTTTCATTTAAAAAAACTTTGCAATTATTATTTTTTTTCTCTCCTGGGGTTCGGTAATAAATTGATATTCTATGGTAAGGTATTAAAATTTGACATAATCTATGAATAACCATTATTCAATATTTATGTTTTTGTTTACATGATAAAAACAGATACTCTGATTATAAAATCCAAAAATTTACGCATGTTCAGTAATTAATTATATTCTAAACAGAATAGATTCATATTAATGATCTAACTAACATTTTTCAAGTAAGAATAATTGCACACCTAAATCTGGGAATACTTGTAATCTATCCAAGTAAAGTAAAGTAAATTGTTATTGGGATTCAGTACAGAAAACAATCATCAAGCAAAGTAACATCACTTTAAAATAATTATTAGTAGTGACATCATTCATTGTTGTTGAAGATTTCGAAAAAGATTTTCATATTTTTAACAAAAAAAAATCAAGAGACTTCATAGACCTGTTCACTGGTCTCTGTCTAGGAAAAGAAACTTCAGTAATATCAGTGTTTGGAAAATCATAGATGATTTTTTCTGGCTTTGAGTGAAAAAAAAGCACAGTGACAACCTCTTGCCTTGGATGTTTTCATAGAAATGATGGATTTCATGATTTGGAAATTTTAAGAAGAAAATTACAAATGTATGATGATAACATCCAATAATTCTGAGGTTTTTTTGGAATTTCTCACTAGAAAGGGATGGTTTATAATCTTGAAGTAGAAAGAAATTTTAGTAGAACAACAAAAATCTATGTTTATGGTGTTGAATTTTTTTATCAGAAAATTAGTATTTTATATCTTCCTTCTGGATATGGACCTCATCGGATGAAACATGAGTGAGTGAATCATTTTTTAGAGAGAAAATAATGTTTTCAAACAATTCAGATTCATTAGTTATTTTTCATTCAAACTAAACTGGACTACAGAGGGGTATTTGCCTAATGTGAAAACTGAAAATGCTTATAACTTTTTAACGCAGCTGAATATGGAAAAACCGTAATGGAAAAAGTGTTTCTTCTGATCTCAAGAACCTACGGTTAAAATTAACGCAGTGGTCAAAGACTCACCCTGTATATATTCTTTTGATTAATCATGTATGTAATTACCATATAAACTTTGTTATATGTGTCTTACAGGATTAATGAAACGCTCTGTAATGTTATTTTGACATCCCATCAAAATATGTGTGATTCAACATTAAACTCACCTCCAACATCAGTGTGACCCAAACGACGTTGAAAGTACAAAAGATCAGGATACCGTCAGTCGGGATGATCATCTGCAGGAGCCCCATAGCCATCGGCACCATCAGAGAGCTGGTGTAATATCCAAGAAAGGTGAAATAGAGGGCGATGGCATCTCCGAAGTACAGCCGGATTTCCTCTGGAAAGAAACTGTACGGTAAATTACGCGAGAAATAGAAGGGAGCCAGAGAAACGGCAGGGCTCCTTGGGGATGGAGATAACTCAGTCGGTCATGTAAAGACGTCGGCTCCTTTGTTAAGCCCTGAATTACTGGGATAATGCCCTCTTCACACGTGAATAAGGTGCTCAACACGGTTGAATTGGCTTGGAAAGTGCCGGTTTGGACGGGGGTATTATGTGATATCAATATGGTGTATTTGGGAATAGAGTGATCAGAATGGGTATTTACATTTTGGAAAGAGCAAAAATGGGTGTTTCACCCTAAACATGCCACTCCGTATTCTTATCCAGTGGTTATCGGAAAAATTTCGACGATTTCTCACGTTTATTTGAGACTAGAACATGAACCCCCTATGAGGTGGTCAGGGCCGGATTAACCAGGGCCTAGGGCCCCCTAGGCAGTGCAATTTTCGGGGCCCCTTTTCAACCATCCTCACATTTTATCAAGTTGATTAGTGGATAGGAGTAACATACATACATTATATACAGGGTATCCCACCGGGAGTGCTCATTAGAATTTGCAATTTTTTCAAATGGAAACAGTAGTTTTTTCATTCAAATAAAGATTTGCAAGGAAAAAAATAAGTGGAATATTATAAGAATTCTCTATATCTAAAATGCACCATTTTCAAGATATTCAGGAATAACTGTTAGCTACGAGCATAATAAAACAGTGAATAACTCGAAAACGGTTGAAGATGCCGTTAGGGAATGATACATAACATGAATGTGGAATTCGAAGATATATCCGAAAAAGTCGTAATATACAGGGTGTTCCATTATAAATAAGAAATTTGATACCATTTCCGATGCAACCGGAAGTCACTGAAATTTAAAAATATAGGTAGGTATCATGAATGAAGGTCTTATCGACTCATATCTTCACACAAAATTTGGAAGTATTCGAAGTAATGTTTTATCCATAAATTTCTGATGGGCATTCCCGGTGGGGACACCCTGTATACATCAGTATTATCATATCGCTGATTCTCTGATTTCTTACTCACATAAATTTTATGTTTCGACTATCAGAAAAGTTTTCAATGGATATTATAAGATATGATTAAGGTTTTTATTCGTGTAGTGTGTATGATGTAATATGGATACAGACATACAGTAAAGAAAAAAAAGACAGCACTATCTAATTTCAACTTTAATCAAGAGAATATAGTTTCCACTTTGGCGTTTTCACTTTAACTTTTATGTTATTAAATGCAAAAAAAAGGAGATAGGTAATTGTTTCATTGATTATGATTTATGATCAATTTTGAAATCAACTCTTCTAACTTTTTATGATACAAAATCATTCACCACATCTTGAAAACTGATCTTTTCCAATATATAAATTTCGATCGCCATTATCGATAAAGAATTCAAACGTTTCTTAGTCATTGATGAACGAATACAATTTTGTATTAATTTTAATTTTTAGAAGTTCCGTTCCCCAGTTGTATTTGATATCATCAAACTCCTATATATTTGTAATGCTATCATTACGTTAGGGAAAGTTGATTGAACCATATTATCAAAAATTAATTTGTATGATTCTTCGGCAGGCATAATTTTATCGTTTCCCGTACTCCTAGCATCGTTTACTTGCAATACGAAATATTTGAATTGCACCATCTCGTTCTTAAGCTCGGGCTCAATGTCATCGGAATAGTATTCCCTGAATTTTTTAGAAGCACTTTTGATTTCTTCGTCGGTTCTTTTCAAGAAATCTCTAAGAAATCCGAACAGAGAATCAATATCTCTATAAGATTCTATTCGACGCATCAATTCTGAATAAAGCATATCTACTACAGGTAAATATGTTTCCAAGTTAAACTTATTTTTTCCACTGTTCCCAATTTCTTCTGCTGATCCTTCATCCTGATGCCTCTTTCTTTCTCGAAAACGCTGATTTTCATCACTATATTCGGTATCGGTGTCATTTGCCTTCATCTCATAATCATCAAATAATTCTCTTTGTGATTGCAAAAAATCCAAGAGGGATTTTAAGACACCAATTGCAGTTCGAATCTCAATACTAGGTTTTTGTAGAGACATACTGACACCATTGATTCTATCCAATACGGTAGCCCAAAATACTGCCATTACTGCATGTTCCGTTCTATCAGAACACTTTATTAGACATCGAGCCACGTTAATCGCTTGTGGTGGTTGAGTCTTATCATCAACAATAGATTGCAAAGCTTTCTGAAAATTTTTATAACCTTCTGAGAAAGCCTTAGTTGCATTCGCTCTTGCGCACCACCTTGTGTCACACACTTTCTTCACCACTAGACCTTTTCCAATATGTTTCAGCATAACTGACCAGCGATGAGTTGACGCCGAAAAAAAGTTATGTAGTGCCTGTACAGCTCTCCACAGCACGTACTCCAACCAAATTCAGTGAGTGCGCTGCACATGGAACATAATGAGCGAGATTATTTATTTTCTTAATATGAGCCTGTAGACCATTGTAACAACCAGACATATTACATTGCAATGAATATTTTATTTATTGTTGAAAATGTAATTCCAAAAATCTGTTAGGGCCCTTAACTTATGTGGGACCACTTGCTGATGCGGGGCCCCCAGCTGACGCGGGGCCCCTAGGCAGTCGCCTACTCTGCCTAAAGGTTAATCCGGCACTGTAGGTGGTACTTGGACCTTGCAAAATTGAATAGGGGAGAGAGATATTTCATTTGATAAGTCCTACACTGTGTTTATCTGCATTTTTTCTGATTTTGCAGTCGGAATGGTGGGAAAATGCAGTGAAATGCTTCAGTTTGCCTTTTTCATTACTAATACAAATAGAAGTAGAATTATTTCCGGAAATTTGTTCGGAATTGAAATATCCTCATTTTATATGATATCATAGATGTTCATCCAATCATATCCAAGTACCCATAGATGTATTCAGTACGAAATTTTTTGGAACATATATTTATTCCCCTGAAACCAGACTGATCCTGCGAAATGAAAGATTACCGTTAATCTCGCATACAGCATGTGGAGTTATTTTCTGTTGAAAGCCCTTCAATGCGTGGAACGATCGCCCCAAAAAAACATGACGACACAACCGATGAACCCCGCTTAACAACCGGCAGCAGACTTTCAACATCGAAAACCGCAAAGCCCCAGCATTCGCGTTTCTTTGTTGGCGTTCGTATGAATATTCAATCCGCATTTTCATTACCCCATTCGGCAGCGAAAATGTACTACGTAAGCGAGGAAAAGGCAGCTTTAAGCTCTGTTTCGCGAAATTTCAACCGCTCCGAGTACGCCTTCCAGTGGCGCATCGAGGTACTTAGTTATTTCTGAAATTAACATTGTTAAATACATCAGTCAATAAGTTAGGGCCTTAATACCAGATAACTCAATATCCAGATGGTTTTCCAGTAATGCCAACTTATAAATATATCATTGCTTTTTGATGTGAAAAAACACCATCTCGCCGAAGCTTCAGCTTCAGCAAATCGGCTGATATGGCTGAACCTAAGACTAACTGCGACAGTTCGTCTTGAATGGATGAACTACAATTCAACTGAAATTTTTTCTAATTTAGCAATTTCAAACCGTTCAAGTAAAAAAATTATTGATTTATTGCCAGGGTGAACTGAAGCAGAATTTTTTGCAATAGCTGACAAAAGAAGAATCACGCTTTCCACGGTGGCACCTCCATTTATACTCTCATGGGAGCGAAGGAAAATGCATGGCCCATATGGAACCTTAACGAAATTATTGGGCTAGTAGAATCTTTTTCGACCCTACCTATCGCACAAAAAAAAAGGATTTATTGGCCCTCGACACGTTTCATGACAATTTCAGCAAAAAAAAAACATTTCTTTTAAAATTTTGAAATCGAGGGATGTTTGAAATATGAAGAATGATTCACATTAGATTTGTAAATTAAACTTCATTATAAACTACTGCTTTCTACAAGCACAACCAGCAATGAATAAGTATCAATACTCTTAATTTATACAGGGTGAGTCCCTTGATAACGTCATCAACCTAATCTATATTATGGATTTCCCTAGCGTATGAAGTATAAATTATGGTTCAAACATCATGAGAAAACAGTTTCTCGTATCATGAATTGTGTCCATTCATTCTCATGTTATACACACCATTTATGGAGAATTATTAGCACTGAGAATTACAATTAAACTGAAATTGTAGTTTCACATTCAAGAAAATACATACAATGCATCCAGAAGATGTATAGAAAGTTCAATATAACAGTGAGTTATCTTAAATGTTTATTAAACGAAATGAGAAATCATGTATATATAATTATTTTAAGAGGGGAGCAAATATTTATACTATTACAGGAAATTGAATTTCAGAAGACAGCTTGTTTTGTTTTAATGCATTTGTTGTTTTTTCACTGTTTGTAGTTCCACGATTGTTCAGAGAACGAATCTCATAGTTACAAATACTAATTGCAAGGAAGATCATTTTTTTACTGAGTTCTTCCTAAGGTTATTATGGTATATACAGGGTGAGTCTTTGACAGAGCTGTGCTAAGCACCGAAAAAAAGTGCTTCTGAGCACTAAGCCCTAAGCACTCGAAAAAAGGCTTCGAGTCTCGAGTTCTAAGCACCGTTTTCGACAGAAGGCTCCGGATTACCGAGCACTTTTGCAAAAGTAATTGAATATTTCGAGCACTAAGCACTAAGCACTTTAGTAGGAACTATTTTATGTAATGTTGTTTGATTGAAATGAGAACTCTTTAGCTTCATCGACATATCTAAAATTATGATTTCGAGACTGGGAAAAACTCAAAAGCCATTTTATTTGTTTTGTGAAACGCATGCATTCAATTTACATTCTGGTACTAGTTAATCTTATTCGTCGATCTGAATCTGAATGGCTGTTCCTAATCAATGCATAAAGTTGAATTAATAATCGAGGACCAATTATTTTATAAGCCAGAACACATTACTGAAAACATGTGGAAAGCACTGACGTGAGATCAGGAGTTTTTAGGGGCTTGTTCTAAAGTCGTTTCTCAGACTTAAAAAGAGTGCGATTCAAAATAAGCCAGCACAATGAGTGTGAAAGAATCAATAAACATATATCTTAAATGGAAGTTGAGTGAACTTACAGTTCATCAAATTTTTCGATCTGGCATTCTTTCCACATTTCTATACCATATATAAGTTGTTGTAGTTGAGTGTCATCAATTATAACCGAATTTCAGATTCATAATTGCTGAGCTATTGGACAGGTCTGCCATAGACTGGAGAGATTCCCCAACCTATTGTAGAAATATTAAATAAAGACATAAAATATGGCAGTATTGAACAAATCTGATTATTGAATCATTTCAGCACAGAGTTGGATTTGGGAAAATCAGAAAATTTGGATATCGATTCAATTCCTTTCAACTTCAAATATCTCAAGCATGGTGCAATTTAGGAGAAAAGATGAGGATTGATTTTATTTGCAAAAAGACTAATGATTCTAGGAAGTACAAGATACGGACCTTCAGTTCAAGTGATATTTGTTTTTACGCAATTCAACCAATCTGTACAGTAGTAGTGAGAAACCCACAAGAAATGGAATAAATTTATTGATGCCAAAACATGCATGACTGTTATCAAAACCTTCTACAAGAGATCATCTCAATTGATATTGTCCTTTGAATATTACAGGTGAAAATGCAATTTTTATGAAATTTCAACACCCTTTATCTTTTGAACAGGGCCAAATTTGGAAAAATGTTATAAGAAGAAAATGTTTCTTTTGACGTCAAGAATCTATGGTTAAAATTAACGCAGTGGTTAAAACTCACCCTGTATATCCGAAAGACAGTTTCAATTCAAAATAATAAATTTTATACAATAATTTGAATGCAAATTGGAGAAAGAGTTCTTATTCACAATTATAGGGAATAGAGAAACTTACTATTTGCTCAGTTTGGCAACCTGAAAATTTTTATGACCTGAGTGGACCAGCTCAATACGTTTACAATCGATCAGCTCTAAGTTTCAGATGCGACACTTTTCAATGTAAATAAAGGGGTCTATTCTAAGGTATAGTCCATTCATGATATATTGTCATCAAGGGGGGCTATGCAAACCAATATTTCTATTGAACAAAATGTTATTACTGTCTTGTATTTATTTTTAGAAATACCTTATTTAACCTAAAGACAATGTGGCAAGGTGAAAGTCTGTTTCAAGTTGTCATGAATATGAACCAAGATATTTTTTCATTCCCAAGCAAAGAACAGATAAATATCAATGCCCTACGTTATATCAGACCATAAAATAATAAAATCATATGTCATCATCAACTGAGTCGTTGAATATAGTTCAGTGCAAAAGAGAGGTTAAACTTTTTCTGGCATCGAAATGATGATGATGATGATTGATTTGAGAACTAACTAAGTTAAGAACAATCATGTATATAGATATACAGGGTGAGTCTTTGGCCACTGCGTTAATTTTAACCATAGATTCTTGACGTCAAAACAAACATTTTCTTCCTATAACATTTTTCGAAATTTGGCCCCGTTCAAGAGATATAGGGTGTTGAAATATCATAAAAAATTGCATTTTCACCTGTAATATTCAAACGACAATATCAATTGAAATGATCTCTTGTAGAAGATTTTTGATAACAGTCATGCATATTTTGGCATCATCAGATTTATTCCATTTCTTGTGGGATTCTCACTACTACTCTTCAGATTCTGAAAAATGAAAACTCTAGGTCATCTGGTTCGGAAGTTTGACCACTACGTTAATTTTAACCATAGGTTCAAGAGATCGAAAGAAACACTTTTTCCCATTCCGTTTTTCCATATTCAGCTGCGTTAAAAAGTTATAAGCATTTTAAGTTTTCACATTGGGCAAATGCCCTCTGTAGTCCAGTTTAGTTTGAATGAAAATTACCTTCCACAACATCTACTATTGAGTCTGAATTGTTTAAAAACAATGTTTTCCCTCACTCACTCATGTTTCATCAGATGATTATACCGATTTAATTCCGTTCAACTTCGAATATCTCAAAAATGGTGCAATTTAGGAAAAAAGATGTAGAATGATTTTATCTGCAGAAAAGACTAATAATTCTAGGATGTACGAAATACGAACCTTTAGTTCGAGTGATATTTGTTTTTCCTGCAATTTAACCAATATGTACATTAGTAGTGAGAAACCCACAAGAAATGGAATAAATCTATTGATGCCAAAAGATGCATGACTGTTATCAAAAACCTTCTACAAGAGATCATTTCAATTGATATTGTCGTTTGAATATTACAGGTGAAAATGCAATTTTCTTTATGAAATTTCAACACCCTATATCTTTTGAACGGGGTCAAATTTTGATGAATGTTATAGGAAGAGAATCTTTCTTTTGACGTCAAGAAACTATGATTAAAATAAACGCATGGGTCAAAGACTCACCCTGTTTACCATAATTCGTGTTCACTCGGACAAACGGAAATTGTCATTTAAATTGCCCACGTTGAATAGTATTTGAAATTTCTGTATGTTGTTTACACTGTCTGTAATTACTGTGCCAAATATTATCATGGTCTGTCAACTAGGTTGTTGATTTTTTTTGATGTTATCTGATTTATTTCGGAAGCAACAATTTAGAATAAGTTGCAATTGAAGGTTATCATAGTCGATTGCTTCGTTGTTTTGGGCAGATCTGCCACAGGCCCCTCCACGCCACTGTCTCTCTTCAACTCTCTCGCCTTGTACAGATGGCGCTCCACAGGTCAGAAGAAAACCCTCATGAATATTAAACGACACAATAACAGGCGGCCGCAAAATTATATCCGCGCGATTATCAAACAGGGCGCGAGATTAATCCCGAAGGTATTGAAATTTTGGAGAATGCCCTGCCCGCCAAGAATGGATGTTTATTACGAGTGGACAGTTTTATTCGGTTTTTGGAGCCCGAGGGACGAACGGGAGCAGTAAATCTTCCAACTGTCATTGGACGAAAGCTCGTTGATCAATTAGTTTGTTACGGATGAAAATATACGCGCGAGGGGTCCAGATGCGAGGGAGAGTTTGTATAGGGATTTCATGGTTTTTTATGCGTCTATTTAATTAGGGACTAAGATTAATCGTGTTCGTGGTTTGTTGAGGAATTTGCTGCACCAAAATCTCCTGAAGGGGGACGAAAAGAAATTAAATTATGTGATATAACAATCATTACTTCAATTGCACAAAAATTTCCCTCCCAAATGAAATAAATCAATTTCACGATATCACGAAATCTGGCAGGATGTTTTGATGAGTTTGATCTCTACAATCGAATATTATCTTCTTCATCCGACTATTGAAGAACCTACGTCTAAATTGTCTGAGAGACCTGCTGCGTACGAAACCAACGATTCGTGACAGGTGTCGCTCGCATCCGACCTAGCCCGAAGAAAAACTCCGGTCGTGTTCAAGTTCCGATAGCACCAAGTGACACACACCTCGGAACACAACTACCACTTCGGGAGATTCTACCTTGGATAGTGGAAGCGAGGCTGCGAGCACTCTCGCAGTCGCCCTTGTCCACCTACCTGAATTTTCTCACTAGTCTCTCTTTCTACTTAATAATATGGAGAATGTGAGGCTAATACTTAACTTTGACCTTCAACTAAATACACGAATTAATATTTCACCAATGAGAGAGGCAACTCGCCCAAAACATCTATCAGGAATGACGAAATTAGAAAATTAGATACCACAGCAGTAATACTCATTAGACGGCACTTGGTTCGCGAAAAATCTTGTACTTGTTTGTTACTCAACGTCTCTATTTTCAGCTATTACAATTTCCATTTATGCACTCATGTACAATCCCAACTAACTGATGAAAACGATACCAAATACGCCATAGGAACGGTACATCATCCGCCTCTACACATAATTCAAGACGAGAACGCCCGTATGATGCGCCATTCATATACATCAGGTGGGATTTGCAGACCTGTCTCATAGATCACCTGTACGTCCTTTTTGTCGTGCAACCTGAACGTGTCCAGTCTACCGATGAGGTCGTTTCCCAACTGCGACCCGCCAGTTATATCCCGTACGCCAAGCAGCGGCTAGGGGCTGTTTAATTGCGGCCAGAAGGCGGCTAAGGGACGGCGTGCCCGGAACAATTAGATGATGAACCGATCGCGCGTTTCCGGAAGATTCACGCCTCCGGCCTGCTTTACAGAAACGCAGAGAGGGACTAACGAAAAACTGCGGTGAACAGCAAAATCATGAATCTGCTGTTAGGATGAACTCGTTAAGGGATATTGCAAAGAGCGAAAGAAAATCACATTGAACCCAATGATGATACAATACATGACAAACTATAAAAACCGTCATTCCTTATGTGAAAGGTTTATAAAAAATGAGGAGAATCGGAAATAGATACGACATAACATCCGCTTCGAATACACAATATACCATCAGGGCTAAGTTAAAGCTGATATCGAGAATCAAAGAAAGAAGAATTGCATGTTTGAGATGTCATGCGAATGAGAAATAACTCATGTTGAAGAAATGAAAATCCCTTGAAAGTAAGAATAATAGAACATCAGAAGCTCTCATAAGTGTAACACACCGATATAACCAAGATGGTACAACATGCTGTGGATGAAAATCATTTCAAAAAGGTCTAGGAATATCTGATAACCGTTACTTCTGGATTACTCCTCTTCAGCATATTTCGAATATCAGATCTCAGCGATTCACGATCTTCTCCACATTTCCAAAAGAGAATCTGAATATGCCTACACATATCTAAGGTTTATCGGCAACGAAATAGTGAAAACTACACCAGGAGTCTCCATTTTCGAATTAATCGATTTTTATATCATGAATGTTTCTCATGCTTTCTTCTATGTGGACAACACTAACCAAAGTATCTTCAGGGCATTGCAGAATTCCACTTCATGGACAATCAGTTCACCTACACTGAAGAATGAAGTAACTTTTTTATTAAAATAATGCATAACTTGCACCAGATTGTTGATCGCATCTAGGATAGACCTCTGTTCTTCGAGTATTCGAAGTCAGCTGTAAGCTTCCACCCATTAGACACTCGAAATTCTTCATTTTTGCATTTTCTAATTTAAAGTATTGAAGAAGTAAAAGCTCTTCCAGCAATTCACATAGTTTTTATTAACTTCGGTATAACTGGTTGAGAGGCTACAAAACAATGTTGGGAGCATTCCGAATTCTTTCTCTGCATTCCTATGGAAGGCTCAATTCGCATAGGCTGAAGAATTAAAAGGGTTTTTCATCCCCATCAGTAGTAAGTCTTCGCATCATATTGCCAAAGGCATTAAGGACATTCTTTCCTCCTCTGGGGATTCAACGAACACAGTCACGTCTGCCATGACCCCTTATCCAATATTAGAAACTCAAGATTGTACAAGAGACCAAACGATAAACAATCTCCCCTACGTGAAGCACCCAATCCAAAACAAACCCACGTGCACTAGACCAGGACCCCAGGCCAGAAGAACCTTAATACCCCTACGCATATCCAGGGTGTTCCTACGACGAAAACCGGCTTTCTTATTCCGGAAACCACCCCGGAGTCTCCCGAGGGGTAGCGATAATAATCAACCGAAACTGACAGACTTTCCGTCTAACTACGTTGTACGTTTATTCAACAACCGCTTACGGGGTCAATTAACGTTCCCCCTTCCCGTCCCGACTCCAAGAAATGGAGCCCCGCGGTCTCGATGACAGACAGAAAACGTGTCGGGTTTGCTAATAATGAACTTGGGCGCCCCCATTCCAGGCCTAATGAGGGGTAACTAAGGGGTGGGCCAGGAGACAGGAGTAAGGGTAGGTATTAGGAGATTAGATGATCGGAAATACGAAATGCTCTCTGGATGGTGTTTGGAAAGGCAGGTAGGGTGGAAATTAACGGTGTAAATTGTGTGGAAGTCCTGGAGATAAGTTCGTGCGAATAATAAATTGAGTTGAGTACGTAGCAAGTATCGGTGCCAAGATATTTCAGGATTTGTTAATATGTTCACAGCTTATGAGTTTCTGAAAAGCAAGGAGGTGGCGAAACGGAAATAATGGATTTTTTCTGAGAATCTGAAAGCGCTTATTCATTGGAAATGTGGTGTTAGGTCCTTTTGGAACAATATACCTTATCAAGATAAGTAGCTAACTGTCGCTCCGCTTTGAGTTAATGGTCGCTTGGACTTATTTCCAGTTGCTCTTAAATTATTTAACAGAATATCATCTGAGAAACACTTGAGCTCCTTATGCGCTTTTTGCAATTGAAGCAGCATGCTGTCGTATTGCCTAAATGTCTGTCTCCTGATGAATAATCCGAGGTCATTGTTGGGTAGCTGGTAGTAATAGTTTTGACGATAAGATTTAGTTGTCAGTAGGCATTTTTTTTCAAAATTTGGACATGAATTGCCAAAGTAGAGAAGAGCTTACTGAAAGAAGGAAATCAATTTTCCTATGATTTTCGATGGAAAAGACCTTTTCTTCAAGAGAAGCAAGAGAAGGAAGGTTTGGCTTCGAACAATTGTGAAGGATTATTTTGAATTTAAAATATGGACCAGTTAGATGAAGTGCTTACTCGTCAAAGGATCCAACAATTCATGCCGTGGTGCGAGAAGCCGACTCGTCCCTTATTCAAACGAGAAAATAATCCACAAATCATCCCTTTCATGAAGAATCACGATATAATACCCCTGTCGCTACGCAATGTCACCACATCGACCTACGCGCCATTCGAAATTATGAAATATAACTGGCGACAACGTCAAGAATTAATCCATTTATGCCCTTTGAACCCGCCGCCGCGCCTCGCCGAGAAAGGAAAAGCCGCAAGTTTATGTAATTTGACTCACGGAAAACCAGGTCGCTAATCACTGAAAGGGGAAAGAACGAGGAGAGGTTGCGGAAACAGAACAGGGATCATAAGGCTTTTGTCACTTTTAAATAACCGCAATATTGTATAATGGCGCCATTAAGGGATCCCTTTCGTGCCGGAAAAATGCCGGCTAGGATAAAGCGACCCCTTTTGTCGAAGAACCGACGCGGATCTTAATCTTATGATAGACTAGTTTTGACAGGCGAAAACTGTTGTTGCATATAAACCTTCGCGAAGAATTAAATTGGGAGATTCTAAGTAGGATCTGCTTCGAATTGATAGGATAATAAATGTTAGAAAATTCCAGGAAAACATTCCGAGGGAAAATCTGTGGAAGCAGAACAGAATGTAGAGAAGTAGGGTTTTTCAATTGGCGCGGGTAGATTTAGGTGATCCATTGCGGCTATTTTGATATGGCGAGATTCGTCAAATCTTATATTTATTACTCATTTACTCGTGCCAAATCATGGTAGTTGAACAACGCGTACAGATGAGGAAATTTTATTATAAAAATCTGTGTTCTTTACTGAAACGTGCGGACATCTCGCCCATTTTACGATAGACGTCATGGCCTTTCAAAATCGACTCTTCCACGTTTGGTGGCAAAATTTGTAAAGATCAGTTCAGTGATGGATCAGCCTACACATGTTTTATCAGATCTCGGCCTATGGTGGACATTTTGACGAGTAAGCAATTCTTATTGTGTGACGAGCATATTCTTTCATCATATCTATAATCATAAACCAACAACCAAGGGAGTTTTAAATCAATCGCGTGTGAACGTTACAAGCACTCATTTTCTTCTTTGATGGGTATTCCACTAATAGTGGGAACACCCTAAGTAGCAAGATATTTAGCTAAAAAATAATGAAAGATGTTTAGAAAAGTTCAGAGTGCCTGGTAGTTATTGAGGCATATAGCAGTTTACCGGCAAAAGCATTAATGGAAGCCAAAACATACCATAAATGTAAAATGATAAGGCCATCGAGAATATATAATATTTTCCATGATTTCTCTGAAAATGTTCTGCTACATATACCAGAGCAGGTAAATTAGATCGGGATCAGAAAAAAAAAATTATATACGATATCGAGATAGAAGATATAAGAGCTCTGATCTGTACAAAACATAAGAAAATTAGTGACAAATTTATTGATTAATTTTATGACAGAACTATTAATAAAATTTTATCGGAAAAAAAAGAATGAAATCTTATGATACAATAATGAAGATGGCATCCGAAAAAGTTTCTGAAAGAAAAAGAAAATAATTCACATTTAGAATTTGTTTCTGTCATAAAAGTGTAAGCATAATGCGTTTCATGCTTGGATTGATATAATATACAGTGTGGAAACCACTTATGGAATAAAATTCTTTATGACATTATTTTAGAAAGTTATGAAAAATGCTGAGACACGTCAACTTTTGAATTCAGTTGTGCGTTATGTAAACATAAATTTAAATGTACAGGGTGATTCACGTAAATCTGCTATAGTCCGTGTTCTCTTTTTTAATGAAACACCCTGTATATTTGATTATTTTGAAATCCCCTTAATGAACCGATTTCAATAAACTAAATATGTATGGTCAATTATAAATTGTACAGGGTGAAATTTTTATTTTTACAATTATCAAACACATACATAAAATAGCTGATGTATTTGATTTTAACACATTAAAATAAATGCTCAAAATGTTCTCCACCTAGTTGTTGGCAATAGCAAAGTCTCCTATAGAACTCCTCCTTAACTTTCTGTAGTTATCCTGTCTTTGAGGTCTACAATGCTAGTTGGTTGTGTTGCATATACTTTGTTCTTGAGATAATCCCATAGAAAAAAATCCAGCGGCGTAAGGTCTGGCAATCTAGCTGGCCACTCAATAGTACCTCTTCGTCCAATCCATTTATTGGGGAAGATTTCCTCTAAATAAGTTCTTACCATTAAAGCATAATGGGATTTTGCCGCGTCTTGCTGGAACCAAACATTTTCATTCGGTAAGCTAGGATCTATTGCGTTGGGATATAAGTTTGCCAACGCAGGAATAACTTCATTTTTAAGCATATTTGAATATTTTTCAGCTGTCAAATTTCCATCTATAAATATAGGACCAATAATATGATCGCCTATGATACCGGCCCAAACGTTCACCTTTTGAGGGTACTGAGTATGTGTTTCACGTATCCAATTAGGATTCTCTGCTGACCAATATCTACAGTTCTGTCGGTTTACCTCCCCATTCATTGTGAATGTTGATTCGTCAGAAAAAAGAATGGTACCAAGAGCTATCTCATTTCTGTTCAGCTTATCCATCAATCTTTCGCAGAAATCCATTCTACGATCTGGATCGTCTTCTGTTAACTCCTGCACAAAAGTCAATTTGTAGGGATGAAGTTTTTCATTATGAAGACACCTTAGAACAGTTGTATGACTAACATTATTTTCACGGGCAATTTGACGTGTACTTGAAGTTGGATTCTCTTCGACACTAAACAAAATATTCACTTTCACATCATCTTCAACGAAGTTTGGTTTTCTTTTTAATGGTTTGACATATCCAAGTTCGCTGAATTGTGCATGAATTTTAGACACTGTGCTTTGTGAAATATTAGGCAATTCGGGATACCTCTGATTAAATAAGTTTGCCACTTCAACTTGACTTCTGCAGTTATCCCCGTACCCGATCATCATTAAAATTCGGTGAGTCTCAGTTAAATATTTCATTGTTATTTCGACAAGGAAAAAGTTTTTAACAAAGATTTTACTTTTTCAGTATAAACTGTCAACACATCAACAACCGATAGAATATTAAAACAATCCACATTATTTACCGATTTTGTCTAATTATTGGCGTTTCTATGCACCAGGTTTTATTTAATTCAGAAGGTTTTCCAAATACGTCTAATAATAAGTTTAGATTTTTGATAAATCCGTATTTAGCTAATTTAAAAAAGTACCAATATTTCAAGTGAAATAAATTATTAATTTTAAAATTTCACCCTGTATAATTCATAATTGACCATACATTATTTACTTTTTTGAAGTCGGTTTATTAAGAGGATTTCAAAAATATACAAATATACAGGGTGTTTCATTAAAAAAAGAGAACACCGACTATAGCAGACTTACGAGTATCACCCTGTACATTTAAATTTATGTTTACATAACGCACAACTTAATTTAAAAGTTGACGTTGTAACATCCTAGGTTTTCTTTCATACAAAAAAATCGTAGTCCCATTTCACCCTATGTTGAGACGCCACTGGCCTCACGTACCTCGAAAGAGAGTTGATTGTCAAAATACATTCGATTGTTAGAAGCGTAAAGTTAGCACGTTACGCGACTGCGTGGAGCAAACAGAGGAAGGAGTATGGAAGATGGTGTGGTGGATTATTATCAGTTGACCGCTGAGCGAATTAATTTCCCTTTTCGAAAGTTTTAGTGAGTGTTTGTGAGTGCAAAAACCGAAGCCATTGCTACCTGGAGTGCCGCTCGAATCTATTTTACAGCTTTCTACAATGTGTTACTGGAGTGTAACAGATCAACTTTATTTACTGTACCCTATGGTGCAATAGGAATTGCCCATCGCTCTCTAGTTCTGAGCCTGTGATTAAGCAGGAACATATGGAGACCTCCACTAGTGGTAGTACTAGTATGGTCGATATGGAATAATGGATGTAACCAGTGTACGTAGCACTCTGATGTTATATCGAAGGTTAACGTTGTTAAGTTACCCCTGTCTCATGTAATCATTATGTATGTCTCGTACTGTTGTAATTGGTCATTTTACTGTGTAATGTACCTGCCTTACTATTTATGGTTATTGTTGTGTATATTTCGTACTGTGTTAACTTATTCTTCTTACTGTCGTGATGTATCTTCTTGTTGTCGTTATGTATATTTCCTTCGGTTGATTATGTAGATTCTCTGCTTTCATTATTTATATTGCTTATTATCGTTTACCTATACATGTCTCTGTTATTTATGTCCATAATGCATTCTGGTTCTTATTATTTACTTGTGATTGATATTCTATGAAGATTTGTTGTATATTTATGCCATGATCTCGTACTGCTATTTATTTATCTATATGCTCGTATTACATGATATTTCATTTAGGGGTCTCGAGATTGTGGACCATTCATATACTGTTGTATGAGATTTCTTAGGTTCCTGGATCGAAGGCCTTGAAGGGCCGGTCCCAGACGCCTTAAGGTAGGGACCGTTACCATCATGTGCTATAAGGCATCATATTTTTTAATCAGAGCCGCCGCTGGAACTCCATGACCTTCCCCATGTTCCCAATTCCTTAGCTCATACAATATTATAGTTATGGCTCACATACCCTGGGGCCGTGACCATGACGATGGTCATAATTAGTCATTTACTTATTTGCCATGATTATTATCCTGTTGCATTATTGAAGTATACATTTGCTATGATCATTAATTCTTGCTGTACCATTGAAGTTGCTATATTTACCATGTTACTATACTCTTGTATTATGAAAGTTGCTCTGATTATCTTGATTATCGTCTGTGCTGTATTGTTATAGTTTCTCTTCCTGGATTGTTATACTCACCTTTGCTAACTGTTAATATCTCATCATTTAGTTTTAAACAAGTACCCAAACACCACCTAAAGGGTTTTATGCCTGAGGCTTTCCCTATATTTTGTTATCTGGGAGAAAAATCACTTAAATACTTAATTTGATTATTTATCTACCTAAAATTGATAAAAATTGTCCCTAGCTACACTGTATTAGGCATATGGTCAAATTAAAAAAAAAGGAAAGTGTCACAACCGGCCACACCCCAAGGGCGGTTGTGACAGTGGTTAAGGTCGGTAGTGACAGACTTACAAAATACATCCAAATAGTTTTAGTGACTTTTATTGTTACAAATAATCAACTGAACACAATATAATCTTCATCTAAACAAAGTTAACAATCACTTTATATAAAAATTATTATAATTATAATGATTATTATCAAAAGCTTAAACATTTGTTTTGTTGAAACTTGTAGCTCTTGAAAGGCTTGTAGCCTGAGCTACGCGTACAGATAGTGACGGGTTTCTATTCATGAATGAACGGAACCATTCTTCACCAGCCATCTTATTCTCAACCCAAGATGCAGGTCGCTTTATGTTGTATTTAGTTGTCAGTTCAAATGCCAGCTTCCGTACTTCTTTAGTAGAAAGGCCAAAATAAATGTCTGCGAAACGTATAATATATTTTGACAGCTGCTGTTCTTGCTCGATAGAGAATACTTTATTATGAGCAACATACCCCATGCTGATGGTGCCTTCATTTTCATTATCGCCAGCTTTGTCGCGTTTGCGTAGATATCGCAAGAGTGACATGCGATTAACTTTATGTATTTCCGCAGCTCTCCGTAATGAAGTACCGCGTTTCACCTCTTTGTAAGCATTTTCATATTGAGTAATGTCAGACAGGCCTCTCTCGGTCTTCCGCACGCGTTTCCTAGGCATCTAAAATAAAAAAAAACAAAAAAAATTAATGTCACAACCGTACCCACAAAATTTGTCACAACCGTACACAACGCATACTTTTGAAAACAAAAAATGACCATGACTGAGCAAAAAGATCTGCATTAAAAGTAATCACTCGTAAGTAACTGCCAATGTTCAAGTTATAACAAAAAAAAATAAAGATAATCTATCTGTGTACAAATAACCATAATTACAAAAAGAAATCGACCAAAAAACTTACTGTTGACTGTCAAAAATCAATGTTGGCTCCTGCTTACGTTATCGTCGCACATCGGCTGACGCAACACCGGGACACGCGTTTAGACTTGCATGCGCTTCTTTTCCCCTTGCACCCCACCCCGCAATCCGTATAGTTTCGCTGTTATAGCGACTGTCACTACCGTACCCTGGCACAATCGTACCCAGGTTACCCTAATGTACCTGGATAAAAAGCGTATTTCTTCGATACTGCGTATAGAAAACATATGTGTAGGGGATGTGTGAACCATTGCGAGGTCGAGATATTTTCATTATTATTATTTAATTAATCTTCATCGTTGTTGGCTTGTGAATTAGAAAGAATTTACCTCATTGATTTCGTTATTACGGATTAAAATAATTACACAGGCTGAGTGTCATTTTATTGTAATAGAGTTGTATCTACCTTCTTGTCTTACCTTACTTCTTTATTACATTCGATTTATCGGATTCTGACACGAAAAACCAACGTGAACTTCAGGCTTCCACAACAACTTGTAAGTAGTTGAAAAATAGATTTTCTCGAGAATTATATATGTGTTCTGAACGATTTATCTCATGTTAGGTTCTGTTTACAGGAGGCCACTAACTTCCTGGTTACGTTTTTATTAATTCTCTACATTGAATTAGCTGGTATTTTCCTGTAGAGAGGATTCATTCCTTTTGCACGTTGCACGTGTGGATTTTCTACCACTTTCGATTTTCTGAGATCTTATTGGATTCGACCAGGTGCTCTTCAGGATAAGGAAGATCTTACATAATTCAGGTCAGACCTTACCATTTTTTTTTTTTTTTGACTTTGTAATACACTTTACGCTGGAAACAACATTCAGGCAAGAACTACGTTCGTCTCGAGTAAATATCATCGATGATTTGGAATTAATGTTCAATCTTACTCAAAATTTATGTTTGTACAAGATAATGTAATTGGGCAGAATGTATATTTTTGGGGATCAAATTTAGATCTTGTGAAGCGCTTGTAACGTTACAACCGTGGCAATCTCTTGGGTATCGAATAGGCTGATAATTTAACAGTATCGATTTATTTAGATTATATTTAAGTTAATGTTTATTTAATATCTTACATCTCATTACTACTTGGATATTTCGTAATTAGAACAAGGTTAGATCATCCAAAAATTGTTTATAAATTCAATAAATTACGTGGCGCCCACCTTATTGTGAAATTAATTCTTGTCTATTTATCTTATTTGCAACCCACCCCACTCTCCGACTGAAGGGCATAGTTATCCATAACACCAAGGATAGTTTTATATACTTATTTTTTTTGTTCAGTTGCAATTCAAACTTGACGTCACGATTTTCTTGTTGAGAAATCTGAACTGTAACAATTTTTTAGACCCTTAATAAATAGCTGATTGTCTGGGTCTAACCGTTGTGTTTTATTTACCATCTTTGTTTCCCAATTATTTTCACTAATCTCAATTATCACGAACTTGAATTATTACGTAAACATAACGTAGAGTCGTATCCTTGCTAGACGATCACATTAAATGGCCAAGTCTTTGTATCTGGAGTCATTCAGACTCCAGTGCCGTAGTTAGTTTTGAAAATGATATTTGTCATTCTTTTCGAAAGAAAAAAGTGGCAAATGTTACAACGTGTCTCAGCATTTTTTATAATTTTCTAAAATAATTTCATAAAGAATTTTATTCCATAAGTGGTTTCCACACTGTATATTCACTTATATCCTAATTTCTTCATTGAATTAATTTTTCATAATTTGATGAAAATTGTTACATTTATTTATTGTTGGTTCGTTTGTTTTGGCTTTTACTATGATAATTGTTCTTTTGAACTATTGGCTTACAAACGATATTGGATGGAGGTGGCACTTTGAATCAAAAGCAAATGGCAGAAATGTTGAATGTTGCACAACAAACAATTTCTGACCCTTTGAAAGCTATGGAAAAGATGCAAACGTGTGGAAAATGGGTGCCACATGAATTCAATGAAAGACAGATGGAAAACCGAAAAAACATTTGTGAAATTTAGCCTCAGAGACACGAAACAAAAAAGGTTTTACATCGGATTGTTGCTGGCGATGAAAAATGTATTGATTTCAATAATCCTAAACGGAAAAAATCATATGTGTTGTTTGTCACAACTGATCACACACTTGGTGGTTGGTTTGAGGACACTCGACGTAAGAATACTAGATAATTTAACAGTTTTGCACAACGAAATGAAATTTATGTATCAGCACAGTGAAATGAATAAGTGGACTGTATTGGAATGCATGATTGAATTTGAAGGCGTAAATGAATGAGAATGAGTGACTGAATCTGAATGATTAACTGACTCGGAATGTTTGACTGAATAAGAATGATCTTACTGACTTGGAATTCTGGAATGGCCTTTTTTGGATGTGTCCCGACTATTTATGCGACAGGGATGACTCCCTCTTCGAGGGCTTTTAGAATTCCCCCATATATGGTCACATTGGTGTACGATTGTTCGTGTGTGAAACCAAAGACCATATATGGTATGGTATTCTTGGAAGCTTAAGGAAATTGAACAAAGGCGGCGCCAGGATATTTGTCGCCAGCTTGAATTTGTGGATGTTTGACGCCTTTTTGAATGTGGTATTCGAACACCACGAGCTCCTAAAAGCTGGTGAAACCGTTAATACTGATCGCTACCGACAACAAATGATCAATTTGAACCATGCATTGATCGAGAAACGACCAGAATGGTCCAGAAGACACGGCAAGGTTATTCCCTTCATGACAATGAACCTGCCCACAAAGCAAAACCGGTTCGGTATACAATCAAAACCCTCGACTGGGAGTTGCTACCCTACCCTCCGTATTCACCAGACTTGGCTCCTTACGACTACCATTTGTTTTCATCGATGGGACACCCATTGGCTGAGCAGCACTTTGATTCCTACGAGGTCTGAAATTGGATGTCTGGCTTTAAAAGACGAACAATTTTAATATCCACAATAATTGCCAGAAAGGTGGTCAAAATGTGTAGAAAACAATAGCCAACACTTGAAACACATGAAATGTTTTTTACTCTCCTATTAATAATTTGTGCTTTATTTCCACGAAAAAAACGCTCATTTCATACCGGTATACATGATATAAGCATAAAACAAGTTTTTTAATGAAATTTCAATACCGGCTATCTTTTGAATGGATCCGAATTCCGAAAAATGGTATAGGAAAAGTGTCAGAGTCAAAGACTCACATGAAAAACTTTCAATCGCACCAAAGACGTAAGAACAATTTCCTTCACCGGATCGCTAAATCAAACCGACATAAACCAAATAATTCGATCGTAAACATTCAGCAAACGAAAAGACCATCGGCCATAAGCGGTATATCTTCGGTTAACTACCCCCTCGTAAATTAATCATTCATTATTATCATTATTGCCGCTATATAACGGCCCCGATCCCAACTTTTGTACGGACCTACAGCGCAATAAAAGGATATGAGCCTTCAGGGGGGGCCCCACGGGGGTTCCGGCAAATCTCGGAGAGGTTTGAAGTGCAAACGCTCCGGACTTCCTGCAGACACGACAGGATAATAGTTTTGATGGCCGGGTAAGTCCTTTTCGAGTGGGGTAGGGTCCTCGAGAAATTCGTGTGTGATTGCCTGGGCATATCACCTTGATGGTTGTCTACAAAAGTTCCAATCTGACCCAGAAGGGTGCTGAGGATGAAGGCATCATGCCGAGCACTCCTAGAGTCGTCATGACGTCAATGACATTAGACTCACTGCCATTCGAGTGTATTATATTTAAGCGTTATAAGCGAAATAACTGCAGATTGGGATAAATCATTTGGAACAAATTCAGAAAATAAAAAATTTATGATTGTTTAAAGATTCAAATAACGAATAAAAGTTTTACAAAGCCTCTACGTGTAGTCACTACAAGTTCAAACGAGTGGAGTCTTTTCAACTCTTAGGATCATGAAATCAACACCCATGTTTTTTATTCGAAGATTTATCTCTGTGTTATCTTCTATGTCCTATTTTGAACCTGTAAAATCCAGTGTTTTAATAATTCATAGAACATAAATGTTGAAGTTAAGATATTCAAGAAGTTGGTCATATTTTGAAGTACAAATAGGTTCCCAACATAATAGCCAGTTCGATGAAATGCTGTATTGTCGAAACCTATTTGATAAAAATTTTGAATCAACTTCCACATCAATGGGCATTTTAAAATTCTGATTATTTTTGATGACAGGAATAATAATTTTCAAAACTGTATGAAGCACCCTTAAATACTCCAAGAAACTTCAATATTTATGTTGTATATTCATTTAACATAAGATCAGGGTGATAATATTGGGTATAATTTCTCTTTGAAGATTAATTTTACAAGGTACATTTGTTGATGAAAAAAGCGCTTCAAAGCATTTTGGTTGATCATCATTTATTTCATACAGATATACCATATGTATCGTAATTGATTCCTCGCTTATCCTATTGTGAAACATAGTTCGATATTAATTAACAAAAATTGAATAAAAATGCTTGACTGTACGTTTCAAAAATTTTATTTAAAGCATCGTTGACATGCATGTTTCGGGTTTCATCCCATTTAACAAACTGAATATAAAACAATATCGGTTAATACAGTACACATCTACATAACATATCAAGTAACACATGTTAAAATTGGTGATAGACGGAAATCTAATTGATCATTTACAATGGGAAGATTTTGTTTAAAAGCTGATGTTATTTCTAAATATTCTAAAAGGTCCATGCGTTTACCTTTATGGCATTTGTGCAATATTTTGGTTTTTTCAAAATCAATAAAATGGTTTGAGGTGATACAGTGACTAGAGAAAGCAGTAGTGGGTTAGTTTTGGAGGATTGATTTTTTGTGTTCATCAATTCTTTTTGTCAGGGAACGACCAATTTGACCTATGTAAAATGCAGAGCATTCATTACAGTGAAGCTTATATACACCGCTTAATTGTGTGTTGTTCGCTCGATCCTTACCATTAAAGAACATTGATCTTAGATTTTTCTTATTAGTACAACTAATGTCAATATTATAATGTCTGAGTCTTTTGCAAATTTTATCACTCAGAGATGGGATGTAGTCGATATATGCATATTTTTTGGTTTCAGTTTCATTATTTGGTGGATAAATTTAATGTAACAACTTCTTCTGCCGCTTTCTGAAAAGAGGTCGATCTATTATATCCGGAGGGTAGCCATTATCCCCAGCTAAAAACCTCAGTGTGCGAACCTCTTTGTCATAGTTAATTTTTGACATTGGAATCGAGACTAATCTATGAATGAGTTGTTCATTTATTCTTTTGATCTGTATATCTAGGAAGTTCAGACATCTATTATCATCTTATATTTCTAACGTGAATTTGGAATCATGGATGGAGTTCAACAATTCAGATATGTCTGGGACAGAGCTACTTCAAATTCAATGATAAAATCTACCAACAACTGAATGGCTTACCTATGGGATCCCCATCATCTAATTTATTTAGTGAAATATTTATGACAGCCTTTGAAAAGAAAATATTTTCCCGTAAAAACACTAGCTCAACAAATTTTGTGCTGCTCTAGAAGCGATATGTGGATGATGTTTTTTGCGTGTTGACTGGGTCGATATCGGAATTGATGGCACTTTTGGAATTGCTGAACTCCATCCATGATTCCATCAAATTCGCGTTAGAAATAGAGGATGAAATAGATGTCTGAACTTCCTAGATATACAGATTAAAAGAATAAATGAACACCTTGAATTTGATATACACAGAAAACCCACCTTCTCTGATATTCTAATACTAAATAGTAGTTCACATCCTTATAAAATCAAAATGTCAGTATTTCACGCAATCATTCATAGATTAGTTTCGATTCCAATGTCAAAAATTAACTATGACAAAGAGGTTCGCACAATGAGGTTTTTAGCTGGGAATAATGGCTACTCTCCGGATATAATAGATCAACTCCTTTTCAGAAAGCGGCAGAAGAAGTTGTTACATTCAATTTATCCACCAAATAGTGAAACTGAAACCAAAAAATATACATATATCGACTACATCCCATCTCTGAGTGATAAAATTTGCAAAAGACTCAGACATTATAATATTGACATTAGTTGTACTAATAAGAAAAATCTAAGATCAATGTTCTTAAATGGAAAGGATCGATCGAACAACACACAATTAAGCGGTGTATATAAGCTTCACTGTAATGAATGCCCTGCATTTTACATAGGTCAAACTGGTCGTTCCCTGGCAAAAAGAATTGATGAACACAAAAAATCAATTCCCCAAAACAAACCCACTACTGGTTTCTCTAGTCACTCTATCACCTCAAACCATTTTATTGATTTTGAAAAAACCAAAATATTGCACAAATGCCATAAAGGTAAACGAATGGACCTTTTAGAATATTTAGAAATAACATCAGCTTTTAAACAAAATCTTCCCATTGTAAATGATCAATTAGATTTCCGTCTATCACCAATTTTAACATGTGTTACTTGATATGTTATATAGATGTGTACTGTATTAACCGATATTGTTTTATATTCAGTTTTGAAAATGGGATGAAACCCGAAACATGCATGTCAACGATGCTTTAAATAATATTTGTGAAACGTACAGTCCAGCGTTTTTATTCAATTTTTGTTGATTTATACTATATATATGTTGAAGATGTGTTCATTTAATTCAACATGTCTATTCTTGAATGTGTAAAAAACTCAAATAAAATATCTGAAATTGACAATTATAGTCTTACACTTCTAAAAAAGTATCACGGATAACTGATTACTCTAGAAAATACTTTTATAATAATCTCTATTCATCATAAGATCATAGAATGCAGTTGTAATTTTCTGTGTCGATTTGTTGAGCGAGAGAATACTCTATGCTTATATTTGAGGTTGATTTTTAGAATATGAGCTGATTTCAAAATAGCATGTTCATTTTTGCTCCATCTGCGGCACCTCACAAAGTAAGTTGTAACCAAGAATTGTTTTAATTCTTTTAATTATTGTTGATCGAATATGAATGCTTGATAGAGAAAAATGTAATACACAAATCCCGAAATACATGTGTCGTAGTCCATTTAATTTTTGATTAATTTTTCTGTAGTACTCTTGTTCTATATTCTATTATTAGAATTTCAAAAAATGAAAGTTCAAATACACAATGTGAGTGCTACGCTGTCGAATGAAAACGGAAGAAATATTTACGTTTTAGTTCAACATTAACGATAAACTTAGATTAGCTTTTATGAAACTGGCAATTTCAGAAAATTCTTCAATTTTTATATGCGTCGAAAAGACAGACATTAATGAAAGTTGAACAATTTTCTGAAACAATCATTTCGCATTGTGATGTCTCTCGGTAGGATGGTTTAGTTGAAAACGGATATATTTAAATCCACTCCAATCATCAAGAAAGGCTTGAAGAAACTGAACTGGCGATTTCCATCTTTTGGCAAAAAAATAGAGAAACCAAAAGTATAATTATTACTGATTACGGATCTAGTGGGACGAGTTGTTTTGCAATAATCAAAAGCCATTTCCTCATATGAATACAAAAATCCGGCGTGCAATAACATAACTTACCGAAAGGTTGCCTCTTCGAAAGGTACCACTTTTGTCCTAATTTCTTCAAGTGATCTTTATCATGTAGAGGATATACACTAGCTATTATCCCGTGTTTCCTGAAAAATTAGAGACAGTTTCAGAATTCATATTTCAGCTCTTACTCGTGGAGTTAATAACAGTTATGAGATATCGCTTCTCCATTGGAAAATCAGGAACTACGGATGATTCTTTTGTGTTATTCAATTACAAATTTTTTTGGTTTTATCCAGAGTACAGGCTTGAGGAGTTGTGGAGATCAAGAATGATAATAATCCCAAATCGAAATTTATTTCAATCAAAGGGCTGGAAACTAAGTGTGCTCTTAGGTAGAGACATCTTTGCAAACACACCTGTGCAAAAATGAACTTGAAGAAGCTGTAAGCCAGCAGATAAAGCTGTCGAGCGATTAGCTGGCTTTTCTAGCCCCCGAGTCCACAGATATAGGGCAGACTCGACCCAGTCGTCAATACCAAATGCCATAAAACACTACTCATTGAGTCCTTGAGCCTTCGAACATAAGGTGGACCGAAGAAGACTATGCTTGCTAGCTTCAACAAAGTACCGAACGCGAAAAGAGGGAGTCTCGACTTTTCCCTGGATACTACTGAAGCCGACATAATCTGGGGAGGACAGTCCTAGTGATATCAGAGCAAACATTACACACTTGGACCCCAGGGTCAGAACTTCAAAGAATAACTTCATAGTCTGACAAAAACTGCTACCTCATGCTCATTCTGAATACCCGATTGATCAGAACCAAGGACTTCACACTGGCGAGCCGTATAGACACCAGTATTAAGCAGTCAAGGACATTTCCATTACCAGAACCAGGGAAGTGAAGAACGAAGTTTATAGACCTTCAAGAATTTTTCGTGGGACTACGCAACTTTGAAACCTACTAGGTAGAAACTCTTCTTTATATACCAAATATCCAAGTGTGATAAGAGTATGACGACTCCATACCAATCGCCTTGGTCAGGGGTGACCTGTTATATGAGTCAACTTTCCTAAGTCTCTACCTGAATGTCGAGGAAAAAGCAGGGAATTTTAGTGTGTTCCATATAAACTCCCAGCATTCCACAGCCAGCTACTTCACCATCACCCACCAGAGAGGCGCAAAAAAAAGAAATCAAATACTAGAACCAAACTGAACTAAAGCTATTCAATAGGCAACATTCGATAAAAAAAATATGGCAACACTCACTCTCCTAACTGAGAGAGCCTTTTAATAAGTAACGAACAAATGACTCCTTATAATCGTGAAAATATCTCATGGAATGTATTAAAGGGCTGATGCCACCATTCCGATCGAATCTTACCCTCGATTCCCACAATTCCACAACTTCCAACCGTGAAATCCCCGATTTCTTCAATCTCACCAAAAAAAAAAAATTAACCTTGAAACGGACCACCAGCTAAAAACCTCAGTGTGCGAACCTCTTTGTCATAGTTAATTTTTGACATTGGAATCGAGACTAATCTATGAATGAGTTGTTCATTTATTCTTTTGATCTGTATATCTAGGAAGTTCAGACATCTATTATCATCTTATATTTCTAAGTGAATTTGGAATCATGGATGGAGTTCAACAATTCAGATATGTCTGGGACAGAGCTACTTCAAATTCAATGATAAAATCTACCAACAACTGAATGGCTTACCTATGGGATCCCCATCATCTAATTTATTTAGTGAAATATTTATGACAGCCTTTGAAAAGAAAATATTTTCCCGTAAAAACACTAGCTCAACAAATTTTGTGCAGCTCTAGAAGCGATATGTGGATGATGTTTTTTGCGTGTTGACTGGGTCGATATCGGAATTGATGGCACTTTTGGAATTGCTGAACTCCATCCATGATTCCATCAAATTCGCGTTAGAAATAGAGGATGAAATAGATGTCTGAACTTCCTAGATATACAGATTAAAAGAATAAATGAACACCTTGAATTTGATATACACAGAAAACCCACCTTCTCTGATATTCTAATACTAAATAGTAGTTCACATCCTTATAAAATCAAAATGTCAGCATTTCACGCAATCATTCATAGATTAGTCTCGATTCCAATGTCAAAAATTAACTATGACAAAGAGGTTCGCACACTGAGGTTTTTAGCTGGGAATAATGGCTACTCTCCGGATATAATAGATCAACTCCTTTTCAGAAAGCGGCAGAAGAAGTTGTTACATTCAATTTATCCACCAAATAGTGAAACTGAAACCAAAAAATATGCATATATCGACTACATCCCATCTCTGAGTGATAAAATTTGCAAAAGACTCAGACATTATAATATTGACATTAGTTGTACTAATAAGAAAAATCTAAGATCAATGTTCTTAAATGGTAAGGATCGAGTGAACAACACACAATTAAGCGGTGTATATAAGCTTCACTGTAATGAATGCCCTGCATTTTACATAGGTCAAACTGGTCGTTCCCTGGCAAAAAGAATTGATGAACACAAAAAATCAATTCTCCAAAACAAACCCACTACTGGTTTCTCTAGTCACTGTATCACCTCAAACCATTTTATTGATTTTGAAAAAACCAAAATATTGCACAAATGCCATAAAGGTAGACGCATGCGGACCTTTTAGAATATTTAGAAATAACATCAGCTTTTAAACAAAATCTTCCCATTGTAAATGATCAATTAGATTTCCGTCTATCACCAATTTTAACATGTGTTACTTGATATGTTATATAGATGTGTACTGTATTAACCGATATTGTTTTATATTCAGTTTTGAAAATGGGATGAAACCCGAAACATGCATGTCAACGATGCTTTAAATAATATTTGTGAAACGTACAGTCAAGCGTTTTTATTCAATTTTTGTTGATTTATACTATATATATGTTGAAGATGTGTTCATTTAATTCAACATGTCTATTCTTGAAAGTGTAAAAAAACTAAAATAAAATATCTGAAATTGACAATTATAGTCTTACACTTCTAAAAAAGTATCACGGATACCTGATTACTCTAGAAAATACTTTTATAATAATCTCTATTCATCATAAGATCATAGAATGCAGTTGTAATTTTCTGTGTCGATTTGTTGAGCGAGAGAATACTCTATGCTTATATTTGAGGTTGATTTTTAGAATATGAGCTGATTTCAAAATAGCATGTTCATTTTTGCTCCATCTGCGGCACCTCACAAAGTAAGTTGTAACCAAGAATTGTTTTAATTCTTTTAATTATTGTAGATCGAATATGAATGCTTGATAGAGAAAAATGTAATACACAAATCCCGAAATACATGTGTCGTAGTCCATTTAATATTTGATTAATTTTTCTGTAGTACTCTTGTTCTATATTCTATTATTAGAATTTCAAAAATGAAAGTTCAAATACACAATGTGAGTGCTACGCTGTCGAATGAAAACGGAAGAAATATTTACGTTTTAGTTCAACATTAACGATAAACTTAGATTAGCTTTTATGAAACTGGCAATTTCAGAAAATTCTTCAATTTTTATATGCGTCGAAAAGACAGACATTAATGAAAGTTGAACAATTTTCTGAAACAATCATTTCGCATTGTGATGTCTCTCGGTAGGATGGTTTAGTTGAAAACGGATATTTTAAATCCACTCCACTCATCAAGAAAGGCTTGAAGAAACTGAATTGGCGATTTCCATCTTTTGGCAAAAAAATAGAGAATCCAAAAGTATAATTACTACTGATTACGGATCTAGTGGGACGAGTTGTTTTGCAATAATCAAAAGCCATTTCCTCATATGAATACAAAAATCCGGCGTGCAATAACATAACTTACCGAAAGGTTGCCTCTTCGAAAGGTACCACTTTTGTCCTAATTTCTTTAAGTGATCTTTATCATGTAGAGGATATACACTAGCTATTATCCCGTGTTTCCTGAAAAATTAGAGACAGTTTCAAATTCACATTTCAGTTCTTACTCGTGGAGTTAATAACAGTTATGAGATATCGCTTCTCCATTGGAAAATCAGGAACTACGGATGATTCTTTTGTGTTATTCAATTACAAATTTTTTTGGTTTTATCCAGAGTACAGGCTTGAGGAGTTGTGGAGATCAAGAATGATAATAATCCCAAATCGAAATTTATTTCAATCAAAGGGCTGGAAACTAAGTGTGCTCTTAGGTAGAGACATCTTTGCAAACACACCTGTGCAAAAATGAACTTGAAGAAGCTGTAAGCCAGCAGATAAAGCTGTCGAGCGATTAGCTGGCTTTTCTAGCCCCCGAGTCCACAGATATAGGGCAGACTCGACCCAGTCGTCAATACCAAATGCCATAAAACACTACTCATTGAGTCCTTGAGCCTTCGAACATAAGGTGGACCGAAGAAGACTATGCTTGCTAGCTTCAACAAAGTACCCAACGCGAAAAGAGGGAGTCTCGACTTTTCCCTGGATACTACTGAAGCCGACATAATCTGGGGAGGACAGTCCTAGTGATATCAGAGCAAACATTACACACTTGGACCCCAGGGTCAGAACTTCAAAGAATAACTTCATAGTCTGACAAAAACTGCTACCTCATGCTCATTCTGAATACCCGATTGATCAGAACCAAGACTTCACACTGGCAAGCCGTATAGACACCAGTATTAATCAGTCAAGGACATTTCCATTACCAGAACCAGGGAATTGAAGAACGAAGTTTATAGACCTTCAAGAGTTTTTCGTGGGACTACGCAACTTTCAAACCTACTAGGTAGAAACTCTTCTTTATATACCAAATATCCAAGTGTGATAAGAGTATGACGACTCCATACCAATCGCCTTGGTCAGGGGTGACCTGTTATATGAGTCAACTTTCCTAAGTCTCTACCTGAATGTCGAGGAAAAAGCAGGGAATTTTAGTGTGTTCCATATGAACTCCCAGCATTCCACAGCCAGCTACTTCACCATCACCCACCAGAGGCGCAAAAAAAAAATCAAATACTAGAATCAAACTGAACTAAAGCTATTCGATATGCAACATTCGATAAAAAAATATGGCAACACTCACTCATCCTGTACCTATCTCCTAACTGAGAGAGCCTTTTAATAAGTAACGAACAAATGACTCCCTTATAATCGTGAAAATATCTCATGGAATGTATTAAAGGGCTGATGCCACCATTCCGATCGAATCTTACCCTCGATTCCCACAATTCCACAACTTCCAACCGTGAAATCCCCGATTTCTTCAATCTCACCAAAAAAAAATTAACCTTGAAACGGACCACCAGTCCTCCAGAAAACGAACATCAAAAACACAATTTAATACAGCAACGTATCCGATCCCACTAGGCCTGTTTATATTAAAAGCCGTTTCCGAAACGCCTCTGACACATTCCAACATTCATGTTTCCCATGCCGACCATCGATATCTCAACAACATAAAAAATTCATGCCAACGCGACGATCCCCGGAATCCCTTTATCGGACCCGGGGCGCTTCCCTCACCTGCACACCGAAAAAACGCTTTGACCCTCGTACAAGATGACCGTGGGGAATCCAGGGACGTGATTGTCCTCCGGCAGGGCTCTGATGTTCTCCAGCTCGTGTCTGACCATCGTCTGACGTTCCGCGACAGTGAACAGGTCCTCGACATTCATCCCGGGGGGCAAGAAGTCATCCAGTTGCTTCACAGTGAACTCACGCATCTGGCCGGCGGTGTCCTCCTTCATCATGTCCATATCCTCAGCCACCTCCAGGAATTTGGTTCTGCTGGCTGAGATGTGCAGGATGTGGTCCTGGAATGGTTTTTTTTGAGGATGAGATTGTGGAGGTTTAAGGTAGAAAGACTTGTAGGCTTCATTGAGGTGATTCAGTAAAGTTCAGGTAATACGAAAAATTTGTTCATCAGTCAGCAAAGATTAAATAAATATATTTTTCTCGTATTTACAGCTGAGATCAACTTTTCAGATACTCAGAAAACGGAAAAGTATCAGTATCAGCTGATGAGCCATCAAAGTAAACCGAAAAAGAGAGCAGGAGAAGGTAGCAGCTTGGTAATGTTATTGTTGGGTTAGTATATGTCTTGTCCACACATCGGTGCAATTATTTTGTCGAAATGTTTCGCCAATCACGTTTCCGTCAGCTTAAATCTATGATTCCTTCAGTGGAGAAAAGTACATACGATGAACGACGAGATTCGTTTTGGGCTAGCAAAAAAAATGTTAAACCGACTAATATCTTTCATTAAATTATGTGCTAGCGTCAGTAAAATACATAAAATTGTTGGTGAAATGTTGAATTTTCGAAAACCATGAGCCAGATGGGTTTATTGACAGTTCACGAAGAAAACCCTTTTAAAACTAATTGAAACTTGTGATGAGACGTGGGTCCATCATTTAGAGCCAAAATGATTTGGAGCATTTCGGAGTCTCCTGCTGTGAAAAAGTGCTACTCTCGTTGTTCTGAAACCTGTAGCCATTATTTGGAAGCTAGACGTAGAGGGAATGCTGCTTCATATTATGAGACGATTGACAAAGAATTGAAACCGGCTATCCGCAAGAAACTGGCAGGATTGATCACGAAAGACCTCATTTTTAATCAGGAAAATATGGGAGCGTACCAAGCTGAATTGACGATCTTTTGGCTACCAAGAGCTGCAGTAGCCACATGGTCGGTTATCATGGAGAAATATGTCACTATTTGGTTAGTGATGCTTCGAGCTTCCGTTTGAGTTTCCTTAAATCGAAATATTTAGATAGTCGATTGGCATTGTTCTTTTGGCTCGTACAAATATATCTATGAATCGTTAATAATAATAATAATAATGACTTTATTGAATCCAAATTATCAATACATTTATTCCTAATATAAAAACAATGTACAATTACAGGGCGGAGTTCAGATTGTGACAACGTTACCTGTGACGATGCTTCAAATGACATTTGACGTTATCAAGCATCTAGCAGAACGTTCTGCAGCAGATTTGATCTGGCAATAATAAGTGTAGCCAAGGCCACAAATATGAAAAGCAACCTTTGTAATGGAAAAGCCCTAAAGAGATAACTTGAGATTATTCGAGTGTATCAGATTGATATTTGGAGATTTGGACGCACAGCACCAACCAAAATAACTTAAATCTGCATACATTGGTGGTTTGGTCTGAAACCGCCTGTCAGAATAGTGAATCAAAAAGAATAATAGCATACACTCGAGAGTGTCAGATTAAGATATGTATTTCTGGTTCATTATCTTCAGAAGTACGCATTTCCTTAATCTGACAGTTTGAGCACAATGAATAAAAAGGCTCCATACTTGCCTCTGGTTCGAATCGAATATAACTCACTTCTTTCGGAGATCGAGGTTGTTTCATAACAAAGAGTTCCGCTCCTCCATCCCTTTTGCTTCCTCTGATCTTCCTTATGAGCCATCCCAATGTGATGTCTGGAGTTTCCTTGGTGACCGTCACAACGACATAGGTTGAATGAAGTTCTTCTTCCTCGTCCATCACATCTCTTGTCATTCGTTCATCATCGACATGGAAATTTGTCTGGCTCATATCACCTGTTGATGAGATTCATACATTATTGCAAGATCAGGTTTGAGAGATTAATCAATGACGGTGATTGTTAATTGGTGGAGATAATATTTTGCTGTATTAGGAAGCTTACAAGCAGTAGATACCAATAGTTGATGAGTAACAACAAGTATTACTACAAACTTGATAAACATATCCGTATACGCTTTTGAGTAAAATTATAGAACATTTTCATTTTGAAATATGCCTTCTCGAAAAAATAACATAATGAAGTATATCCCGATGAATTGTGGTATTCTCTTGCATTCAATTGACCTTTTCATTTCATACAAGTCATGTAATTTTGTAAGCAGACATATTTATCAATTATAAAATTGAATTGATCAGATGAAGACCCCAGAGAATGCAATAATTATCAAGCACATGCCACAAATATGGAATAACCGAATTAAACATCCAGTGAAGCAGAGAGAAGGGAAGTGTGGCCACATTCGATAAATAAAATCGAAACTCACCATTCTCTCGCTAGATATTCGAAATTGTGGCTTGCTTTACGTATATTCGACTATTAACTATTCGTAATTGGCTTCATCAGATCCAGCTATACGAATTCGAACAAGTGAGGCACGTATGAAACAATTGGGTTCGTTGCCAATAATTTTGTCATAACAGCGTGATGTCAGCCGGTGAAATCTATACGATTTTCATCATGTTCCAATGCGGTTAACTCTTATCTGATACAGGTCATCGAGATAACATGGTGAATTTCAATAATTCCATTAGACAGGGATTAATGAAAGAAAGTCATCACTTATGTTGATACTTGGAAATGTCTAACAACGAAACGTGAGCGATGATTCGATTTTATTTTTCTATTTCGGGAATATAAGGGAAGTTTCGTATTGTCCTGCAGGTGGCGCCGTTGTGAGAGCATAACAATATGCCATAATATTGTCAGTTATTTTGAATCTTTGATTACCCTTCGAGTTTTTTGGAATATTTTTGTTCATGTTATATCTGAGTGATGATTAGTGATGATAAGAATCCAAACAAAAGGAATTGTAATTTTAAGTGTCTAGTTTTTGGATTAGAACTTTGAAATTTTATAGCGTCAGTGGTTCTGGGTAATCTAAGAAATACAAGGGACAAACTTTTTTTGGTTTTTTTTTTGCTATGAGAGTGGAAAAATTTTTTTGCTCAACAACCACCAGGAGGATCAGATTGTTTTTTCATTCTGCTTCGATTCCTCAATGATAGACCTCCATACGTCAATTTCCATGTGAGACATGTCTTCAAATGAAAAAGGATTCATCAATCTTTGATTCTAGATACCGCGGTAACCAATGATCGCCCAGAAAGTTGAAAGTGGGACTCAGAAACTTGAACAAATATCCTTCAACGCATGGATATTGCTTTTTCTACATTTTCAATGCAGCAGCTATGTCTGCTGAAGGCATAATTGGTCCTTATTTTCATGAAGATCAAGAAGGCCGAGAAATTGGTGTGAATAGTGACCGATAATGGGATATGATGCGAAATTTTTTGATCCCAGAGTTGCAGAAGTTTGCAGGTTTCAACTCAAGAACGTGGTTGCAGCATGATGGGACCACTTGCCATACCTCAAATGATTCAATTTAAGTTGTTAACGAATTATTCCCTAATAAAGTCATTTCGCGGAGGGGTAACATCAACTGGCCACCGAGAAGCCCCGACCTTAGCCCGCTTGACTATTTTGCATAGGGATACCTTAAAACTAAGGTTTATCAAAATAATCCGACGAGTCTAACCCAGTTGAAGCAGAACATCAGGTCAGAAATGACAGTAATATCAATAGCTATGTTTCAACGTGTTATCGCCAATCTTCGTTCCCGTTTAGAAGAGTGCCAGCAACACAACGGTCATCATTTAGATAACATCATATTTTCCAATTCATATGTTAATAATAAACAATAAACTTTTTTATTGCTTACAAATATTTTTTGTTTTATTGAAGTTACAAATATCCTATACCCTTTCGGGACACCTTGTATTTCACATTGATGGATTCTTAGTCATGATTAGTCATTTAGGTCATTTGGCCAGGTCCTTTTCAATGTTTGTGAGTTAAATGGATCTTCTGTTTGAAGTAGAAATGATATATACATATATAAGTAGACCCAGAATACTTTCCTGTGGGACTCCAGATTTGAGTTTGGCAGGAGTGGTTATTGCTTCCTCATACTTCATTGCAAAATAACGGTCTGCTAGATTGGACTTCAGAATCATGTAATATGGTTGTGGGAGGAGTTATTTGAGTTTGTACAGCAGTCCGCTATGCCAATCCTAGTCGAATACTTGGTGTGAGCCCAAAAATATCTCTGAGCCAAATTTTCCTTCTTCGAGTCCTGTTGAGATTGAGTATTCACGATGCAATGGACCTGATGCGTTGTCAAGTGGTTCTCTCGGAAACTCAGTTAGTGGTCTGGTGTCAGTTGGTGCATATCCATCTTTTTTTTTGCAGCCATTTGAAAAGCAACTTCTCAAGAGTTTACCCATGATTGGCAGAACACTTATGGGTCTATATGTTTCCACCTTGTGTTCTGGTTTACCAGGTTTAGGTATCATTATAACCTTAGCTTACTTCCATATGATGGAGAATCTCATCATTGTATTAAATAATGCTGTGAGCGGTACATTTTTCTTGGGTAGTTTTTGCAGCGTTTCTGCCATTATGAGGTCGTATCCAGGAGTCTTCTCGTTTTCAGTCTTCTTATCTCATTGGCCGGGTTTTGTTGGTGGGAATGTTTTAATTGGTAAGGACATGGAACATCCAGAAAAGTTTCAACTTCTGCATCGTTGATTCCATAAAAAGTGTCATTTGATGTGGGGACATATGCAAGATGTTTGGCGAAGGTATTGCATTTTTCTTCATCTGAGGCAGACTTTTCTCCATTGGCCCTTTCAATTGGAGTCTTCCTCACAGTGAGTCTTTCGAGTTTATTCGTAACTTTCCAAGTACTGTGCTCACTTTTGTCATTTATATTATCTATCTTGTGTCGGAAATGATAATTTTCATTAAATTTAATTCAATTCAGAAAAATCTTTTTCTGTTTATTTTTTTTTTATTCAACCACTAACTGCAATAAAATGTGGATAAAATCCAGAAATTTTTTGAAGATTTGGAGATGAATATTTCGGCGGAAATTGACGAATCAGGGTCTATCAAGGAGCAATCAAAACTGAATAAACAAAGTATCCGATCGATATAATGAAAAGGCAAAACATTTTTCCCTGCACGTAGATCAGACAGAAATACTGAAAAAAGTTTTGATGATTGTTTTGTCGCTTATATTGCTAAAATTAGTTAACAACCACTGACGCTACCAAATTTCAAAGTAATCTAAAGGCCAGCTACAATTTCCATTTTTTTACTTATTGAATGACCATTACTCTAGCAGTTATGGCCTATTGAACGTCGCCCAAAAATTTGGATTTACGTTTTGATCCTTCAATTTTTTCCGGTACCTATTGTATCACCAATTTGATTGAACCTCAGATTCGTATGAAATATTGTTTCATTTTAGCTCCTTGAAATTTAATATATATCTCTTTTTACTCACCTCTTACCATTCTTAAACTTTTGTGTACATGCCATAACAACTTTATGTAAGAATTGTTTTCATCATCAGTATCCTCTAAATCGTCTTCAGAGTAATTTAACTGGGAGCAAAGGGAAGTAGTGCGTTTAGGAATGCCATTAGCTAATATCATGGCGGTGAGGAAAGAGGGTAATCAGGAATATGCTGCAAAGATACTCAGATTAAGGAAATTAAGCAAACTGACCACTGAGCTCAAAGTCAAATGATGCTTCCCATTCAAAAATCTTAAGCCAAAAAACCTAGCTCTGTAGGCTACCACGCAATCAATTATTTTTTGAACAGTCCATGTAGAAGCCGAAAAGTCGCTTTTGCTTGTAACATAGTTGAGGTTATGTACTCAGAAACCCAACATAACATTTCGGTTAATTGAACTATAATAAGTACCAGTTATTTATTCGATGATGAAAAGTTTACCTGATGATCGTACGTCAACATATTAAGTACACATTAGCTGCCAATTATGTTCAGATAATTGCAGTGTTTATCCTCAATAAGCACTAAGCACCATCAGCACTAAAAACGTTTCGTGAATTTCGGGTTTATAATATTCTACTTATAGTGGCATCTAGCGAGGAAAATTTGTAATTCTGCTGATAAAACAAGAATGACTTACAGTTTTCTTCGAGGGAAAGGTACTACATTACCTAAGATGGTAATGCAGTATTCTGTTCATTGCTGAAGTAGTATTGATAAAAATTCTTCTCATCGTGAAGACGTTTCCACAAATAAGCAATAGATGTCCAACTATTATCAGCATGATGAGTTTTGGCCAAATATTACTCGAGTTGTAAGTTGTAAATATTTGAACTGTGAATAGAATTTTTAGAAAACTATATCCTATCCTCTATTCCACGTCTACTGAAACAGGTATGTTTATCCTTATTTCCTGAACAGTCTAAATACTATATAATAATCAAATCGATAAATTAATCAACGTAAGGTCAAATATTATCAGCTAATACCTTGATAAACGTAATAATTATCTGGATTCGAAATAGAAAATCATGGAATATTTAAAAATTCGAACTCACCTTAAAACTTATAGTTCTTCAATTGATTGTTCGTTTAAAATAAAAAATCTGATTGAATTATTCAATTTTATCGTCATTTCATAGGCAGAATAAGTAGCATCAGGAAATGTTGATACAAATTTTTGTTGATATTGAAGAAACATACTAATTTGACGGAAATAGTTGTCATTTCTGAACAGCGTCAAATATTTTGTCAAGTGGGAAGATAATATGAAATTCTAGTGATTGTACCGTAGATCATGATTACTTCTTTGGATGAATTATTTTCGGTCAAGACTTGGTTAACATTCATTTCTGTTTATATATTCCTTTTATTCATCATACTTTGCATCGTTTGCATTCGAGGTAATATAAAGTGAATACTTTGTAAATCAAATGGGCATTTTTGAAAGATTTCAGATTTGGTCCTGGTCATCAAATACTATTTTCCCTTACAACACAAGAGAGACTTGCAAACTAAATATCCCATAAGGAAAAGGCAATCAGATTTAAAAAAGTCATTCGTTCTATTCTGAGAGAGGTTTGGTGAATTATTCCTAGATATTCAACATCATGTGGACTTCGAATGTGTGAAATTCATTCAATAAAACCTTCACGCAAGATTTTTAATTGTGAAATTGATGAACAATTATGAGATAAGCAGACATGATGGTCTTATGGTTCTAAAGTGGAAAATCATGTTGATTTGGAAAACAACCTTTCAACTCATCGAAAGATTCATTTATTGATTGAAAATAAAGTTAGTGAAAGTGAAGATTATAAATTATAGAATTAATATTCGGGCAGTAACCATCATCTTTGTAGTTCATAGCGACGGACAGAGCTGTGCCTAAGCATTGTGCTTAGTGATCGTGAAAGCACTCTAAGCACTTTAGTGCTTCCGAGCACTGTGCTCGCGAGCACTTTTCAAAGGCTAGTGCTTAGTGCTTGTTTTTCGAGCACTCTCGCGAAAATCTTAGTGCTCCGCTAAGCACTAAGCCTTTCCGAATTCTTTAGGGTCAATATAAGCAGGTACGGTATTTGATTTTTTTATGCTAATATGATCGTTTTGAATTAATATTCAGTATTTCTTCAGTCACCATTGATTTGACTTTATGGTAATTTTTTGCGCCTTTAATATGGAACAGGCGGGCTATCGTTCTGTCCAAATGTCTGTTTTCAATATCCAAAATGGTTTCAATTCTTGATGGGAAACCTTGATCAAATTTAAGTAGGTCAGGCTGGCCGGCTCTCCGATCGTATACTCTCTATCTTCCGAAGGAGATGACCTAGAGTTTTCATTTTTCAGAATAGGTTGATCGTTCAAATATCTCGGTCAAGTTCGTTATTGGGCCAAATCCATCGTTAGTTATTAGCATTCAAAATTTGATTTTCGCCTAGAATATTCATCTGATCAATTTATAATTTAGAAGGTGTTTTAATGATGTTATATTAATGGTTTTCCAAATTTCGAGATAATCGCCACTCTAGAAAATTTATTAAAAATTCCCAAAAAATCTTTTATTAGAACCGATTCTTTATAAGATATTCGTCAGATATCTTTGATGTTTCTATGGACGTTATTGATTTCCTGAATATAATTAAATTTCATCAATCCTGAAAATATATTATAATTTTATGGAACCGAAAGCGAATAGATTGGAAATTTTGAATTCTCATTCCTTGTTACTATAAGCCTTCGTGTCTCATCACAAAAAAGGGATCCAAAATAGGAAAATTTCTATAAACAATCTGATTATCAGCTACATTTGATTTCATAACGATTTCTGGATGAAATTATATGGTATTCATCAAAATGTGTTTTGTGCATTGTAGGTCAAATGCTTATTTTTCAATACTTTATGTTTCCATTGATGACACTTCATGAGTCTGAAGTTGTTTAAGGGCTAAATTGTGTTCGTATAAATGCATGTTTATATCGTATCACTTATAGAACAAACGCGTTGAGACTGCTTTGCAGCATTTTCAGATTTTTCACTTATATGCTCCATCCACACTAAAGCGAACAATGCATCACATCAGTAGTCTCGAACGTCAGAGAGCGAAAACGGTAGAAATACTTTGAGCAAATCTGTAGATTCCAACTGAAAAATGGTAAACGAGGAAAACCATATTCTTAAATAAACTTCATTCATTACTAGTTCAAATGGTGGGAATTCGAATAGATGTGAAATAAAACGAAAATTCGAACTAGACTAGAATGATTTATTGCACAAAATTTTCTGTACTCTTTTTCACAACATCATATCACTGATTAAAATGGATATTACACCATAATAAAAGAAGATTGATAAGCTCTTTTAAAATATTGTAAACAAACGAATATTTTCACAAAAACCGTTAGACCAAACTGCCGTTCCCAATTGGGAATTTTTAAGCCAGATGTTCTTGTGCATATTTTTTATGACCCATCAATTTTAGCACTCTTCGGAATTTCCGTCGGCAAATTTGTTGATTATTTGGAAAGTTTGTGAAACGTTCAATTGGGCCCTAAGCTCACGGAGATATTTAAATACACAAAACCAGGGTTCAATAACTACCTTATCAGTGGCACTCGGTGGTTAACCGGTAGTTGTAAAATTCGAAAGTTATGGCAATCCTTGAAACACAGCCCTCATTTTTGCGCGCTTGGCTCTAGGGGAACAGCGAGCTATCGTTTTACACAAATGTCTCAATCGATTGGGTTCGACTATTTGATGAAGAACATTTGAGTATGTCCGGACGCGGGCACTCCGGCTGTTTACTCTCTATCTTCCGAAGTAGATGACCTAGAGTCCTAGAGTTTTCATAATTTCAAAATAGGTTGATTGTCCAAATATTTCGGTCAAGTTCGTTATTGGGCCAAATCCATCGAATAGTTTAGCATTTGAAAGTTGATTTTCGCAATAATTCCTAAAATATTCATCCGATCAATTCGTACCTTGGACGATTTTGAAATAAAAGGATTGGCCAAATTTCGAAGGAATCGACACGGTAGAAAATTCTTAAAACATTCCCAAAAACATTTTTTTCAATACTAGATATCTTATCAGATATTCCTTCGAAATCAACAAGAATTCGTACATAAATCGAGATTACCGATAATTTTGTATGCCCCAGAATTTTACCGTCGTAGCTGAGTTTTTGAATAGAACAAATCAGTTCTAGTGTGAGATTCAAACCCGGGAGGTTGGAAAAACATTAATATTAGGTAGTAAGGAAAATGTCAAAAATGAATCTACTTCAATAAACAATTCGAAGTGACATTTTTCAACTACATTGGAATGCGAAAAGCACTAACGTATTGTCACTCTAATCCCAATCAGAATATCTAAAGCATTAAAAAGCATTGGCGTGTCAAGATTTTTTTACTAATAAGGAATAATGCATAATTTTGGTGCTTCAGAAAAACCGAAAACTTCAAATTTCTTGGGCACTGAAAGCACTTCTAGAGAAGTAAAATCCATTTGCCAGGACATTTTGACATTTTCAAGAAAAAAGCTCACCCAAATTATCTTGTGAGAAACCATACTTCTGGGTAATATTCCACTGGACTAATAAATAATATTGAACAAGCACTCAAGGAACAGATCATAATTGAATGCAATTTGAACACTCTGTGATAAAGAAAATTTCATCCTAAAATGTTTTGCAATCAATTTTGTTCAGTACCAAAGAATACCGAATGCTGAAAATAAAGTTTCAATATTTTAGTCTGTGATTAAAGACCTCAAAATAAGTAAGACATTTCAGGAAGTGGTTTTAAAGATGAAGCGATATTCTGTAGTCTAATTAACTACTAGCGTAATCAAACACAAAATTCGATTTGATTTAATTTGCCAGATGTCCTATCAACATACAATTCAAATATTCCTCAATCAGTTCACTGGAAGAAATCTCAGCTGGTCACAGACAACATATCCCTTGTTTATTATGAGGGACCTAGAGTTTTCATTTTTTCAGAATAGGTCGAGTGTCCAAATATCTCGGTCAAGTTCGTTATTGGGCCAAATCCATCGAATAGTTTAGCAGTTAATAACATTAATTTCTTGAATATTCATCCTATCAATTCGTAACTTAGAGAATGTCTAGATAGCGTTAAAAGGAAGGAGTGTGCCAAATTTCGAGAAAATCGTCACGAGAGAAAATTTTTAAAAATTCCCAAATTGTTTTTTTTATACACGATATCTCATAAGTTATTCGTCAGATCACAACAATTTAAGGCATTTATGCAGGGTATAGGTACCTAAAATATTTTAAAATTTCATCATCATAGCGTACAATCCCCAGAAGATATAAGAGTTTTTCTTAAAATGAAGTCACAGATTATATTTCTATCTATGAATTCGCATCACATCAACTATAAATCTCTATGAGGGTGGTTTTAATTTTATGACAAGTTGTCATAATGAGTGAATATTGAGCCGAAAATGAAACTAATTCTGTGGGTTCATTTTTATGACAAACATGTCTAAAATACTGGTGTGTGCAGTTGTCATATTTTGAATGGAAATGTCATTATGAATTTTGCGACAAGAGGACTATTTTTTCCCAAATGTTTGTAGTTTCTGAATATCGAGCTGAAAATGATCGCCATCGGTTGGATTTGACTCGTGATGAAGAAACGGTGGTCCAATTTGAAAATGTTTGGCTGAATATTCTCTATCTTCCGAAAGAGATGAGATAGAGATTCCATATTAATAGAATTAGTTTATTATCCAAATATAAGTCAAGTTAGTTATTGGACCAGACCTGTCCGATAGCTCAGCAATTATGAATCTGAAATTCGGTTATAATTGATGACACTCAACTACAACAACTTATATATGGTATAGAAATGTGTGAAGAATGCCAGATCGAAGAATTTGCTGAACTGTAAGTTCACTCAACTTCCATTTAAGATATATGTTTATTGATTCTTTCACACTCATTGTGCTGGCTGATTTTGAATCGCACTCTTTTTAAGTCTGAGAAAAGACTTTAGAACAAGCGCGTAAAAGCTCCTGATCTCACGTCAGTGCTTTCCACATTTTTTCAGTAATGTGTTCTCGCTTATAAAATAATTGGTCCTCGATTATTAATTCAACTTTATGCATTGATTAGGAACAGCCATTCAGATTCAGATCGACGAATAAGATTAACTAGTACCAGAATGTAAATTGAATGCATGCGTTTCACAAAATAAATAAAATGGCTTTTGAGTTTTTCCCAGTCTCGAAATCATAATTTTAGATATGTCGATGAAGCTAAAGAGTTCTCATTTCAATCAAACAACATTACATAAAATAGTTCCCACTAAACTGCTTAGTGCTCGAAATATTCAATTACTTTTGCAAAAGTGCTCGGTAATCCGGAGCCTTCTGTCGAAAGCGGTGCTTAGAACTCGAGACTCGAAGCCTTTTTTTTCGAGTGCTTAGGGCTTAGTGCTCGAAGCACTTTTTTTCGGTGCTTAGCACACCTCTGGCGACGGATAACTGTAATGAATTCAATTATTGCTGTAAGTTGAAATTGATTTGATCAAAATCGATTATATCAAACAGAATGAGGACCTTTCACTGGCAGCTAGAAGTCTCAAAATCTCTTCGGAAGTTTGCCTATCGATTTTTCTGATCAGAAATTGAAGCCTGTTGCACGCGTAACAGAAAAACAAACAAATACACAAATACTAACCGAATAAAAGGTTAGTGAAAGCATTTTAAATCGCAGTGCAGGAGTCCTGCCACAATACTCGTGCTGAAACCTATTCGGGCATATCGTCGCTGTGCCATTTTCATCAATGCCCTGAAATGAAACGTTTCATCGGCACGGGCATGTTAGTGAAGTACATTACGAGGTCTTTTTGTGTTCTGATACGTGTGTAGTTATTTTTTGTTTGCAGCAACCCAGATTCAGACAGAGAAACGCTGAAACCATACCTAGCGTTCAGTACGCCATTAATTCACTTTATGTGTATCAAAACATTTCAGGTGGGCTTTCCGTTGCCTTGACGAGGCCACTCGGTTTACGGTAGCATGAGTGATGTTGATGAACGTATATATTATAGAACAGTCGACGCAAATAGACTTTGAAGAACCAAGTTCTTGAGCTATTGATGAATCTGTTTTTCGTGTTCATAGTGATCAGGTTGTTATTGATTCACATTTATATGAAAACTTCGTTATGAAGGAAATCACACTTTTGGTCGACTTGCTATGATATTCCATTAGCTATGTCTTACTTTGTTGAATCTTAAAAAAGCCTCTGTTCGTTTAACTTTTGTGCCACTCTATATGTCTTCGAGAATGATTTCAGGTATCATCTCATTCTGTAGACAGGGGATTTTAAATCAAGAGTCTTGAAACATTAGTAGTTATTTTCCTAGCAAGTGCGAAAAGTGATACTTTCAGGCACGTGACTGCCGTTGATCTGAACGACGCGAAGCGGAGTTTTTTTGATTTTAGAAGCCCCGAAGAAGAAGCAGTAAACAGAATCCGAAAGCTCGACAAAAAATAAAAAGAAAAAAAAACACCAATATTCTCCTTAATTTATTCAATAACACTATTATTCATATTCGCAACAAGCAGATTCTTATTTCAGTGCAGAATCTATATATAAATACAGGGTGTATCAAGTTCGAGTGCCTATTAGACGTTTCTGGAGAACTAGACATATTTGAAATCTGAAAATTAGGATTATGATATTGTTCGAAGTTCTCTACAGTGCTAAAATATTTTCGAAGCCCAAAAACTTCCGGTTAAACAGGGAGTGAAAATTAATTCGACGAAAAAATTTTTTTCAAGTTTTCCATTCCTGGTATGATCGAGTATTTAATAGTGAATACATTTCTATTAAAACCTTTGTATTAAATCGAATAGTGTTCAAAATATCCAAAAAAAACTGAAAAAAAAGTCAAATATGTTCAGTCAGTAATATGTTCATTAATCTTATTTCAAATATCCTGAGCGTAAACCGTCGAAGAGGAAGGATGTGAAAAGGTCATGCATCTTTTGGATTTCAAAAATATCATCACAGGGTGTTTCAAATTTTGTGTTGAAAATTGTGATCTTAAATTGACCATAACTTCTGTTTTTCAAATTAGAACCCTATTTTTTTATAACTATGTTGGATTCTGCGGTCAAAAATAATGATAGTTTTCTCACATGATTATCCCAATATATTAAAAACAATAAGGAATATTTCTGTGGTAATCCACAGAGGGAGATCGAAAAACTTTGGGTCGGCGAGGGGTTCAGAAATGCGATATTTCGAGGTAGAAAGGGGAAGGCGATCTCGCGAGCGAAGCGAGCATACGACCACGCTAACATTTTCAAAAAAATTATCTAAAACACCGATTTCCCGGTTTTTCGCGAAAGATGGTCCGGTAAAATTGAAAAAGGCTTTTTCCACTGACGCGATCAGGAAAAGCCGTTTTCATATGTGTCTTCCCGAGAATCGGACCTTTGGATAAAGCTATTCATATCTTCCAATCGAAAGTAAAAATATTTTAAATTAATTGCTGAAAATAGCTTACTTCGGCTCAAACACAAATTTCCAGATCATCAGTCCGTCCGACGTTCACAGAACATTGTCACATATTTTCAATTACAATTTTAATCCATACTCCGTATAATATTTTGAAAATTCTTCAATTCATATGATTCTCTAGAACCCTGGTGAGGTATTCTCTTATAGTTTAACAGTCTACGATGTGTATTTAAGAAATTCAAAATTTACCCAGCATAGAATCAGTTTTACAATCCCTAGCAAATTCATTTCACCCTGTCGATTCCTACTCTGAAATGACAATTGTCGTTGACATTCTAATCTTATGTATTGTAATCATACTTTTCTTTATGTATGATTGTAATCGTAACCAAACAATAAACTAATTCAAATGGATATTTCGCAGGTAGGGATTTGCATATAGCAGATGATATTTTATTCGGGTTCTACATTTCAATTTCCACTCCAGGAAGGAACATAGGAACGACCCTGTAAAATTCATCATGCCTTCAGAACAAAAAATCCTTCTTTCACCATCAGATATATCCATCCACGCTAAGTATTCTGTCTTCATCAATTATTTCATTACGTTCTTCCCACAATCAAGCAAAATAGTAACAGTAGTTGATCAAATATTTGCAATTCTTTTATTCCTGTTGGTTCTGCAAATTCCAAGAGAATTTAAATTTTGAATATGCAATTCAATATCTTTATCTATCAAACTTAGACTAGGTTAGATCTTTGAAATAAATATTCCTCTGATCATTAGGTAATCTATGCCAACTTCCATAATACTTCAATAAAGGGGTTCACCAAATTAATAACTTTTATTGGTGGTACATCTGAGATAGTGGTATTCCATAATTTCTGATATTTTAAAGACTAATCTACACTTCCATAAACACTAATTTTGTTTCACTCATTTAATTCTCACCATCATATAAGATTTTTTTATACTCAAGAGTCTAAGCTGTTTCTATCATATTTTATATATTTCTATCCGCTAAAATGTCCCATTATACTTCAATTGAATGATAGATGACTGTTTGGTCTCTCCATCAAGTTTTTACAAATACAAGGATTAATATTGTCTCCAATATTTGTAAAAATGAAGGTCATTATAACTAACTATATTATACTATCTAATACTATCTAAGGTTTCTAAAAAAATGAACCTACAAGGATAAATATGACTTCTTATATTCTGTAAAACTGAAGGTAATATTTCATTATTTACATTTAACTTCCTTACATATTAAATGAACTCTTAAATCATACAAATCCTCAATATGCATGAAAAATCCATTTACCTGGATTTGATGTTACTCACATACCTACTTTTCATAATTTATAGTCCTTGGATTTGCAGATAATCATTCATTCAGGTTATTTCAGTTGTCATTACAGAAAGAAACATAGCAAGGATCCTGTGAAATTAATTATGATCTTAAAAAAGGGAAAAATCTTTTTTTTTGCCATTAGACTCATTGGTTCCAGGCTTAGAATTCTGCCTTTGGCAGTTTACGTCATCACATTCTTCCCATAATCAAGCAAAACAGTTGCTCAAAGATTCCATCGCTTTGCAATTTTTTCAGACTGTTACACACATTTCATTATATACTCTTTCTGAAGTCACTAATTTTGTTTCACTCATGATTCTCACTATCACTTAAGATTTCCTCTTATCATTTCGGTAATCTACATGCACAAAAAATTACTATGTGACCTTATCTATACTCTAAATGGCATCTTCAATCCTACAAAGCTTTACTATATATGAAAAAAAAAATAGTGTAGATAGCATATACTTTTTCATATATAATACCCTTGATAATTAAATGATCTTGCAACGATGCAAGCTAAAATTTTGTCAGAATCAAGTTACATGCTAATTCAACATCTGCAGATACTTTCCTGTTTATAGAATAAAATAGTTATTTAAACTCAAGTGTTCAAATAATCATTATCTATATAATAATTTATAATATTACAATTCAACTCCAAAAAATATTATCTTCACTACTTCAATTTATACTTCATATCTTGCAGGTTTTCATCCTAATCAAAGTAAGATCGGGAATGTGAATCCAACGTGTGACAACGTGTGTTGCATTCGCTCCTATCTCAACGTAATTAAGTGTGTTATACAGTTTCGATTCAACCCATAATTTTACACTGTAAATTGTTGTTACTTGTTCTCTCAAGGATAGATACATTTTTATAATCTAAACGGGGCATATTGTTTTTGAATCTGAAAAATGTCGCGCTGTGTTGGTTGTAATGAGGTATCATCGAAACGGTCGCCGAGTATTACTTGCAGTTTTTGTCTCAATTGTTATCACGCAAACGGCACCTGCTCCGGTGTCACAAAAAATCAGTTGTCGGCGATCAGAAATGTTCCCGGCACAGATTGGAAATGTGACGTATGCCGCAAAAATAATTCACATGTATCCAGTGGCGGAGATCGGAATGGGCGGTCAACTTCTGCTAGTCGTTCGTCTATGGCTGGTCAGTCTCAGCTCCGTCTTTCTCAGCGAATAAGCAAGCCTATCGCCTCGGACGATGAATTGGATGCAGAATGGCACAGTGCTGGTAGTTCTCAACATGTTCAGGCACTCATTATGGAGATAAAAAATCTGCGGGAATCTGTCAATTTTTGTTCAGAGAAAGTGAGTGACTTTGAGATGAAGCTGGGAAAATTCGGCGAGCTGGTTACTAGGATGGGTAAGCTGGAGAGGGAGAATGATTTTTGAAGAAACAAGTCATGGATCTCAACTCAAAGGTCAATAACCTTGAACAATTTTCCAGATCGAACAATATTGAACTTCAAAATATTCCTGAGAAACCTAATGAGAATCTCATAGATATTATTTCATCAATTGGAAAAGCTATTGAACTGCCGGTTGACTCCTCCTGTTTAGACTATTGTAGCCGGGTTCCAACGAATATTCAGAGAAGACCTAGGAATATTGTGGTAAAATTCATCTCGAAGGTCAAAAGAGACAATTTTCTTGCAGCATATAAAGCTAGACGAAATTCAAGTTCGGAACCAAATAAAACAGGAATAAAGATTGAAAAAATATCTGAAAGGCTATACATCAATGAGCACCTATCACCTCACAACAAGATTTTGTTCAAGGAAGCTCGTGAGGTCGCAAGGGATAAGGGGTACAGGTATGTCTGGACCCAATCAGGTAATATTCTTCTGCGTAAAAACGATGCTTCTAAAATATTGCACATTCGATCAAGCGAGGAATTGAGGAAACTGTAAGTCAAGATAGTTCACATTAAATTAAAAAAATATATTCTAATGGCTGTTTCGGTTTACTACCAGAATGTCACTGGACTCAGAACAAAATTGGACGAATTCAAAATGAACGTTACTGTCAACGACCATGATATAGTTTGTATTACCGAATCTTGGTTGAACGATGGAGTGATGGACTCGGAATTGATCGATTTAAATGACTATACAATCTTTAGGCGCGATCGAGCGAATTCCGGCGTTGAGAAGGCTGACGGGGGTGGTGTTTTCGTTGCGGTCAAGAATAAGTTAAAACCTACTGTAGCTACGGAACTTCAAAGTGATGTGGAGGATATTTGGGTGGTGTTGAAACTAGGTATTTTCAAACTTTATCTATGTTGTGTATATCTTCCACCTAGTTAGCAATTTGCCAGCACCAGATTTAGTTCCAAACTATACTCTAATAAGGCAAAATTAGGTGACTCTGTAGTCATGATTCTCGGGGATTTTAATTGTCCATCGATTACATGGATATTCAAAGAAGGTAATAATTATTCTAATGCCTTTAATATAGAAAATAAATTTGAACATATTATTGACGCATGTACATACTTAGAACTTGTGCAATATAATCACGTAAAAAACTTTAATGGTAGAAATCTTGATCTTGTATTCTGTAATTCTCACAAAATTAATAATTTCGAACATTGGAGTTTTTGTTTTCATTTGATACATTCGGACATCTTCGAACTAATGTCTCTTCTTTTTATAGTTTTGGACGAGCAGATTACGGAGTTATAAATCAGTCCATATTTGATATTGATTGGGAAAATTTATTGATTAATAATGACGTTGATTCCGACCTGGATATTTTTATGATCAACTTTTCAGGGTTATCCAGACTCATGTGCCACTACAAAAATTCGTAAACATTTTCCTGTATATTTCTCTAAAACAGCAATCAAATTAGTTAAAAGAAAAAATGCAATTCATGCCAAATGGAAAATTTACAATAACCTGAAAGATTTAGCTGAATTCAAAAATTTACGTAAAACGTCTAAAAACTAATTGAATCTGATTATAAAAGATATGTTTTGGAGATTGAACAGAAGGTTACTCAAAATCCTAAGAGTTTTTTCAAATTTGCATCCAGAAAAGAACGAGGTCGATGTTTTACACGATTGATGTCTTATGGGGACAGATCAGCGACGTCCGGGAAGGATATATCTGAGTTGTTCGCGGATTATTTCCGTAGCGTGTACGTCAAGGGAACCAGAACTCGCACAGCAGCTCATCTTTTATCTAGTTACCCCAAGGTTAATATTCCAAATCAACTGAATTATATTCAATTTTCATCTCACGAAATACGTAGAGCGCTGGAGGGTATTGATGGGAGAAAGGGTGCCGGGCCTGATGGTATTCCATCCTCATTCATAAAAAATTGCAGTTCTTCTTTTGTTAGACCACTAATGATAATTTTTAATAAATCCCTCAAGTCAGCCTGTTTTCCAGCAAGGTGGAAAACTGCATCCATCACACCTATTTTCAAATCAGGAGATAAGAGCTTAGTGGGTAATTATAGGCCCATAAGCAAACTTTCTAATTTCGAGAAAGTTTTCGAAAAGTTAGTGTATACTTATCTTTCGGACTTGGTTGCATCGAAGATTGTTGTTGAACAGCACGGTTTCCTGAAGGGACGTTCGGTCGAAAGTAACTTAGTAACATTTGTCGAATTTCTACAGAGCGAACTCGATCAACGTGTTCAGGTCGATGTTGTGTATACTGACTTCAGCAAGGCATTTGATAAAACCAATATTAATATTCATATTTCTAGTCTTGCTGAGGTTGGTGTTGGTGGTGCGATGCTTGAGTGGTTTGAGTCATACCTGTCTGAAAGGTGTCAATACGTTTCAGTGGAGGGACACTTTTCTGATTCATTTGAGGTATGTTCTGGGGTGCCTCAGGGCTCCCACTTGGGACCCTTGTTGTTCTTAATTTATATCAATAAGATTGCAACATGCTTTACGAAATGTAGATTCCTTCTCTTCGCGGATGATCTCAAGATAATGAAAAGTATCACCTCCGAACAGAATTGCTTGGATATGCAGTGTGAACTGTGAGCCCTTTTTCTTACTGCCGCGACCATCAATTGTACTTGAATTCGGATAAGTGCCGGGTCATCACATTCACCCGTAATGTCAACAAGATTATCTTTCCTTACAATATTGGTGAAACCCCTTGTCCAGAGTGGAGAATATGAAAGATTTGGGGATTATTTTTGATTCGAAACTTCTTTTGATCTTCACGTGGATCAGCTAGCTAATTCCTGTTATAAAACTCTAGGCTTTATCATGAGAAAAAGTAGGCATTTCTCAAATTTGAAATCATTCACCACATTATATAACTCTTATGTCTACAGTAAACTCAACTTTGCGTCAGTTGTTTGGAGCCCAGGGTACTCAATATACATTGCTAGGCTCGAGAGAATTCAGAACAGATTCTTGAAGTTCATCTCATTTAAATTCAACTTTCGATTGACACCTAGAAACCCTGAAAACTATCGTCTTCGGTTGATTCAATTTGGTTTCATTTCTCTTGAAAATAGGAGAAAAATCAGTGATGTCCTTTTCTTGTATAAACTTCTCAACAATGTTTATAATTCCCCTGCCCTCCTATCATCAATAGGTTTCCATGTTCCGTGCAGAGCTCTGAGAAACAATGAAATGTTCCATATTCCTTTTCGCCATACCAATAGTGCGATGAATTCCCCTCTATGCAGGATGATGCGATACTGTAACTCTTTGAATGATTTGGATTTGTTTCATCTTGGTCAGAATTCAATTAAACAGAAACTCAAAAAAATGTATTTGTATCGTTAGGATATTTCTTGATTACTTTGGTTTTTAATGTATTGTTAAATTCTAGTTTTTTTTTTTTTTCCTTGTACTATGCTTGTATATATATTATGCCTATGAAAGTTCATTGATAATTTTGGCACACTTGTAATTCTTAATAGTGGATACTGTGTTGGGTGATTGTCACCTGTTTGTATTCCTACCTGTGTAAATAAATAAATAAATAAATAAAGATAATCTAATTTTCTATTGATATATCAAAATCATTGTTTTTTTTTCATCTACTTCCATTATTCCATTCATGTCATGGGATGAAGATAATCTGAAATAATTTCAAATGAATGAAATTTCATGGCAGTATCCCAGAGACTACTTATAATTACTGAAGGTATGGTAAGTTTCCTTGAAAGCCACGAAGGATCATTTCTCCTCAAGAGTCACAACACAAAGACAGTTCTTCAATTCCTTTGGTCTAAAACATACATTTTGAATATGTTAGCATTAGATAAAAATAAAGCTTACCTGTTCCCTATGCATACGAGAACAACTGATGAAAATAATCATCATTATTCCGTACATTCAAAAACTACTTAATTCTTTTCCTTAAGAAATCGATTTTATAGAATCTGTCAAAAGCGATCATTGTTTTGATACTGATGACAGATCACGCCATAGAAGAGAGTAATTATCTACATCCCTTGCTATAAGTGAGGCGAATTTAAGAGAATGTACGGTTAAGTTTGTGCAAGTCGCGTTCCGTGTGAATATACAGGGTAGGAAGAATATTTTTGTTTTCTTTGGCTGGCAATTACAATTTTCTATCTGAGAAACGGGTTTTCTCGAAAATGTTCTGTTTATTATCACGAATTTCTATTCTTACTCCTCCAAATGGCATATTTTATGGTAAAGTTGCGGAAACCCTTAGTCATTAAAACGTAGTTAATATTATTTGCTTTTTCACTCTCGCTTCTTTGAAATGTTGTGGCAAATTGAAATAACAACTTTTTTAGGAACACAGTGATTAATTGTTTTTTTTTTTGTAAAATTGCTGAACTTTTGCTATCTCTCAATTCTCTTCAGCAAGAAAATATTGCTGTCGAAATTTTTCATTACTTTATGGAGTATTTGTTGAATTATTTGTTATGAGCATTGCTCTCTGTGGATGCATTACTTTTTTTCGGTTTTATTCGCGTTTTTCGAGATTTCTCTGCGTTTCTGCGGGTTTTGTTGAGGCTTTTTTGTGCATTCAGATTTTTGCGTTCCTGGGATTTTTCAAGTTCTTTCAGGGTTTGCTAAGTTTCTTCGAGATTTTTGCGTGCTTTCAGGTTTCTTGCCGACCATCGGGTTTTTAGTTTCTTCGGGATTGTTTGCGTGCTTTCGGTTTTTTTGAGTTTTTCCGGGATATTTGGCGTGCTTTCAGTTTTCTGCATTTTTTCGGAATATTTTGCGTGCTTTCAGATTTTTCATGTTTCTTCGGGGTTTAATATGTTCTTTTGAGTTTTTTTACGTTCTATGAGGTTTTATGGTTTCTTTACTGTTTCGTAGCACTCTTCAGTTTTTTTCGCTTCTTGTCGTGTTTTTTGCTGAGTTTCGTGTTTTCGCGAGCTTCATTGATCTATGGGCTACATTGAGCTACCTGCCAATGGTTCTACTGGCACATGGAACAACTAGCTTATGGATCTATTGGTCCATAGATCTACTGGCGCTCTTTCGAGTTTCTTTGTCTTCAACGGGTTTCATTGCTGTGTTTCGTGTTTCTGTCCGCTTCATTGATCTATGGTCTATATTGATCTATGGGCTTATTGAACTACTGGCTTATGGATCTACTGGCCTATAGATCTACGGGCCTATGGATCTCTGGCTTACTAGTGCTTCTAAATTCAATAATTTCTGAGTTATTTGAGATTTTCTGGATTTCTGGTGTACGTAATTGATTGCATCTAAAAAAAATCAATGAATATTCTTTCGAAACCATGGGAACACTCTGTACCCATAGAAGATAAATTATCTGTTAATAATTCACAAGTGTCAGGTGTTATTGTTATTCGTTATCTTCATTTCTCGATTTAACAAAATGAACCGTTATTCTAATTAAGAAATTCTGGATCTATTTTATATACATGGTGAATGTGACTGAATAATTAGTAGAACCTGCCAGGCCATCATGGAGAAGTATCTCCATTTACCTTCGATGGCGGAGAAGATCTAGAAATCTAGAAAATATGTTTCAAACTTACAAAGTTTTGGATGTGTAAGAGCCTCTAAAGAATACAAAAGAAGGGTAGTTGATGATGAGGAAAATGAAATTAGTGTTTTGACTTATTTCGAAGCGAATGAAAATACATCTATTCGAAGGTCATGAAATCGATTTAGACAGAAATTCAGTGCACCGAATTTTGAAAAAACACAACATGCATGACTATAAATATGAGAAAGTTCATGCATTAGAACCAGGTAACTACATAAAAAGGTTACATTTTTGTAGAGGAATATTAGGAAAACTTGAAAATGATGAAAATTTTTTGAAAAAGATCATTTGGACAGACGAAGCAAAATTCAATGATGAAGGACTATTTAATAGAAAGAATTGCCACATTTGGAAAAGTGAAAATCTTCATAGAAAAAGACAAAGAAACCCCCAGAACAAATTTAGTTTCAATGTGTTTGCTCTTTTGATGAACAATAAAGTGCGGTACTACATTTATGAAGAAAATTTAAGTACAGAAAAATTTTTGGAAATCCTGAGAAATTTTGTTTCTGAGTTTTTGATAAACTGCCGTTGAGTTTGTCGACTACCGCATATTATCAATTGGATGGGGCTCCGGTACATAGTTCGCACGAGGTGTCTGAAGAACTAGATGCAATGTTTGGTAATCGGTGGATCGGACGCCATTCTTCACTGTTTTGGCCCCCACGATCTCCCGATCTGACTCCCTTAGATTTTTATTTATGGGGTTGAATAAAAAACATATTCTATGAATCTCCTATTGAAAGCAAAGAAGATTTGAAACGGCGTGTGGAGGATGCTGTCCACTCACTAAAGGGGAGGATATTGAGCGAGCGACTAACCGAGGTGTTTCAAGACGTATTCGACAGTGTGTGGAACAAAATGGTTACCATATTGAAACTCTTACCTCATCATTTATTTTGTTAATTTTAGTTTTGAAACGTATTTTTATTTTTATTATCATAATTTATTTATAATCATAATTCGGTGTACTGAAGTAGCGAATCTATTTAATGTGTTTCCTATTGAAGAGATGAATTCTCAGTCGCTTCGAAATAAGTCGAAATACTAATTTCATCAACTGCCCTTTTTTTGTATTCTTTAGGGGCTCTTACATTCCAAAATTTGGAAAGTTTGAAACATTTTTTCAAAAATTGTAAAAAAAATGGGGATACTTCTCATTGGATACTCAATATTTTGTGTTATCCACCATGGATTTGAAATAAACAATATCATCAAGTGCATTTGAATGTTTATTGCGTATACAATTGAAAAAATACAATATAAGAAATAAATCCAAAATCTCATTATCACAATTGCAACGATTCATTTTGTGAAATCAAAAAATTTCATAACGACTAACAATAAGACCTGTCTGACACTTGTGAATTATAAATAAGATGATTTATCTTCTATGCTCACAGAATATCCTTATGAATCAGATTCGAAGAATTTGACTCTACGTACTACATAAATCCAGAAAATCTCAAATAATTAAGAAATTATTGAATTTAGCATCATGTGAGAAAACTATCATTATTTCGACCGCAGAATCCAACACAATTATATAAAAATAGGGTTCTAATTTAAGAAACAGAAGTTATGGCCAATTTAAGATCACAATTATCAACACAAAATTTGAAACACCCTGTGATGATAGTTTTGAAATCCAAAAGATGCATGACCTTTTCACATCCTTCCTCTTCGATTTTGTAAAAACGGTTTACGCTCAGGATATTTAAAATAAGAATAATGCACATATTACTGACTGAACATATTTGATTTTTTTCCAGTTTTTTTTAGTTATTTTGAAAACTATTCGATATAATACAAAGGTTTTAACAGAAATGTATTCAATATTGAATACTCGATCATACCAGGCATGGAAAACTTGAAAAAAATTTTTTCGTCGAATTTATTTTCACTCCCTGTTTAACCGGAAGTTTTTGGGCTTCGAAAATATTTTAGCTCTGTAGAGAACTTCGAACAATATCAAAATCCCAATTTTCAGATTTCAAATATGTCTAGTTCTCCAGAAACGTCTAATAGGCACTCGAACTTGAGACACCCTGTATATATTTTATTCTACGAAAATCCACTATTTATTTTTAATATTAATTTGTTGCATACTGCAAATGCGTCAGGATAGACGGTCCAGAGCAGTTAGCTGGTAGTAACTGCCTGTTAAGAGAAAAACTAGTAGATTGCAAACTGCATGAAGATGACGGAGATGGCATCGGTTGCAAGTTTCCAGTAAATGAAAGAAATTCATTCGAGATAATGTTCTTCTACGAGGTCCTCCAAATAACTTCCAGCCTGCAAGACGTTTTATGTTGGTTATCCCTTCGCAGGATCTGCTAGAAACATTGCCGAGGATCGTCTGAGACTGTGACCTGGGTTACGTTATTATAGGTAGACCTATATATGCAGCGATCTCTGCCGGCATTTTTCTATAGAACGCCAAAAAGGTTCCATTATTTATTGAGGTATGGTTTTCGAATCGGAAATTTTCCTAATAATTAGGTCTCCTTTATATCGAATATTGTCTGCGAGGAGCACCGGTTTAACTCGAAAACTAACATTTTCCTTTTTTTTTGGAACCATGTCAATTTATGAAACTTGCTTGTGTCCAGGTTTTGTCTTATTTCAACTAAACCTCTAACCATCGCGTAACGCGACCACAGGGTATTGGATTTTACTACCTTAAGGCTCGTTTATACTGGCTGGTACCTTATGCCGTAACCTTAACCTTAAAAGTTGAACCATAGGAATTCAATGCTTTCGTTCATACTCATTCCCTTACCCTTTCCCTTACCTGTAAAATGTTCAACTTCTAGGGACAAATTCATAGAAATATATATTCATTAATAATTTGGATAAATTACATATATATATTAGATAATTAGATTAGATTAACTTATAAGTGTATAAGACTATCTTATAAGTAAGACAAATTAAGGGAATGTAATATTGGGCGAGTTTTTTTGTACACATGCGCAGAATCGATCCCTATTGTGATGGCGGTCATTTCAAAATTTAAGAAGAAGAGCGCAAAAGGGTTCAAGAGGAAGAGAAGTGTACCTACCAAAAAAGTTAAATATAATTCAAGATGGTCAGCACTTATCAAAACGTAGAAACACAAATTCAAAATGACGAATTATTAATAAGCATAGAGCAAAATCCATAAACTCTATGTTCTGCTGAAGGTTAAACAGCCAGTATAAACGTCTACTGAAATTCTTACGGCATACGGAATAAGGTAAGGGCTTAGGGCATAAGGTACCAGCCAGTATAAACGAGCCCTTACTCAGCTAGGATATGCCAAAAAACCTCTGCTCTGAAGCTTTTACTCCCTTTTCCTTACACCAGTTTAAACAGTTGTTGTATTACTGTTCATATCGTTCTCGTGATTTACTTGATAACAGGTCTAAATTTACCTCATCTGCGGCCTTTAATATTGCTTCTGAGATCTCTTTGTCTGACAAATCCATTAAAATATTGTTTTTATTGAAAAAAATCGAAAAACGCAAGAAACACAAATGCAACTTTTCTGCCCTTGACACTCAATGTACCATTATTTCTATCCTATAATTTTATAGAAACGTTTGTGATTTCTTCGACTTGTACAAAAATTTCTGATTGACAAAACATTTATCTGGACGGTGTTAAGAAACATAAATCGAATGTAATTTCACTGTTCCGCATGTTCGGACATGAAATTTTCCTCCCAGTCGGAATTGATGCCCATTATCACGCAGCTCTTTAGGCTGATGACTGAAATCCACTTAAAATTGAATAGATATTGCATCGTCGACCAGAAGCACAATCTACGTATTCATCATCTTTAATTCAAGCGTGGTTGATGCGGTTGTCTGTTGCGTTAAATTCAAACCACTGTATGAGATTACTCGGTTATTTTGAGCAGTATAGTTTCAACCTACCCTCGGCCATTCTGAGTGATATATCACGCCAATACACATCAGTAGCTTTAGCATTACCTACCACATATAAACCAAGGATACATGATTTATGGAGAGCAATTTGGTGGCTGTCTTGCTATTAGGAAATCTTGTGATACATCATCTATCTCGTTGATAAAAGCCATTATCGCCTTGCAGTTTCAACGTAATGCATAATTGAACTCGACATGCTAAGAGGCAAGGAGAGATTGGGAGGGATGCGTCAAACATCTACTATTACCTTCTCGATATTGTGGAAGCAGTTGGCGAAATCAGCAGTGAATTGAATTATATTCAAGGGGATCGAAAGTGAAAGTGAACCGAATTCATGTTGAAAATGGACTTAATGATTAAAATTTATCAACTCTACAAGCGCTTTGAATTTGACTGCCACGGTAAACTAGTTGGCTGAAAAGATCGGCTAAGATGCCTTAGGTAGCGCCAAAGGTCATGGTTGTTGTGCGTGTTTGGTGACGGTTTTCAAGGATATGTCTGGAATTATTGCGAATCATGTGTACCTAGCATTGCTGAGCACAATTGAAGAGAATAAAAAAATCATCAGTTGAAGAGAACACCCCTTTGTTGTCAATAATTTAATGATATTTCGTGTGTTCTATACGTTAAAGTGTTAAAAGTGAAATTTTTTGTGAGTGAAATTGTTTGTGAAATCCCTTTCAACAATCATATCATAAATAAATATTTAAGAGTACAAAATGATCAACTAAATAACTCATCTACCTCCTTTATCGGAAAATATAACAAACCAATTATTAATTGTAATTTGCAATCAATCGGTATCCTTAAAATAAAAATTTTATTTGTTTCTCATTTGTAAACGTCAGTTTCCAAAAACACAATATTAATCAAGAAAGATTATTTTATCAAGTCACTTGTACTTGTACTTGTTACTTGTAAAACTGACAGTTAACTTGCAAAATTTTTTCATGTTAGTAGTATTATTTATATTAGAAAATTTTGTTTTATCGTCATATATGTTGAAAATCATGGTACAATTGTTATTTTCAGTAACACAGATTTTTTATGATGAAAGAGTTGATACTGATGATGATGAACCATCCGTTGACTCAGAAACTGCTGAACTCGAGGACTGCAGAACATTTGTACTCTCCTTACTGCCAAATAATTTGCTAGACATTTCGATTTTTTTGTTGACTGGATCATCGACATAACTCATCGCAATTTCGGTGCTCTTCCACCCTCCTGTACGCTTTAGTGCTAAAATATCTCCACCCGAATCTGCAACTAAGTGGTTCCAGTTCTACGAAATGAGTGGCCGGTGTATAACTCGGGGCTTTTAAACCTAAATATTTCGCTATTTGCTTTGGGACATCACCAATAGTGTGCTGGCCAGCATTAAGGGAAATGCACTTTCTATGTCGGTATGTCAAAAAAATCTTAGGCTTTCTGTTCCAGGAGGCCGAAGATTTACATATTTTCTGTATAACATGCAGGGCTTGAAGCTGCTGCCATCATCGGTTATGGTGAATCTTCTTGTTGTTAAATTTTTATTTTCCCATATCTTTTACATCATTCATGTTTAAGGAGAGATATTCGTCACATCGACAACATCCAAAAATCCCAAATATTGTTACAATTTTCGTCAGCAACAACTGGTCATCAGGAGCATGTAAAAGAAGTTGTTCAGCCTCTTCTTTACTTAATACCTTGGCCTTTTTTGTGGTATAAGGCTCATTTTTTCGCTTCAGAAACGCTATAACCTTTTGAAATCTGCAAATGACAACTAAACGTCATATTTTTTCAATAAATTTTTTTAAGGGAAACAAACCTGCGAACAGGGGCATTTTCTTTAATTTCAAGCAGCTTTTCAGCATAGACCATTTTGCGCATAAAGGATTAGGACTTAATCTAACTGATAGTTGATTCAAGTAGACCAACAAAACATCTTCAGTTACCCCAATGACACTATTTTTGTTTTGCCACTTTTTGGAGTCGTCGTATTCTCGTTCGTATCTTGAAGTTGATTTTGCAGGTAATAAACTTGAAGCTACACTGCTGGCTGCCTCAATAATTTATTTTGGTACATTCATTTTCTCTTACGCCAAAACAAATGTAATGAAAAATAAACAGACATGTTTATGGCAACGCTTCCATAGCTTACGACATTTGTGACAAATTATTTGGAATTTATCTAACCTCTTTACAAATGAGAAACAAATAAAATATAAAACAATACACGCAAGGTAACGGATTTTACAGCTCAAGGAGGTAACTGACTCGCCTGCGTCTAGTCATTCATATCCTCCATGCGCCAGTAAATACCCTCTTACCTTGCTGGTATACTATATTACTGTAACAAAACCGAATATGAACCTTTTAATGACTACTACGACAACAGAGGAGTTCCGCTTCATGCGCCGACAAAGGGATTAAGAACGCGATAAAAGGGACCGTTCTGGAATGTGAAGCATCTTTCTGGTAACTTCTGGAAAACAGCGCCGGATATAAATGACTGAAGCCGATTCATGGATTCATTGATGGATAGAACTTGCTGACGAATAAACAGGTGTTCCTAGTGAAATTCTGTAGATAAATTGTGTATATAAATTATTGATAACTGTTAGTTAAGTGTGAATATGAATTAGTTTAAAGAAGGACTTCTATTTCGCTGAGGAAAAACGTAACATATTTAAACAACATTTTTGTATGGAGGTAATAGTATATTCTAAAACAAGTTGCAGAATGGGCACCTTTTCCAACACGAATGCGTAATTCAAAAACGATCGACGAAGGAGCGCGTTTTTGAACGCATGAGTGTTGGAATTGCCTTCTGCAACTAGTATTAGACGATATTTTCTCTATTTCAGTCAAGAATTGTGAGAAATTTATTGAAATTCAATGAAAAATTCAGATTATACCGCCTAGTGCCTTTTGTATTTTATTTTCGCAGTTTGTGTGACTGATACGAAAATCGACAGATTATAGAATTTGAATAGTGCGTTCAAATCTCTACATGGTTTAATATTGACAATTGACATACAATGGACGCGTGTTGACATTCGAAAGGATAGGATGTCAGTGTTGACAACCACAAAACGAAAAATACAACTAACAAAAATGCTGTAATGAGTTCATTACAGCACTGTTTTTTGTACTGTAATGAACTCATTACGACACTGAAATGGAGAAATATCATATCCTTACAGTATGGAATGAATATTTGAAACAGTTGAGAAATGTCGATTTATCTTTGAGAAATTTTATCTGGAATGTCAAAATATCCTAGTGATTTGTGGAAAAATCAATTTTGTTATCATCTCATCAACAACAATGTGAAACATTCACGCTCACGCCATTTCTACACGTTATCAACTTGAACTGTAAATGACTCCGTATAGAAAAGGGTCGTCATCCACCCCCATTATTCCACGTTATGCAGATCACTCCCTTCTGGGAACAAAGATGCCCTTATCAGTATTCGAGCGTTAATCTAGCTCACATTTTGGAAGCGCCACTGCAAGCATCGAAGAAAAATTTCATCATTTAATGGGGGTGTTTTACCGTTGATCTGATTATGATGGCACTTTTTTCAGTAGAGTAACTTATCGCCATTAAAATATCTCAAGATTTGATGGTGGTTATTTATCACTATGTCGAATACTTGATTAGAATTGTAGCGATCTTCTTCTTAATTTTGTTTCGTGTTCAAGTTTTTCTAAGAAATTATGGATCTTCAATGTTGATGATCAACGATTTTTTTTCTCTCAAATGAGGCATCGACTGCTAAGGTCATTAGCCTCTCAGAGGAAAACAGCGAAATACTGTCCGAAAAAAAATACCCAACATAACACACTTACCATGAGGGAATACAACCACTCTAAGGCACGGTATTAATTTCGAGGATACAAAGATTTTGACAAAAAAAATATTTTAAAGGCTTAGTATTAAAGATGATACAGATAAATAAACGAGAAAACACAATTAACAAAAAAATTTATACTAATAAATCAAGTATAATACAGCCTTGGCCAAAAGTATTGAGCACCCATGTCACCTTCCAGTTTTTTGAACAGGGTCAAACCGAAATAAAATGAAACAATTCCTGTATGTTTATATCATTATTTATTAATACATAATCAATATTTTGTGGGTCCACCTTTTTCATTAATTACGGCAGAAATTCTTTTTGGCATCGAGTTCACTAGTTTTCTACAGTCTTCAGCCGTTGTCGCGTTCCACTCCAGACGCAAGCAGCGTTTTAGCTCTTCTTTGTTGTTTATAGTGTGGCGCCGGCTCTGCGCTTTAATAAACCCTATAAATGCTCTATGGGGTTTAGGTCCGGAGACTGTACAGGCCAGTCCAGAAGTTCAATGCAATTTTCTCGAAACCATGTCATCGAGCTACCAGACTTGTGGCACGGCGCGTTATCCTGCTGAAATTTAACGCCATCCATATTTGTGTCTCCAAAAAGTGTGTTGAATGAATGCAACAACACAGATTCTAGTACATTTATGTACTTTTCAGAGTTCATGCGACCCTCACACACGAACAATTCGCCAACTCCAGAATCAGACATGCAGCCCCAAACCATTATGCTGCCGCCACCGTGTTTTACAGTTGGTCATACACACCCTGGTTTAAATTCTTCACCTACCCGGCGACGCACAAAGATCACACCAGGTGTTCCAAAAATCTGCAACAACGAGAAAAATATTGAGCCCCGAGAAAATATTAAATTAAAATAAAGAGGCATTTTTTTCAAACTGTTTATGAAATATTATAAGGACATTAAATTAACTAACTCACCTCAAAGTTTGATTCATCTGACCACACGACATTTGACCAATCTTCTGCAGTCCAACTTCGGTGTTTTAAAGCCCATTCATATCGAGCTTTCTTGTTGTCATCCGAGAGCCATGGCTTCTTTCTGGCTTTACACCCTCTCAAACCAGCTTCCTGAAGTCGTCTGCGAATTGTGCGAGCAGAAATTGATGGTGTAATTTCTACTGACAATTCAGCAGCAAGCTCGGAAGAAGTTTTTTTCCTATTTTTAACGACTCTCTCAATAACTGACGATCTTGATGACCTGTAGTGATGCGTTTGCGTCCGGTTCTAGGCCCGATGAGATCCGGTAGCAGAGAATCGCTCAATAACATATTGCACAGTTTTGGAAATTTCTTTTTGTGATTTCCCTTGCTCATGCAGAACATGTATCTGCACACGTTTTTCTAACGAAAGTTCGTTTCATTTTGGCATATTATAACGATATCACTCCAATCTTCCGCAAACAATCACCAAAAGCAAACTAAACGACTGGATGTGTCCACAACGAAGGGCAGTAGCGAACTGATAAATAAAGACAAAATATGCAAAAATAGCAAACTTTATGGCACCCAGGTGTTTTATTGCTTTTTGCGGCACATGTAATTATTTTTAACCCTTTTTAGATGCCGACAAAAGAATCCTTGAAAAAAAACTTTGTTTTTCCTACACTTGCCGTGCACCTGAGAAATTTGTTAGGGTGCTCAATACTTTTGGCCAAGGCGGTATATTAATATTTCCTGGAGCATAATCAAAGAATCTTGGTATTTTCGATGGTCCTGTCTATGGTTAATAAGGTTGGGTAGTTGTCATAAGTGATTCTAAACTTCAATTAAAAGAAAAAAGAAACAACATTGATGCAAAAATAAACATCTAAGAAAAATTAATTTGTAGTATAATTGTCCTTTTAGTTGTTTATTTTGTAAAGACGTGTTTCTACGAGTTTTGAATTTTAATTCTTGGACGAAATGTCTACAGCTGCGCTAATTATATGATTATTTGTATTTCAGAAGCCCTGAAGTAGAGCTGAATAAATGCTCGAAGGCTCTGCACGGAATTAGGGGTTTCATTTAAAATCGCCTACATAAATTAGTTGATATACCCTTACCCCAAATATAATATATAAATTGAATAACTCAAAGATAATTAATATTTGCTATATTTATGAATATGAGGGAAAATTATTGTGCCTGTCGCAATCTATAGTAAAACCCCATTTTTATTATTTTATGTTTAGATATATTTTATATCTAAATCGGGAGGACTGAAATATGAACAATTTCAACACATGTGGAAAAATACAAAATGATGAAAAGGAGGTTACAAAATTGAAATTGTAGATCTATGGTTTTGTACATTTTATATCTAAAATACTTCGGAATATGGAATGAATAATAAATTATTAAAAACTAGATATCTACATCGAATTGATATATTGTTTATAATTCATATATTATAAATAGATCAGAAGGCAACAATGGAGGTAGCTCACCAATTTACTTTTTCGAGTTACCATAAATTTTATTTTGGGAAATAAAAAAAAATTCTTCAATAATGGTTCTTTCGTAGTCAATGATTTTAATATAATTTAAATTTAGTTATGTTTTTCTTTCAAGTTATGTATTGAAAGAGAACATATTATTTTGGAAATTCTTATATTGCTTTTATGATGAGTAATTGTTTGTTTTAGTTCTGTTATGGTCTGCCCAATGTAACATTTAGCTCAATCTGTACAATTTATTTTGAAAGTAATATTTGATTCATTTTGATTATTTTTTCAATTTTTGAAGAGATTTGTTTTATGTACCAATCAGTAATTTGTTCATTGTTTCCTTTAATAACTAGAAAATCGAGAAACGGTAAACATTAATCTGTTTTTTTTTTTAGTAAATTGAATTTTGGTACTGAATTGATCGATAATTTGCAGAGATTCTTCTATTAACTGTTTTGGTACGGCTGTGAAAACATCATTCATGAATTTCTTTATGAATGGTACTTATATTAAAGACATCAACATACCTCACCTCTTGGCAGCAAACAATCCAATAACCAACAAACTTGATAATAATAAGGATCGTGATATACTGACTGCAAAGGTCACTATTATCATTACGAATTTTGTTCAAGAAGGGAAAACGAATCATTTAAAATAGAAAAAGTTATACCCAACGACAAAATAAATACCTCAATGACCATCCAGAGTCAATAGTTATTGAATATGATGAAGGAAATGCCACAACAGTTATGAATAAATAAGATTACGATTCACTAACAGAGAGACGACATTTGAATTAAGACAATCACACAAAATTAGGACATGATTACGATTGCAGTATCCAACAAAAATCAATTAGTATGGTATCAGGTTTGAAGAAAACAAGATTTAACTTTCGCTGTGAATTACAATATTGACACTCAAAAATCAAACATAACTTGTTCATATTCTACTCTTCATTAGCGAGCAAACTTATTTTCGATTTATGCTTGCATGTATCTTTCTGGAGGCAGTTCAAATGAAGTTTTCAATTCATGGCGAACACACGAAGTTCGTTAATGAGGGAATACGTGTGGTTGGTGGAAGTTTAAATTTTTTCGTATTGACCGAACAGAAAATTGAAATTGAAACTAAATAACTCGATATAAATCGGAGTTCGTGTATTGATTTCAAACGAACGAGGCAGTACAAAAAGTTCAAAAATAAATACAACCCAAACCAGTTTTGTTTTCTATTTAGTTTCGCAATTTGCCTCTCGAGGGTGGTAAAATATGGAAGAGTTCATGTTTCAGAGTGGAATGAAGTACCAGATATTATTTTCGCAAGGTTCGGATTATTTTCGACTATTAATTTTAACAATGCATATCTAAAAGTTCGTATATTAATTACAATAGTTAGTTCTATGAAAAAAATCTATAACAGTCATTCACAATTCGAAGAGATCTTTGACAATTTCTGTACGAATAGGGCAAATATTGATTATATGTCAAATAGACATTTATTTTAGTTGAAAAATTGTCTGAAATCACCAGCTTTTGTAAAAGCCAAATTTACCATGGAAACGTAATAATTCATATGAGTTCCCGTCATCAACAATTTCTCGTCAGCAACCTATACAGTTATTGTTGGTTTTCTTCAAATCTACTGTATATTGATTAAAATTTAGCAATAAGATGGCGGTTGGGCGGGGCTTCAGTTCCAATTGTCATCATTGTCATGTTTGTTGACGAGAAATGTTTGATGATGGAACTAGTCTAGAATTATTATTTGGGAAATAATAATCATCCTTTTCGATAGATACTTTTTGTCATTATGAAGGCGAAGAATTAGCTTTCAAAAAGCTGACAGTAATCAATAACAATTTTTCAATGAAAATTGAGAAATATTATAATATTGTCAGCTTTTTTAAAAGCTAATTTTTAGCCTTCATAACGACAAACGATATCATTTGAAGCATTGGAAAGAAGTACAATAAGCGATGATGGCTATTGTCCAAATTATAATTTGACAATAGTTCCATCATCAAAAATTTTTCCCCAACAAACATGATAATAATGACAGTTGCACCTGAAGCCCCGCCCATCCGCCATTTTTTTTTTCGTAAATCTTGTCGCTAAACTCTTTCGTTCAAATTGCGAACCCTAAGTGGTTCGCAAATCCTTTAGAAAATCTTCTCTAAAGAAAACAATTGATATACGAAGTTTTCTAACATGAAATTTCATCATGTTCGTGTGCGGAGTTACTTGTTAAGATGATGAATAACAATTTTAGTAGGGGGATATTTGTGGTTAAAAAAAACTGTAATGATTCCATGAACTTTTGGAAATGTAGTCCGACAATCAATACTAATTACTCTAAATACAAGTAACTTCCGATTTAATTCTAAAGGAAAATTCATCAAATTCAAATTGGCTATATACAGTGATGAGCAAATATGTGAAACCAAGTTAATATCTCTGGAATTTTTAGAGATATCAAAATAAAATTCGGAAAATGGATACTACAGTAGATTGCCCATTCGTTTTCATATTTTTTAACAATACTGAACTTCCGATTTTACCGGAAGTAATAACAATTAAATTCGCAATGGAACACCCTGCAGATTATTTTAGTTTCTGATGAAACATTTCATTACAAGTATAAAAATGTCTGGCTCAATTTTTTTAATTTCAATACCCACCGAGATATTAACAGAAAAGTATCTGAAAAAGTAAAAATCTAATACGCATTAAAGAAATAACTAATTATAATTATCAACTAAAACTACATGATTTACAAAAATTGAAAGTTTACTAAACTAAACATAATGTATTAGATTTTCAAACTGAGCACCGATTTCTTCTCAACAATAAGCAGGTCGATTTGTAAATTTTCTAGTGAAATTAGCTAATACTTCTAGCTGAATTTTCTGTTTCTCGTGAGTTATTCCTGCAGCTAATTCTTGCAAATTGTTTTGTCTATCAACATAATCCTTACACTTTAAATAACCGCATAAAAAATAGTCTTGTGAATTAAGGTCGGGACTTTGTGCAGGCCATTCGAAGTACCCCTTCTTCCAATCCATTTGTGATGAAATGACTAAATAATCTCGAATAATGCGAACTTAATGGGGTGGTGTTCCATCCTACTGAAGCGAGATATTATTTGGTAATTGTCCACCTCCAATGCTGGAATCACTTTGCATATATCCATCATCGTTTCACAAAATTGTAAGCGTTTGTCGAAATCGTCTTCTGAAAGTTCTTGAATGAGGCGAATTTTGTATGGATGTTTTTTTGTTCTCGCCTTAATATTCTTTCTACTGGACGACAGTTAATTCCATGCATATTGGCGAGGTAGGTAGTGGATAGGTGAGAAATCGGCCATTTTACGATCAAATTAAATCAATATAATTTTTCACGTTCAAATTCAAACACTAATAACTTATTTTGACAACTACTGTCTCTCCTACAATGAATTTCATGGACTACTAGATGGATATCACAAATTTTTCCCTTTCGTTACGTTTCTGTTTATATCTTGATTGGTATTGATTGCAATATAGGATGTTCCGTTGCAAACTTCGAAATTGACATTACTTTCGGTAAAACAGGAAGTTCAAAATTGTTAGAAATATAAAAACAAATGGACAATCTACTGCAGTATCCATCTTCCAAATTTCATTTTCATTTTTACGATTATTCCAGAGATATTTACATGGCTACACATTTGCCCATCACTGTATATATTGCTGTAGTTACGCAATTTATCAAATTTTCGAATCGTTTGAGAATATTTTCGGCTCAAATTCCCACAAAATAAACTCTTTGGAGAAGCGATATCATCAGGTTTCGGTTACGCTATCCTCCTTCCTTAAGTCTTTATTCTTTGTTATAATTTGTCGTTGAGGCAAGAAGTTTCTTCTTGTTGTACAAATAGCATACAGCTGAGGAGTTATCATATACTTTTGTATGAATTTCCAGCCATCAATGAAATCTTCCACGTCTGAAATCCCACAAATTAAAGCAAAGTTCAAAGGAGCCATTGTCTGTGATGACCATAATAACGAGCAACTCGTGAAAACGCAGGTACCTCAAACAACGTCCCAACAATACTTCGTGATGTTAATACGGAAACTTTCCATATAGAGCCGGCCTCACAATGACATACGAATAAGTGTTGATAACAAATGTCAGGTCTTCACTGGAGCATGTAAATTTCCACGCTTTTCCCACCAGCCATCATAAAACCCGAAGTTTCCTCAGTTCGCGAGTGATAATCCACGAACTTATTCGGGCCTCATCGATAAAACACGATTACATCTTCACGAAATGATGCACCCTCTCGGTCTTCCTAGAAGCCTCATCTCACTGAATTTAATTCGACGGTTTCTTTGGGTTAACCGCGATAAAATCGGGAATAGGAAAAACGAGCGGGAAACCATTCCAGGAAGGAAGTTGGGAAATAGTGGAAATTTGTATGAGTGACATGTAGAAGATGGTTGGTGGTTAAACCTGGAGGGTTTTAAATTATGCAATATCCGTCATTTGGTGAAGAGCCAATTTATACTTTTTCCATTAGTTTTATGATTACTGACGTTGCTTCTACTCTGAAATGAAATACAGAAAGAATTGGATGGACTTTACATACTACTGCATTACTGCCTTTAATACAGGGTGAACCACTACGAACTGCATCGATCGATATCTCAGAAACTGAATGTGGGAAAAATTTGAAATTTTGGGAACTTGCCAGATGTCTTGGGACCTATAGAGCTAAAATATTTTCATCTATTGGGCACTTCCGGTTATACCGGAAATAGACCCTAAGTCGCTTATTTTAAATGGGATACCCTATATATTATTACATTTTTGGATTCTACTTAACATTCTAGGCAGATTTCATGTATCATGTCCTATCCCTAAGTCTGAGCGTTTTTGACATATTCAGGTTTTTATGTCAAAAATTACGATTGCAAGCCCTAACTTAATTATCAATTGTTCCTATAAGGAAGCCCTTTTTACTAACTGTGGGTTAGATGTTTGTTGAAAAGGATCTACTTCAATAGATTTTGTATAATACTTGGACAAATAATAATACAGAGTGTTAAAAAAAAAGATCCTGAATGAGATTGAGAAAACTGACAAAACTCTATTTTTTCAAATGGAAACCCCCATTTTTATTATTTTGTAGCATTAATCATCAAAAATGAAGGTAACTTTGTATGAGGTTATCTTTACCTAAAATTTGAAGTTTTCGAAATATTGCCAATTTAATATTTTTCTATGGCGGTTTTGCATTTAATGTGTAAACAATTAGATCTAGGATAGCCACGTTTATATTTGACATTTCAAGTAGCATTTGAATCAGGCTCAAAAAAATGATTTAAGTAAATATTCAAATTGGCGTCCTTGAACTTCTAAACATTTTTCGCATCTCAGCAGCAATTGTTCATGGGTGGTTTTTCTTATTGATTGGGGGTCCAGGTCTTCAAATGCTGTTCTAACACGTCTCATGCAGTCTTCCATGGTGGTCACTGATGTTTTATACACGTTATTTTTCACTGTTCCCCATACATAAAAATCGAGCACTGATAGGTCCGGGGAGCGAGGTGGCCAAAGATTTGGTCCATTGTTGGCTATCCATTGATCGTAAAATAAGTTTTCCAGATAATTATTGACCAAATGGGCATTATGTGGAGGTGCTCCATCATGTTGGTAGAAAAGTTTTCGAAGTTCAGCCAGGGGCAAGTTGTCTAAATAGTCAACTTCAAAATTCCGCAAGATGTTGAGGTATCGGTCTCCTATAAGTTGAAATATGTGTTTTATATTAGAACTATTCATAGAGACCTAACTTGCCATTCAAGTTCTCTTGATAAAATTGTAAGCAAACAATGCCGTCATTTCTTACTGCACAATAAACGTTAAATTGCCAGGATTCTTGAAAATTGTGTTCCCTAAATGGGTGTACATTTCTATCACTCCAATGATGGCAATTACGTCGATTAAAAACACCATTCTTTGTAAATTTGGCTTCGTCGGTCCAAATGATATTACCCAAAAAAGAAAAATCTTTTTGTGAACGAAATATTATGAATTCACAGAATTCCATTCTTCTTGGAAAATCAGTTTCATTCAAATGCTGCACTAATGAAATTGCATAGGGATGATATTTGTGTTTATGTAAAATTCTTAGAACTGACGATTGAGATAATCCTGATTCTAATGCTACTTGCCTTGAAGATTTTGTTGGATATGCTTCAAAATATCCCAAAATTGCTATTTCAATATTTTCATTGTCAACAACTGGTTTCTTTTTGTACATTTTCGCCTTTACGGATCCAAAATTCTTGAAGTTTTCTATAATTCGTTTAACAGTATTTGGTGATGGTTTTTGTTTATGAGGATATCGGGTAGCAAATGTATCACAGGTTCTTGAAATAACTTTTTCACATTGTCCATATATAATAAATAAGTTTAAATAATCCTCGTTTGTATAATTTAACCGGGCTGGCATTACGATGATTTGAAATGTCAAATATAAACGTGGCTATCCTAGAACTAATTGTTTACACATTAAATGCAAAACCGCCATAGAAAAATATTAAATTGGCAATATTTCGAAAACTTTAATTTTAGGTATAGATAACTTCATACAAAGTTACTTTCATTCTTGATAATTAATGCTACAACATGATAAAAATGGGGGGTTTCCATTTGAAAAAAACGAGTTTTATCAGTTTTCTCAATCTCATTCTAGATCTTTTTTTTTTGAACTCTCTGTATGATTATTTGTCCAAGTATTATACAAAATCTATTGAAGTAGGTCCTTTTCAACAAGACATCTAATCCAAAGTAAGTAAAAAGGGCTTCCTTATAGGTACAATTGATAATTAAATTAGGGCTTGCAATCGTAATTTTTGACATAAAAACCTGAATATGTCAAAAACGATAGGACATGATACATGAAATCTGCCTAGAATGTTAAGTAGAATCCAAAAATGTAATAATATATAAGGTATCCCATTTAAAATAAGCGACTTAGGGTCTATTTCCGGTATAACCGGAAGTGCCCAATAGATGAAAATATTTTAGCTCTATAGGTGCCAAGACATCTGGCAAGTTGCCAAAATTTCAAATTTTGCTACATTCAGTTTCTGAGATATCGATCGATGCAGTTCGTCGTGGTTCACCCTGTATTGAATTGAGTTATACTTTAACTAAACTCCTGAATAATCTGCATTGTTGAAGTTTTGAGATACGTCTGATAACATTTTCTAATACACTCAATGATTGTAACTCTCCGAAAAATGACATAAGTACCAATTATTAGCCATGTCCTGCAAGCATTCAAAGCTCCTGATTATGAAAAAAATGTCCAGCACTTGAAAACAGTAAAGGTATAAAGCTTATGAGAGATATCAAGGTTCCAAGCAAATACCTGAATTTCAGACTAATGCTATCTCATATTGAGTAGAAGACTGAAGTTATAGAGAATTCCCACCTTTGTCTGACTTGAACTTGAACTTGGTATAGTCTTCTTGAACTGGTAAGAAGAGTCAATAAGATGTGAACTGAAACTCCATATGCTGACTCTGCACCTAGTGGCTACCGCAGAGATTTTATAAATTCTTCATGAACTATGGCAAAAGTAAAAAACAACAGTTCTTTCACGATGACCTAGACCTTCGATTAAAGATGAAATCTTTAACATTGTGGACCTATTATGAATAAGAGACTACAACTATCCTTCAAGGTGATCTTCATTCTGTTCAATACACCAATCCCATCCATTTATCCATTTATCATAAACTGCTGAGAAAACCATTTTTTATAGTCTGTTCAGTATACCCATCACAGCGTTGTTGGGCTCTAACTCCGACTTGAATCTTCTTTCTCTCTATTCCTTTTCCTACTTCAGGAAACAAATGGAGGTCACATGGTGCAAGGTAAGGAGAGTAGGAGGAATAAACGATAATTTCAATCCCTAATTCTTCAATTGTTGATCTATGAGCCTGATGCAGTGTCTAGCCAGTCTTGATAAAGCATTCTTTTTTCTTCTTAATTTTGCCTTTAAGTGTCTTTGAAGTACATTAGAATAGTATTCCCGGTTACTGTATATCCTCTATAATGCTGTTACCAGAGCATTTAGCAGTTTTAGCCTTGTGCGGTCTTTGGTTGCCTTTATGCTTCCATTCCATACTTAGAGACTTTAATTGAGGATCGTAATGATGAAATCAACTTTCGTCACATGTAACCACATTATTTAAAACTGTAGGTTACGTTGCATTTGCAATCTTATAGGCGGGTATTTTGGGAAGTAATTTTTGAGCAATCATACAGAAATATTGAGAGGAATATTCGTATAAATAATAAGAGGATAAAATATCCCCTTATTTATGGAATTGTAGTGCACATCACAAACTGTACTGTACTCATTTCAAATTAATTCCATAATTTCACAACTCCATTTTGTTTGGAGATCTAATGCTGTTCGATGTTTTCGATATCCACTACCAAACAACAAACAGCACGATAACAAAGCACCAACTTCAAAACTTCGTTCGATCGTAAACTAGCAATCCACCCCCTTGAAAATTTCAATTCGAGAAGTCATCCAATCAATTCTCCCTAGTATAATAAATACCAATCCATATCTCGTTCAATCTCTGCCCACAGTTCAGTTATAACAGGGAACTGAAAAATTTTGTGTAGTAATTATAACAGATTACCCATAAAATCGAAACTCTGGAAAACAAACTATTGAGTTATGAGTTATGCTCCATAACGACTTTCAGTTCTAGAAATTAACGCTATAGACTTTGGGTTCGGGGAAACATCTCTTCAGGCTTATCGTTCCAATATGAAGTCACGTTAAATGGTTATTAATATCTTCAGGCCATCTTCCCTTACGATATCGCAGAGGTCACTCCATAAAGCTACTCGGTTCGAAGGTAATATAGGATGTTTTGATCTGCATGAGAGAGCTATTAAATTGTGAATTTGGGACTAGATATTATAGGCCACGGTCGATACATGAAACCAGAAAAAATTATTATAGGATGTTAAAATAGAACGAGAATATAACAAAAATAAAAGTAGAAGTAATTTACAGGTGATCTGAGTTCAAGAAGTGGATAGAGGGAGCTTGTAAGGGTCGACAACGGTTTATGACAATTTCCGGCAAAACTACAAGCCCTATGGAAAAAAATAAATGATAGAGTTATAGTTTTTTCACATAACCTCAAAATTTATGTGAAAAAATAATCAAGTTATTGGTTGTTTACTCTTATCTCATGACAAAAAAATTTTGAAATTCAGTAAACATTCAACTTTTTATGTTCTGAAGACACTGTAATTTTTCTGATTCGAAATATATATTTTTTCATCTTATTTTGAATTAATATCGAAAAACACCCTTTTTCATTTATTTATTTATGAAAATGGGATACAAACAGGTTACACCCAAAAAAGCATCCACTTAAGACTAACAAAAATATTAAAAGTGTTTACAAAAGTGAGCCGTTACTCGGAAAAATTTCACATTTTTACGAGAAAAATTAATATGCACATATATTTTCGCTATGATAAAAAAAGGAGGACAACAAATCACAGACAAAAAATGCACTCTCAGTTGCACCTACAAGAAGGCAAAAATAAACCACGAAAGAGAAAACCAGGATCAAGGACAAAAATCCTTCTACAATTATTCTTGAAGGAAGGCAAGGATAAAACAAAAATATCCAAATTTCCGACATACTTATTAAAGAACTCACATATTCTGGTCATAGGAGAATTTCTACCAATGTTAGTTCTGAAAGCCTCACTATGAAGCAGTTGCCTATTTCTGGTTTGTCTTGATGGCACATGATAATGCACAAATGATGTCATCTCTGGGGAATCGTAATAGTTCCTCAACACCTTGTACAGAAAAACCAGATCGGAAACTATCCTCCGCTGCTCCAAAAGTTGTATACCATAACCACTGCGGATCGCACCTATTCCCAATGTAACATATTCTTCAGTCATCCTAAAGTGAAGGAACCGGATAAATTTATTCTGAAGTCTCTCAAACCGCAACTTATGCACACTATAGTAAGGGGACCATACAACACTGCCATAACTAAGCTTACTCAAGACGAAGGAATTATATAAAGATCTTATTGCTGCCTCAACTTGGAAGTCTCTGCACAATCTACACAGGAAACCCAACATCTTATTTGAAGCTGACATGACAAAATCAAAGTGGGCATGGAAATGAAGTTTAGAGTCGAAGACTACACCAAGATCTTTAATTTGCTCCACTCTATCGACGATATTCTGATCCAATTGATATTGATAATCGATCCTTTTAGATTTCCTGGTGAAAGAAATAGAAGCACACTTTTTGTAGTTAATTTTTAAATAATTCTTAGAGCAGTAAACCGAGAACCTCTCGAGATCTTCCTGAATCTTAAGACAATCTTCAACAGAAATTATCTTCCTGAAGATTTTCAAGTCATCGACATATAGGAGAACTAGACAGTGTTGGGAACAGTCACTAATGTCATTGATGAAAATCAAAAACAGCAGGGGACCAAGATGCGAACCCTGGGGAACTCCCGAGGTAACCACGAATGGTGAAGACAGGTAACCGTTCGCACTGACAAGTTGATTACGGCCACGAACATAGGAAGACAACCACCTCAAAAGATCTCCCCGAACATCAATCGCAGACAACTTCTCCAACAAAACATCATGGTCAACCTAATCAATCGCCTTACTGAAATCCGAATAAATCGAGTCCACCTGAACTCCATCATCCAAAGCACTGAAAATATATTCGGCATAAATTACCAGGTTGGCTTCAATGGAACGCTTCGAATAAAACCCGTGCTGACACTCCAAAATTGACGATCTCACACTGGAAAATAAGATATCATAAACAATACTCTCAAAAACCGGAAATCGACAATTTACTGATTCCACGGTAATTACTGACATCACTCTTATCACCTGAATTCTTGTAAATAGGAACTAGCAAGGCAGTCTTCCACACTACTGGAAATGTCCCAGATTGGATTGATTTATTAAAAATTATACTGAGGGGAAGGCACAACCTCGATGCACAATGTTTGACAAAGTACGACGGATACCCATCAAAGCCTGCTCCCCTACTCTCATCCAAAGATTTCAACTTATTTTTAACCAACTCGGAGGTGAAAACCAATGTACTTATTAAATCGTTGTTGACAAGAATGCGGAATATTTTGATGGACACCTCTATAAGGCTCATATACCGAACGGAAATAAGATGCAAAAAGCTGACATATATCGTTACCTCCCTCAGCCACAGAATCATTATATTTCATTCTGCAGGGTAAACTTGTATCTCTTTTACTATTGGATATATAGTCCCAAAAATTTTTAGCGTATGTTCTTATTTGTTCATGTACATTACTTAGGTATAGACTATAATCAGCATGAATGAGACCTTTACTTATAGCCTTCTCAAAGATTTAAACTTTTCATAATAATATGGGTTACAGAACTTTTTCCATTTTTTGTGAATTTTATCTTTTTGTTTTATTATATTTATGGTATTCTTAGAAAAGTAAACAGGATATTTCTTATTTAGTTTTTTGATTTTTGGGACATATAACTCCCTACCCCGCTTCAGGACCTCATAAAAAGCGGAAACATCCCGATCGACAGAAAGATTCTAGAGAACATCTCAGCTTTCACTCAAAAATAAACAATTTAGTTTATCCTAATCCGCCCTTCTATAATTATAAAAGTATGAAACTGACGTATTCAGCTTTACCAAGTTAGAAAAGGTGACGTAAAATTCCACAGGGGGATGGTGAGAATCAGGATGGACCAAAGGAAGGATATTTTCTCTCAGATCAGACAATTCAGTGCTCGAACGAAAAATCAAATCCAACATTCTGCCATTCTTATTTTCAATATAATTGTATTGAAAAAACTCTCCAAAAGACAAGATATCTAACAAAGAGGAAGAAGAGTTATCGGTATTCAATGGAATAAAACAACTATCACACTCACTAGAAATCCAGTCTATACCTGGCAGGTTGAAGTCTCCGTATATTACCACCGGATCACTTCCAATCCTATTGATGTTATCCTGAAGTTTAGATGTAAAGCACGACCTGGCGTGGTCATCTCCAGGAGGCAGATATAAGCAACATACATGGACTTTCACTTTGCTAACTTTATTGAAGACAGTGACCCATAGGTCTTCCGCTTCACTTTGGAAGGACGGCTGATGGATTATATCTAGTTGATACCGAACACCTATCATTACACCACCCCCTGATTTTTTGTTTCTGATATTAGCGGCACTTTCACGGTCGCGACGAAAAATCTTGTAGACGGACAAGTCACACAACTCCGCATCCGCGACATCACCAGCGAGATTTGTTTCCGTCAGCAGGTATAGATCTGCATTAATGTTCAAAACATTTAATGTGAAGGTTGTCAATTTGGAACGAAGTCCATTGACATTTTGACCAAATATTGAACTCGAACTTACACACAAGAGAACATGTCACTCTACATCCTCTCCAAAGAACCACGATCCCTTATGGTGAAAATCCGGAATGAATCCGTTTTCCTACAGAATATAACGCCATTCTTAATCCAAACATACTTATACAGCTTGGATTTCGCTGTCTCTCTCGCTTCTTTAAATAAGATAAATAGTAATAATAATATATAATAAGATAAATAATACCATGTAATTATTGGCAAGAGTGAGATGTTCGTTGATATACATATCGTCTGAAATGCCCTCTAATGACAACCTAGATGAATGACCATTCTTGATACGCTTATTTTCTATCGCCAAAATATCAGCTTTTGAAATATAGTCGGGGAGTTTTTTATTCGTTGAATTCCCAGAAAATGCAAATAGAGAAAACAACTCTAATCCAATGTTTTTTTACCATGTAATTTTAAGCTGTTTAGTAAGATTTACAGTTTTATTTCTTGAACAATGTATAATTCTATGTTACGTTGACAAACAAAAACATACAAATCGAAATATACTACTATAAATACCAACTAAAAAAGTTGTAGAAATTTATAGATTGAAATACTGTTTTATGCTGTCTAATATATAAGCAATCGAAGAAAAAAAATAATAGGCGCACGCAGCTGATTAAATTACCTTTTCAACAAAGCTACTCGACTTATTATCTCTATTCAAAAATAATTGTTTCTAAGTGGTAGCGGCTAGAGAGGTAATGATATCGAATTCATTTTTTGACCCGTCTGACCTTTTTGTCCATATCAAAGATCCAAACTCGGCGTGTCAAAGTGATTGTTGGAATTTTGAATCACTCTGTAAAAAATAAAGCGTTGAAAAATACACTGGTGCAGGAAATTGAATTGTTGCTCGACCCCTTTTCTCTATTCAAAAATGAGAGCTGTTCGGGGTTGAGGCGAGAGGAGTAGTGATATCATTTGAACACCCTTATTGGTCCCCATTTCAACAAAATTTTACATGTCCGAACGTGTTTTGGTTATTCCATACCAAAGCTCAAATTTCTGGGTGAAAAGTTATGGATGGCCCACCCTGTATCTGTTGACTACTAATTGGTTTTTTACTTTACCGGAAGTGAGAGAAAAATTGCTTTCTCATTAGGGATTAATGCTCCTTCGTATGAGAGAAATGCGCTCCCAACAGGGCTGAATAGTCTCCTAAGAACATAAATTGCAAATGGAAACAATTATGTAATTTTACCTACAATATAAACCATTCAACTTGGCAATCTGCAACCTTTGTGGGTATCAAGTCGAAAATGGAAATCATATATGAATAATGCAGAATAATCTTCATATCCGGTGCCCTTTCTACTTCTTATATGGTTAGAGTATGTCATATTATAGGTGGGTAAAATTCACTTAGATACCTCATAAAACTGAATGTTAAGCAATAAACGGACCCCAAAAGTTCACCGCTCATTCTGGCAGGATCTTCGAGGCAAATCACACATTCTAGGACCATTACAATCTATCCTTATAGGCAATATTGGGGGAATCCGGAATGTTCTTGGAATCCGTGAATAGATGGAGCTCGAGAGGTAAGCGAAGTTGGCCACATTCGGATAACTTCATTGACTCTCCATTCTATGTGTCTTTTAGATTGACCGTTTTGAACGCATTTGATATGAATACCGGGTGATTGATGACGATGGCATCTTGGACAATGCCACTCTAAAATCTTTTCAGATTTTTATAGGTTCCGGTTGTACCGAATACTGACCAGTACTTTCTAATTTCAAATGTCATCATGCCATCGTTAGAAATTTCATTTAATGACAATTTGAGGGATACAGTAAAAACTGAAGTAAAACAACAATGAAAATCTCGATGCTCTCTTTGACATATTTATATGTATGGTTCTAATTTAACAATGAGTAAAATTCATAGACTGAGTTTTCGAGATGTGACATTCTGAATAGTCCACATTTACATCGTTACTGCGATTTTCGATGAGGAATGAGTGGAACTGTTGGAAGCTGATGTATTAATTACTGGCGAACGATTATCGCATAAAATTTTTTCAGCAGTTTCTAATCTATTTTTCATCGGGTTTTCGATGTACCCTTCTGCAACAGATGTTGATTTCCTTTTGATGGCTGCAAAATCTGCTCCACTATTCGAAAGTATAGACGCAGAAGAACGCAGAAAACAGTGACCTGTATACAGATTGGGTTGTTCTAATTTAAAAAATTTTGCAATTAACGAAGGTAATTTCGAAAACGTATTGATTCTTTCTGGCTGTATTGAGCATTTAAAGTTCTTGTAAAAGACGAAAAACTTTTCGTGCGGAGTGTGAATTGGTCTCAAGGATATATATCTCTTGATTGGATTCAAAAGTGTATTCTCCTCATTATCCACTACAGTGAATATCCTTTTCGAGTGCGTTCTGGATGAATTCACTGTTATTAAAAATTTCGAGCCCATATCCTGCACATCATTTATGTGCAACTTATATAGCTTATCTTTTCGCAATGCCCTGGATACTCCAAATATCAAAGATACCTTCAAATAAAAAACTTTAAGTTATAATTTCATCCACGGGACAATAAGAAAAATTTAGAAAGTTAATTTAATTGTGTTTTATATTTACCTTTGACATCAAGAAAATACTATCTGGAGCATTTGCTATAAACTCTTCTACATGATCTTTCTCGAGAACTTTCGATTTCTGTGGAATATAACCCACTTTTTATCCCTTAATGAACATCACCAGTTTGTGATATCTGCTTATATCAAAATTCCTTTCAATGTTCAATGTTGCTTTCAGCATTGAATACTTTGGCCATAAATTTGATTAGTATCCCTTTTCTGCAACACTATTAAAATATGCCAAAAAAACTGTTCCAGAATAATTGAAAGCGTTCTTCTCCTCGCACCATAACATGACTTCTTCGATTTCTGCATAGGTTTTGTTATACAAATGTCGGCTTTTTTCAGGTAGCAGGGTCAAAGTTGTTGCTTTAGCCATTTCTGCAATGTCCGGGGGAGTTGAGGGGATATTGATTTCGTTACTCATTGTATAAAGTAACTGGCGATATAAGATTAAGATTAAGATTGAAAGCAGCTATATTACTCGTAATTTGACAGACCGACTATGTTTGGACTTGTTTCATTATTTCTTTTCTCTGTGGAATAACAATGGAACCAGAGATAAATACGCGACTATTTTGTGATTGAGGAGTGAGAGTCACAGGCCTCATACATAAAAATGAAATCAGTCGAGTTGTGATGTTACTCATATTACTTATGATTACTCTATGTTCGGTTTCCCATGACAAGAAAGAAATCGTGCATTAAAATGGGTCATTAATGCATGATTTTGTGAACATTAAACAGAGCTTTTATTGGGAGTCGACAGAAAAACATGTATGTACATAATTTTCAATAAAATTTTTTTGTTGTTGAAAATTTAGTGGCTCATTTATTTTTAGGCGAAAGTGAACTAAACTTTATTGTTGAATACCAACGCACGGAGTCGTGGATATAGTTGAGCCTTAATATACATATTATAATGACTGAGATAAAAATTGAAAAACAAAGCGGCTAGAACTGATTCTTGTGGAAGGCCGTTATTTTAAGTTTTGAAATTCTCTTTTAATTATACATTTATACATAAAAACACCAATTCAATCGACATTACAATAGAGCAATTATTTTGATGAACGCTTCATAGGTGTCTAAAGAATATCTACCCCTGTATTGAATTCCTCAGAGAGTTGACATTTCCATTTAATATTGCCGTCTCAATCTAGCTCTCCACGTTCAATTTGTTTTAATTTCGAGTGCTGCTTTCCAATAGAAAGCCCGAAGAATTAAGTGAATATACTAATAGGGTGCTTTGGAAGATTCATTACTCCGATGCATTTCCGAGGTTGCATTTATTTGCCAAGGATTTCCCTGGAATCTAGATACTAACATCAATGGGGCATGCGAATGAGGTGAACCAATAACGGTGCTCATTGATTGGTTTCTCAAATCTCAGATTCTGATTGAATTTTTGAGTTGCTTCATTCTCGTTGACGAAGATATATCCTTGATGATTGCGTAAGATGAATATTTGAACTATTTTATAATCGTTGATGGTCGATATCAACGTTTCGTTAAAATTTTCATCCGTTCAAAGTAAATGGCTTTGTCAATAGTACAAGTTCTCAGCAGGCTTCCGTTTTGCCCAAATGATTGAGTTCGACTCGCTCAGGGGCAACTTGAGTATGCAACCGTCGTAGACACTAATATTAGAAGGAGATCTTGTAGTATACTTAGAAAACAAGCACTTCAGAGCTCAAGCATAAACGTCATCGCCTCCAAATGTTGGATTCATCATGAAAGTTTTTCTGGGAGTTTAGCAGAAATATTTGAAATGATTTCTACGGTATCAATCTTTCAGTATACATGCTCAGTTTTTGAATACTTTATTCATTTCAACCATAGATTTTGGAGACAAAAATCTTCTTATACAATTTTTTTGAATTCGGATCCTATCGCAATACACATTGATTAAAAAAAAAAAAAGAAAGGATTAACTCTTTTCTCAAAATTGAACGACTCGATACCGATTCTGGAAATGATCCATATAAAAAATCAAACTAATTCAATGATCTAGAATACTGATACACAAAATTTTAACCAGGTCTATTCCTATTTATTGGAGTTTCGCCGTACACCATTTATCGACGGTTAGGTGGATGAGTAGATACAAACGAGGTGGCTGTCATCTGTGATATTGAGGAGTGATCTATATTTTATATTATATTTATATCATATTATTAAATTCATACTCTATATTTTATTATATAATAAGAGCAGGATAATGGGTGAAACCGCAAGAGTGCAGAAAATATGGAAAATGGATATTATATTATATATTTCATAATATATTTCAACTTTCTATGGCCAATTAGCGTTGAATTATTGATTCGACTATTTTATTTTACCTTTTTGATAGTAGAGTTGACGAAATAAGTTGCATGAGTAGCCAATTCAGATTGATTGTTTCTAAAACTTCATCATTTAATTATGTTTTTTGTTAGTGTATTTTAACTTCAAAATTCAGTACGTAAAATTGTTTAACTTTTACATAAAATTCATATTGTTCTGTGGGAGAAACGGAGTTGTTCGAACATTAGACTATGAATAAAGAGTACCTAAACATCTCATTTTTTATATATAGTCTACATCCCTCAGGGGCCATAAAGTACGTCATACGAATTTCATGATTTTTTGAGCCTCCCGACCTTGTCACACTTGTACGCATTTTTGAGACCCTTTCCTGCCTAGTGTGCCTTCGCATTTTTGCAATTTCACATCGAAAAATTATTCAATTAAAACAGCACTTCCGAATTTAGTTTTATTTCCATTTAAGTTAAGTACTTTTTTATGGAATCAACATTATATCAAATATTTGAAATAATAACAAAGCAATAAACTATTGAACATAAAGAAAAAGAAAAAAAATGAAAGAAACTCAATCAGTCCATGGACTTTGAACCCATGAATGCCGCCACACCCACCGGTGAGTTTGGCGGCATTCGTCAAAGGGCTCGTCGGCGATCGGCGCGTGTCACTAGAGCGGATATGAACTCGTCAGCAAAAAAATTTAAACCGTATTGTCCTGAAGAAAGAGTTGGAAATATTTTTTAGTTTATATTTAATATTTCAAATTACGTGATTACTACCTCTAGATATATCAGATTTTGAAATGTGATGTCACAAAACTTAGTACCCCACCCACCACTTGTCACACCATATCACACTCACAAAACATACACTCTCTGGTATTCAGGCATGCTCGTATTCTCGGCCAGTATTGTACCTAGGTCGGAAGGAGGCAGCTGAAACTGTTAGTTGCCATGGCAGCGCCGGTAGAGTACACGAAAGAAGAACATGTGTGTTTGCTCACTTCCTTCTTAAAACTTGACGGAGATTATGATGAAATGCTCGAAGCATTTCGCCAGCGCTTTCCAAATAAGCAAGTTCCCACCAGACAAATGATGCATAAACTGTATCGTAAATTCGTAAGTACCGGCTCCGTAGTCGACGCGCCGCGTTCAGTTCGGTTTTGGCGCTCTTGTTCACCCGAACAGAGTGCCTATCATGTCGGCTAAATTTTGATGTAATTTTTTCTCTCGAATATCGAGCCTGAAAAATGGACGCTCAATCGATTGGGTTCGACTCTAAACGATGAAAAATTCGTGGCAAAAGTTGAGTCTGTTCCGGGACCGGCCGGCCGGACAGGATCCCTGTCTAGCATCCTGTCTAAGAGAATCAGCTAGAGTTTTCATATTTTCAGAATAGGTAAATTGTCTAAAAATCTCGGACAAGTTCGTTATTAAAATACCCAATCTGTTTCGGATGGTTCAGTAGTTATGAGCATCTGAAATTTTGTTTCGCAATAAGAGACAAAATTTCGCAGAGGAATGTCACGCTAGAAAATCTTTAAAAATTCTCTCAAAAAAAAAAGAAATCCTCACTATCTCATAAGATATTTTCACTTTCAATAAAAATTCGTGAATATATTGAGGAGATCAATATCCTACTTATCCATATTTCATTGTCGTAGCTCTTTTCCATCTAAAGATATGAACATTGTTTTAATTTACTCACATTTGAGAGGAAGGACCATGACATATAATTGGAATGATTTTCTTTTAACGATGGCACAGATCGATATTCGAAAATTTTGAAGAAAGTTCAAGGGAAACTATTGATGATGTCCCGACTAGTCATGAGTTAGTTATAGCGGGTGATTCAAATGCTCGAGTAGGAAAACTACGGGACAGCAGAGTTGTGGGAATGCATGGAGAAGAGACAGTCAACAACAACGGAGGGCGATTGATAAGTTTATGTGATGAATATGAATTGAAGATAATGAACACATTTTTCGCCCACAAGGATATACATAAGTTCACCTGGTATCAGCATACGCGTGGATTTAGGTCTATCATTGACTTTATCATACCTACTGAAACAGAGATCGGGCCTAAAAGTGAATGATGTGAGAATTCAGAGAGGTGACCAATGTGGTTCGGACCATTCACTGGTGGTAGCCAAGATCTATATCCCTTTTATTGGAATGACTGCGAAAAGGAGGGAAGCAGAAAGGAAAACAGTCGAAAATGTTAAGTACAACTTGGATAGTTTGCAACATGATAGTGTGAAAAGTCTTTTTGCTGGGAGGTTGGAACAAAAGTAAGTGAAGAGGAAAGGCCTACGGAGAAAGAGTACCAGCACATAAAGAATTGTATTAAAGAAGCCGTTGAAGAGGCCCTGGGAAGAAAAGTAGAAAGACCAAATAAACCATTTTGGTGGGATTTTGACATAGAGGAGAAAATCAAGAGGAAAAAAATCTACCTTCAATACCTTCAGACAAAAAGCTATGACATCAGAGATGAATACAGGAGGATAAATAGAGAAGTCAAACAAGAGGTAATAAGAAAAAAGAATCAGTCATGGGAAAGAAAATGAAAATGACATTGACAGTCATTTTGGAGGCACAAAAAGTGCTGAAGCCTGGAAAGTAATAAGGAATATAAAATGTACACCCAACAAACAAGTACACTTGAACAATTTACGAGAAGAACAGTGGTTGCAACACTCCAGAAATTTATTGACTAAAACAAGAGATAGATTTATGAGTAAAGAAACTTCTACGTCAGTGACTGAACGCCTAGCACTGAATCTGGAAAAAGTGAAGAAAGCCATCCCAGCTACCATAATGAAGAAATCGCCCAGTCCCGGTGGAATAAACCCAGAGCTTGTTCGATATGGTCCTCCCAAACTGACAGAAATGCTTCGAACTCTATTTGAAAGATGCCTGAATGGAGAAGAAGTACCGAGAGAGTGGCGAAAATCATACATATCCCCAATTTTTAAGAAAGGTTCAAGATCGGACCCAAAAAACTATAGAGGAATATCAGTTATTCCTACAGTGGGCAGAATATACTCTCGAATATTGAAAATGTTAGTTGAGACGGATATCAAGGATAAACAACCAGAGGAACAAGCTGGCTTTCGAGCGGGGCGTTCAACGGTAGATAACATTTTTACCATCAAAATTGCAACAGAAAAAAGAGTACAGCGTAACAGAGAAACACATATAGCTTTCATTGACTTAGAAAAAGCATACGATAGCGTTCCAGTTTCACAATTATGGCAGATGATGGATAAAATGAATATTAAAGCAAACCTGATAAGAGCCATCGAGATGTATTATGAAGACAACACCGCCACAATCAAACTAGGGAGTAAAATAACAACTTCATTCAAAATATCTAAAGGGATGAGACAGGGATGTTGCCTTTCTCCCACCTTATTCAAAATTTTTTTGGACAGGTCTCTAGTGAGATGGACGAGAAAATGTAAAAATATGGGGTTGAGAGTGGGAGATGACAACCTGTTTACACTATATTTCGCTGACGACCAAGTAATCTTAGCTGAAGACGGAGAAGACCTTTCGTATATAATAAGAATACTCAGAGAAGACTATGAAGCGGCTGGATTGAGTATAAATATGACAAAGTGTAAGTACTTCTCAGTGGGCCACGAAGGAGTTGAAAACTTAGACTTGGGAGATGATAAGATAAGAGGAGTGGAAAAGAGTAAATACCTGGGAATGATTCTGAACAAACATGGAAGCAGTGGAGATGAAATAAAAGAAAGAAGAAATAAAGGAAAATCTGTTACGCGTGTAACATTTGCCACTTTTTTTCTTTCGAAAAGAATGACAAATATCATTTTCAAAACTAACTACGGCACTGGAGTCTGAATGACTCCAGATACAAAGACTTGGCCATTTGATGTGATCGTCTAACAAGGGTAGGACTCTACGTTATGTTTACGTAATAATTCAAGTTCGTGATAATTGAGATTAGTGAAAATAATTGGAAACAAAGATGGTAAATAAAACACAACGGTTAGACCCAGACAATCAGCTATTTATTAAGGGTCTAAAAAATATAGGGAAAGCCTCAGGCATAAAACCCTTTAGGTGGTGTTTGGTCACTTGTTTAAAACTAAATGATGAGATATTAACAGTTAGCAAAGGTGAGTATAACAATCCAGGAAAAGAAACTATAACAATACAGCACAGGCGATAATCAGGATAATCAGAGCAATTTCCATAATACAAGAGTATAGTAACATGGTAAATATAGCAGCTTCAATGGTACAGCAAGAATTAATAATCATAGCAAATGTATACTTCAATAATGCAACAGGATAATAATCATGGCAAATAAGTAAATGACTAATTATGACCATCGTCATGGCCACGGCCCCAGGGTATGTGAGCCATAACTATAATATTGTATGAGCTAAGGAATTGGAAACACGGGGAAGGTCATGGAGGTCCAGCGGCGGCTCTGAAAAAATGACAGAAAGTTTCGCGGTTGATATAAAAAGGTATATTCTCTCATGTCCTTATAGCACATGTCAGTAACTGTCCCTGCCTTAAGGCCTTGGAACCGCCCCTTCAAGGCCTTCGATCCAGGAACCTATGAAATCTCATACTACAGTATAGGAATGGTCCACAATCTCGAGACCCTAAATAAAATATCATGTAATACGAGCATATAGATAAATAAATAGCAGTACGAGATCATGGCATAAATATACAACAAATCTTCATAGAATATCAATCACAAGTAAATAATAAGAACCAGAATGCATTATGGACATAAATAGCAGAGACAGGTATAAGTAAACGATCATAAGCAATATAAATAATGAAAGCAGAGAATCTACATAATCAACCGAAGGAAATATACATAACGACAACAAGATACATCACGACAGTAAGAAGAATAAGTTACCACAGTACGAAATATACACAACAATAACCATGACTAGTAAGGCAAGTACATTACACAGTAAAATGACCAAGCACAACAGTACAAGACATACATAATGATAACATGAGATAGAGGTAACTTAACAACGTTAGCCTTCGATATAACACCAGAGTGTTACGTACACTGGTTACATCCATTATTCCATATTGACCATACTAGTACTACCACTAGTGGAGGTCTCCATACGTTCCTGCTTAATCACAGGCTCAGAACTACAGAGAGATTGGCAATTCCTATCGCACCATAGGGTACAGTAAATTAAGGTGATCGGTTACACTCCAGTAACACATTGTAGAAAGCTGTAAAATAAGGCATTCGTTGTTATGGTAGACACCTGAACTGCAAAGGCAATAATATCGAACATGATGGAATCACATGCTATATGGAGTTACATGAATCAAACAAAGCATTATGTGAACAAAGGAATTAGTTATATAACGTTAAACAAAGCATTATGTGAAACAAAGGAAATAGTTATATGAAATCAAACAAAGCATGATGTGAACAAAGGAATTACATTCATAAGACAACAGTATTAATGACAAATGCCCAAACACAACCTAATAATACATCATTAAATTAAACAATAATTAGGGAAATAATCTATATAATGGCATAGATACGAAAGCACTAAATTTCCTGAAACAATGAGAATTCCAATGTTGTTTACAAACAAAGAGGTTAGTAAACTGGATGGATTATTCCTAATAATTAAATTAATCTGAATTCTACCTGTAAAATAGATTCGAGCGGCACTCAATGTAGCAATGGCTTCGGTTTTGCACTCACACACTCTCACTAAAACTTTCGAAAAAAAGGACTTAATTCGCTCAGCAGTAAACTGATAATAATCCACACCATCTTTAGATTTTCTTCCTTCTGCCGGTTCCCCTGACACGCAGTCGCGTAACGTGCTAACTTCACGCTTCTAACCATAGGATGTATTTTGACAATCAACTCTCTTTTCTCTTTCGATGTACGTGAGGCCAGTGGCGTCTCAACATAGGGTGAAATGGGACTACGATTTTTTGTATGAAAGAAAACCTAGGATGTTTCACGCGTACGCTAAATTCTCTCTGTTGGAACCAAGACATAACGAAGAAAACCAAAAAGCATGTATACGAAAGTATGGCTCAAAGTGTCACCCTATACGGATCAGAGGTTTGGGACATAGCCAGTGCAAATAAGAAGAAACTAGTTGCGACAGAGATGGATTTCCTGAGGAGGAGCTGTGGACGGTCAAGACTAGACAGAATCAGGAACGACGTTATAAGAACCGAGATGAATATAAACCGAACAATATTAGAAGAGGTAGCGAGAAGACAATTGACATGGTTTGGACATGTCAAGAGAATGACAGATGAGAGATGGCCCAGGAGGATATTAGAATGGATACCGCCGGAGAGAAGAAAGAGAGGATGGCCTCGAAGAAGCTGGCGAGATGAGATTGAGGATGCTATGTCTTCGAGAAACTTGAGTGAAAATGATTGCTACGAGAGGAAAAATTGGAAGTTGGGGACGGAGAGACGGCGACAGCTGTAGAAGAATCCGATATATATAATATTTTTCTCGAAAATAAATTTATTTACAATTATTTTTGCTTTTTTGCTCTCTCGTATGCTAAACGGTGAACTGACTTTTGCCGCACCTTGTATATAATTTAAAATCCAAACACCGAAAAGTGAAATGAATGTAGATCATATGTATATGAAATAGAATCAATTTCACTGATGTGAGTTATTGAATCGGAAATTGACTATTTTTCAGGTATTCACATCATATCCTGACTGCTCCGAAGCCACTGCATATTTCATGATTTGAAAAAAAAAGATTCATCCTCCATAAAAGCACACTAGTTAGCGAAATTACAATAAACGCTCTCAATAAAACTTTTATATCCGACCGTAAACCCTGTTCAGTCTGGTAATCCAGGAATAATAAAAAAAGATTTTTTTGTCTGCCAACACCGCATAAATAAGTAAGTCTCTGAAACATCTGAAGGAGACGGAATCTGAGGTTTGGGAGGGACAGAGAAGAATATAAAAGTGGAATACGTGTAGGGTTCCGATGAATAAAACATGATGTCCTCTGAGTACCAGAACCGTCATTCGGAAAATCTCATTTATTCAATAACTTTTTCGAAATGGTCAAAGTGCCCGTATGGGGTATATTCCGCTCGTATATTTGCAATATAAGCCTGTCCTGGGGTATATAAGAGGATTTGGGATGGATAGGTGTGTATTACTTGGAGAGAAGTTTCGGTTCTTTCGGGTTATATGAAAGTTCGCCTTCAGATGTTATAGGTTTTGTTACCTGGAATACGATTTGACCTGGTTTGTTCGATAAGCGATATTTCGTGATCTTGAATATTATCCTTTGATCTCTTTGTTTGGAAATTGTGGTGTAGGTGATTTTTCTCTGTCGCACAGTCTTACATGAGTTCATCTCGAACGACCACATATCCTTCTGCGGACAAGAATACAAACGTGACTTAAATGATATTTGAACCCATCGTATCTGATTGATTTTGATAGATTTGAATAATGATATTAGCTGACCCGTCAAACGTTGTTTTGCCATGTATGTTATTTCTAGGAAACATTTTTATAGGCAAATAAAAATAATTACCTACCATAAAGTATATTTGTAAAAATTTATGAGATTCGTTTGGCATTGGCAGCAATGAGCCCACTTTGTGATAAACTTGGCCTTTGATTTTAAACGTGGAATTAAATTGTTGACCGTTTGCTGCAACATTGCTGACTATTTCTGTTGTTTCAACCGATATCATTTGGCAACATGAATTGAATGTGCGAATTGACTTCAGGAATAGGCGAGAATCTGGATCAGTAACAATAAATAAACCGTGCAATGGCTGAGGTGGTGTTCAATTTCGGTGTACTTTTCCTGATGAGCAACACATCCCACGTGGCTCATTTTTAAATTTAAGTGCATGACAATGCGGGCATTCCTTTTCCAAATTACCAATAACCACTTTGGAATGAGCATAATATTCAACATCAGGCTCGTAGTGGAATGCAAATCAGTTTTCGACCGTCTCTATTAAAAAATAAGGGTAAGGGAAAATCCCATAAAAAAATTGAAATTAAAAATTTTGTCTAAAAATAAAAAAAATTAGAGAAATTATTCTGATACAGATACATCAAAATCGCCTACATTATGCACCCCGTGACAGAAGAATTTTGAATATTAGATTAGCAGTCTCTTAATAAGGGTCCCCTTATTCTGACAGATACGCCTATTTATTAGCAACAATAAATTTAACCTAAAAATAACTCAAACATGAACTTTTTTTCAGAAATGATGGATATTATCTCCGAAAACCACTGCAGAAAGATTTTGCTGAAGATCAACGCCAAATACGAATTCAAATCATACATAGTGAATCCTCTCATCCAGGAATCAGTCGGCGGTTTAATAGGACTTCACTATATTCTACAAATAAAATATCTACATGATGATATATTCCAAACGCTACAGCTATTCGTGAAAACGCTCAATGATGAAAACAAAGTTATGTTCGAGATATCACAAGGTTTATTATTTTATGAAAAAGAGAAATTATTTTTTTCCAAGTTGTTGGAAGGGTATGAAAACTGTGGACTCAATGTAGCATTTGCGCCAAAATATTATTTCAGTGGAGATAATTCCATAATATTAGAAGACTTATCATTATTGGGATACAAGATGTACCCCAAAGAGAAAGCAATGGATTTGGAACATTGCTATTCTTGCTTGAATACTATTGCTGAATTCCATGCTTCCTCACTTATTTACGAAATATGCAAATCAAAGGAACTGGGAAGAAAATTCAACCTACTGGAAGAGTATTGTGATACCCTTCAAGACCTCATATTCTCCGGAGGTGATACCTATGGAACAAAATATGTCGAAGAATCAATACGTGGTCTTCTGGCACTTGCTGATTTAGAATTCGATGATGAAACATCTCTTCAAAACCTAAACAATGTTTTCAACTCCAATCATTCATCGAGTTATGAGAAATTCTGTTGTGTTCTGGTTCATGGTGATTTATGGAGCAACAATTTTCTTCATAGATATGACGAACATGGTAAACTAATGAAAAGTACACTAATCGACTTTCAAACAATCAAATACCGACCTCCATGTATAGATGTTCTCCAATTGATTTACACCAATACAAGAAAAAGTTTCAGAGACGATCACTTCGAAGATTTGCTATCCTATTATTATCAGAAATTGGATGAAATTTTTGATGATAGAGCTTTACGGTTACAAGATTATCTGCCGAAAGATGAATATCTGGAAACTTGTAAGCTATTTCAACTGGAAACCAAACTTCAGGCTGTTATAGATCGTAGTTTGACTGCTATTCCTGATGAAATCCACCAAAAACTAGATCAAGTGACGAGAAATTTTTCGATTTCATTTTCGTTAATCGTCCGAGTTATTTAGTTGATTATTATTCTAATATTCCTAGTTATCGAGAATTGTTGTCTGAGGATTTGCAGGAGTTGAGGACCATGCTGATTGATTTGAAGTGAAAAAATCATTATAAAGAAAGATTACTGAAACTCTTGAGGAAAATTTAAAATAATGATGTAAAAAATAATATATTGGATTAATTGTAATGGATTTCCACTCAAATTTGTATTTCGTATTTTGTCCCAATATATTTTTAAATAATTAAGATTTACCTATATTATTCATTCTATTAAATATCACTTACTGCATCTCTTGCTTGAAAAAATAACATAGCAAAATCAATGTGATGTTACATAAAGTTCAGGCGTTGAACTTATTGCTGGCTTAGCAAGCCTATTGAAATTTTGAGAACACATTAATAACAACAAAGTTTCAATCGTAAATTTGCACTATGTGTTAATATTCCAACTGTATGTCATTAATTTAAAAAAAAAAATAGGTTTTTTTTTATAAAGATTTCCGAAAAACGACAAGACGTTAATTTAAGTAGGTCGACGTTTATCTCTGGTTTATCAGATATAATAGTTATCATATTGATACAAAGAGGCAAAGGTCTATAAATCTCAAGTATTTAATTCACGCTTGATCTGAAGACCTTTTCAGGACTCTGGATCAATCTGATACTATGCCCTTTTTCCAATACTCATGTCGGAGATAAGTAATCACTAGAAGATCGCCGAACTTCGATACATGGGATACCTGTCAGAAAGTAAGAGAATTTTGGATTGGTCTTTCCAAGATGAAATTCTCTTATATTCAGCGGAAGCAGCCATGCCATAACCTAGTTCTATTCACAATTCACATCGGCTTGGATCAAATGGGACTACGCGTGAGAGACCAGCAATAAAATGGGCCCCGAAACAGATTCTTGGGGAACACCCGAATGATATGATGAACATTTTTCGCACAGATAAGTATGAACCGATAGGCAACTGTTAGAATTTTCTCATTGTTGAGAAATTATTTCAAGCTCTCAGTTTGCTCCAGCTCATATAGTGTTTGAGGGTTTTTATTATGTTTCAAGAGAATTTTTTCTATATTGGAACTTTGTCCCTACAAAATGATTCTATTGAACATCTGACAGTGAATGGATGAAGAATTGGTGAGTTCAACAAGTTCTTCTCTCGGTTTCTGTTTTATTCCAAGGTCGATATACTTGAGTTGAATTTTTTCAGTCAGACAATACGGGGTAGGATTGGTAAGTACTCGTGTTTGGCAACAGAGGGAACTGTAGGTAAAGAGTTTGTTCAGCATCTTTACTGCTAGTTTTGATTATCCGAAATTTCATAGTGAACAACCTCCTATTATTTCGAAAAATGGAAAAGGAGCAATATCGTTCGGTGATTCGATTCGTGTTTTTGAAAGGGAATGCAAGCAAGAAAATCAAAGATCGTTTGGTAGCTAATTACGAGGGCCGTGCACCTTTGATCACCATCAGGTATGGGTTCAATGAATTCAAACGAGGTCAAACATCAGTGTTCAACGAAGACCATCCTGGACGTCCGAATGAGATGAAATGGATGAAGAGGTCGATAAAATCCATGATATCTTTTTGGCCGATCATTGAGTGAAGAATGGAGAGATTGCTGAGATGTTATGTTCTTTCTGAATGAGAGCTAAATTTATTGTAGCATAGGATCACAACATAGGCTATCATGGAACCATTCGTTTAAACTGGTAGTGACTTCACGTTGATGCTTGAAGTATCTTAATCGGCCATTTAAATCCCTGAAAAGACCGAACTAAACGATACAAAACTCCTGTGTACCTCCTACCGAATCGCTGCAGGACATAAATCTCTTCACATAAAAATTTATACAACCACTTGAAATTAATAGAAGCCAATTATCCTCCTCTTTATTTGGATCTCCACATTCCGAGAACCGGCACTTATCAGAAGTAGCAAAAAACCCCATTTTCGTTATTAATGCGAACAAAAAGAGCCTGCATTTCTTCTAGCGCAAATTTTCAGGGGTAATTTTCGTGCTTCTTCGAATTTTCGAGTAGTTTCCAATGATTGGTATAGTTCTGTTTTTCGGTGAAGTTTGCTCACCTGAATTTTATTGGTATTCATTGAGTGGATCATTTTATTTTTAGTTTCATAGCGATCTAGGGATATGTTTTCGAAATCAGAACGAAGGAAAGTTGGATTTCTGGTCTGGGATTGTATTGCCTGTTCAACGGGAAAATTTCAATGCTTCAGTTTTTGTGAAAAAGCTGTCCAACTCTTGTACAATCCGAAGGTGGACTTCATACAGAAGGAAATTCTCCCGTTCGCTCCCTTGAGGGTGATAACTGAAATCTGGGGGTTTGAGGACACAATAGGAATCACTATCAACTGTACAACTGCATAATAATAGGTAGGTGGCCTACATAAAAGCTTCATTCAAGTCCAATTTGTGCTTTCAAAATGGTACTTGTATTTGACTGCCTTCAAAGGTGTGGTATGTTCTCCTAGGAGGCCAGAATATGCTCTATTACAGGACTGGAATAATGCTTCCCTCCTAAGATATATCACTCGTACGCGAGTAGAATAATCTCTCTCCAGGAGTTGTAACGAATTTCAATTCACTGTTACCACAATATATCTGAGCTCAAAACCAAATTTCAGTGAGCGATTGTCGTTATTCAGGCAGACAAAAAAAAAAAAACGTGCATCAGCAGAATTGACGTGTCATCCAAGACGTGAAATATCGAATCATGGTGTTGTAGATTACAGATGGGGATCTTGTGTCATTCCATATTTTCAACGTTTATGCTAATGAATATTCTCCCAGAAACATTGTGACTTCTTGGTCGAATTTCCCCAATTTTTGTTGGAGCAAACATTTTCACATCATCAGAATGTAGGTAGTCTTGACTCTTAATGTTATGAGAGATGGAAAATATCACATTATATGCTAGGATTCATTGCTGATATCTCCTTTTCCATTTCATACAACTGTGGTTTCATGGTCAGAAAACAGACCTGTTTTTCTTCATACAAGCCTCATTCAAGTCCAAGGGTTACTTTCATAAAGGTACTTGCATTTGACTCCCTTCAAAGGTGTGATATGTTCTCCTTGGAGGCCAGAGTATGTTCTCTTACAGGACTGGAATAATGCTTCCCTCCAGAGATATATTTTTCGTACCTGAGTATAATTAACTCTCTTTAGGGCTTAACGAATTTCATTCAATTAATCGTTATCACAATATATCTGAGTTCGACATCAAATTTTAGTGATTGATTGTCGTTATCCAGGCAGATGAAAAAAATCGTATATCGGTAGAATTAAGGTGATATCCGAGTCATAAGTTAAATATAGAACCATGGCATTGCTTTCTCTCATAGATTACAGATGGGGGATCATTTGTCATCCCATACCTTCTTCGTGGCCGAGTTTCCTCAATTTGAAGGAAACATTATCACTTCATCAGAAAGTGATCTTCACTCTTAATGTTGTGAGAGATGGACAATAGCACAATATGTGCTTTGTAGATTCATTCATTTCGTCCACGTAAACAGCAAGTTGCTGATACCCCCTTTTCCATTTTATAAACCTGTGGCTTCATTGGTTAGAAAGCGGACTTGTTAATTATCTAGGTACATGATTAACTCCAAGATGGAAGTATTATTCAGAGAATCTTTGCTTTGGATTTCTGAATTTATTTAGGTTTCAGGCAGCCCGCAGAAAGATTATGATCCGAATGATAATTTGTGCTTGTCTCTCTTAGGCAGATCATCTTCTTTTTCAACGCCGATTAGTCCCATATGAACTGGTGCACATATTAAGGTAGGTGATCCTAATTTCTCATATCTATATGTGTACCAGATGGAAGATTTCATGTATAATCAATCTATGTGGTTTATTACCGATCAGCCACTCCAAATAATATTTCTAAATGGTATTTTGTCGATATAATACCCGATTTTTTTTCCAGAATGTATGGGTATGCTTCTTCAAGTATGTTGAGATGATCATGCCAGTTACATTTTTCGAGGGATATAATGGTATGCAGAGCTATTACTCTGTATATATATATATATACGCGCAAGACTCGACGGCGCAACTTCTGTTGTTTCAGGATCAGAATTTCAAATCTGCGATGTCGGGCAGACCTTAGTATCGCGCCCTGCAGGATGGAGAAAGGTCATGGATGAATTTCCTGCGATCAGGCACGTGGCAAAAAGTTTCCGAGCATGCTGGTCGAGAAAAACTTCGTTCCTGCGAGATCGGCACTTACGAATCTCACGTTATGATCTTGTGCGGTGCAATAAAGGCGGAAAAGTGCAGATCCAGTGTTGGTTTTAATAAGTTGTGCGTTCGTTCAGGAATGTGGGGAAAAGTTTCAGTGGTTGAGTTTTAAATTGGAAATTATTCACAAGGTTAGTTTTTTCAACGTTTTCTCGGTTTTACTTTCGGTTTGGAAACTTTGTTATTGAGTTTGTTTTGTAGACAGAAAAGTTGGGTAAGCAACCATCTTCTTCTTTCTATCTTCGGATCGAAAAGGTTCTGAGATAATTGGGAAATGCCTTTCTTCAAGTATGTTGAGATGATCATGCCATTTTCCGAGCGATATAATGGTATGCAGAGCTATTACTCTGTATATATATATATATATATATATATCAAAATTAGAAAAGAGAGTTTTCTCTCGGTTGGGTTCTCGGCAATTTTGGGGCAATTAATTAGAACAGTGACTATTCATTAGTTTATTTTCTATATTTCGAACACACGGTGCGGTTCTTCTTCAGGAAAACTGAAAAAACACATATTAAAGGTCAACTACATTGACTTGACATATAAAGTTCAACTTACATCTAAACAAAGTCAAGGAAACTGCAAAAGAGAACATCAAAGGAAACAGCTAGTGCGAATTTATAATCAATGTGATGAGAACAGTCGAGAAATCAATTTTAAGTCGTATCGAGAACGTCATCTGACAGACATGCATTCTTTCAGGTTAGGTCACAGAAAGGTGCACTCACAAAGGTCAAATGAAAAACATAGAAATCTCGAGTAATTGTGCAAAGATTTTCCAACTGTCAACTGTCTAATCTGGAGTCCCTACCTTGATTTTCTAATGACAAAAGATAGTTATAGATATTGCTCAAATCTTCTATATCTGTTTTCTTATTGATGTTGTTTGGATATTCATTGATGTAACACATTTCTAAAAAGGTTCTCTTTCTATAGTTGGTGACAGTTGTCAGTATCTTTGGTTCATTGAGGTTAAACTGATGACCCAATGACGATGCATGTCTTGCAAGAGCACATCTCTCTGGATGTAGTCTGATGTCACTCTTATGAATTGCAAATCTTCTCTTCACACATTGAGCTGTCTGGCCGATATAAACTGACTGACAATCATTACACTCCACCAAATATACGCAGTCTGATCTAGATGAGGCCGGAATGGTATCTTTTAAACGGCTGAAAAGTCCATGAACAGAAAATGGGCTATACTTGGCAATTTTGATATTTGGTACGTCATTTAGTATGTGTACAAGATTTTGAGTTAAACCCTGGATAAAGGGCAGTGAGACATAGTTTACGGTCACAAGCTCTGCAGTAGTGTTAGTCACTGGAAGGTTGTCTGATTGGGTAGGTGATGAACTGTTAAAACACTTAGAAAGGAATGGTCTTGAGTAACCATTCTCCAAAAAGACATCTAGAAGTCTACTTTCGGCCGATCTGACATAATCAGGATGGCAGATGGTCCTCCCTCTGTATATCATTCTTTTTATCAAATTGATTTTGATTCCCCAGTTGTGATTGGATCGGCAGTGTATATATCTACCAGATGCAGTGCTCTTCTGGTACCAGTCCAACTTTAAGATATTGGTGGAGGATCTGACCGCCATTGTATCCAGAAAAGGGACGCTGTTTTCAGTCTCCTCTTCTACTGTGAAAGAGATATGTTCATCGAACGCATTGAACACCTGTAGTATCTCCGCAGTTCCTTCCTCAGGCAAAGATAAAATAAGGTCATCTACATACTGATAGATAAAAACAACTGGAATGATAATTGAGGTATACATCTTCTCAATAATGTTGACATAACGATTGACGCTAGTATGGGGCTCAACTTGCTGCCCATGGGACAACCGAATATTTGTGAATACATAGTTCCTTGAAATATGAAATAATTGGAATCGAAAAGAAATCTCAATATTGTACAGAATCGATTAAAATCCATAGTTGTTATGTTGTTCATTCTATCCCATTCCTCCTCTATAATCTTCAAGATCAGTTCAATGGAAATATTTGTAAAAAGGTTCACCACATCTAGTGAAATGATCTTATATCCTTTTGGTAATTGAATGTTATTAACTTCATGACTAAATTGGAAAGAATCTTTAATAGCATAGGTATGATAGTCTGAATAAGCTTCCGACAACAAACTTGCCATATACTCACTCAATTCAGATGTCGATGATCCAATAGTGGATACAATCGGACGAAGAGGTATACCAACTTTGTGTATTTTGGGTTGCCCATATATCCTTGGGGGTATGCCCTTATAGGTGGTTAATTTCTTAGCCATTAAATTATCAATAACACCTTCTTCTTTTTTTAGTTGTTTTACAATTCGGTTATTCTTGTTTTGAACCTGTGATGTAGGATCTTTAGTTAGTATTTTGTATACTGATGTATCTCCCAAGAGTACATCCATCTTCTCTTTATATTGTTGTTTGGTAAGTGCAACTGTCACATTTCCCTTGTCAGCTGATGTGATAATGACATCCTCATGTGATCTAAGGAATCTCGCAGTGGTGTGAAATAAATTGTGCTCAAACGAGTTGGTAGAATTATGCTGGTGTATGAAATTAGTAATGTTATTGGTGCATTTAGCTCTCAGAATATTGTGTATTGAAGAGGGAGCCATTTTTATTATATATTCAACATCTGATAACAAATTCTTGATAGGAAACCATTTTGGTGGTATAGGATTTAGACTGAATTTTGGGCCCAATCCTAGTAATAACTTGATATTTAATGGAAAATTATATGATGTTAGGTTAAGAAACCACTTGTCTTTGAATCTAATAGATTCTATAGTTTGTTTATTCAATCTGGAGTATTTATCGTTTAGGAGTTGTTGATTGGTTTTGAATGTCCTATTATATTGTTTCATCTGTGTTGTATGAAAACATGCATACATATGTTGTGGTATCATCATCTCGACCTCAGACTTTATACATTCCAAAGAGTGATTAAGCTTGCTTAGCTTTTTTATGGTGAAAGAGATCTCTAAGTTAAGAATTTTGGTAGATATCTGGTTGCCAAATTTGGTGACCCTAGTGTTGTCCTTTCTGTCATCAGAGAGTAGGTTGGTCAAACACTTGATATTTTGTGTGATGTGTTTAGGTGTGACCCCAGTTGATCTGCACTTAAGTAGGAAGTTCCTCCGGTTGGTCATCTTCGCCAGTTTGGTGTTGAGGTGTGCCCATTGTCTCATTTTGTTAGACGCAAGTGCTCCATAGTTGTTAGCAACGTCCACAAAGAAACCCATATCTATAATATTGTATTTTAAATAATAAGGAGTGTTGCCGTAATAACAAATATCAAAATTAGAAAAGAAAGTTTTCTCTCGGTTGGGTTCTCGGCAATTTTTTGGGGCAATTAATTAGAACAGTGACTATTCATTAGTTTATTTTCTATATTTCGAACACACGGTGCGGTTCTTCTTCAGGAAAACTGAAAAACACATATTAAAGGTCAACTACATTGACTTGACATATAAAGTTCAACTTACATCTAAACAAAGTCAAGGAAACTGCCGAAAGTAGACTTCTAGATGTCTTTTTGGAGAATGGTTACTCAAGACCATTCCTTTCTAAGTGTTTTAACAGTTCATCACCTACCCAATCAGACAACCTTCCAGTGACTAACACTACTGCAGAGCTTGTGACCGTAAACTATGTCTCACTGCCCTTTATCCAGGGTTTAACTCAAAATCTTGTACACATACTAAAAGACGTACCAAATATCAAAATTGCCAAGTATAGCCCATTTTCTGTTCATGGACTTTTCAGCCGTTTAAAAGATACCATTCCGGCCTCATCTAGATCAGACTGCGTATATTTGGTGGAGTGTAATGATTGTCAGTCAGTTTATATCGGCCAGACAGCTCAATGTGTGAAGAGAAGATTTGCAATTCATAAGAGTGACATCAGACTACATCCAGAGAGATGTGCTCTTGCAAGACATGCATCGTCATTGGGTCATCAGTTTAACCTCAATGAACCAAAGATACTGACAACTGTCACCAACTATAGAAAGAGAACCTTTTTAGAAATGTGTTACATCAATGAATATCCAAACAACATCAATAAGAAAACAGATATAGAAGATTTGAGCAATATCTATAACTATCTTTTGTCATTAGAAAATCAAGGTAGGGACTCCAGATTAGACTGTTGACAGTTGGAAAATCTTTGCACAATTACTCGAGATTTCTATGTTTTTCATTTGACCTTTGTGAGTGCACCTTTCTGTGACCTAACCTGAAAGAATGCATGTCTGTCAGATGACGTTCTCGATACGACTTAAAATTGATTTCTCGACTGTTCTCATCACATTGATTATAAATTCGCACTAGCTGTTTCCTTTGATGTTCTCTTTTGCAGTTTCCTTGACTTTGTTTAGATGTAAGTTGAACTTTATATGTCAAGTCAATGTAGTTGACCTTTAATATGTGTTTTTCAGTTTTCCTGAAGAAGAACCGCACCGTGTGTTCGAAATATAGAAAATAAACTAATGAATAGTCACTGTTCTAATTAATTGCCCCAAAAATTGCCGAGAACCCAACCGAGAGAAAACTTTCTTTTCTAATTTTGATATTTGTTATTACGGCAACACTCCTTATTATTTAAAATACTATATATATATATATATACATGGTGCAAATGAAGAAGTACCTTTATCGCTGGTGTAGAGTGGTGTGAAACGCTCCTTATGTCCAGACAAGTTAACATCTTTTGCTTCTGTTTCTCAAACTTTAATCTTTGAAGTGTTTCTGAAAGTTTGACTTATTTTTGAATAAGAATTTTTGAAACTTACGAATTAGCAGATATTTGAATTTATTACACTCTGAGTCAGTCTTCCTATAATTTTAAGAGCAAGGAAAGTGTATTTTTCCTTTCCGTCAAAAAAACTTTTACATAAATCCATTTCAAAACCAGTGTCTCCAGAAGAAGTCATTTTCAAATTCAATTTTTGGCAAAATCCTTTCCAACGCGCAAGACTCGACGGCGCAACTTCTGTTGTTTCAGGAGCAGAATTTCAAATCTGCGATGTCGGGCAGACCTTAGTATCGCGCCCTGCAGGATGGAGAAAGGTCATGGATGAATTTCCTGCGATCAGGCACGTGGCAAAAAGTTTCCGAGCATGCTGGTCGAGAAAAACTCCGTTCCTGCGAGATCGGCACTTACGAATCTCACGTTATGATCTTGTGCGGTGCAATAAAGGCGGAAAAGTGCAGATCCAGTGTTGGTTTTAATAAGTTGTGCGTTCGTTCAGGAATGTGGGGAAAAGTTTCAGTGGTTGAGTTTTAAATTGGAAATTATTCACAAGGTTAGTTTTTTCAACGTTTTCTCGGTTTACTTTCGGTTTGGAAACTTTGTTATTGAGTTTGTTTTGTAGACAGAAAAGTTGGGTAAGCAACCATCTTCTTCTTTCTATCTTCGGATCGAAAAGGTTCTGAGATAATTGGGGAAATGCCTGGAGTTCTTCTCGAAGGGGGTGTACTGCGGGTTGAAAACTTTTTATTTGTTGGCATTGCCTAGCAGTTTAATTAATCATTTACCTTCGGCTTAGCCAGGGTTCAAGGCAATTAAACTCTAAATATATTCAATGATTTACAACAAAAAAATTATAGAGGGCAAGAATACAAATATACAGTTTCAATAAAATATATACATAAGAGAAACGACTAAATTGTAGAAGAAAATAGATAACTGCCAAATAAAACATAATGAGATACTGACATTCATATCATACACTTTCCCGATATCTTTCTACGATGCTGTTTCAATTTCAAGGTTTTGTTCTCTGCTAGCGGAAAAATTATTATTCACTTATATTTTTCTCAGATTATAGAATTAAACTCATGTCAAAAAATGAAATGACGGGAAAATTTATATTTACTTTCTTGGTTCAATCTCCTTCGTGTGTAACTAAACAATAGTTTTTGCGCCTTCGAAGGCTTACTGCTTCATTTATAAGAGATGATTCTTTCTTGTGAGGGCTCCATGGTGGTTTCACAATATTTGATTCTGAAGAATTATCACTAATATGGCTGAAAATATCATTAAAATGCTCTTCTAGCAATATAGAGCTTCTCCAGCAGGAATTCGTCAATTATATGCATGATAAACTTCTTTATATCGATTCTTTTGGTTACTTAAGCATTTTCAGATAATAGTTTCCCCAAATCTTGTAGAGAAACCTTCGAAAAAAAATGTTTCAAAGTGTCCGATGAGGTTTACAATGTCAATTTTGAAATATATCAGCTTTTTGGTGTTCTTGTTATTCAAATAAAGTGCTTATTCATTTGCCCAGAAGTCTGTATTTTTCTAGTATTTGGGTGAAAGAAATTACAATCGTTTTGTTTGAACTCGCTGATGAATAGTCCAATGTCAGGAATCGATTCTGTCCTTCGATTGCACAAGAGTTGAAAATTTCGGTGTTGGTTTGAAGAATAATAATTATCAACAATTTTGCAGAGTGTATTGACGATGGCCTTTGGCTCCCGCCCTGAGGTCCTCAGTTTGGAGGTTCGACTTTTTTTTTCAACGTAATCGTTGGTAGAAGAGGTCGACGATCGTCTTGAACGCGACAAATTTTCTCGACAGTCTTCGAAGGCTTGGTACCATTCGTACACATGGGTTTTTGGTAAAACATAGTCTCCATAACACAAAACTTAAGACAAACTCATTCTTCAATATTTACAGACTACCATTGAGGTCGACCGGCTCCAACAGCTCTCTTAAACAGGTAGTTAACAGACCGCGATTATCTTAGTAATAACAGAGCGTACTACCAACATCCAGAAACTCAAGATATTCAAAAATACTAGAAGCGGCAATTCAAATGATAATTTCCGAATTTTTTTGTCAGAGTCTTTATGGGTTGTATCATTAAAAATATCTCCTCTTGAACAGATTGAACTATTTAGTTTGTTTTTAGTATTGATATATGGTAAACATGAAGCTTTCTCCGTTCCAGAAAATTATACAAATGCTCAACATTGAAAATTACTCAGTTACCTATATCGTCTCATAGTGATTGATGCAATTTACTTAACGGATTTATCTGCATTTACTATAACTATTATTGTTCTTCTTGCAAATATTCCCACAGCTGGTGTTTCCATAGACAGTTTTTCAACATTCATATATTTTTTTTGAAGACTTTTTCAAGTTACATCGAACAATTGGCCTTCAAAAATCCGGAAACTCAATTGGGCTAATCTAACAACCCGATAACGAGAATCAAGGGCCGAAGAACTATATATATGAGATACCACGCGAGTGCGGAATATCTTGTATCGGAGAAACAAAGCACCCCTAGAGGGCGAGAATAAAGGTACATCAGAGACTTTCTCAAGTGTTAGACACCGTTGGTTTAACATGCTGCGGATGAAAATCACTTGGTAAAGTGGAACGAAACATCTATAATATCCAAGGAACAGAAACCTACTAAAATAATAATCAAATAGCATTCACGAACATTGGTCTCATAAGTGCACCATCAATTGAGTTGCAGGAGTTTGGAGGTCATTGATATACATATATATATATATATAAGTTGTGTGGAGTTCATCTCTGATTAATGTTTATAAAGAATTGATATATAATTGGTGAATAGAGATTGTTGGTCTTTCAATTGTTAGGTATACCATTTATTGTAAATGCTAAGCTTTCGCAGTATTTCAACTGCTTCTTCAGAACATCTAAAAAAAAGTACATACTTAAAGAATCTGTAAGTTACATAAATTAAAGTTAAGGCTAGACATGACTGCAAAATGGAATGAATAACTTACACAATGTTGGGTTTCTTCGAATTGAGGTTTAAAATGGTTTAACTGACATCCAACAAACTTCAGAACGTGATGAGAAGAGGATTTCTCTCTTTCACAAGTTTTGAAATTAATTTGACATAGTCATAATCATGACATTCATCATAACAATGTTTGAATCATAGATATTTTAGAAATTTTGTGAGGAATTTCAATTTTTCTGAATATTTCAATTTTAAAATCTAACTATGTCAGTGATTATGACTCTGTTATTTCTGAATTTTGAAGAATGCCAAATTTAACAGGTCAAGATCTGTTTTAATTAAATATGAATAGATGTTACTCAGGTTGTTGATGTCTGATCTTCTGTTCATTACTTTTGGGTCTTGAGAAATTCGTATCATTTCTAGAATTGTTCTTGATTTTTCTTTGTCACATTTGTCTAAGATAGCTACATTATCGATGTTCCAATTGATTTTGTGATCAGTTGTTATTACATGTTGCGAAAGTGCACATCTTGGTTTTCTCAATTTGCAGTCACTTTTGTGTGATGTGAGACGTCCTTTCAAATTTCTGGATGTTTGTCCTATATAACAGAGGTCGCAGTTTTGGCAGTTTATTTTGTAGACTAAATTTGTGGTCATTGATTTAGGTAATAATAATAGATTTGGATTATTTTTGAAAAATGTTTTAGTCTTGTTGCTTATTCCTCTTTCTGGTATGCCTAATTGTTTTTGTTTATGAACATAATTTGTTATTGTGTTTGTGATCTAGAGACTAAAACATTTTTCAAAAATAATCCAAATCTATTATTATTAAGGTCAGATAAAGGTAATGTATCAGTAATAATGAACAAAGAAGAATATCATAGATTATCTATAGATATTCTTCAGGATGCCAAATATTATTTGAAACTACGTAACGATCCTACATCTACTATTGAACAGAAAGCAAACAAACTTGTAATAAAATTATATAATAATAAGAAAATTGACAATGCCATAAAACACAAGTTAATTCAATATAATTCTGTATTCCCAACATTTTATGGACTACCCAAAATTCAAAAACCTACACTATCTTTAAGACCTATAATCTCTTCAATTGGTTCCCCAACTAGTAAAATTGCAAAATGGCTCACCGATATTCTTACTTGTGCATATAACACAGATAACCCATATTACACTAAGGATTCATTTCATTTCGCTGAATTTTCCAATAATTTACAGTTATCTCCTGAAGAAGTTTTAGTCAGTTTAGATGTTATTTCATTATCCAGTAACATCTCCAAACAAAGAGCTATTAACACAGTAAAATTACACTGGAATTCAATAAAAAACCATTGTCCAATACAACTCAAAGACTTTTTAGAACTTTTATGTCTTCTTTTTGACAATACCTATTTTGCATATGATAGAAAATTTTACAAACAAACATTTGGAACTCCTATGGGTGCTACTATTTCACCAATTATAGCACAATACATCATGGATGATTTAATATCCGAGAGATTAAGAAATATTTCATTTAAACCAACATTTTTAAAGAAATTCATTGATGACATCATTTGCAGAGTTCCAATAGACAAAATAGAAGAACTTCTTACTTCATTCAACTCATATGATACTGAAAAATATATTCAATTCACAATTGAAAAGGAAGATTGCAATAAAGCAGTACCATTCCTGGACACGAAGTTAATAAGAACTGAACAGAACAAAGTAATATTAGATTGGTACACAAAAAATTCAAGTTCTGGAAGATATATCAACTTCTTTTCCAATCACAAGCAAAAAATCAAAATAAATTTTATACTTGGTATGAAGAATAGAATTTACAGAATATCTCATCCATCACTTTACCAGAAAAATATCAAGAAACTTTTCGATATACTTTTAAAGAACTCATACCCCAAAAAATTATTGAATAGCTTATTATATAACACACCAATCAATAACCAACTAACAAATACTTCAACAATCAGAGAAGATGGACAAAACAACATGTTTTATGCAGTCCTTCCCAAGATTGATCATCTAACTGATAACCTCAAAAGATTGTTTTTTGGTATTCCAAATCTGAAGATAACTCAAAAATCCATCAAATCAACAAGAAACAATTTCTCTCGATTGAAAGATAAATTAGCACTTAGATATAAATTGAAAAGTAAAGGAGCTAGAACTGATCCTTGAGGAAGACCGTTTTTCAATGTTTTGAAATTGCTACTCTTATTGTCAATAAATACATAAAACCTTCTATCAGATAACGTATTTTCTAATAATCATACCATTTTCCCACACACTCCCACTTTCGACACAGTGTCATATGCCGAAGATAAATCAATGAAAGCAGCTCCTGTTTTCAACCTATCATTGAAGCCCGATTCTATGAAAGTTGTAAGGCTGAGAACCTGATCTGAACAATTTCTATTTTTCCTAAAACTTCCCTGGAAATTTTGTAGAGCATTTTCTATAGAAAATTCAATTCTAAATATCTTAAAAAGAACACTAAATAAACTGATGGGTTGATAACTACTAGGATGACAAGGATTTTTTCCTCTTTTCAAAATACCTATTACTTTAGCCTTACGAAATTCCGAAGGAAAGTTCCTGAATTCAGTTTGTTTGATGTAACTTGAGGATGTCGTCAAACTACAGATAAGTATTAATTTTTTGTCTCTAGTTTTCGTAGTGTGCCTATATGACATTTATGAAAGTAGAAAAAATTTTGAAATCACCAGTTTTAGTAAAAGTTAAGTTTACCTAGAAGAAGAACAATAATACATGATGGTTATTATCCAAATTCTATGCATTCAATTAATCTCATCTTGTTCAAAATGTAGGTAGAGCAAATTATGAGGACACCTCACAATTCAGTGCTTCACTTGAAACAACTGATTTCAATGATCAAGAACAAATCTGATTCCAAAGAAGTAGGTAAGACGTAACTTTCGTAATGGCATATTTAACCAGGGAAACAAATATTATAATACTTCACTGAAAGTAAAAAATTTTTCAGACAACAGACGTTATAGACAAAAACCGGGAGAGATTACATTCCCCGCTGGGTTTCAAACCAGAAATCACCTTGTCAGTCTCAAACACAAAGCGGAATACACAAACGCGTAGTTTTCACTTTGTTTTTCTTCATAGATGTACGGAAATTGTTTCCTCTATAAGCGCAAATGTTTGTTGGTAGTTTACTTTCAGCGCTCGTAATGCTTGGCCTAAATTGAAACTGTTTTGAACTCACCCCTAACGGTTTGACACTTCGTTTGAGTTCTTTTCACTAGTGCTCGTCAAGCTGTAATCGATTTTTTTTTCAAACATGGCGTCTAGAGGTTTTACTTCGATGTTCTTGTTTTGACGTATATATCAGGTATGCCGGTATGAAATGAGCGTCGTTTTGTGAAAATAAAACACTAATTATTAAGGGGAAAGTAAAAACATTTCATTCAAAGTATTGGCCATTGTTTTCTACACATTTTGATCATCTTTCTGGTAATTTGTGGATACCACGCTAATAAAATTGTTTGTCTTTTAAAGCAAACCAACCAGACACCCCATTTTCGACCTTCTCGTAGGAATCAATGTGCTGCTCTGCCAATGCGTGTCCCATCGATTAAAACAAGTGGTAGTCGGAAGGGGTCAAGTCTTGTGAATACAGCAGGTGGGTTAGCAGCTCCCAGCCAAGTGTTTTGATTCCATTCTGAACCGGTTTTGCTTTGTGTGCAGGTGGTTTGTCATGAAGCAAAATTACCTTGCCTGGCCTATTCTGGTCGTTTCTCGATCAATCCATGGTTCAAATTGATCAATTGTTGTCGGTACCGATCAGTATTAACGTTTTTACTGGATTTTAGGGGCTCCACATATTTCTGGTCCCACCAAGCACACAGCCATTGTCTTCTTGCCGAATCGATCTGGTTTTGCAGTCGATGCCGATGGTTGTCCCAGATTAACCTATGATTTTTCCTTTTAGGATTCCAAAACTATCTTTCATCGCCAGAAACAATCCCATGCAAAATCGATATTCTTTCGTGTCTTTGAAGCAAAATTTTACAAGTGTCTTTGAAGCAAATTTCACAAGTGTTTTTTCGGTTTTTCATCTGTCTTTCATTCAATTCATGTGGCACCCATTTTCCACAATTTTGGATATTTATATTGCTTTTGATTCAAAGTGTCATCTCCATCCAATATCGTTCGCAATTCGGCGTATTCAACCTTTTTTGGCGGTCTTCCACGTTCTTCATTTCTCACATCAAAATCATTATTTTTTTTGCATGTTGCTTCTGATAGAGCATGATCACCATATACCTAGCCAAGCATTCGATGCGACTCTGCAGGTCTTTTATTCAAATGAAACAAAAACTAAATGCTTTCCGCAAATCATCACTTTATTGTACAAAAAAATCACGATATTTTCAACACGATGAAAATATATGATGTTATCTGCTCAATGACTTGGTGTATACTAAATATGTTTAACAGATGTCATTGCAATCAAGCAAAAAAAAATTAAAGGCTCGTTCACAACAAATATTTCCTCTTGAGGCATTTGTATCTTGACACTGACTTCATATCTTTATACCTGGTATTACCCAAAATGATTCTAATTGAGAGCGTTCAGAACATGATGAATATGATTTTAATTTTACTATGATTTGAGATGAATAGTTGGATAGGTGGGTTATCATAAAATATTAAATAACACTAAATAATCTAGTTATACATTTTAGATGTGATTGTCACTGTATTCGTTACATGTCAACTTAAAAAAGGCTCAATGTACGCCGAAACATATGTAGTAAGTATTGATTAAAAAAAAAGATGAAATTCTAATTTTACTCCAGTGCTCTAATCCCAAGAAAATTGCTTCTAAATTATATATAATATAGCACGAGAAAAAGTACATATTTATATATATTTGATTTTATTTTTACCTAGTTCTCTATAATATGTAAAGGACTTATTCATTGGGTATCTTGGTTGAAGTATAATTTTGATATTTAATGTTCACAAACGTTTCGACAATCCGCCTTCTTCAGTGTAAAATATTAATTAAAATGGACATTACAAACTAGAAATTGCATACATTAATCAAATAAATAAAAATTATTGCGAAATATCTCACAAATTGTCATCTTTGTTGTTTTGATGTTCTCAAGTGGGTGCTGTCATCTTTATGTCATAGTTCTTGAATTCAGTCCGCTCTCATTGATTGTCTCTTCTTTTACTTCAATTCGGTGGTCGCTTCAATAGTGGCATATAAATACGGCTCAGATTTTTAGTGTCTAATTTGTCATTTACTGTGTTTTCGTTTGCCATTCGAATGTGAATCATCTCTAAAATTTCTCTTTTATTTTGTTGAGGTTCGATTGCTAAAATTTTGATGTCCTCGTAATTAAAGTCGTGTTTTTGTGTTCTTTTATGTTTGTTCAGTGCTGTGGTTGCGTTTTTGGTGTATTTATGTGCGTTTAATCGGTCTTGAAGTCTTTGTGAAGTCTGACCTATGTATTGTCATAATCTCGGCATGGCACACTGTATATCACGTGTGACTTTTTTGTATTTGGTGTTGAAGCTTTTATTTTACTGAAAATCTGGCCTATTTGATTTTGTGGCTTGTGAACTAATTCTCTTTTAAAAGGTTTTATTATGTTGTTAATTTTCTGTGACAGACCCTGGATGAAGGGTAGGGGTATCCGTTTACTATTGTCAGTTGTGGATTTTTCTTCTTTTTGCGTATTGTATAGTCTGTGTGTTCTTTGTTTTATAAGGTTCTGAACCATAATTTTAGGGTAGTTGTTGGCGAACAGTAGTTCCTTCACATCTGTTAGTACTCCCGCAGTACTGGTGATATCAGTTTTAGTGCTCTGTCAATATATCCTATAGCTGTACTCTTTTTCTGGGACTGGTGGTGATTAGAATTGAAGTCTAAAATGTGAATAGAGTTTTGCTCCTTCCTGTACCACTGTGTTAAAAGTTTTCCATTCTTTCTCATAATTGAGCCGCTGAGTGCATACATCGATTAACTCCACTTTTGAAAAATATTAAATTTAAGTGTCAAAGCCCTTCGTATAGTCATAATTTTTATATTTATAATAACTTTCCTGAATAATAAAGATTAGCACCGTTAACTGGCAAAATTTTTTGGCCATTGAATAATAAGTAATTTATTTCAGAAGCCATTTCGATTAACTCCATACTCTAATGTAAACTGTTTCAGTAACGCTGTATCTGTTCTGGCCGTCCATCGACGCTTATTTATTTTTAAACAGCCGAAAATGCTCCTCCTGTTAATAATTATTGTAACAAAATCGCATCGGTAACCAGATAAAAGAAGTGCAATGCAAACGGTAGTTTGCTGAATCATCTCAAAAATAATGCCACTAGCATAAAGCTGCTATGAATTAATTACAAAATTATATTATGACAGAACTGCCAACATCAATTTTTATGGAAAAGCTGTGATAAAATTGTATGATAACTAACTTTTTTTGTAATAAAAAACTTAAAAATGTAAAAGCTAAATTTAACTTCATTACTTTTTTCAATTGCCAAATCGATTAAATCTACCAGTCACATAGAAACTGTAACATTACTGAGGATTGTTTGTTGGCTATTCTTTTTATTAATTTTATATACCGTTAGATGAAAGCTTTATCTGCAATTCTGCATTCTACATTATCTATTTGAATTCATATTATCACAGGAATTTTAAGAAACAATATACATTACATCATCGCGTTTCTCAACTTTTCGTTTTATGGAGTTAATCGATGTGTGCACTGAACGGCTCAATTGTCACATCCAGAAAGTTTATGCTGTTGTTACTTTCTTCTTCGAGTGTGAATTCTAATGGTTCATGGAAATTATTGAAATGGTGGAGGATCTTAGTAATTTCGTCTGGTGTTGTAACGATTATACAGTCATCAACATATCTTTTGTAGAATGTTGTTCCATATTGTTCCATGATTTCCTCTTCAATCAATTCCATTACTAACTGGGCTGTAGGGCTAGATATAGGGATACCCATGGCAGCTCCTTTGGTTTGTTGGTAGAAATTGTTTTCGTATCGAAAATAGCTGTTGTTCATGATGAACTGAACAATTTCAATAAATTTTTCTTCAGGTATTTTTGTGAACTGTGATATTCTGTCCCAAGTTTTTTCAATTGCCTGTTTCGTTAAGTCGATGGGAATGTTTGTATAAAGTGATCGCACATCTAATGAATATAATCGGTGATTATTTTGTATTTTGATGATTTTTAATGACTCTTTGAGATGAAATGAGTTTTTTATATAGTAAGGATTGGTGTTTGTTGTTCTTGAAAGGATGTTGGCTATGTATTTTGACAGCCTTTATAGAGGTGATTGTATGAATGAGACTATTGGTCTCAGTGGTATGTTCTCTTTAAGGACTTTTGGTAATCCATATATTTTTGAAAAATAACAACAATTTACAGGTTATTAGAGCAGACAAAGGCAATAAAGTGGTAATAATATACAAAGATGAATATAACAAAAAAATGCAAGAACTCTTAGATGACAAGACAACCTACAAAAAAATTAAACGAGATATGACTGTAACAATAGAAAAGGAGAACAACGAAATATTCAAAGATTGGTTACAAGAGGAATACATCACAGCACAAGAAGCAAAAACGATGATTGTCCACAATAGTAAAATCTCAAAAATATATGGATTACCAAAAGTCCATTTCAAGAACAACAAACACCAATCCTTACTATATAAAAAACTCATTTCATCTCAAAGAGTCATTAAAAATCATCAAAATACGAAATAATCACCGATTATATTCATTAGATGTGCGATCACCGAATTGAAGTAAGAGAACTGACAATCAATGAGAGCGGACTGAAATCAAGAACTATGACATAAAGGTGACAGCACCCACTTGACAATATCAAAACAACAAAGATGACAATTTGTGAGATATTTCCCAATAATTTTGATTTATTTGATTAATGTATGCAATTTTTAGATTGTAATGTCCATTTTAATTAATATTTTTCACTGAAGAAGGCGGATTGCCGAAACATTTGTAAACATTAAACATCAAAATTAAACTTCAACCTAGATACCCAATGAATAAGTCCTTTACATGTTTATATATATATATCTGATCATGTAGAAGGCAATTTAAATAGACATTGCTTTAAAGAGCTTTATTCGCTTCCGGATCAAATACTTTCATTACCTTGTGAAATTCAACTTTAAATAGAAATAATAGCAGTCATGCTTCAATCAGATTCGAGGAAAATAAATCTTGAAGAAAAATGATGATTAAAAATTTTCTGAATTTTATAATCTATCCTCACTTATGTTGAGGGTAATACAAATATTTTTCCGAAAATACTGATTCTTTGTTGGGAGCATTTTCAGTCTTCTAAACATGAGCAACTTCTTGAAAATCATAATTTTAACATTTGTATTCTTCGAATCATTAAAATACTGTGGACTTACAGGATCAACATAGAAGATAACACAGGTAGAGATATTTAATTTTTATGAAAAATGTAAAACACGAGTATAATGTTAATTTGATGATCTGATTAATTGGAAATAATCATAGAACTCAGAGTATTGCAAAAATAGACGTTGAATATGAGTATATTGACATGAAATCTTCAATAATAAAATGAAAAAAATTCAGTAACAGTAACAGTAATATTCTTACGAATGCTCTTCTGAAAAATCAGGTATCAAGGAATTCATTCATTTTCAGCTGAAACAATGCTTTCGTTGACAAAAAAACAAGTTGGAACACCTATATTCGTGTGAATTACGAGTATCTAATACACTTTATCCCGAATGAATCCTGTAGATATATTTTCGAGATTTATGTATATCAGTCCTTTCTGCTTCACACATCCATCCATCTTCCGAAAAAGTTTCATTCACACGAAGGTTCGCATCGCAATTTTTCATGAGGGATTGTGAAACATCTCAAATATATGTTATTTTTCCCTTCTGAAATATCCAGAGACGATCTCATAAAAAAATATTGTTCCTGTAAATGTGTTCGGGATTATTAGTGTGGAGAGCTGAACCGTTTTTCACTCTGTATTATTCTTTCCACTTCAAGGAGAAAGCAACAAAAACGCGAACACGGAGTAAAAGGCTTCTGATGATGTTCGTCTCTATATTTCGTAGTATTTTAGAACGTTGATGGAAAATATGGCCTTGAATTTGTTATTTTATTTCTCACGTTTCCGTGAATACAAAATGAATCACTTATATACTGGGTGGTGCATCAGGAACTCTTAAGCGAATTTTGTTGAAAGTGTTATCACTGTTAGTTGTTATTTTGATTCACATAGCGTGAATCGACTGCGAAACCAGATCGATTCGGCAAGAAGACAATGCTGTGAGTTTGGTGAGACCAGAAAGGTGTGGTGTACCACGAGCTCCTAAAACCTGGTGAAACCGTAGATACTGATCGCTACCGACAACAAATGATCAATTTGATCGATGCGTTGATGGAGAAACTACCACAATGGGCCAGAAGACACGGCAAGGCAATTTTGCTTCATGACAATGCACCTTTATAGAAATCCAAACCGGTTCAGGATACAATCAAAACACTTTGCTTGGAGCTGCTACTCCACCCGCCGTATTCACCAGACTTATTTCCTTTCGATTGCCTTTTGTTTTCATCGAAGGGACATATATTGGCTGAGCAGTACTTTGATTCCTACGAGAAGGTCGAAAATTAATTATTTGAAAGACAAAAAATTTTATTGGCGTGGTATCCACAAATTGTTGGTTAGGAGGCCAAAATGTGTAGAAAACAATGGCCAATACTTTGAATGAAATATTTTTTACTTTCCCATTAATAATTACTGTTTAATTTTCACAAAAGAACGCTCTTATATATCTTGAAAAGATATATAAATATAGTACATCATATCGTAAAATTATTACTGATTAAATTACAAAGCGAATAGTACTTTTTTTTATTGCGAAAATCGATTCTGATTCTTAGGTTTTGAGATTTGTTAGATCGCATCGTAGTAAGTCGTTTTCCTGTTTCATTATGACACAGTAACGAGTAAGTTTTAACGATATATTTGAATTTCGAAATGAGAAAGTATGTAGAATATGATTTATTATTAAGAAGTATCTATATAATTATGGTTCTTAATTTTCGTTGATCAATAAACAAGGTGAAATACCTATAATTCCATAGAAAATTCTCAATTAATGATTCCAGAAACGAAAAAGCTGGGTTACTTGGAATTATATCGAGTGAGAGATTTTTTCCAGTTTGGTTCGAATTCATGCAAAAGAGCAATTGTCTAATTTTCTTTTTCAAATTTCATATCATTCAACATCATATATCTTGGAATCGGTGCATTTTAAGAAGATAAAATGCTCAAGCATACACAAAATGCTAGTAAATGTTTCGTAACTGCTTATTCTTTAGTGAGATTGGATGGATTAACGAATTTGTAATACATTAACTCTAAAATCTTAAAGGAACGAGTAGGTGTATTTAATCTGAACAGTGTGTCCCATTTGTTTAAAGCCTCTTACAAAATTTTAGTTCATTTGGATCATTTATTACGAAGATATAAATATAACACCATTTTTTATGCAATTTAAACTCCTTGTATCTTTTGAATGGAGCTGAATTTCAAAAACTAGTATGAGAAAAAAATTTGATCTCTACGGATAAAATGAATATATTAGTCACTCATCATGTATACCATGCAAGGAAATAAACAATTAATAAAAATCTAAAAATAACTATAATTGTCATACACTTTCGATTGTAGATCGGAGTATTTTCGATACATACATTTATTTCCGAAAAAACAACTCCATAAAGGTTAAAAAAGCGAATATTTTCAGTTTCAACATCATATCAAAAAAGCCACTGAAAAGATAATCGAAAAATTAAATAGAACACGACACGGGTTTCGACTTTCGCCTTTTTCGACATTGGTCTCTTCAGGTATTCATATTGAAATATTAGATGTCAAACTTATACTGAACAAAGTTTCACAAAGATGTTGGATCATTTTTACCATCAAGACAAATTATGGAAATGGCCACATAAGACTCTTTCAGGAATAAATTTCATAATTCTTCTAAAGACATTTCGTGAAACATAATTCCTTTCCCGGTTCTCTCATTTATGAAGTGGATTCGCGGCAGTTTAAGGGTTGATAATGAAAGTAGGATTATGAGAAGTAGATATGAATTCGCAGTCCTCGAAGGGGTGTTTGGGAAGCACAGAGAATTTTGAGGCAAATTCCCAAAAGTAGGTATCTCGGTTGGGGATGAGAGTGTTCCCTTGTATCATACTTCAATGTAAGTCCCAGTTGCTTTCTGGAGTCCCGAAAAAAAATAATTATTATGCTGCGTGAATGAGTTCACAGTTTATTGAATTCTCTTGGAAGGGTCTTTTCCTGGGAAAAAATTCTTTTTGCGCATTAAAAAACGATCCTTTCATTGGAATTATTCAATACAGACTCACTTTTACTCTTTTTGCTTAGTTCTCATTCTAGACACAAACAAATGTTTTACTCTGAGCTCTTCAACTATGAATTGGTCTGAATTGAATTCAGACCCTTGGGGGGGGATTTGTTTCAAGGCTATACGTTTTGTTTTTATCAAAATCAATTTGTGGTGAGTAGAACTGAAGTTAAATATTTTCGAATATACAGAGTGCGGCAAAAGTAAGTTTACACCGTCTGGTATTCACGCATGCTCGTATTCTCGGCCAGTATCGTACCTGAGGCGGAAGGAGGCAGCTGCTACGTAGCGAGTTGAGTTGTCCGCGTGTAGAAGTGCTGTTGTGTCCATTTACCGTGCTTTCGTTGCCATGACTGAGCGTCTGAAGTACACGAAAGAAGAACATTTTCGTTTGCTCACTTCTTACCTAAAACTTGACGGAGATTATGACGAAATTTTCTAAGCTTTGCGTTTTAGAGCTTCCTTTAAGACAAAGTTTTCAGCGAACGACCTCGTGATATTCCTCATTTACGCGTGCGAATCGAAGAAGAATGTCAGAAACTTCCTTCCCATACCAATTTTTTCCGTAAAATTTTTAAACCCTGACTAAACGATGCCGCATGTGTGTTGAAGAGGAGGGGGAACAATTCGAACATGAAATAAGAGGCCACAAGTAATTATTGATGTTATATTTTCTCGAAACTAAAATTATTTGCAATTATTTTTGCATTTTTCTCTCATATGCAAAACGGTAAACTGACTTTTGACGCACCCTGTATATTGCCTCATTTCCTTCCATGATTGATACCTGAGAAAAAATATTTAAAAAGTCACAAAGAACTCGAGTTATCACAGAAATTTTTATTTCGTATGTTGATTCTTTGAAATGTGTTGGTTTATTTGTTTCTTGATAAATTATTTTTCATGATGAAAAACTAACTTGATACTTAAATTTTTGTAATCTTTCAGATTTTGCGTGCTTGTTCAATTTGAAAACTAGTAGAACTGCATGCTATTGTTTTTCCCACATTCGTTTGATTTTCGAAAATACAACCTATAATGGTCTCAATCGATTGCCATGTCAAATATAAGGCCCGCGAGCCGCTTCAGTCTCCTGAACTGTATCAATCAGGCCCGAGATCGCAACGTTTCTCAGAAAAAAGGATAATATTTTTTAGAGCTTTCATACTTCAATAAAAAATTAATATTTAATTTTATTTCAATCTGGCCCACCCAAGAATTAAAAATTCATTACATGGCCCTCTGCAAAATTTAGTTTAACACCTCTGATCTGGATGGACACATGATGGAGTCAGAACCTCCATTCAACAAAATAATTCCTTAAGATTGTTAAATCAATAGATAGAATACAAGCTGTCTTTGGACTCTTGATCAGAATTTAAAATGAGAATAATAGTCATCGATATCTGACAAATTGGCGCCACGGAAAGACATGTCAGCGTCTTAGGCTTTTGATCTTACAGGTACCTGATGACAATTCTCGCATTGTTTTTCGTCAAACGACCACGCAATTGAATGAACCCCTACAATTTAATCTCTCGTATAACTTTGATCACAGCCTGATAAAATCATTGAATTTTTTTCAATATTTTTGCAGAAAAGTCCTTCGTTTCAGTGGGCATACCGCATTTCATCATACATCTCTAACGAGGACTTCTCCAGAATACGCACATACGGAAACATCTGAGTGGAAATAAAAAATTAGTCGCTTCATGAATACGTACAAATTTCAATCTCCCCTCACGACTTGTTAGCAAGCCGGAACAGTAGTTACAACCCGTGCGCTGTTTTCAAAAGCGGAACTTTTTACCTAATACGTCACGCGTATGATTATCCACAAAATAACTGCGTGTATTTCGCCTTTTGAGTGCCAGGTCAGTCCCGTCTTTGCGAGACGGGATTTTCTGAACCCGACCACTCGACGTATTCATCAGAACTTATTTCAAAAGGTCCTGAAACTGAAAAGGTTATTTCATGAACCTTCCAATTATACTGCCAAGTGGATTAGGCATTCATTAACTTCGTTCAGCAGCAAAAGAAAGGATACGGCTCCTAGCTTCAGACCACCGGGGAAAATCCTGGACGTTTTTCTATGACGCGAGCTTACGTGGGCGAAATTTACGTAGTTGCCTGATGGGATGGAGAATTCTCGAGAAGGATCCAGATGCGGGTTTTGCGACCGCATGCGGCCGATGGAATTTTTATCCAAATTGTTTTGGAAGCCGGTTTGGAACGATTTAGTACCTGGGAAATACCTGGTGTTCTACTGAAGATATAATTTTAATTTGATCATTGCTGAAGACAACAGAAGTATGGGCAAAAGTGATAAGAGCAAATATGCAGTCTGATCAAGATATTCATTATATTTTTAACTGGTGCAATTATTGAAAATAAGAAGATCATTAAGACTATGAGAAAGATGCAAATTTGCACACGCTACAAGGTAGTGTGTGCAAATTAAATTCTGTGTTCGAGATTAAATGACACCGAAGATATGGAAAGTATTTATTGACTTTTGCAACGATAGAGAGTATCAATCAGATGGAAATCGGACGGCGGAAGAATTGGCGTTGATTTTGAAGGATTGGGCTGTGAACATGAGGAGAAAAGATGGTACAGAGTTCAAAGAAAGTACAGTCAAAACCATGTGGAATATAACAAGTAAGCTGTTACAAGAGAAATATTATAAAGAAAGGAAAGTTATTATTTCTTTGTATTGAATCAAACAACAATGGTTCTGTAACAAACCGAGTGGAATATAACCCTGTATTCAGCAAGACCTGCCAGGGTGTTTCAAGAATGTGTACTGGAAGCGAGTTTCTAATAGAAAACGATGACAGCAACGTTTGTCCCGTCCGAATATTCAAAAAATTGATGTTGAAAAGGGGCCCAAATATTAAAACCAACAGATTATTCGTCAGACCAAATCGTGAATGGAAATCCGAAAATGATCACTGGTGTGATAATATGCCCATTGGAAGAAATATCATTCAAAATTGGACAAGATCGTCTGCCGAAGCGATTGGATTGAATACAAACGAAAAAAATTACTAATCATTCCAATAAATCGACCGCGATTAGTCGATTAGCCAAAAGTGGTGTACAAGAACAACAGCTTATAAAAATTACGGTTCACAACAATGTCAACTCAATAAAACCCTACTTGAATATTGACGAAGAACATCATAATCAAATTATTAACAGCATGCGTAGTGGAAATACATCTCCCTCAGTTATAGAAACTAACGTCTGGATCTTAATTTAACTTTTCCAATTGTTCCCTTGTTAATTGCATCTTTTAATAAATTATTTTAGCTCTGTATTTCTTCTATCCGAATAACCTTCGAACATTGATAAATGCTCAAAACATTATGACAACTTTCTCAAGCTTGTTGCTTGTAGGGCAACAGACCTCCGCCTACGGCGTCGGATTGTTTACAAGCAACAAGCTTTCGAAATCTGTTATAGAATTGTTTCGAGCGATTATCAATGTCCTTGGGTTATTATATTACTACTGAATATTTCCCGAGTGACTGACAACATACGTCAAACTGATGGTATTGATTCAGGTATTCTTATACAGTGTGGAACAGCCAAATGGAATAAATTCGATAACAAATAAATGAGAGCGTGTTTGGAAAAAAAGCTTGGACACGTCGATTTGTGTTTTTAACTGAGCATTAAAAAAAAAAAAGATTATATAGGATGAGTCATGTGACAGTGGCCAATACCCTCTTTCTTATTTTGAATGCAAGCCCCTGTATATTATTAATTTTTTGGATTCTTCAGAGAATTCTAGACATAAATTATGTACAATGTCCAATACCTATCTTCAACTGTTTCGGAAATATTAAGCCAGCGCGATCTCCTGATCTGTCGCTGTTAGACTACTTTTTGTGGGGATATGTCAAAAGTATTGTATACAAAACTAAACCCCTCAACTTAGATGACATAAAAAGACAAATCACGCTTGCGATTACACCTGAGTTGTTGAGTAATGTTAGAAGACATTTCTATACCAGATTAGCATGTAGCCAAGACGTTCGCGGCGAGCATTTTGAACATTTACTACATTGACATAAATATTTTTAGGTTTTTTTTTTAAATTATTAAGAAATAATCAGTATTAATTATTAGGTTTTTAGTGTAATGTAGCGAATTTGTGAAATAAAATAATCTTCATTTCGTAATGTTAATTTTTGTAATAAATCTGAAAACACTTAATATTTCCGAAACAGTTGAAGATAAGTATAGGACATTGTACATGATTTATGTCTAGAATTTTCTGAAGAATCCAAAATATTAATAATATACAGGGGCTTGCATTTAAAATAAGAAAGTGGGTATTGGCCACTGTCACACACTTCCACACTGTATTTTCATCTTTAATCATTCCATAAACGGAAAAAAGGAGATACACAGACATACATTTCTTTCAATATTTTCAATTTATAAATTGTGAAAAAATAAGTTATTATATAATGAAACTATTCATTCAACGTTAAATTGAATCAAAAGTTATAGTGAGTGTAATTGAATACACAATTAATTTATGTATTCCGGTTAGATGATGCAGCTTTCGGGGCGTTAATGGCCGAAGAGAAAGTGCTTACTGTATTTCGTGCAACAGATATCTTAACACCATTTTTTATTCCAAGCGGGATTTACAGTAAGAAATATACGTTGTGTTTTCAAGGGTAATACCACTAGAGGTGAGAAGTTTTTGAGAACACTCTTGTTTTTTGGGAATTATTCGTTTAAATTTCACGAAACAAAGTTATCCTTAAAATACCACGAGCCGAAGGCGAGATCACTTGTTCACTTGTTGAGTGAAATTTGTATAATTTTCAAAAAACGACAGTGTTCTCAAAAAAAAATTCGAACCTCGTGTGGTATTCGGAAAGATCATTCAACAATATAAATCAAACGAAATAAAAAATAGTTTTTTATTCAAGAATAACCAGATAGAAGCATAACAACAAATTATTCATCTTTATCCTCAAAATAATAATTATTGATAGTACAATTATTATACACATTACGAGCACTATCTTCGAATGATGAAGTAGATACTGATGTTGTTTCTTAAAGGACATTTTTATCATTCCTTATGGCTGTGATTATTTTTTTGTGATGTTGTTGGTCCAGTTGGCGATACGGTTTCACTGACGCTGCAGAAGAATGGCCTGTTATCTTTATCAGCTGTTACTCGCCAATCCCTGCTTTGGCTAATTGGCTGACAGCAGTAGCTCGATGCGAGTATTTGGTTATCTTCGACTTGGTTGTGTTGATGCCAATGAGTTCTGCCGATTCTTTTGTCCATTTAGCTATCGTATTGGGACCGACTGGGGAGTTTTTGAACCATGAACCATATTTCCAATTCTTATGTGGAGTAAGGAATAGTCTTTCAGTGGTTATATTTGTAGTTCTTTTGGATACAAGTAGCTCATATAACCTCACCGGGCAAATATCTTCTTCAATATTGGGAGTCAGCCATTTCGTTTCCGCACATTTTTGGGCACCACCTTGTCTTGTTTTAGAAAATATCGGAATGTAGGCAATTCGGCCCGTGGGATTACCATCTTTTTCAATTTCGAATTGGAAATGCGAAATTAGGCATGATGAACCCTCTCCTCCGCGCCAAGCAAGCTCCAATGCAGCAATCAAATAAAATTATATGTTCAAATCGTCTAGATTATCTTCTTTACGTAAGTTGACCATCTTTTTGTGTTGCTCCAAAGACAGCGCCTTGGCACTAACTTTTTTTTTTCAGGGTCCACTGGCAAAATATGCCTTTTGGCATTTCGTGCATCCCGCGCCGTTATAAAAGCCACGTCTGTAAATGGATCGAACCTAACGCCCCATTCGGAATAGAATTTTTCCTGCAGCTGTTTGGCAGTAATATTCCACAAGGCTTTTACGACACTTTCCTTGTAGTCTGATCCATCTCTCTTCTTCATATTGAAAGCCCAGTCTAGCAAAATATTATTGAGCTCTGACAAACTTGTTTTTTCATTTACATACAAGGTATTCCCGGGCAGCACAGAATTCTTCAAATTGTTTCCAAGTGTAGGATCTTGACTTCACTGTATTAAGCGGCACTCTTTTCTTCACACTTTCCTCAATTGAAGTAATATTACAGTTCCCAAAACGTTTCATTTTTATCTACTTCATGGTAAAATACGAAAATAAACTGACAAAACGGCCAAATGTGCTGTTGAAGTTATCGCTAACAACTGCTTGTTTATCGTAACCATGACGTATTAATATTCCTATGCAAATTAGGCATTTGATGAAAACAAATTTCTAAAAGTGAAAACACTGTGAGGTTGAATGTTTTCAGATACAGTTTGTTTCTATTGGTCCGTTTTCAAAAATTGAGCGATTTCATTGGACGATGTAGTATAGTGTTGAATGATCATTCCAACTCATTTTTCTAGGATTTTTTCGTACAGTCGAATTGAACACAAATCAGGTTTGATTTTGTTTTTTATAAGCCATTTCGCAGAAGCACATGGTGTTCCCCCCTCCTTGCGTTGTCTTAGTGAATCCAGGATCGTAAATTATTCTTCCGGTTTTTTCACCTACGTCTACCACGACGAGCAAATTCAAATACAAAAAATAACTTTTTCTGCATCTGGAGTGTTTCCGTTACAACCACAAATCAATTTGGAGTTCATCATACTTCAGGAAAACTGTACTTTCCTTTCTCTTGCATAGATCTGTCTGTAGTTGTGTTTTCTTGGGAATTTTACATACATCTCTGGATACTTCGAACTCAATATCACTAAAAGAGTTAAAATTGATATTGTATTCAGTGAAATAATAATGATTTAGCGATTACGTTCCGAATCTGTGGAATTATTAGTCCACAGTGCAATTATCACAGATCTCTTTCGGTTCCTACAATGCAATTATAGCTATAATATTATGATGATTGTGCTCCATTTACATAGAATTTTTGACAAGAGGGAAATATTCGATTAATATTTGCCTGACACTGATTTTGATTAATAAGTCCGACTGATGTCAATTGAATACGTGAAAGCATCGAGCATTCTGAAACAAGAGCGCAAAAATTGTACCAAAAATTTTCTTGAGTAAATCGTAATCAATACCAAAAATATACGGAACTGTCTTTCACAACTTCCTGCACTCAATAGACTAATATAATGAAACTGCTCAAATTACGTCTTCATTTCATGCGATTGCCGCTGAAATCCCCTAACACTTATGGATACAGATTGGTAAAGACTCCATTCGATCCAAATTAAACTACCTGATCACGCCAAATCTCATGACGTACTCGAATAAACGAAACGAAACATGAAAGGTCAATCAGCAACTGAAACAAAGCTTACGTGCAAATGATGCCTAGTGGCAAAGAACTTCAGCAATGCTTTCAAATATCAGCCCGTACCTTCACGTCTCTTGTGACATATACGAAAAATTAATCCTATTTGAAGCTGAACCGACATCCCTCCTCCATTTTCGCGAGGTAGACAGGGGGTGTAATGAAAAATTGCAGCCGTTGATCTCTTCGGCTTAGTCCGCGCACCCTTTTATCTTACCGGTGCCAATTATGGCTGCTGGATAGATAGATAATGCTGGAAATAAATGTTTCAATAAATAATCAGATGATTGTGTAAGTCTTCCACTATAATTCATTCTATGGCGGTGTTCAAAAAAATTAATGGAAAATGAGATGAATATAGGGGAAGTCTTTGACAGCTCCGTTTTTTACAAGAAAATACTCATATCTAATAGTTACTTCACCAATTCGATCAGCCTTTCCAATTCTTCAGATTATCAAATCAACACGATTGCCAACTTTTCTAATTTTCTATCTGTGTTCTCTTCTATGCCGTATTTTGAACCTGTACATTCAAATGTTTTAATAATTCATAGAAAACAATTTCAAAGTTATGATATTCAAGACGTTTCTCATGTTTTTAAGTCTAAATAGGTTTCCAACAGAAGATCCAGTTCGATGAAATGTATTGTTATCTAAACCTATTCGGAAATTTTTTTTAACTATCTTCAACACTACTGAGGATAGATTAAGAAATTCAGAAGATTCTTGATCATCATTCTACTACAAGAATAATTTTTCTCAAAACTGTATGAAGCAGGGTAATGAGTTTTGCTATAATTTCTCTTTGAAAATGAATTTCATAAGGTACATTTTAAGACTGAAAATATTTCTTCAAAGCATTATGGATCAAATCTTCTTTTTCTAAGTTACCTTCAGGATTATCAAATATTTCATACAGCTATATTTCATGTGATTTATTTGTACTTATTAAATTCAAGGAAGAGCTATATGAAAAATCTAATTACGATATTCTATTTTTCTATTTGTTTTACAACTTCTTAAGTTTAAGGTTATGTTTTCTGTCATAGAATAGAATCTTGATTGTTACATATACATATTTGTAAGAATTTGACATGAACTATTCAGTATTGTATATTGAAGAGTGGGGGGGTGGCGTGGTAGCGGCAAGTTTTTGGGAGTTGACCTGAACTATCAATAATAAGATAATGATCATGAGCGAAAGCGCTAGGAGGGGGGATTTATTGTTGCTCATCTATAATTTGACAGTTTTTATTCTACATTGAGAACATATAAACCAAACAATTGCGAGAACAGTGCATACAATAATCATCATAAAATTTGAAGAAATAAAATATAGGTATATAAAAGTGAAGAAATAAAATATAGGTATAATAAAGTGAAGAAATAAAATATATATAGGTGAAAAAATATATAAAAACTCAAGAAATAAATCATTCAGAAATTTAAAGGGAAAAATATAAGAAATATTAGTGAATGTTATATTAATTAAAACATACCCGCTCCTTTTAGCATCAAACATGATTCAAAAATTACAAAACGAAATCAATCCGCCTCTTTTTTATTATTAGCAAATCTACTTATAATATTGGCCACCTTTATTGAAATATCTCTATGTATAAATAGCAATGCCCATCTAATCTATCCTGACCCATTGTTGAACGAAGCCAGGTTTTAAGACGCCACAGTGAGGAGGAACTCCTCTCAGCGGAGGCTACACTAACGGACAGAGTGACCAAAACTTTAAGACATTTTTTTATAAGTGGAAAGATACTTTCATCGCAGGAGAAATATAACGCCATACCATCTGTTATGTGTTCTGTCATGATTTTCCAAATACTGAATTCTGCTTTCAATTTCAAAAGCATTAAGTCTTTATTTTTGACATTCTCAAGGTTATTTATATACTCCGCGACTATTCCAAGTGAAAGATTGATTTCTGTGTCCGTTTTCGTATTGAAAATTGAAGAAAAAAAATATTAAACTCGTAAGCTTTCAGAGATTCTTCGTTAAATCGATATTGTAGATCTTGTAAGATATAATCTAACATAGGAATATAAACATTGATTCTGAAAAAACATTCATCATTTTCAGTAGGTATATTTGAGCGGTGTGATTGTCTCTGTGTTATTCTTGGTTTAGTAATTTCTTTATTTAATTTTTTATGAATATCAGCTATCAAAGCGAATACATTACTAAAATGAGTTTCGGAGTTTTGACGTCTTTCTTTTAAAACTGTGATAACATTAATTATTAGCATATTTGCATACTGTTTATCAACTGACTTGGCTTGCAATATCTTACTCAAATTGACGGTTAACGCTAAGATATAAGACAGAGAGTATAATGATACTATAAAAACGGAACAACTTATTGCATTTTCTAAGCATTCTGCGTTTGAGGACGAGTTTCGATCTTTCCAATGAAAAATAATGTCAAGAAGTTGTATAATTGTTTCAATCGAACTCTGAAAGTGGAGCACTGATTCGTGACGTTCAACCCATCTTGTCTCACAAAGACTTTTTAGCTGCCTATGGCCATCTTACCTCGCCTTGAGAAGAAAATTCCGTTTAGCCGAATTAAATTTGTTGGACAACTTGGTTGAATCTTTTGAAAAGAGGATTTAAAGTCACTTAAATATTAAACCCCACTTACATCAAGGGTAAGTTAGAGTTTTAGAGAAAGGAGAGTCGACAAGGATTTCTAATTGTTTTAGGGTTCTTTTTTGGTACCAATTCTCTATTCCTGTGTAATATACTCTGGATCTTTAAGACCGAAAACCTGTAATGAGAGAGCCTCCATCTACCTGGAGTGGATAAGTACCTGAGTGGGATTTGTAAACTTAACTAACCTTTTTTCAAATATTGTGTTTATCATAATACTAGAGAAATACTAGATTCTACTTGATATCAGAACAATAGTAGAACTATAAGCTTTCAGTACGTACAACGCCGTACAACTTAGTGTCGTCCGCAAACTGAGAGCAGCGGGATACAATACGGGTAGGCAAGTCAGCTATGTAAATAAGGAAAAGAAATGGCCCTAATACTGAGCCATGAGGCACACCACTGGTGACAGGCCTAGATGATGAGAAGGAGTTGCCCACCCTAACCCTAAATGATCGGTCCGAGAGAAATGCTCCGATCCAGGAAAGGAGGTCACCACGGAAACCAAAATGCTCCAGCACACGCAAAAGTCGCCGATGAGGAACACGATCGAAGGTACGTGAAAAGTCCAAGTATACTACATCTATGGAAACCTTCCTGTCTAAAGCTCTAGTCCAACCATCTACACATGCCAGCAGGTTAGTTATAATGAAACGGCCGGGAAGAAAACCATGTTGGCAGTCAGGAATAATCTTATTTTCCAAGGCAAACCTCTGAGCGCTATCGAGTATGATCCTCTCACAAATTCTGGCAACGACTGGAACCAGACTAATAGGACGGTAATTCGATGGGTTCAACTTGTCCCCTTTCTTAAAAATAGGTGTAACTAATGCATTCCGCCAAGATATTGGAAGCAAGGATGTTTTAAAAGATTTAAAAAATATTGTTGAAAGGGGAAAGGACAGAGAATGAGAACACCTCTCGAGAAACTTCGCTGAAATTCCATCACCACCAGGCGCAGACGACGCAGAGAAGGAGAAAACTCAACACCGGCCAGACTCAAGCTTACACAGCCTCTAGAGACTTCAGGGGGTGACCCAGTCTCAAGAATAAAATGAGTGGCAAAAGTATCAATATTGGAATTCAATGAAAAATTCAGATTATACCGCCTAGTGCCTTTTGTATTTTATTTTCGCAGTTTGTGTGACTGATACGAAAATTGACAGATTATAGAATTTGAATAGTGCGTTCAAATCTCTACATGGTTTGATATTAATTACACTCATGACCGTCATGTCACGCGTACGCGAATAAGTTGCTCTCAATGTTCAAATAAAGTTGATCGATATGATGATCCGATCAAATGTTCTTTATGTGATAAAAGTTTTCATGTTGATTGTGTGGGTGTTTCCATTGAATTATTCAATGAAATGCGTGCAAGTGGACTTATAGAAAAGTGGTGTTGTAATAACTGTCTAGGGCCAGAGGACTCTGTTCCTTCGATGGTTTGTACACCGATTATTTCGGGGAAAACGAGAATCATTTAAGAGTGCCCTCCTCATGATAGTGAGTGAGGTAGTTTCACCCTTAAAAACTGAAATATCTCAGTTGAAAAATCTCATTCATTTTCAAAATGAGAGAATATTATATCTTATTGAAGAAATAAAATCATTGAAAACAAATGTAAACATTCGTAAAGAGACTACAACAGCTGTGCGGAATCTGATAATATTGTAATGTTTAAATTTCGCGCCATACATAATTTTTAATATTCGAGTACTAGCGAATATCATCGGAGCTCGGGCGCATTCACATATTGCGCCGTGTGTTGAATTTTTTGTTGATTCTCCTATCGATTATTTTCATTTTCTTGAACCGAAATCAATCGACATTGTGTGACTGAGAGAGGAATATTGAAGCGTTGTAGCAAATCTTGAAAAGGGATATAAATTTCTGCTCTCATTATAAACCAAATTTTGTTTTTTTTGTTGGACAACTTGGTTGAATCTCTTGAAAAGAGGATTTAAAGTCACTTAAATATTAAACCCCACTTACATCAAGGGTAAGTTAGAGTTTTAGAGAAAGGAGAGTCGACAAGGATTTCTAATTGTTTTAGGGTTATTTTTTGGTACCAATTCTCTATTCCTGTGTAATATACTCTGGATCTTTAAGACCGAAAACCTGTAATGAGAGAGCCTCCATCTATCTGGAGTGGATAAGTACCCTGAGTGGGATTTGTAAACTTAACTAACCTTTTTTTCAAATATTGTGTTTATCATAATACTAGAGAAATACTAGATTCTACTTGATATCAGAACAATAGTAGAACTATAAGGGTAGAGATTAAGTTTGGAGTTAAAGAACAGAAATTGGATAGGAAGTATTGGTAGTGTAAACATTGTTTGGTAGAATTTGTGAATACAATTGCTTGTTGACATTTTGTAATATAGGGATAATTGATATTTCTCTTTATTTTCTCCTGGTTCACACGAATAAGTAATAGAAACAGTATTAAAAAGACCCACCATTGTTTTGGTAATTTTGGCATTTAAATTACCTGGTGCCCTTCATTCACATTTTATATAAATTTGAATTTATTTCCAAGGTTAAGAACCCCCCTTGCGAGCTAGCTGGTCACCCTTTTTGTCAACGGGCTTTCAGTTTTTGTACAGAATCGATATTTCTTAAATAAATCCGTTACAACATGTTCAAATACACAAAGTAAATATAATGTTATCCAATTAAAAACGGAAGAAATATTTAGGTTTAATCCACAATCAACAAGAATCTTTTTAAGTATGCCTTCTTAATTTCCATCTATCCATAGAAAAGTTGAAATTTTTCACATTCTTTAGCGATTCAATAATGATAATGATTTCCAAAGAAGAAAACTGAGGCAATGTGGAAACATTTCGGCTAATTGATTTTAGTTTAGTCTTGGTCGGATTCTGGAAAACAATCAATTTCCTCAAATTTTGTCCAGTTTTCAAATCACTCAAGAATATCTTGGAAACGGTTCATTTTAGGAAGAAAAATATGGAATGATAAAATGTTCAATAAATGTTCGAACATAAAGAAAATGCTAGTGTTTAGTAACTACATATTTTACAGTGAGCTTTGAAAGTTTACGAGTTGGTTATGAATTAACTAGAAAACCTTTCAGGAATTATGAAAGGAATCAAAAATCGGTTGCTCTTAGCTTCGAAACCATCGGACGGATTTTGTCCAATAACGAACTTGATCGAATATTCGGACATCATTATATTCTGTAATAGTATATTCTAAAACAAGTTGCAGAATGGGCACCTATCCTAACACGAATGCGAATTGCCTTCTGCAACGAGTATTAGACGAAATTTTCTCTATTTCAGTCAAGAATTGTGAGCAATTTATTATTATTATTATTACACAAAAAAGTTGAGGCATAGCCTATAAACTCACAAACTAAATAAACAAAATTTGAATTTGAAAACATAAGAACGGTTTTTTCATCAAAAAAAAAAGAAATAAACAGTAGTAATATCATGACCCAATCAGAACTATAAAGAAGAACACCTCGAATACATAAAAAAAAAGAAAAAAACACTATTACATCTCCAGCCACCTATCGTAGGAGTTCTTAAAAGCGTTCACAGAGCTGGAACCGACAACACTCTCAGGCAAACCATTCCAAATGTCGAACACACGGTTGGACAGAAAATGCTGCCTGCGGAACGAAGTAAAAGTTTCCTTTCTGAGCTTCAGAGAGTGACCACGCTATCTCCCATCCCGATTGAGCTCGAACAGGCAAGGCAACTCGACACCGAACAGACCACGAAGACACCGGAATGTGACAATGAGGTCAACGCGTGTGCGACGGGCAGTGAACGACGACAGACCCATTATCTCCAGCCGCGCCTCATAGTTGGGATGAACCACACCATATGGCAACCGCGTAATTCACCTCCAGCATATCTCGGTCACCGCACAACAGTGGGCTCCAAACCGGTCCGGCGAACTCCAAAATGGGCCGAATATAGGTTTCATACAGCACTCTGCATGTAGCTGGATAGCACTTACCGAAGGTCTTCTGGATCAGGAAGAGGGACCTCCTCGCCTTACACAGAGCAGATGTTATATGCTCGGTCCAAGTAAGGTTCTCAGTTACAACAACCGCAAGATCAGAGTGCTCTCTGACTGAAGAGAGATGTCGATCACCAATTTTATACTGGAGACGCGGATTGTTGGTGCCCATATGCAATGTCAAACACTTCAGGTTAAGTGGAAGCTGCCAGTTCTCGTACCAGCGTGCTATGGAGATCAAATCCCGCTGTGAAGTTCCATCGTCAGGAACGCCGTACAACTTAGTGTCGTCCGCAAACTGAGAGCAGCGGGATACAATACGGGTAGGCAAGTCAGCTATGTAAATAAGGAAAAGAAAAGGCCCTAATACTGAGCCCTGAGGCACACCACTGGTGACAGGCCTGGATGATGAGAAGGAGTTGCCCACCCTAACCCTAAATGATCGGTCCGAGAGAAATGCTCCGATCCAGGAAAGGAGGTCACCACGGAAACCAAAATGCTCCAGCACACGCAAGAGTCGCCGATGAGAAACACGATCGAAGGCACGTGAAAAGTCCAAGTAAACTACTCTGAACCTTCCTGTCTAAAGCTCTAGACCAACCATCTACGCATGCCAGCAGGTTAGTTATAATGGAACGGACGGGAAGAAAACCATGTTGGCAGTCAGGAATAATCTTATTTTCCAAGGCAAACCTCAGAGCATGATCCTCTCACAAATTCTGGCGACGACTGGAACCAGACTAATAGGACGGTAATTCGATGGGTTCAACTTGTCCCCTTTCTCAAGAATGGGTGTAACTAATGCACTCCGCCAAGATATGTAAAACGAGGATGTTTTGAAAGATTTAAAAATTATTGTTGAAAGGGGAAAGGACAGAGAATGAGAACACCTCTCGAGAAACTCCGCTGAAATTCCATCACCACCAGGCGCAGACGACGCAGAGAAGGAGAAAACTCAACACCGGCCAGACTCAAGCTTACACAGCCTCTAGAGACTTCAGGGGGTGACCCAGTCTCAAGAATAAAATGAGTGGCAAAAGTATCAATATTGGAATTCAATGAAAAATTCAGATTATACCTCCTAGTGCCTTTTGTATTTTATTTTCGCAGTTGGTGTGACTGATACGAAAATTGACAGATTATAGAATTTGAATAGTGCGTTCAAATCTCTACATGGTTTGATATTGACAATTGACATGCAATGGACGCGTGTTGACATTTGAAGGATAGGATGTCAGTGTTGACAACCACAAAACAAAAAATATAACTAAAAACAATGCTGTAATGAGTTCATTACAGCACTGTTTTTAGTACTGTAATAAACTCATTACTACACTGAAATAGAGAAATAAAATAACTCTATTACATCATCTTCGGATAATAGTGCATAAACAGCCAGACATAGCCAAATTGGACCACTGTGATTTTTCATCATAGAGTCGATCCAACACTCTTTCGACTATTTTCAGCTTGATATTCGAAAATTGAGGTCATTTGGATAGGACGATAGAAACAATACAGTAGAAACAAGGTCTCAAAAGACAATCGTGCCTTTTGCGTAAAGATCCACAATGCGTCTTCGAAATTCAATCACCCTCTAGGGGTATAATCCACCCTCAGGTCCGGAATCCTCCCTAGGCACACGAGAATTCCTCAAAAATTTCAAATTCCAGATCGAAGTGCCATCTGGCGCTCACAGCGCTTTAGGAGATCACGTTTTAATAATGAAGTCGATTATTGGATCACAACTGAATTACAATTATCTGAGAAAATCAATTTTCACTTAGTGTAGAATGAATTTTCCAGGAAGCTCCACATTTTCAAATCATGTTTTCTCTATACATGAATGAGACTCGAGGATCATGTATCTTTACAGTTAGTTGAAAATCTATTGGATATTTCGTAGAAACGATAAACTTCTTCATGCTGATATGAAACATCTGGCGAATTCTTTCAGATTCTGTGAAAAATGATCCTCTTGGAATATTGCCTCACGGTATGTGTCAGAGAATGATTTATTTCCTCTTGGCCATATTTCTATTTCGACCTTTCTCCCTTATTGAACATAACTGTTGCATTTATTGAAGTTCATTTGCATGAGACTGTTTTGTAATTCATCATGCGAATAAAACAAGCAAATAACATGAAAAACATTTTTCACATAACCCTGTTCCAGAATAGCTGAATTTCGGTGTTCCAACATTTCATTACGAAGTTGAAGGTTGTTTTCGACCAGATCATGGAGCAAACATTTGAAGGCAATCAAATATTCATCGGAAACCCCTTTTATATGGATTGACCTGCCTATAAAGCAAGTCAGTTCAATATCTCCATTCTACAGGCGAGTGTTCATTGCTTGAATTAATACAAAATGGAAATAAACAAGTCCGAGCCAATGCGTGGAGCTTTGTCAACATTCGCCAGGAATATTGTCCTTCATTATCCAGCCATTGTTCCGCTTCATGAAGAAATTAAAAGTTGTTTGCTTCGTGTTTAGACTTGATCGTTGAATAAAATGAAATTTCACGTTGTATTTTCCTCGCTATTTTTCTACACTTCGTGTTGCGACAAAATATGTATTCTTTGAAATTGAACGTGACACTCTGAAAACTTTGGACAAATTCACTTCACTAGTTAGAGTGCCACAGCCTCCTCTCTCTATCACACGCCATGAGAACGAAATGGCAACACCGCAATTATTGAAAACAGAAAGCCGATGTGATGACTTTGGGGCTCATTGAATAGAGAGATTTTCAAATATATTTCAATCACTAATCGAATTGTTGACATGAAATGTATCAAATTCAATAAATTATATTAACAAGCAATAACACTGAACCGTACTCCGTAATCCGTAACCGTAATCAATGACTCAGATTGATTCATCATAATTATCTTAATTTGATATCAATTAATATGTCGAAAATTGTTCAATCTTTTTGTATCAGCAATTGAAGCATGTGACAAATAAGTTTATTCTTGATAACATACCACATTTCAAACATAATTTCAGCAAGAACCAACGCGAAGGTATAGGGCCAATAATTACCACAAAAATGTGCATTTGAATATCTACATTGAGAACGTATGGCAAAAACGGAGACATATTTCTTCAAGAGATGAAATGAATTCACTTATATACGATAGAAATAAATAAAAGTAATATGCAACAAGGATATCTTGGGAAATAAATACAAATTTATACCTTAATCGGTATGTTTATAATGTGAATGTGAATTCAAAAGTTTAAATCACCTCAAAAGATTCAAAATGCAGGATCAATTTCAAATTGTAAAATATAAAATTATGCTTTTTTTACATCGCGCTCAGTCAATAACCAGGCGATGTTTCCTTCCGCGGAGAGTGTTGAAGGGAGCCAGCAATCGTCGGCAGTGTTACGTGGGATGCACCACTGTTGGTCGCGCATGAATGAGACAAGAGGTGGGAGACCCAAACAGGTCTATAAAATGCGAGTTTCTGTAGCATGCAGACGAGTTGGTCTTCGCTGTTGATTCTACTTAGACTATTTGTTCCTCAGGAATGAATACAGCGACATGTAGTTCAAGTCCTAAATGGGTCTTTCAAGTCTCTTCGTTTACTAACTTGGTGATAAATTTCACTCTGAGAATTAATTCCACCATAATTTTGTAAGTTCCTCATCTATATAAGAAAAAAATCTATTGAAACAATGATCTAATGTACTGTTTTGATAATAGCATGAAAACAACGCGTATTGGGTATTCAAAAGGGATCATTCAGGCGAAAGCGTGTTTGAAAGTGTTGATGACGTTCTTTAATCCATCTTTACTTTTTCAACGATTTGCACTTCACCTTTGAATTAACTTCAGTATTACTTCACTAATTGAAGACCGATATAAAAACAACTGTAAAGACCTTAATTAACTAATAAGGATGGATCATGACAAAACTTATAAACGAACCGTTCGTAATCCGTTACAAATTACATAACCGAGCAACTATCAACTTTTTTCGAGGTTTGTAGTAATCGGAGGTTTCAAACAAATTTGATACCTGTTTTTTGTTTTTTTTTCTGCTTTTGTCGTCTTGTTTTCAGATTCGATCTAGGTGACTTGAAGAAGCCTCTGTGTTTATTAATAGAAGACCACTTTTGAAGAAAGAAGTCCCTCTAATATATTTAAGCTCATTTTTGTATTATTCACACAACACTTATGTGAGGAGCCACATTGAGGTTTTTTCTCTAGGTTTTCATGTTATACACCGAAATGTATGGCACCTCGTCACTAACCCCTGCTAACACAACATGCTCTATTGTTTGCTTACCAAAAAATTGTTAGCTAAAAAAACTATCAAGCAAATATTCTTTCTATAACTTCCTGAAGGAAAATATTCGGAACAGCAGGCATTTTTCAATTTATTCATACCCATGGAAACTATGATGTTTATATTACTTCAGGAAAATATTTCATATCCATGAGAACCTAGAGTAAACATCTGGAAAACGGTAATTTTGAAATTGAGTTTCTCGCCACTTTTCTTACATTTAAAATGAGTTGAAGCTCACATCACGTTTGGTAATAATTCAAATAAAGCTGCAGGAGCTCGAAATAATGCAACGGTGGAGGTTATAAACTTGATATATATTAATATCATTTCCTTCCACTCATCGTAAACTTTAAGCGCATAGAGAACTGCTGTCATCAAAATTGGATCTTTGACCTTCCAGAAGGTCTCATTTAGTGTCTTCATTTATGTCTCATGGCGTAGAATTTGATAAGAAAATCGACTATAAATTTTTATTGATTGTTCTAAAGTTATGAATAATGAAATTTGAAGAGCTGTCAAAAGTTATCCATGTGGCCTTTGTTCATATCGACATTGAGGTGGCTGTTCGGAATACCAGAAATGCTTTAACACTCTTGGATATCTGATGACGTAAGATAACAAAATAGACGAGTACGTCAAATGTTCAAGCAATACAAAGTTGAATTTTTTCATCAAATGATATTGTAAAAATGTAAACTTCATAATAAAATGTTCCATATGGAATGGTAACAATTCACCCTAGTTATTCTAACAAGAATTGGATAGATAGATAGATAATACTCTTTATTTCAGAATTGTTTCAAGGTTACAACATTACTGGAAATGAAATAGTGTCAAAAAGCATTTTTTATTTATAACCTAAATAACCTTCTAGGCAGTAGGGTTCCATATCTATCAACATCGAGTTTATTTTCTCCTTAAATATTTTGTAGTAGAGGATGTTTTTTGTTCCGTTTGGTAGATGGTTATATAATAGTAGGCATCTGTATTCAACCTGTTGTTTCGTTGTTGTTAGTCTATGTTTGGGGTAATTATAGTTATGAGTTCTTGTTTCATATCTTTCTTTCAGATTTTTGAACTGTTCAAATAGATGTTTATTCTTGTACAGAAAGAGGAGGTATTCCTGTATATAAAGGCCATGTAGTGTGAGCATCTTTTTTCCTCGGAAGTAGCCCCTGCACGATTGGTTGTAGTTTAAGTTGCATATGGTCCTCAGAGTGGTTTTTTGTAGTCTGAATAATTGGAGAAGGATAATGGGTTAAACCGCAGGAATGCAGAAAATATGGGAAATGGATGGAAGGTACTTGCCGACACGTGTTTCTGCTTATTGGCTTCTTCAGGGCAAGGCAACCAAGAAACTTGGATATGGATGGAAATGAATAATAAAATAAAACATAAATGACAACAGGTGACCACAACAGGAGCGAGCATCAATTTGTGGCTTCAACCCAAGATACCTCTGGTTTGGAGGCTAAACCGAGCATCGCCACGATGGAAGCATAAGTAACCTGTGTGATGCGACCAAAACCCAAGGATACAATTAAATTCAAAGTGAAGATAATGCGGTGAAATAAGATATTGGAGAAGGATAATGGGTTAAACCGCAGGAATGCAGAAAATATGGGAAATGGATGGAAGGTACTTGCCGACACGTGTTTCTGCTTATTGGCTTCTTCAGGGCAAAGGCAACCAAGAAACTTGGATATGGATGAAATGAATAATAAAATAAAACATAAATGACAACAGGTGACCACAACAGGAGCGAGCATCAATTTGTGGCTTCAACCCAAGATACCTCTGGTTTGGAGGCTAAACCGAGCATCGCCACGATGGAAGCATAAGTAACCTGTGTGATGCGACCAAAACCCAAGGATACAATTAAATTCAAAGTGAAGATAATGCGGTGAAATAAGATATTGGAGAAGGATAATGGGTTAAACCGCAGGAATGCAGAAAATATGGAAATGGATGGAAGGTACTTGCCGACACGTGTTTCTGCTTATTGGCTTCTTCAGGGCAAGGCAACCAAGAAACTTGGATATGGATGGAAATGAATAATAAAATAAAACATAAATGACAACAGGTGACCACAACAGGAGCGAGCATCAATTTGTGGCTTCAACCCAAGATACCTCTGGTTTGGAGGCTAAACCGAGCATCGCCACGATGGAAGCATAAGTAACCTGTGTGATGCGACCAAAACCCAAGGATACAATTAAATTCAAAGTGAAGATAATGCGGTGAAATAAGATATTGGAGAAGGATAATGGGTTAAACCGCAGGAATGCAGAAAATATGGGAAATGGATGGAAGGTACTTGCCGACACGTGTTTCTGCTTATTGGCTTCTTCAGGGCAAGGCAACCAAGAAACTTGGATATGGATGGAAATGAATAATAAAATAAAACATAAATGACAACAGGTGACCACAACAGGAGCGAGCATCAATTTGTGGCTTCAACCCAAGATACCTCTGGTTTGGAGGCTAAACCGAGCATCGCCACGATGGAAGCATAAGTAACCTGTGTGATGCGACCAAAACCCAAGGATACAATTAAATTCAAAGTGAAGATAATGCGGTGAAATAAGATATTGGAGAAGGATAATGGGTTAAACCGCAGGAATGCAGAAAATATGGGAAATGGATGGAAGGTACTTGCCGACACGTGTTTCTGCTTATTGGCTTCTTCAGGGCAAGGCAACCAAGAAACTTGGATATGGATGGAAATGAATAATAAAATAAAACATAAATGACAACAGGTGACCACAACAGGAGCGAGCATCAATTTGTGGCTTCAACCCAAGATACCTCTGGTTTGGAGGCTAAACCGAGCATCGCCACGATGGAAGCATAAGTAACCTGTGTGATGCGACCAAAACCCAAGGATACAATTAAATTCAAAGTGAAGATAATGCGGTGAAATAAGATATTGGAGAAGGATAATGGGTTAAACCGCAGGAATGCAGAAAATATGGGAAATGAATGGAAGGTACTTGCCGACACGTGTTTCTGCTTATTGGCTTCTTCAGGGCAAAGGCAACCAAGAAACTTGGATATGGATGAAATGAATAATAAAATAAAACATAAATGACAACAGGTGACCACAACAGGAGCGAGCATCCAATTTGTGGCTTCAACCCAAGATACCTCTGGTTTGGAGGCTAAACCGAGCATCGCCACGATGGAAGCATAAGTAACCTGTGTGATGCGACCAAAACCAAGGATACAATTAAATTCAAAGTGAAGATAATGCGGTGAAATAAGATATTGGAGAAGGATAATGGGTTATACCGCAGGAATGCAGAAAATATGGGAAATGAATGGAAGGTACTTGCCGACACGTGTTTCTGCTTATTGGCTTCTTCAGGGCAAGGCAACCAAGAAACTTGGATATGGATGGAAATGAATAATAAAATAAAACATAAATGACAACAGGTGACCACAACAGGAGCGAGCATCCAATTTGTGGCTTCAACCCAAGATACCTCTGGTTTGGAGGCTAAACCGAGCATCGCCACGATGGAAGCATAAGTAACCTGTGTGATGCGACCAAAACCCAAGGATACAATTAAATTCAAAGTGAAGATAATGCGGTGAAATAAGATATTGGAGAAGGATAATGGGTTAAACCGCAGGAATGCAGAAAATATGGGAAATGGATGGAAGGTACTTGCCGACACGTGTTTCTGCTTATTGGCTTCTTCAGGGCAAGGCAACCAAGAAACTTGGATATGGATGGAAATGAATAATAAAATAAAACATAAATGACAACAGGTGACCACAACAGGAGCGAGCATCCAATTTGTGGCTTCAACCCAAGATACCTCTGGTTTGGAGGCTAAACCGAGCATCGCCACGATGGAATCATAAGTAACCTTGGGTTTGGTCGCATCACACAGGTTACTTATGCTTCCATCGTGGCGATGCTCGGTTTAGCCTCAAACCAGAGGTATCTTGGGTTGAAGCCACAAATTGGATGCTCGCTCTGTGTGGTCACCTGTTGTCATTTATGTTTTATTTTATTATTCATTTCCATCCATATCAAAGTTTCTTGGTTGCCTTGCCCTGAAGAAACCAATAAGCAGAAACGCGTGTCGGCAAGTACCTTCCATCCATTTCCCATATTTTCTGCATTCCTGCGGTTTAACCCATTATCCTTCTCCAATATCTTATTTCACCGCATTATCTTCACTTTGAATTTAATTGTATCCTTGGGTTTTGGTCGCATCACACAGGTTACTTATGCTTCCATCGTGGCGATGCTCGGTTTAGCCTCCAAACCAGAGGTATCTTGGGTTGAAGCCACAGAGTTGGATGCTCAAACTGTTGTGGTCACCTGTTGTCATTTATGTTTTATTTTATTATTCATTTCCATTCATATCCAGGACAACTTGGTTGCCTTGCCCTGAAGAAGCCAATAAGCAGAAACACGTGTCGGCAGTACCTTCCATCCATTTCCCATATTTTCTGCATTCCTGCGGTTTAACCCATTATCCTTCTCAATATCTTATTTCACCGCATTATCTTCGCTTTGAATTTAATTGTATCGCTGGGTTTTGTCGCATCACACAGGTTACTTATGCTTCCATCGTGGCGATGCTCGGTTTAGCCTCAGACCAGAGGTATCTTGGGTTGAAGCCACAAATTGGATGCTCGCCCTGTTGTGGTCACCTGTTGTCATTTACGTTTTATTTTATTATTCATTTCCATCCATATCCAGGTTTCTTGGTTGCCTTGCCCTGAAGAAGCCCAATAAGCAGAAACACGTGTCGGCAAGTACCTTCCATCCATTTCCCATTTTTCTGCGTTCCTGCGGTTTAACCCATTATCCTTCTCCAATATCTTATTTCACCGCATTATCTTCAGCTTTGAATTTAATTGTATCGCTTGGGTTTTGGTCGCATCACACAGGTTACTTATGCTTCCATCGTGGCGATGCTCGGTTTAGCCTCCAGACCAGAGGTATCTTGGGTTGAAGCCACAGGATTGGATGCTCGCTCCTGTTGTGGTCACCTGTTGTCATTTATGTTTTTATTTTATTATTCATTTCCATCCATATCAAGTTTCTTGGTTGCCTTGCCTGAAGAAGCCAATAAGCAGAAACACGTGTCGGCAAAGTACCTTCCATCCATTTCCCATATTTTCTGCATTCCTGCGGTTTAACCCATTATCCTTCTCCAATATCTTATTTCACCGCATTATCTTCACTTTGAATTTAATTGTATCGCTTGGGTTTTGGTCGCATCACACAGGTTACTTATGCTTCCATCGTGGCGATGCTCGGTTTAGCCTCCAAACCAGAGGTATCTTGGGTTGAAGCCACAGGTGGATGCTCGCTCCTGTTGTGGTCACCTGTTGTCATTTATGTTTTATTTTATTATTCATTTCCATCCATATCAGAAGTTTCTTGGTTGCCTTGCCCTGAAGAAGCCAATAAGCAGAAACACGTGTCGGCAAGTACCTTCCATCCATTTCCCATATTTTCTGCTTTCCTGCGGTTTAACCCATTATCCTTCTCCAATATCTTATTTCACCGCATTATCTTCACTTTGAATTTAATTGTATCCTTGGGTTTTGGTCGCATCACACAGGTTACTTATGCTTCCATCGTGGCGATGCTCGGTTTAGCCTCCAAACCAGAGGTATCTTGGGTTGAAGCCACAAATTGGATGCTCGCTCCTGTTGTGGTCACCTGTTGTCATTTATGTTTTATTTTATTATTCATTTCCATCCATATCCAAGTTTCTTGGTTGCCTTGCCCTGAAGAAGCCAATAAGCAGAAACACGTGTCGGCAAGTACCTTCCATCCATTTCCCCATATTTTCTGCATTCCTGCGGTTTAACCCATTATCCTTCTCAATATCTTATTTCACCGCATTATCTTCACTTTGAGTCTGAATAATGATTGTATATTCCCAGATCCATAAAATATCAGTCCATATCTTAATTTTGTTTCTATCATGGCATAACAGACAGTTTTCATAGTTTCGGGAGTCAGATATTTAGCTGTTACTCTGAATGCATATAGTGATGATGCCATTTTATCTTCCAGGTTTGTTATATGTGTTTTCCATTTCATATCTCCATCGATGTTTACACCTAAAAATTTCGTATTTGTTGATATCTTGTATTCTTGATTTCTGATGTTGATTTGTCCAGGGTTTTCTATATTGGAATTAATTGGATGGAATAATATCATTTTGGTTTTCGTTTTATTGAGTACTAAGTTGTTCAGTCAGGCCATAAGGGCTGTACCGTTAGTAGGTTTGTATCATCTACATAGTGAATATTGGTTGTTTCTTTCGGGTTCCAGGTCATGGGTGGGTCGTGGGAGATGTTTGATGTATTGTTTTCCGTTGGGAGACCAAAATCATTGATATATATTAGAAACATAATTGTTCCTGCTATGCTACCCTGTATCTGTCGTTCCTCAGATCTGATATCGGTTCCATTTATGCGTATTTTAACAAGTTGTGAGCGTCCATAGAAATATGATTTGATCCATTTCAGTTCATTTCCCCGTATGCCATAGTTTTCAAGTTTCTGGTAGAGAATTTCTTGGTCAAGACAATCATAGGCCTTGGATAGGTCCAAAAAAATTCCCACTGTCAGTTCATGATCTTCGAAGGCTTCAAGAATTCTTTTTATAAATTGGAATGTTGCTGTTTGTGTAGATTTCCCCTTTAGACGCCCATGTTGATTTGCATTCATTAGTTTTTTGGATACGAAGAATTCCATGAGCTGTTTGCAGAATGCTTGTTCGAATAATTTTGCAAATGATGAGATTATACTAATGGGTCTGTAGTTTCCGTAATCTTCAGGGTCACCAGTCTTGTATTTCGGTCGAATTTCCGCAGTTTTCAGTATAGATGGAAAAGTTCCTTCGGAGAGCGAGTTATTGATGATATTTGTTATTATTTGAACCATTTCCTCTATTGTATGTTTGATTGTTTTATACGATATCTCATCTATTCCACTTGAAGTTTTGTTTTTTAATCCCTTGATAATGTCCATTTTGTGTTCTTCGTTAATTTTTTGTGTTGAAAATATTTGGTCTGGTCTGGTGAATGTAAGAGGTGTTTTCTTCTGGTTTATATTTTTAATGAGGTAAGTAGCAGCATGTATGATGTATTCATTGAATTCGTTTGGTAAATTCTCCACATTTCGTTTCCTAGGTATTCGAGTATCATCATTTCGTTTATGTAAGGAATTCACAATGGACCAAATTGTCTTGCTTTTATTGTCTGAATTTTGTATGAGTTTTCTGATGTCTTCAGCCTTGTTTTTGGTGATTAGTTTATCATATTTTTGTTTTGTTTTTTTGTATTCGTTTCTGAAGTTTGAGTCTATACAGTTCAAAGTAAATAGGATGTCTAACTTGTTTTTTGTTTGTAGAATTTCAGCACTGTTCAGTTTTGGTTTGTGCTTTTTGGCTTCAATTGGAGTTTTTATTAGGGGACAGTTATTATTGAAGTCTCGAGATATATTTCGTGGAATAAATTATATTGTTCCTCAATGTTCGTTTTATCACATTCATAAATTGATGACCAATTCTGTTGTGATAATGATTGTTTCAGATTGTTGAGGTTTTTATTAGATAATGCTCCTTTGTAGATGAAGTTGTTAGTTTTATTAAGTGAGATAGTTTTTTTTTTAGTGCACGGTGGTCTGATATGTGAGTTTGAATTACTTCTGTGCTGAAGGGGTAGTTTATTTTGACATATATACCATCCAGGCATGTTAATGATGAGTGGGTTACTCTGGTAGGTTCAAATATCGTCTGGTTAATTCCAAAACATTTCAGGAAGATTGTTCAGTCTCGTTTTGCTTTTGTTTCCTCCAACATATCAATGTTGAAGTCTCCCGTAATTATTATCTGATAGTTTTCTTTCGTGAGATTTCCTAATATGGGTGTTAACTGTGTTGTAATTTGTTTCGTGTTTCCATCGTTATATACTGCAAGACATATCCACCTTTGTTGGTCTATATGGTACTCTATGGCAGCACATTCAAATTGTTTCTCTATGTCCTTTCTTTCCCATGATTCTAGATCATTTCTAACATATATCGCAGTTCCTCCATGCTCTCCTAATGGTCTACAGTATTTGGCGGTCAAAATGAAATTTTTCATGGTATGATGTCTGATTTGTTCTACAGTTTTCCAGTGTTCTGAGATGCATAATATTTGTATATCTGAGTTTTCTTCTATTAGTTTTTCTAGCTGATCAGTTGCATTCCCAATGGATGTTACATTTTGATGTAGAATTGTGAATTTATATTGGTTATTTTGCTTTCTTTCATTGTTTGTAAGTGTTTTCCTTTTGTCTAAAAAATGTTGACCCCTTTTAAAATCAAATCTTGCGTATTTGTATTTGCGTATTCGATATCAATGATAGTTACAGATATTTTGTTTCACATGAAAAAATTTGGAAATCGTCAATTTTTTCTCTCTTGGAGTTCGATAATAAACTTAATAATCTACGGTATGGTATTTGACTTTATCTATGATTAAACCTTTTTTCTGTAATAACATTTTTGTTTACTGAATTTGTAACGCCCTTACGTGCAGTTCCTTTATCAGTAAACTCGGGCGCCAGACTATTTGCTTCTGAGGGCGTCACCCTCACCTATCGAGCTCCTCCGGAATGTCCAGAAGCTCGAGCCTAGGTAGACTCCAGTGGAGAATGAAGTGGGTAGCTGTTGGAGGTCTAGGTGTCACCAATAAAACACTCAGTTAACTAAAAAATATACTCTCTATTCGTACTAAATAAACAAACTTTCCAAAATAATACGTCTCACAGTCCTTAAAACAAATCAACAGTTCATATTCGGTACAACAGTCCTTAATCTAAATCACAAAATCCTCGTAGTCCTTAACCTCTAAAACCCAAGTCCCAAATCTACTTGTCAATCACCAGTAACATTCCGTGAAGGGCTTAGAGTGCACACAAAGCGACCACAGCGGCGAGCTACTCGACGTATTAGGCATCAGAAAGAATGACGTAGGCACAAAAATGGGTTAGGCATACCAATGAATCAGGCAGAGAATAGATAAGGCATTCGCTCATCAGAAAATTGCTCATGCATGAAAGTGACTAAGGCCGTGTGAAAGAAATAATAATATCTCAGGGTTAAAGCGAGAGGGGGCGGAAACCAAAGCCTCACTCAGGCCAACATGGACCATCCAAGCGGGGGGTCCTTGAGGCACGATTCCGCACGGCTCAACTAGTGTCCGTACGCAACAGAACCCCTCGAAGAGAACTGCCAAGGCCCAGCCAAAATCGGAATGACCGGCGGTATGGTGTGCGCATGCGCAAACCACCGCGCGTCCACCCGCGATGACGACAGGACCAAGGTCGAACCAAGTGCCTGCCGCACAGCAGCCCACACCACGGAAAACTTCGGTCTCAGCACGATTGAGCTTTGCTCATCTCGCACATCAACGTCAGCTCCGCGAGATGGACAGCAGGAGTCCGCCAAGGTAAAACGGCCCACCACCTAGGGACGATTGAGTTTCCTCATCTCGGCACCCAGATGTCGGATACGCAATACCGGCTAAAGGACCCAGCCGACACCCGTGACGAATCCCGCACCCTCAAAGATCGGGCCAACCCAGTGCCTGCCGCGCAACAGCCCACGTCACGGAAAGCTTCGGTTTAAGCACGATTGAGTTTCCTCATCTCGCACATCAACGTCAGCTCCGAGAGATGGACAGCAGGAGTCCGCCGAGGTAAAACGGCCCACAATCTAGGGACGATTGAGTTTCCTCATCTCGGCACCCAGATTCCGGATCCGCAATACCGGCTAAAGGACCCAGCCGACACCCGTGACGAACCCGTGCCTTCCAGGGGTCGGTTCGACAAACGACAACAGGGGGGGGGCACACCACGACCCTCACCGCGCAGCAGCCCACGTCACGGAAAACTTCGGTCTAAGCACGATTGAGTTTCCTCATCTCGTACATCAACGTCAGCTCCGAGAGATGGACAGCAGGAGTCCGCCGAGGTAAAACGGCCCACAATCTAGGGACGATTGAGTTTCCTCATCTCGGCACCCAGATGTCGGATCCGCAATACCGGCTAAAGGACTCGTAAAGGACGTGATGCCCTAAACGCCCTCCTGCAGCCGTCGTTCGGTCTCAACGATCGAACCTCACACTCACCTCCTGGAATCTCGTCCTCCACAAGTGGTCCTCCGGTCCCCTCTCTATACCCCTTTCCTACCTTGGTATGTCTGCCTACCACTGAACTCACTACCAGCACTCACAACACTGGCTGTACCTTCCACTATACGGTAGAGGCCTTGATTTATTTTGAGTTCCGCGCCGTGCGAGGAACTGCCGTTCCAGTGCTCGACTCGCCTATAAATACCATTCTCGGTCCCTCCAGCAACATAAGTCGTGCGCACTGCAGATGGAGGTGGGAATGATCGGTCGGTGTCCCCACCGCTCGGCGCGATCTCGCTGGAGTCGATCAAGGTCAACGGGTTTCTTCCACGCAAACAAAACTACTTCGTTACAAATTGATTATAACTAAACCAAAACAGATTCATCATGACCTATTTTTTTAATTAATAATCATGAAGCAGTGCAAGAATCAAGAATGCTCTTCTTATTAAATGAATGATATGCATTTCTAATCATGTCAAAGAGAAAACACTTCAGAATTATCAATGTTCGGAAAGATAATTTTTTCTGGGTTTGAGGTAACAAAAAGCAATTGGACAACTTCAAGCGTTGAAAGAGTTCATCGAAGTGATGGATTTCATGATGTAAAAATCTTGAGAAGAAAATAAAGAATGTTTAAGAATAATATTCAATAATTCTGAAATTTTCATGATTTTCCAACCTGAAAAGGATGGCTTATACAAGGTGTCCAGAAAGAGTATCGGGTATTTGTAAGTTCAATAAAACAAAAAATATTTGTGAGCTTTAAAATAGTTTATTGTTTATTATTAACATATGAATTAGAGAATAATTTGGAAAAGATGCCTATGCAGGGGGCGTTCATGCTTTCGTCTAGGATTGTTCACTCCCAGTACCGACAATTCTGCCTATCATCATCAGGTTAAAATTTGCTTTGTCTCTAAACTGCATGTTCTTAAAGTTGTTAAATCGATGCATCATTTCGTTCGCAAAATTCAGTCGATTAGCATAGTTTGCATCCTTCAATTCTTAAACCAATTGAATTTTATAAGCTTTTAGATGTAAGTCTTTCTTTTCTTCCACGCTTGGCTTCGCTTTTGGATAGATAAGACGGATTTTGACGAACCGACGCGACAATTGTTCCTTCATCGCAAGCTGAACAAGGATGACAGGAGTTTTGAATTTTAACTTTCGCGCCTGTATTCTCGAACATCCTGGTCCATTTCCTACTACTATCGTCACTTGGAGTCGCACGATAGAGACGTTGAACAATCACGATTACGATAATACGCGATACGTCCCTGCCCAAGTAACATTTTTGTTAACCTGAAGATTTATAAATTTGAAATTGGTGTTATTAGTGATTCATAATAGGGGTGCTAAGTACCTGAGGTGTTTTAGTTCATATGGGAGTTGCAAAAATTATTAATTCCCAAAAGTTTCAATAAACTATAGATTTTCAACTGTTCATAAAAACTACAGGTTATAGTACCAAAAGGTTCATAATATGGGTTCATAAAGGTGACAGGAACCCGCCTATGAAACATCAAAAGCAAGGTGATACAACAGTTATTATAGGGCGTTCTATAGAAGTGTTTGCAACTTCGTAATGTAACTGATAGCATTCAGTGTTTTCAAGTTTTTATCAAGTCTTTTATATACATAAAAATGCATATATATATATATACATGTATGTCCAATAACTGAGTACCCTTATAAATCAATATGAGAATAAGTAATAAAAAGGGTTTTTAAATACAATTTCAAAACTACTTGAAAGTGTTTGACATCACTGCATTTCCATAGTTTGCAGAATAACCTATAAAAATTATTAAATTTACACCCAACAATCGGGAAAAAAATCCAATTTTTTCTGCAAGCTGATTTAAATTCTATCCACTTAATCCTTTTTTTCCAGGAAAATTCGTTGAATGATATATATCACTGTCCATATATTGCAGCATTGCAGATATTTCTTCTTCTGCAGCCTTGTATAACAAAAATTTGTCTCTCTTCTTAATACAAGGATACTGTTTACAGTCTTTGAAAATGGATTTCGTACTGCACTCACTGCATTCCTTGATTTGGGCCAATAAAGGATGCCGTTTTGTTCCCAAGCTTCAGGAACAATTGTAAGAGAAGGATATCTCTTTCTGTTTCTTCGGTTTGAACTATTTTGAAAGACATGTCCACACCTAAACACAATTGTTGAAAATAGTACACAATATCTTGAGTGAAAACTTGCGTCAAGAATATTAAGTTATGTTTCCATTCAGAGAGCGACACCAGTAGTGACCAGTAGTTCTTACGCATCCGGATTAATTCGCATGCGTGAGAACTACTGGTCATTTCAAGGTGTTTTGAGTAACCATCAGTTATAATACAGGGATGGTGGTGGTGTAAATCACTTTAAGTTTATAAAGTCCTACTTTTTTTATTCAGTAATTTTTATCACTTAAATTGGTGATTATGAATATTTCAAAAATTATTATAGAACAAAAAGGCAGTGTATTTACATTAGGGATGTGAAATAATTTATATGAGTCTAAAAGTATTTCAAGCGATGAACCAAGAGTAACCAGGTTATGATTTTGGTCCATCTAGCGGTTATTGCTGGTTCTTCTTGGTTATTCCTTCGAAATCCAGAAAGAATAACCAGAAATTATCGCTTGAATGCTCGGGTTTGGTTATCCGTGCTGTCATTTTTTTGATTTACGTTTATTTATGCTCATAGGTTATCTGAGCATTTATCTGATTCAGATAAAAAGGCCCATTCCTGAAGCTTATTATAAACAAAAAGACATTTTTATAAGCAATTTTTATTAGCCAATATATCCTTATAATGGAATTACTAAAACTACAATAAATTTAACAAGGAAAAAATACCAAATTAGACTCATATAATATCTATACATGTAAAAAAATGATCATAAAAAAAATTATTTTGTGAGTAACTAGGAATGAAGAAAATGACAAGAAATGATTAAAATGAAAAATATCAATATTAACAGCTAGTAAAAGGAAGAAAATTAAGTCAAAGAGGAATGTTTTAATTTAAAAAGTCAATGACGAATTTTTTTCCAGAGTTAGAAATTAAATCTATTTTTGCATTATTTCAAGATTATACTTGATGAAAATTTGAAACAAACACAAAAAGGCAATGAAAGAACTTCTTAATCTCTTAACCTTAGGAACAGCAATGACAAATCTCATGATGGTTTTAACAAACAATATTTTGAATTTGTATATTTCAGTTTATTCCGTAAAAAAAAAAAAGTTATTTGGTCACTTCTACTGGTTCTTCTTTCAATTTAATGATCTACCTTAAAATTGCTACCACATTGTGCATTCTCAGAACACCCAAACTATTGAAACGATGCTTTGCAGATACTCTCAGTATTGCACACATAACATAAATTTGAAGCAACCTGAAAATTTATCTTTTCATAGTTTCATTAACAGAATTCTCAATGGATTTTTATTGATTTCTTGTGGCTTTAATTTTCAGGTTCTTCTTGTAATTTTCAAATCATTATCAATCTAGATTGCTTCACACAAATGACATTTTCTCTTTGAACCTTTTATTTCTTCTCTTATAGAGTTATTCTGAAATTTGAAATAGAATTTAATATTATCTTTATAACAAATTCAATAAGAATACATGGTTTTTCTGTGTTACTTCAACGTACTTTCACTTGATGACTGGTTAAGTTTCTCACTGCATACAATGCTTGCAGCTGCTGATAAAATTTTTGATTACTGCAACTAACAAAATACACAAGGAATTCTGTTTTCTCTAATGAAAAGCAAACCTAATTTGTACATTCTACAATGCTTCTAATGTTTTCCAAATAATTTTTACCTAGGTGATTTATAGAAATGAAATTTTTCTCTATTGAATGTACAGTTTCTGCTTCCAATTTTATTTTTGAGTTTTCCTGAAATTTAAATTGTGATCAAATACCTACAGCACTCAAAGTTAAAATTCAAGAAAATCATTGGATTTATAAGTTTCATTCCAACGCACCTTCAGTTGACAGACCAGTTGTATTACTGATCTGTAATTTACAATTTCCACATGATTTTCAGCAACATTATTCAGAAGCACATGATTATATTAGATCCTGAGTATTTCCTTCTTTCAAGAACTGTATTTCATAATTGCTCTGTTTTTATTATGTTAAAGAAACTCTACATTGTGGTTCCATTTTTGATGAGTTCTTTCCATCCAAACAACACAACTTTTCACCCACGTTCTTTAAGTTTTCTTTTGAACCTGTGAATTTAGGAAGAGCGTATTATTTTTAATTTTATCTTAAATTGCCTTAGTTCCTACCTGGAGTTGAACTTCCATTACATTAAATAGAATTCGTGTTGCTGTAGTTTGGATTATTAATTATCTCTGTGAAATATTCAATAGTCTTTCGGTTCTACCAAGATCAGTTTTTCAACTTCCAAATAATTCAAAGTCCTTGCTATTGTTTACTATTTTCATGTTTATACACATCTAACCCTACTTGCTCTAATAACCAAAATCGTAACCCTGCTCTCTTGCAGGGTTACGATTTTGGTTTGATTTGACATTTCTCGATCAATTTGAGGTTAATTCATGACGTCACGGATCTATAACCCAAACCGCTTGAATGCAAAAGGTATGTACCACAAAAAGACCAAAGATAACCGGTTACTCTTGGTTCGTCGCTTGAAATACCTTTAAGTGTTGAGCATGACTAAATATCCGACACGGCCATATTGTTATTGAAATTGTCGTGTTTTTTCAGCTTTGTGAAAAATTTAGAACAAAGAAAAAAAGTTGAATTTGGATTGAAAATGAATTTTTTGATAATTTCAAGATACTATTACTCAAAACTTAGTGTTTGTATTGAAAAATTGTTACATTTAGAAAAAAATAATTGAAATTGATCTGTATATTATTCAATTAAAAATTCAAAACTTTAGTATATAGAGGGCGCACGTGGTATTTGGAGGTAAAATTCGATTTCATACAGTGTAGAAAAAATTGCTCAATTTGCTCAATTACCTTTAAGATTTTCTTCGCGCTTATAAGAAATGTAACTTGTAAGCGTTCAATAAAACAAACTACGTATCTTCAACTTCATATTTAATGTTATTGGGTTGTTTCTGAATCCAACTAACCAATAAACCAACAGATAAATAAAGATGAATAATGCTTGACGTTGAATTAGAGTGAAACAATACGACGAATTTGCGCATGGGCGTTTTCATCCAGAAAGGTAATTGAAACAACAGAAAGGTAATGGAAACAGTATCGTCTCCATATGGGAGTTTTATAACAGTCGTATAGATAGGATTATAAAAGTGTTCAAATGGTTATCGGAAAAACCATAGTCTTTGTCGACACTTACAGGGAAGTTATAAATTATATCATTTAAGGCCAATAAAGGATATATAAGGGACAGGGAAAATTTATTGTATCTACATTATATAACTTTGAATTTTATAAGGCAGTGTCGAAGAGTGTATTCGCACTTTTATAAAACAAAAAATGCTACTTGGGTGGGTACTGTTTCATCGTGATTAAAACTCCACAAAATGGCGGACGCCACGATCCCCTCTCCGCTCCTTTTAGGCGCCCAGTTCCTATTCTGATGCGAAACAAATACCTGATACCCTTTCTGGACACCTTGTATAATCTTGTAATAGGAAGACATTATGATAGAACATCAAAAACCTATATTTATAGTGTTCAATTTCTTTAACAGAAAAAAATTAGTATGTTTATCAACCATCTCTCATCTGATGAAACATAAGAGAGTGAATCATTTTTAAGAGGAAAAATGCAGTTTCCACCCAGTTCATATTCAATTATTTCCTATGGAATGTAACTTTCATTCAAACAAAATTGGGCTACAGAGAAGTATTTGCCCAATTTTAAACTTTAAAATGCATATAACTTTTCAACGCACTTAGATTTTGAGAAAAGGTGAAGAAAACAACGATTTCTCAAGAACCCATGGTTTCAATTAACGCAGACTTTCCTTATATACCCAGTAATTATAAGTCACTGAGAGGACGAGACATTGAATTTTTTACGTATCGTGTCCTCAAAAGAATTAATTCGTTTGTTTTTCATCGAATAAAATGATCTCGACTTGTGTTAACTGAGAATAATGAACCATTTTCTTACATGAAAAATGCTGTAGAGCCTAAAATGAATTCACATTTTTAATAAAGAAGTACTGCGTCTTACTCAAATCTTAATTTCCAGAATAACTCCCACTCCACATCGATTTCACAAAAGGGAATTAACTTGTTAGTCCGGAAGACGCTCTCCCTTAATTTTAAACTCTCCAACGGCCTACTCCAAATTCTTCATTCACCCCCAGAAATTAATATAAATCACCCTTGAATACCATCGCAAAACAAACCTCTCAGTATTCTTCAGAACGAAAAATAAATCAGTTGAATTTCACAAATTAGTTTAGCACTTCCCGCCGGTTAATTTTTATCGAAAAAGATGCCTATCCATTAAGAAAATTGTGTTTTCCACTGAACAGCGACATCCTATCTAGGAAATTTATGTCAACTTCCATCCGAAATATACGTCATCGTTTAGGGGGAACATTTGGGATGAATTCGATGGCTGTTCACTCAGATAAATTGTGAGATGCGAGTAGGGACATATTATAGTCGGGTTTTATTGGCACTTCTTCGATGGATTTTCAGTCATTATTCCTTCTTGATGGCGCTGGTCATCGGTATTTTGGTCGTCAAATACATCGCGAATTTTATGTCGCAGAAGCTCTTTCCCATAACCGACCTATGTGATTACGTGATTGCGATACTTGATAGAATTACGCGAACGACTTTGAAGAACAAAGTCTTTGTCGAATGACTTGAGTTATGAGTTTCAACGAAGTGTTCCAAGATTATTGATAATCAGGAATTTCTAGACTGAAAAATCTTTCATCAGCACGAGGAAGGGCAAATATTATAAATTATGATCTGATGACCATTTTTTTACTAGAACAATTTTCGCCAAAACTTTATTGAGCACTCTTAAATATTGGAAGAAATTTCAATACGTATATTGTTTAGTCATACATTCATTACATAAGATGTCAGTATTACATGATAGTAGTAGCAATAGTATTTGCTTTAACTTATACATTCTCTTTCAAGTTGAAATTCACAAAATACTAGGCCTTTTCGTTCTAGTAGTAAATTTAGCTATTCAATGGTAGTCTTCATTATCTTCAGGATTATCAGATATTTCACAGATATGTGTCTTGTACTTACCGAATTCACGAAAGAGCTGGACTAAATATTCAGTTCTTTATTTGTTTTATTCTAAGATTCACTATGTATACAGGGTTTTTCACGAGGAACCTCACCCATATTTATACGGGAAACTACTGAACGTATTTTCATGAAATTCATCACTTGTAAGTATTTCACGATGCTGATGAAATCTAAAATATTTTCAAGGCATGAGCACCTCCGGTTTTTCCGGAAATGACGTCAACTTCCGATTTTCAAATTACAACACCATTTTTTTTATTGCAGAAATAGATTCTTTAGAAAATTTCAAGTTATTTTGATGTTACATTTTTCAGTTTTGGTTGGAAAATTCTCTCTGAGCGGGAAAATTCGAAAAAAAAACAAGAATAATTTCGAGGTTTTTGGATGGGAAATTTTTATTTTTGGGATTTTTCAAGATGTAAGATTGATGTATCCACTTTAAAAATCGAAATCGCGATTCATGATACAGGGGGTGAAAAAATCGCTTTCAAAGTTAGGGATGACAAAATAGTGAAAAATCAATTTTTTCAAATTAGAACCCCATTTTTTCATGGCCGATATTGAATCTACGTTAAAAAATAATGTGAGTGTATGCATCACACCCTTACCCTTAAGTGGATATTTTCTGAGTTATTCATAAAAAACTGTTTTTCGTCTTGAATTTTCAGCTATTTCTTTTCCCTTCACGCCAAAAAGATGAAATTTTCAGGAACTATTATTTGAACCATGCTGTAGATTTTTCACCCCTTCTTGAAACCGACTTCAAGTTACTATTAGGAGAACCATGGCAAACTCTCGCAGTTATAACTAGAGAAGATGCTCAAAGTTTTGACCGTTAATTTCTAGACATTTATTTATACGTCTCAGGAATGCTTCTTATTTCATCGGGAGGAAGAGATCTGCAAAAGTGTTTAAAAACCAAATTGAGTTTCAAAAATATGAATCTAAAAATCTAAACAAACCTGAACGTATTTCTGACTCGTTCTATGCAGTCCTCTTTATCAGTCAGGGGAGTTGAGTAGACAATAGTTTTTATCCTACCCCAAACATAATAGTCTAAAGGAGTTAAATCGGGAGAACGTGGTGGCCAAAGATGTGGACCATTGTTCGCCAACCATCGATCTTCAAATAGCCTGTATAGGATATTTTACACATTGAGTGAATTGTGTGGAGGCGCTCCATCTTGTTGATACCATAAGTCATCATGGTTCTGTACTAGCGGCTCAATTATTTGAGTCAATATGTCATAATATCTATCTCCTAAGGGAGAACATTCTTTAAATAATGCAAACATGTGTAGTGTTCACCAGTTAAAGCCCCATCATAAATGTGAACATCGAGAATTGCATTATTTTTGATAGCGCAAAAAACATTGAAACTCCAGGTCTTTTGAAAGTTGTCTGAAGTGGTGGTTGTTCTCTTCATCCCAATAATGACTGTTATGCCTATTGAAAGAACCATTCTTTGTGAATTAGATTCATCTGTCCAAATTATACAGCCCAAAAAGTTTTCATTCTCTTGAAATCGAATCATCATAGCTTCGCAAAACTCTGTTCTCCTGACGAAATCAGTTTCCTTCAAATGCTGTACCCTATTGAATTTATATGGGTGCATTTTATGTTTTTTTAATATTCTCCAAACACTAGATTGAGATAATCCCAGAGCAATCTCGGCATCTTTGAGAGAATTTTGAGGATTCACACGAAAATATGCAAGAACTGTAATTTCGTTGTTCTCATCTTCTACTACACTCTTTTCTCTGTGTATAGTTTTCTTAACGAAAGATCCGACATTTCTCAAGTTTGTCATGCTTCTGTTAATGGTATCTTTCGTTGGTCTGGGTCGGTTAGGAAACCTCTCAATGAACAGTCAAATCGTTCTATCTACAACTTTATTACATTCTCCATGAAGTAGAATGATATTTAAATAATCTTCATTGGTAAAATTAGGCATAGTGATCGATTTTGTAACTTAATACGAATTATCACCAAATTAATAGTAAGTACAAACTGCTACTGAATAAAGAGGAATTTGGCAGATGTAATTGATGATATCTATCATTGAAAAAAAGAATGTAAAACATGGTAAGTTTTTGCATATGGTTCATAAGGAATTATTTATTTATCACTGGAGAGAAAACCGATGGCCGATTAGTTGAAATGAAGAGGTTTCCGATACAAATTCGAATCCGAATTCGCCATCTATTTAGGAACAACTTCTAACTTTTTTCTCTTGCATAGTAGGGTAAAAAAATCTAAAACATGGTTTAAGTAACAGTTCCTGAAAATTTCATCTATTTGGCGTGAAGGGAAAAGAAATACTATAGCTGAAAATTCAAGACGAAAAACAGTTTTTTGTGAATAACTCAGAAAATATCCACTTTAGGGCAAGGGTGTGAAGCATACACTCACATTATTTTTTGACATAGATTCAATATCTGCCATAAAAAAATGGGGTTCTAATTTGAAAACATTGATTTTTCACGATTTTGTCATCCCTAACTTTGAAAGCGATTTTTTCACCCCTTGTATCATAAATCGCGATTTGAATTTCTGAAGTGGATACATCAATCTTACATCTTGAAAAATCCCAAAAATGAAAATTTTCCATCCAAAAACCTCGAAGTAATTCTTGTTTCAGCGGAGCTCTATTTTCGATGTGTTTTTCGAATTTTCCCGCTCAGAGAGAATTTTCCAACCAAAACTGAAAAATGTTACATCAAATTAACTTGAAATTTTCTAAGGAATCTATTTCTGCAATAAAAAAATGGTGTTGTAATTTGAAAAACGGAAGTTGACGTCATTTCCGGAAAATCCGGAGGTGCTCATGCCTTAAAATATTTTAGATTTCATCAGCATCGTGAAATATTATAAGTGCTGAATTTCCTGAAAATACATTCAGTAGTTTCCCATATAAATATGGGTGAGGTTCCTCGTGAAAGACCCTGTATATACCAGGTATAACGGTATGAAGTGGGTGTTAAGATACAAATGTCTCCATAAGGAACATTTGATATGAACGAGCCTTTATTTTTTGTTTGTTTGCTATGACATCTGTGAAATATATTTAGTATACATCAAGCCAATGAACAGACAATATCATATTTTATTATCGTGTAAGAAATGTCGAATTTTGTACCAGATAATGATGATTTGCGGAAATCATTAATTTTTTGTTTTCATTTAAAGAAAAGTGCTGCACAGTCGCATCGAATGCTTGTCAAGGCATATGGTGATCATGCTCTATCAGAAGCAACATGTAAATGATGGTTTCAACGGTTCAGAAATTATGCTTTCGATGTGAGAATTGAAGAATGTGGATGAGGTTTCCGTCCGGCGTGAGATATAGAAGATGATGATGGAGTTCTTAATTCAACACCGAGAAACACTGCAACACCTCATACTGATTTATAGCTCTGGCCCATGTGAAGTCAATTCCGGTTATTAAATGAATATTCAATTTTCTGGAGGATTGCAAGGATATGTCTGTGTCTGCTTTCTCGAGAGAATAGAGGGAAAGCTGCCACCTCGAGACATGTAGGAAAGTTGAACTTTTGAGTCGGCCATCGATCTTTTCGTGGTTCTGCGTTAACTCTGGTTCAGAGCTTTGTAGATAAGAGGAGGTTTAAATCATGGGATGATAAGCGGTATTAGCTTTAAAGAAGCAGTTCTTGCCTCATGATTATGATGACGCACTTCTTCGATGAGATAAAGAAACGTACCCAAGGAGAAAACGAAAATATTGCATATATGTGGGCATGTATGACCACCTTGTTTTCACGCTTATCTTGTAAAAGTACCTGAACTGATTAATAGAAGTGAGTTCTATCGACCATCTGATTGAGCTTTGTTCAAGTTAGAGATGAAGAAGTATTCAGGAGAAAATTACTCGAAACCTATAAGACGGAAAACTGATCTTGAACCAGACTTGCATGCAACTTGAGTCATCTACGTTTTCACCTGGGAGAGTCAAGCCAGGGAATATCATCGGTGACCTGTTGGAATTGTAGAAAGTCGTAGTCATAGGTTCCCTGAGATTGTAAAGCTGCTAAGACCAGATATTGCTTTAAGTGTAATGGTACGCTGGATGTTACTTTCGTGATTGTAGAAATTGTTCACGCAAGGCTTCTTCGTCAAAAAATCCAGTAGGGAGATCTTCCGAGGGTAGACGGTCGAGTCCCCATTGAAGTATTTAAGTTCTACTAATCGTATTCTATAAAAATAATGACAATCGCGCTTCTATTCAAGATCAAAAGGTAATTTTGGACTATATTATTTCACACTCTGGTTGTGATCAAAGGTCTTACACTTGGAAAGTAAAATTTTGAGGAAAGATTTTCTTGGAATAATTATTGGACTCTGTAAGCATGAGGACAATTTTGGGGAAAAGGGAGTTGAAACTGCTCAGGTCTCTCAGAGGATTCTGAATAAAGATGATTCTCAAGCTGTACTGTTGCTAATGCGAAATATTTGTGAAAGTCTTGGATCTGCCTGTATTCCAATAGAAACTAATGGGGAGAAAGGTTATGAATGTTTTGGTTGTACCATCTGTGAAACATTCATTGATATTGGGTTTGGATTTACACAGGAAGTCCATTCCGAATCTTAAATATGATAATTGGAATTTGCTTGCAGAACTCGAGGTAAAAGAAGAAAATCAGAAAGATTCAGGCGTCTTTTGATCTTAGTCAAGAACAATTAGAACATCTTGAACTTGGGTTTATTAGGAGATAGTTCGAATTAAGGAGACTGCTTACAGGATGTACAAATTTAGTTGAGTTCGAAATAGAACTAACTCAGCTCCACCAAACAACACTCCTGTCTCTCATGTAGTTCAACAAATACATCGGATGCTGAGCTTAAAAATGCTAGAATTGGGAATCATTGAGGAATCGAAGTCCGTGGTCGCCACCGATTTTATTGGTTCGTAAGAAAGAAGGTGGATATCGTTTTTGGTGGACTATCGCAAATTGAATATTAAGGTCACAAAAGGGATGCTTATCCTTTAGCATTATGGTTCCAGAATTTTAGATAATCTAAAGGGAGCCAAATACTATCTTCGATTGATATCAAGTCCGCTTATTGGCAGATACCCAAAAGGAATCTTCTAGGGAATTTACGGCATTCACCATTCCCAATAGAGGTTTATACCAGTTTAAACGCCTACTGTTTGGTTTAATGAACGCCCCAGCAACCTGGCAGAGATTGGATGGATCGTGTGGATTGGTCAGACTTGGAACCATATGTGTTCGTTTATCATGGAGATGACACTTTGAATCAAAAGCAAATGGCAGAAATGTTGAATGTTGCACAACAAACAATTTCTGACCGTTTAAAAGCTATGGGAAAGATCCAAAGTGTGGAAAATGAATGCCACATGAATTGAATGAAAGACAGATGGAAAACCGAAAAAACACTCGTGTAATTTTGCTTCAAAGACACGAAAAAAAATCGCTTTTGCATCGGATTGTTACTGGCGATGAAAAATGGATTTATTTTGAGAATCCTAAACGGAAAAAATCATGGATTAATCCTGGCACAACCATCAACATCGATTCGGCAAGGAGACAATGCGGTGTGTTTGGTGGGACCAGAAAGGTGTGGTGTACCACGAGCTCCTAAAACCTGGTGGAACCGTTAATACTGATCGCTTTCGACAATAAATGATCAATTTGAACCATGCATTGACCGAGAAACGACCTGAATGGGCCAGAAGACACGGCCAGGTAAATTTGCTCCATGACAATGCGCCTGCATACAAAGCAAAACCGGTTCAAGATATAAACGAAACACTTGGCTGGGAACTGCTACCCCACCCGCTGTATTCATCAGACTTGGCTCCTCCCGACTACCATTTGTTCTCATCGATGGGTCACGTTTTGATTCCTATGAGGAGGTTGAAAATTGGGTGTCTTGTTGGTTTGCTTTGAAAGACAAACAATTTTATTGGCGTGGTATCCACTAATTGCCAGAAAGGTGGTCAAAATGTGTAGGAAACAAAGGCCAATACTTTGAATGAAATGTTCCTTACTTTTCCATTGATAATTAGTGTTTTATTTTCACAAAAAAGGTAATTTTAAACCGGTATACTTGATAGTATATTACATCAACGGTGCTATCTGTTGTAAAGAAAGAACTTATTTAGCTGTAGGTTATTTATTCCATCATAAAATAGAATAGAGTATTGATTATCTACATCGGCTTAAAATAATATCCTTATAAAAATTCTATATGTAATATTTAGTATTTAACATTTCAGAATTATACTGATTAAATAACATGACAAAAAGACATATTGAGAATTGATTATTAAACTTTGTTTTTATAATTAATTATTCATTTCCTTATTTCAATCTTGTTGGATAGATCATATATTTGCTGCTCTATCATATAAACTTTACGCCATTCCCAATTTAGTATTTAGGTGATGATCGGAATCAAAATGTAGATATTGACCTGTTTTTGCTGGTTTCTCGTACACAATGGTTCTTGGTATTCCAGGCTGTTTATGATCAAGTACATCTAAAAATAGAAGTTTGATCAATCTCGATTTCCATTGTGAATTTAATAGATTTTTTCGATTTTTGAGATGTTGAAGGATTCCATCAATAGTGTTCATTCCATGTTGGCAAATAATGAAAGTTTTATCTACACATCTCTTCCCTAATTTGGGCTTTCAGTCCTTTGTAGTGGTCAAGAGGTTGTTTTACTCATTAGTGAAAATTTAAATTTTTTCTCATATTGTCAGCTTTTCTAAAAGCTAATTTTTCACCTTGAAAACGACAGAAGATGTGTGCGAATATTATTTTTCAAATAAAAATTCTGCACGAGTTCCATCATCAATATGCCAATTGCCTGACTATCAACATCAATAATTGTAAGTTCAGGACGATTTCCCGTCTGGAGCACCCTATTACGATGGATTATTGTATTGTTGGTAAGCCTATAGATAGAGTATTTGTTTACAAAGACTTGGGTGTTTCATATGACAGCACGTTGTCTTTTAGGGCACATATTCGGGATGTTTCTGCGTCATCTCTCAGGACTTTGGGGTTCATAATAAGGAATACTAGGAACTTCAACATCAAGACTCTTCACCATCTTTACATCTAGTTGGTTAGACCAATGTTGGAGTTCTCCTCTGTAGTGTGGTCTCCATACTTATCGGTCGACGTTTCCTTCCGAGGGAGGGTCCAAAATAGATTTTTCAAGTATGCTGCTGTTAGAAAGGGTACATTATCAGTTTATACTTTCTCCGCCAGTCGAATGCGGGAACGCCTTGGACTATCTCCTTGAGGACGAGAAGATTTCATGCGGATGTGATATATTCATTGCTAAGTTCTTTCAGGGTGTTTTGTACTACCCAGACTTGTCACAATTAAAATTATATGTCCCATCCGAAGGTTTGATTTATTTCGACTCGCCCAATGAAGAACCAATTATTGTTTTCATTCCCCGGTTTCGAGATTAATGCGAAACGCTAATGTCGTCGACTCATTACGAGTTGATATATTTCATGTATCTATTTCGAGGTTGAGGAGAGAATTGAAGTACCTGATGAGACTGTGATATTTAAGACTGATTTATATCTGTGCTTTATATTGTTTTTTTGTTTCGTATTACACATATACAGGGTGCATCTTTGACCACTGCGTTAATTTTAACCATAGGTTCTTGAGATCAAAAGAAACACTTTTTCCATTACGGGTTCTCCATATTCAGCTGCATTAAAAAGTTATGAGCATTTTCAATTTTCACATTGGGCAAATACTCCTCTGTAGTCCAGTTTAGTTTGAGTGAAAAATATCTTCCACAGCTTCCCCTAATGAATCTGAATTGTTTGAAAACATTATTTTTCCTCTAAAAAATGATTCACTCACTCATGTTTCATACGATAAGGTCCATATCCAGAAGGAAGATATAAAATACTAATTTTCTGGTAAAAAAAAATTCAACACCATAAACATAGATTTTTGTTGTTCTACTATAATTTCTTTCTAGTTTAAGATTATAAACCATCCCTTTCTAGTGAGAAATTCCAAAAAAATCGCAGAATTATTGGATGTAATCATCATACATTTGTAATTTTCTTCTTAAAATTTCCAAATCATGAAAACCATCATTTCTATGAAAACTTCCAAGGCAAGAGGTTGTCACTTTGCTTTTTTTTTCACTCAAAGCCAGAATAAATTATCTATGATTTTCCAAACACTGATATTTTAAAGTTTCTTCTCCTTGACAGAGACCAGTGAACAGGTCTATGAGGTCTGTTGATATCAAACTGTTAAAAATATGGAAATCTTTAACAACAATGTCACTACGAATAATTATTTTAAAGTGATGTTACTTTGCTTGATGATTATGTTCTGTACTGAATCCCAATAACAATTTACTTGGATAGATTACAAGTATTCCCAGATTTAGGTGTACAATTATACTTGCTTGTAGAAATTGAGATCGATCATCTAGATTTGATTCTGAAAAGTCAACTTTAATAAAAAATTTTTTGTTAAATCATTAATATGAATCTATTCTGTTTAGACTATAATTAATAACTGAACATGAGTAAATTTTTGGTTTTTATAATCAGAGTATCTGTTTTAAATACGTAAACAAAAACATAAATATTGAATAATGGTTATTCATAGATTATGTCAAATTTACATCTACCTTACCATAGAATATTAATTTATTACCGAACCCAAGAAGAAAACAAATTAATAATTGCAAAGTTTTTTTGAATGATACAGATAATATCTGTAAGCATTATTGATATTTAGTTATAATTTTCCTCAGAATAACTAGAGTGAATTTTTATCACATTAAAATATTATAACGTCTCTGTGGTGGGTAGTTCCTAATAAAATAGTATTCTGTGGTTCCTTGTTGTTTTGATTCTGTTTGAAACTGTCAATAGTTATTTGTAGCTTCATCTTTAAAAAAAAAATGTGGAAAATATTGTTAGGATAATTTCGATAGTTGAAATTATTCAATTCAGTATGAAATGAATATGGTCAGAAAATGCATTCTATTCTAATCTTTCTTGTTTATGAGCTGATAGCTTCCAGTTTCAATATTGATTGAATTTTAATTAACCATGCATCATAACAAACATTCAGAAATATTAAAATTACGTCAAATTCTATTATCTCCGAAGTTTGTGAACCAGGTTGAATCGGTGTATGAAATAAAGATGTGAAAGAACTCCTATAAACGTACAAAACAAATCTCAATTTGAAGCATTCCTATGTTAGAATAGATATAGTTTGATGAACTCTGAAAGTCTGAAGCTTTAAAGCTCCATAAAGACAAGTCTTCAATTTAACAGGTCCTGACCGAAAATAGATTACCTACCGTCATCATGAAAATATACCGAAGTACCTATGTGAGTGATGGAAAACTTTTTCTCTTTTTATTATGGAATATTACTCTGGATTAAATATTAAACAAGGTGCTAGACATCATTAATAATGAATACAGCAAATAGCAATTCTGATTTTGTGGTGAATGTAAAACAAAAATTGTTCAGTGGTTAATTTCATCAATAGTGTTTAGTTGGGGAACGATAGACTGGAGAGATTTCCCCAAAATTTTGTAGAAATATTTAATAAAGACTTAAAATATGGCAACATTGAACAAATCTGATTATTTCATCACAGAGTTGGATTGGGGAAAATCAGAAAATTTGGACAAAATTATATCGATTCAATTCCTTTCAATTTCAAATATCTCAAGAATGGTGCAATTTAGGAGGAAAGATGAAGAATGATTTTATCTGCAAAAAAACTAATGATTTCAGGAAGTAGTACAAGATACGGAACTTTAGTTCAAGCGATATTTGTTTTTCATGCAATTTAATCAATTTGTACAATAATAGTGAGAAACCCACAAGAAATGGAATAGATTTATTGATGCCAAAACATGCATGACTGTTATCAAAAACCTCCTACAAGAGATCATTTCAATCGATATTGTCGTTTGAATATTACAGGTGAAAATGCAATTTTTTTATGAAAGTTCAACACCCTATATCTTTCGAACGGGGCCAAATTTGAAAAAATGTTATAGAAAGAAAATGTTTCTTTTGACGTCAAGAATCTATGGTTAAAATTAACGCAGTGGTAAGAGACTCACCCTGTTTATGTATTTATACTTGATTTACCTCTACATCTACTCTTTTTCGTGTTATACTGCTTAGATTTTATTATTTTGTGTTATATTTCACATAAAGGTCATGTACCGTTAATTAATAAATAAAATATTTTTTTCGTCAATATTAACAATAGTGAATAATTTTCATCATCACTTTAGTACCAGAAAACCAGTAGATCAAGATCAGTTGGACCGTAGATCAATAGAGGTAGAGATGAATACACCTGTAGATCTGCGAGTGAATTTGAAAAAATTGCCTAAGGACTTAGCACAAACGCCAAAGTACAAAAACATGCGAAAGACAAAAATGGATATGAGACTATTCCGTGAAAACATCCTTTATATACAAGAAAATAATAAATGCTCAAAATCAAGTCGGTTTCCATTTCAAACACATTCGGAAGAAACTTGTCTAGTTTGAAGGATCGCAGTTCAGTTCATCCTCTCGAGTATTCATGTTGAAGGTGAGAATGAAACTTCCCCTGCTTCCGAAATCGTCAAATCGAAATGACAACGTCAGACATGTTACATTATAATAATGCAAAAGAGCCACGTCATTCATGGGTGACAGAAATATAATAGAAAGGTGTAGACGAGAACGAAGTTCTGTCCACGACACAAGATACATCCTTGAATATAGCATTCGACTTTTGATACGTCGACTCCGGGAAAATTCACGAATTTATTCTGCAATATCTGTCGAATAGAATGTTCCCGACTTTAATATTTTGGCATAGAAGTGAATATCGATAAGGGAGGGTTTCGACGTCATGTCGAGATGTAAAGCTTTGCCAAATTCATTTTCGATTTATTTGAGAGAAGTTGGGGTCGTAAGTTCAATTCTTGGTAGAAATGGTATGATGTGATAGTCTGGTTATTTTGCATGGGTTTTCTGTTCGGTAGGATCAGATAAGAGAAATTAATTGTAAATAGAGGATGAATAGAAAATCGATAAAGGACGGCTTCATGACTAATTCAAGAACTAGAACCAAGTTGTCCCTTCGATATAGTCCTGAATTCTGAAGGCGCTTTTATATCAAAGTTGTCTTAGTATTGGTTGAAACCTTAGACTATATAAGAATAGACCCCATTATTTACATTGAAAAGTGTCGCATCTGAAACTTAGAGCTGGTCGACTGTAACGTAAGGAGTTGGTCCACCCAGGTCATAAGATATTTTCATGTTGCCAAACTGAGCAGATAGTAGGTTTCTCTATTCCCCTATAATTGTGAATAAAAACTATTTCTCCAATTTGCATTCAAATTATTGTATAGAATTTCATTTTTTGAATTGAAATTGTCTTATCGGATATATTAGCAAGAAGTAAAAGAGAAGCTTTAGTTGATTCTGCTATTTTATGTCAGAGACCACAGATGTAAAGAAATTCAGGTGAAAGTCAAGACAACGCTGCTTCATTCTCTGCTTGACAATTAGGAAGTCACATGTTCTGAAAGACACACGTTGCCACCTCCGTTATGAAAATAAATACGCAAATTGAAGAAACTTTGTGAGTCAGTATTAGGTTTTTCATATTTTTTATTGTTCATTACTTTTCATCGTTAGTAGGTGTGAAAGTTGTAGTAAAGACTGGAATTTCAATCCGAATTTATCGTTCCATAGTTAAGTGTATTGTTAGAACCGAAGTATTTAGTTATTTACATGTTCAGTAGCGAAGTTTTAATAGGGAAGTTTTCAATGAGATTATTATAAGATAAAATGAGGTTTTCTTGAATTGAGGTTCCCAGATGACGATGAAAAAAGAAGAATTTGGGCTTCGCTGTTGGGATGGTCAAGTATTTGTCCAAAGAAAGCAATTTTCATTTGTTCAGATCATTGTGACCCTGAAGATATTGTGAGCCGAGTAAATGGAAAAAGATTTTTTGCAATGTTGCCGGGTCAGCTTTTACAAGAGACTTTCAATGAGGTTGAGACTCTCAATGAGGGAATCAAAATAATTCGACATTTGACAAAGGAGTGCTTTGTCTATCTTATATATTATTATCATTATTATACAAAAAAGTTGAAGCATAGCCTATAAACTCACAAACTAAATAAACAAATTTGAATTTGAAAACATAAGAACGGTTATTTCATAAAAAAAAAATAGAAAGCACTGACGTGAGGTCAGATTGCTTTGGCGCTCTTGTTGAGCTACTTGCGGGTAAATATTCAAACCTTAACAAATCTATAAGCTCTCTGATCGGGTGAACAATAGTCTTTTTCCGTACTATGGGATAATGTGATGCAAATATGAAAGCCTAATGAATAAACAAACCTTTATCTCAATTTGAAAATAACTACTCATAATTTTCATCAAATTTTGTTCTATTTTTCTCCTAAAAACTTACGTCATTGCTTTTATGAGTTTTGACAACGCCATCAAATTCTTTCTCTATGATAAAAAATTTTTTGATTAATATTACATCTGTGCTTTTCTGAATTTTGACAACGTCATCGACATCGAATTCCACCTCTATGAATTCTATGAAAATTTTGATTGATATTACGCCAACTGACACTGATATCTAGGTCCGCAAGTTGTCAAACGAATATCGATCTGTAATGGCAAATCTTTCAATGACAAAGCTCGGACTTCATGACATTTCTATTTTTCTCTTGAGTAAATGAAAAAAATGATCATATCTTCAGAAGGGGGAAAGCTACGACAATGAAATTTGAGGACGAGTAAGATATCGGTAACCTCAATATATATACGGATTTTTATTTAAATCTAAATGAAGTCTTAGGAGATATTGAGTATTGAAAATCTTTTTTTTGGGAATTTTTTAAAAATTTTTTAGCGTGACGATTTCTGCGAAATTTTGCAAGCCGTTTCGTTTCAGCTTCCCTCAATAACATTCCAAGTATCAACTTAATCAGATGGATATTCTAGTAGTTATTGAGGAAACAAAATTTCAGATGCTCATAACTACTGAACCATCCGACGGATTTGGCCCAATAACGAACTTGACCGACATATTTGGACAATTAACCTATTCTGAAAATTTGAAAACTCTAGCTGATTTCTTTCGAATGCTAGAGAGGATACGGCCGGCCGGACAGACTCAACTTTCGCCACGGATTCTTCATCAGGGAGTCAAACCCAATCGATTGAGACCATTTTCGGTTCGATATTCCAAAATTACAGACATTTGGGCAAAATGATAGGAACTCTGTTCGGGTGAACAAGAGCGCCAAAAAGAAAAAAAAAACAGTAGTGATATCATGACCCAATCAGAACTATAAAGAAGAACACCTAGAATATATAAAAAAACACTATTGCGTCTCCAGCTATCTGTCGGAGGAGTTCTTAAAAGCGTTCACAGAGCTGGAACCGACAACACTCTCAGGCAAACCATTCCAAATGTCAAACACACGGTTGGACAGAAAATGCTGCCTGCGGAACGAAGTAAAAATTTCCTTTCTGAGCTTCAGAGAGTAACCACGCAACCTCCCGTCCCGATTGAGCTCAAACAGGCTCCGCAACTCGACACCGAACAGACCACGAAGACATCGGAATGTGACGATCAGGTCACCGCGTGTGCGACGGGCAGTGAACGACGACAGACCCATTATCTCCAGCCACGCCTCATAGTTGGGACGAACCACACCATATGGCAACCGCGTAACTCACCTCTGAAATTTTTTCAGCATATCTCGGTCACCGCACAGCACTGGGCTCCAAACCGGTCCGGCGAACTCCAGAATGGTCCGAATATAGGTCTTATACAGCTCACTGCATTTAGCTGGATCGCACTTACCGAAGGTCTTCTGGATCAGGAAGAGGGACCTCCTCGCCTTACCCAGAGCAGATGTTATATGCTCGGTCCAAGTAAGGTTCTCAGTTACAACAAACCCAAGATCAGAGTGCTCTCTGACTGAAGAGAGATGTCGATCACCAATTTTATACTGGAGACGGGGATTGTTGGTGCCCATATGCAATGTCAAACACGTCTCCAGGTTAAGTGGAAGCTGCCAGTTCTCGCACCAGCGTGCTATGGAGATCAAATTCCGCTGTAAAGTTCCATCCCCAGGAACGCCGTACAACTTAGTGTCGTCCCCAAACTGAGAGCAGCGTGATACAATACGGGTAGCCCAGTCAGCTATGTAAATAAGGAAAAGAAATGACCCCAATACTGAGCTCTGAGGTACACCACTGGTGAGAGGCCTGGATGATGAGAAGGAGTTGCCCACTCTAACCCTAAATGATCGGTTCGAGAGAAATGCTCCGATCCAGGAAAGGAGGTCACCACGGAAACCAAAATGCTCCAGCACACGCAAGAGCTGCCGATGAGGAACACGGTCGAAGGCACGTGAAAAGTCCAGGTAAACTACATCTATGGAAACCTTCCTGTCTAAGGCTCTAGACCAATCATCTACGCATTCCAGCAGGTTAGTTATAATGGAACGGCCGGGAAGAAAACCATGTTGGCAGTCAGGAATATAGTCTAAGGTTGAAATGTAACAAATGCCACTTCAAGTGATAAGCATTTATTTCCACAAGGGGGCTTGATTATCCCAGCAAAGAAACTTTTTACGATTTTTGGATAATTTATTCAATAAAAAAATGCAGGGTTCGGCAAAAGTCAGTTTACCGTTTTGCATATGAGAAAACAAAGCAGAAATAATTGCAAATAAATTCATTTTCCACAAAAATATATCATCAATAATTACTTGTGGCCTCATATTTCACGTTCGAATTGTTTCCCCCCCTCTTCAACACTAATATGGCATCGTTTAGTCACGGTTAAACAACTTTTTCGAAAAACTTCGGTATTGGAACGAAGTTTTTCACATTCTTCTTCGATTCGCACGTGTAGATAAGGAATATCACGCGGTCGTTCGCTGAAAAATTTGTGTTTAAGAACGCTTCAAATTGCAGAATAAATGGGCGTGCTGGCCATTCCATTTTTTCTCGTCTTCCTATCCAATCGCCGAATTGTTCTTCCAAAAATCGCCTAACTTCAACTCCAAAATGCGGAGGAGTGCCATCCTGCTAAAAATGTTCAATTCTCGTGAGGTCTGGATTGTTATCTAATTCGTCATTTTAAACGTCCAGTACTTCGAGGTAATTTTGAGCACCTGCCCATACTATCACATCAGGAACATTCAACTCCTCTTCGATCGTAACATGGATGTTTTCGCTCGACCAGTAAACGCAGTTGCGTCGGTTAATACCTTCATTCAACTTTAACAGAGCCTCATCACTAAAGAGAATTGAACGATAAAAAAATTCGTCATCATCTGCGCAGCCTAGATACCTCTCACAAAATTCCAATCTTCGATCAGGGTCATCCTCATTCAGCTCATGCAAAAGTCAAGGCCGATAACAACGAAATTCTATCTTCTTTAAATTGCGACGCAAACTTCGGTCAGAAATCTCCAATGCTCTGACTGTGTGAAGTGCAGATTGATTTGGATGTTCGACAAAAGATTGATTCACGATGGTCATGTTTTCCTCCGTTATAACTGTAGCAGTGCGGCCTGTACTTACGAATTTACGATACCATTTGTCTGGTGGGAACTTGCTTATTTGAAAAGCACTGGCGACTTTCAGCATAATCTCCGTCAAGTTTTAAGTAAGAAGTGAGCAAGCAAACACGTTCTTCTGTCGTGTACTTTATACGCGCGGCTATGGCAATGAACGCACTGTAAACGTACACAGCAACAGTACCACATGCAGACAACTCGACTCGCTACGTTTCAGCTGCCTCCTTCCGCCCTACTGTAGCCGCAGTTTGTATAATTAGAGTCACACAACGTGGGTATCCCCAATATTTCCAGTTAGTTTACTAACCAATAAAAAAAAACACTTATTTCCATCCTTAACTATAGATGAGTCGATTTCCAAATACGTGGAGGTTAAGAAACTTACACATTGGCTCAATTGTAGGTTATAATTGAAGTCTGGGGATTGAGATCGTTATATGATGCAACTAGACTAAAGCACTTTTCCCACGATAGGAGAAAAATGTCCTTTTTCGATTATCCCAATTATGTTGGAAGCATTCTGATTCATATTCCAATAACTCACAAATACAAAAATATGGCTGTTTCATATTAATGTGCTAAGGCTAACGCATATAAATATCAAAGAACTACGGACGTACGGAACATATAGGAAATGAAACGGTGCCTGTATCGACCATTCAATTTGGGTAATGGAAAAATGCATAAGGCCATAAATTTCCATACGGCCCGTTCGTAGAAAATAACATTTCAACTGGGTTACTGGGCCTGTTCGTGATATTTGTCTTTTTAATACCGTATTAGAGATATCGAAAACCCATCAAGGTATTCTGCGTTCAGCATGCGATCTGGAAATAAATAAATGTGGGTGGGGGTGTGGGAATCCATTTTGAGGAGAGGACGGCGAATTAAATTCTTACTGTACTATCATTTTATCCATGGCAATACCAGAAATAGAAAAGTGGTTTGATTATTTTAATTCATTGTTTTTTTCTTTAAAAAAATCCCTTCAACCACTTTAAAATAAATTTCAACGAACTCGTACAATAAATTTTCTTTTCCGATAAGACCAAAACTGAGAGAATATGGATTGTAAAAAGTTTGAGGACTTCGTCGCCCGTCTGGTAGAAATATTCAAATAATGGCATTCTCCTTTAGCCGCTCATATGACGGATGGCAACCCCTTACACGAAAGACTTCACTTATTCATCCAAACTTTCTTAGTTCCAAGAGGTGCCCCCCTTTGACCCATCTGATCCTTCCGAACTGAAAAGTGGAACCAAATACGACGTTCCACAAAGTTGAAGAACAGAACAGCTAAGTCATTTCGGCATGGAAACTACCGGAAATATTCTTCAGGATGGCAAAGTAAATAAACTCGAAGAGTCCGAAACCTTAATTCATTTTATTTGATTCAATTAGTTGAGTCCAGAGTAACGGAACAAGGCTCTAGATTCAGTTAATTTGATGAGAGGCTAGAATTCAATTCGATCCACTTTCACTTCACAAGGAGATTGAAAATCAGATTAAAATTAGATAATAGTCGTGTTAAATTCATTCAAATAATGCATTAGACAGGACGGTCATAATTAATTTTCTATATTTCAATGTCGTAATGAGTTCATTACAGTACTAAAAACAGTGCTGTAATGAACTCATTACAGCATTGTTTTCAGTTGTATTTTTCGTTTTGTGGTTGACAACACTGTCATCATATCCTTTCGAATGTCAACCAGCGTCCATTGCATGTCAATTGTCGAAAAGGCACTAGGAGGTATAATCTGAATTTTTCATTTAATTCCAATTAATTTCTCACAATTCTTGAGTGAAATAGAGAAAATATCGTCTAATACTCGTTGCAGAAGGCAAATCCAACACTCATGCGTTCAAAAACGCGCTCCTTCGTCGTTCATTTTCGAATTTCGCATTCGTGTTGGAATAAGTGCCCATTCTGCAACTTGTTTTAGAATATACTATGTCACGGTTTCAAAATTCCCGCTCCAGTTAGTACCTGCAAACCGAACTGGTGGCGTTAGTCGCAGTAGTTTGCCAGCTTATCTCGTACGTTGTCGGTGGTCCTTTTCTGTGATCATGTGACGTAGGTTGTCAATTACGTCGTTCTTCCCGGCATATTTGGTTGAAATGTCCTGGAGTAATTAATCGCAATTTTGCGGATCTGAACAGGATTTTAACTGAAGCCCTGAGAGAAATCTTATCATGTTGGTTTGGTTTGTTCGTTGGTGAGATTTTTGCGCTTTAGCGGAGTGGCGTATTTGTTTGGAAAAACGACGTGGGATTGGTGTGTTAACCTATGTTTGTCACGAGGTATTTTAGATTTTTGTTCGTATTTTAGCATCATTCTGCTTCGAATTGGGAATTATTATTGTACCGTTGCGAGGTACCGCAGATTCTGAACTGTCTTTGAAGTCTTCGAGCTGTTTGTCTGGGTTGTCTTTGAATTACCGTCTAGCTGCCGTGGGAGCTGTCTTTGGGGACCTCCACCAGATTTCGCCATCTAAGATACCACACCTGTCGTCTACCAGGGCGCATTACTGTGAAAAATTGTACTACGTTGGCCCAGGAATATATTTGAGCCCAGTTTCCATCTACGAGATTGTGAGAATAATATTCTTTTGTACTTCAGTCAAGCCACGACCTAGACTGTTATAGAACGTTAGTCTGTAGAATTTAGTTAAGATTGATTAGTATCAAAGAGGCCCAATTCAGTGAATACTGTTTAGTACATAAAACCCGACCTATCGAGAAGGTCGCTTAGATATAAGTAAAGAGATATTTGTAACGATTACCATCGAGGCTCTAAGTATATACCTTGGGGCGATATTACTGTTTGTTTAGTAAGAGATAAAGCATTATATCGAATATTCGGGTTGTGAAGTAAGAACTAGTTAGTGATCTACCTTCTGTAAGATATATCCTCGTTTGATGGACCTTGTGTATTTCATTTGGGCTCATTATATTATTAAATAATTGCTCTATATTCTTTCTACCATCCACTACCTCCCGCTTGTCTGATTGGGCTCGTTTGGCATCCTGAGAGTGCGTTCGTTATTTTCTCTCTTTTGCGACCCTGAGATCTTTAGTGTACTCTCCTCTTTTTTTTCTTTATATTATCATAAAAGAGAGTGGCGCCCCTTTATAAGTAGTCTCAGCTCTAGAGCTAGCCGAGGAGGTACTTTGTGCACTCTCTGGAGCCGAGTGGGTTTGGTGACAACTATTTATTCATTGAACACTTACATCTGTTGACCAACAGGATATTTGGCCACTCAGGTCATTAAAAGCATAAGGCTCAATTACAGGGTTAACAAATATATTGAAGGAACCTTTTTCAACTATTTTATTTGTAAGGAATGTAACACTTTGAACGGGGAACATGTGGTCCCATTATATACTTGAGAATGCGATCTTCCAAGAAGGATCTTGGAATTCCATTAGAATGTTCTCGAATGTTTGTACCCCATTTTTGCACCAGAAAGATGAGAATATAAAAAAAAACAGATGTGTTTTAGGGGAATCACGCAAACCTCCTTAGTGTAAAAAATCAAGCTCAGTTATAGACTGACGAAACAATAAAGTCACTTTACTGTTGTAGTTAAATAGTGTAGTTATATTTTTCGTTTTGTGGTTGACAACACTGACATCCTATCCTTCCAAATGTCAACACGCGTCCATTGCATGTCAATTGTCAATATTAAACCATGTAGAGATTTGAACGCACTATTCAAATTCTATTATCTGTCAATTTTCGTATCAGTCACACCAACTGCGAAAATAAAATAAAAAAGGCACTAGGAGGTATAATCTGAATTTTTCATTGAAGTCCAATAAATTTTCACAATTCTTGATTGAAATGAAGAAAATATCGTCTGATACTCGTTGCAGAAGGCAATCTAATTTTTAAGGCCTTCTTTCACAGGAAGTTATAAATATTTTTTCATTAATTTACGGCAAGCAATAAAGCTGAAGTTAGCACAGTTACTGTTGATCAGTTACGTTGACATTTAGGTTTCGTGTAGACTCTTGGCTCAATTAAAATATGGGTTGCCCTCGAAAACGATATCACAAAATCTTTCTGATCTCCACACTCTCCATCTGTCTCAAACTTATTGAAAAAGCCCTTAATTGTTTGTCTTGAAATTCGAATTAGAATGTATAGTTGTTACAGTATATATGAGTCGATGTGTTCCAACATATTGGGTTATATTTGAGGTGGTTCTCAAGGCAATTTCGATCAATCAAAACTTAATGAAAACTGTTTGTTTGGTAATTGTGAATTCAAGATATATTATGTAATCCTTCAATTCGTTCATCGTACAACAATTGTATCAAGTAGTGCCATTCAGGGTCCTATTAATGTGTGTGACCTACTCAATTTCATAGGTCTATCAAGTTGGCCCGGAAGTTTCAGCATTTCTTAAAAAAATTCCACGGTGAATGCTAGATAGATGCTAGTAAATGCTGTAGAAAAAAAATAATTATCTTTGATAGTGGTGGAAAAATCGATGATTGAATTTTCCGGGCCAACTTAGCATTTTTTTCCATAGAAAAGCTAACGAAGATCAATGCTAGCCAAATGCTGCAGAATGCTGAAAAAAAAATTGGAATATTTTGGACCGTAGTGAAAAATTCGGTCATTCAATTTTCCGGGCCAACTTATGTGCAGCCCGGAAACATCGGCATTTTTCATTGAAATGCTGACGAATATTAATGCTAGCCAAATGCTGATGAATGCTGAAAAAAAAATCGAAATATCTTCGACCGTAGTGGAAAAATCGCATATTGAATTTCCGGGTCAACTTATGCGCAGCCCGAAGACAACGACGTTTTTCATAGAAATGATAACGAAACTTAATGCTAGCTAAATTCTGGTGAATGCTGAAAAAAATTTCGAAATATCTTCTACCATAGTGGAAAAATCGAGGGTTGAATTTTCCGGCACAACACTTGTGCCGCATTGAGACACAGATTGTTTTTATCAAAATGCTGAGAAAATTCAGTGATAGCTAAATTTGAAAGAAAATTTCCTAATATCTTCTACTGTAGAAGAAAATTCGATAGTTGAAGTTTCCGAGCTAATTAATGTGCAGCCTGGAGACCACGGAATTCTTCGTCGAAATGCTGATTAAACTGAATGCTTAGCTAAATGCTGATGAATGCTAAATACTAAGTCGAAATATCTTCGACACTGGTGCAAAAGTGAATGATTAACTTAATGCATCTGGTATAAGTTGAAATAACACTATTTTTTTGGGTAAGTTAAGTACGGTCCAAATGAATTGAAATTTCTATGAAATACTCGAAGGGGCGCTAATGAAAAAAACTATACCTCCATTTTTCGAGAAAAACAAAAAAATTTAAATTTCTCTTTATATCAGAATGAATAAGCGAAAAAACTTTTTCTGCAAAAAATATATTTAACAAAAAAAAATAAATAAAGAATAACAAAAAACATAACGTAAAACATAAAACAATGACTTCAAACTAGGTATAGAATCAACATGAGAAGATGATTATCATTTTCAGACAGAATAAACCAGGAGGGTTGGTGAAACATAATTATCTTCGTTTACGCGTCGCTCATCGTACTTTTCCCATTTACCACGTAATCTCTTCGCGAAAGCCACAAAATGACACACAGAATTTTTTTCTCTTCAAATTATTTGAATAACACATCTATGAGAGTAGGTTTTTTCCTGTATATGTATATAATTAGGTATATCACAAAGTTTATTTCTTATGTCATACCCCTTGTCATATGTCCATTCAAGGAATATCAAAAAATCATTAATTTTGTATTTTATTTCCATCGAATAACAATTACATTCGGAACAAATAAGTTTTTTTCCTGCTTGTGCACTATGAAGATTTGTTTCAAAATCATCAATATTGTTTACTGGAATTGTAGCCGTTTTAATTACTTCTTTATGTTCGCATGCAGTGCATAGTACCTCAGCAGTTTTGCACCAAGGTAGGAAATTTTCATACATAAGATTGTTCAGAAGCTCGACAAGTGTTGTGACGCAGGATAATTATTAACTTCAAATTATTAGGCAAAAGTTCTTCTTTATGAATTTTTTTCATAACTTTACCTCTGAGCTCATATACTTGAGCACTCATTTTTCCTGCTGCAAGCTTTTGTAGAATGTTTGAAAGGATATTATCAGCAGTATTCCGTTCAATTTCACACCAATTCTCTATTTTGGAATTGAACTAAGAGGAATCACAAAATGGCGTAGAAAGAATTTGCAGGAGGCAATCTATTTCACAAGTGTTTGTTATAATATATTTCGAATCGTCAATTTTGATCGGCTTCAGATCACTCGCATTAGCATTTCTCAAAAAACCAATTGGTATTATTCGAGATTTATCTGCTAAATTGATAAAAGCCCATTCCTTTTATGGTTCCAAATAAGATTTTCTCGGGAGATTTTTCTTCACAATGCCCTCGCCACGCCAATTTTCCAATGAGGTGTTTTCTTCTATAGACAATTTCTCATCACTTTTTGAAAGCTCCTAAGTTTTTGTTGAATTAATAGTAGGAGCATCGGTTTCTGTTTTAAGAGTTACATCAAGAGCAGTTGTTCTTGATGATATTTTCGAACTGATAGCAATACGCATTATACCTTCTATGCCATCGATATGTCTTTTGATCATGTCATCAACTCTGATAGGTAGTTGGAAGTTATGAAAAATCCTATTTTTTATATTGTGGAAATTGCTTTCTTCACTGGCAGTGGAGCAAACTGTTAAACTATTTTTTAGAACCGGCCTCATAACTGCTGTCACAAAGCGGCAATAATTTACATGAATTTATTATAGGTTTTATGATTTCAGGTAAATACTGCATATTATCATGATCTCCATCACTTTCTACGCCAATTGCGGCTTTTGCTCTATCTAACATGGATTCCTCCCATGTTTTGAACCGAAATTCGATTTTTTTCTCAGGATTCATCAGCATTTCGCTAGCATTAATATTAGTCCGCATTTCAATATAAGAGGCCGTTGTCTCCGGGCTGCGCATAAGTTGACCCGGAAAATTCAACATGCGATTTTTCCACTACGGCCGAAGATATTTCGATTTTTTTTTCAGCATTCATCAGCATTTGGCTAGCATTAATATTTGTCAGCATTTCAATGAAAAATGCCGTTGTCTCATGGCTGCACATAAGTTGACCCGGAAAATTCAACCTCCAATTTTTCCACTACGGTCGAAGATATTTCGATTTTTTTTTCAGCATTCATCAGCATTTGGCTAGCATTAATATTTGTCAGCATTTCAATGAGAAATGCCGATGTCTCCGGGCTGCACATAAGTTGGCCCGGAAAATTGAATGACCGAATTTTTCACTACGGTCCAAAATAATCCGATTTTTTTTTCAGCATTCTGCAGCATTTGGCTAGCATTGATCTTCATTAGCTTTTCGATGGAAAATGCTGAGGTCTCCGGGCTGCACATAAGTTGGCCCGGAAAATTCAATCATCGATTTTTCCACCACTATCAAAGATAATTATTTCTAGCATTCACCGTGGAATTTTTTTTTAAGAAATGCTGAAACTTCCGGGCCAACTTGATAGACCTCAATTTCATCCCTGGTGAACATTTCTTTCGCCTCGATAGATGCAAATACCTTGAAGTTAAAACGAAATAGTTCTCCAACTTCAAAGACTGTGAAATATGAAACTCCATTCAAATAATCCGATCTGAAACTGATTAGAGGAAGCTCCTCAGACCCAGATTTCACTAATGTCTACTCGCGACTCTCCTTTTTTTCACTTTCTTCGACTCAGTTAATCAAGAAATTCCAGGTTGCTATCTTGTTATCCCACTCTGTCACATTTCTTCTGCCAAGGGATCTTTTTAGAAACTGCCTACTTTCTCGGTGTATATTGGCAGAGACTGTTTTTATTGAATGTGTCCGTCTCAAGTCTTAAGGTTTTTTTTATTTATTTTCTTCCCAGTTGTTGAGTGGCGAATTTTCATTACATGTCGAGTGGAACGGCTTGAAAGGGTTCTTTTCTTTTCAGTGAAGTCAAGAAAATTCTTCAGGAATTAGAGGTGAGAAGGATGGGAATAATGGAAAAGCTGACTTCATGGTGATCTCGTTTATTGACATCTGATCATTTGTAATCCATAGGTTAGTTGAAACGTTCTCTTCGGCACACTTTCATTGCTAACTGTAGAGCTGGAATTTGTTGGAATTTCTGATATTCCATATGAAAACACTGAAAATTTCTGTGTGAAAAAAATTTAACATGATTTGAAGGCAATTTATACGGAAAAATTGAAGGTGAACCTGTTTTTTCAGAATAAATTGTAGGATAAAGTCAACCAAATTACTGAATGAACAAGAGGATCTTAACTGAGAATGACTTGGCAAAGTTTTTCGCCGCTAAACCACAGAAGCTCTACACTGATTGAATTATGGAGTTACCCGAAAAATAGCAAAAAGTCATAAACAATAATGGTAAATATGTACTTAATTGAAATCAATTTTCAATCAAGAAAAACTTCAATTTCAACTTCAATATCTTCACCTTCAAAATAACTTCCTTCTGAGGCCAGACAGCGCTGGAGACGTTTCTTCCACTCCTTATAGAAGTGCTGGAACTCCGATACTGAAATAACCTTCAGCTGGTCGGTTACAGCCGTTTGAATTTTTTAGACTGTCCCAAAATGATTTCCCTTGTACTAATTTCTCTACTTTGGAAAGAGAAAATAGTCACAAGAACTTAAGTCGGGTGAATAAGGAGGCTGAGAAGCCATAGGAATGTTTTTACTGGCCATTTTACTGGTTATTTGGAACCATTGTCGCGCAGATTTTTCTCATGCCCAATTCATTCGTCGTAACTTGATGAACGGAGGTTTGAGTCAAATTGAACTCTTCACCTATTATTCTGACTGTCAACCGACGATCTGAACGCACAAGATCCTGGATTCTGTCGACATTTGCATCGGTTCTTGAATATGGAGGCCTTACGCTTCGTGGTTCATTTTCAATCGACTCTCTTCCTTCTGAAAATGCCTTAAAACAACGAAAAACCTAGTCCCGTGATAAAACACTATCTCCGTAGGCCTGCTGAAGTTTAAAAAAAATTTCCGTTTCTCGTATTTCATTAATACGCAGTTCTACCCATTTACGCTCTGCATAAGCTCAAAATATTGTTGCACGTAGGGGAAGGGAGTTATCTCTGAGTTTAATAAACATGAAAATAGCTTATCTTTCCTCCTGGGTTTTGTTGTGTCAGTTGCTCAGTCATTGCAACAGATCAGAGCGGTTATTTCATGTTGAATCATTTCATCCGAATTACTGAATACTGGATAATATGGGGGCCCATGCAGCATTGGAAGTAATCATACAGGTTGTCGTTATTTGTCAATGAAGGTATTTTTGCGCTTTTGGTCTAGTTCATCAAACTAGTAAAACAACGGGCTATCGTTTCGCCCAAATGTCTGTAATTCTCGGAAGATGAACAAGTTTTCATATTTCAGGAATAGGTTAATTTTGCAATTATCACCTTCAAGTCGGAATGCTTGAAGTTTGCAATTTGTTTTTTTCCTTTTATATCACCCCCAGGGACTATTGCGCCCATAATGGTGGTAGATTATAAATTTAAAACTAATTAGTTTATGGGTGAGAAGCCCCTACTCTTTCTGTAAATAATATTAAAAATAAATAATAATAATTATTGTCTTTTATTGAGGGACTTTCTGAAAATATTGCCAAACTAAGTTCAATGAAATAACATCATTCAGAACGTTAAATAACCTGAGTCTTTTCATCAAAAACAATAAAGATAGATCAGAGCGAGACAATAAATCTGTTGTAATCTATCTTGTGTAGATTTCCCTAGAGATTATATAGGTCAAACCGGAAGAGCATACAAGAAAAGGATCATAGAACACCAGAAGAGTTATTATACATCAGACTCTATTGAGTCCACATATGCGAATCATATTAAGGGTTTTAGGCATAATCTCAATAATAATCACCAAATAACACATATGAAAAACAAAGTTCAAGACTGACTCTCTAAGAAGTACTTGGAATCAACGGGTACTAAAGCCGGAATATTCTTTTCAATGAAAAAACAGATGTAGATCGTCACCTTTATTGTATATCTTCCGAAAGGAGTAAATTGGTAGCGTTCAGTATTTTTGGATATATAAATATGTTTCTCGTCAGTCAGTAGAAATGTGACAACCTGAAGATATCATGTTTTCGTGAAACAGCTATCTTTAAAAAAAAAAAACATTTTTGGAAATTTAAACTGTCTCTTTCGATCAACTAATTTTAATCATCTAGGTAGAAAATTTTAAAAACATTACCGAAATTTTTCTTCAATACTTAATATTTCAATAGATAGTCATCAGAAATCCATAAAATTTTATCGAGGTTACGGATATTCAGATGATCTTCAAAATTTGGTAATGTACCACCTTATTTCTTCATTTTTAAATATTTATTCAATACAAATTTCGGAAATTATTTGAGTTTTTCTATAATATTGTCAAGACAAGAATTGATTCAAACTGGAAGCTAAAGCCTCAGATAAAAATTAATAATTAAAAATAGTTCAACCCTCCACCTATTGCTTATTTGTTAATAGGCGCAATGGACAATCAAGAACATTGAAAAAGTTTATTAATGCAAAATAATAAACTCAATATGCCAGTTAATTTCAACGAACCATCCATCAAATTATTACTCTTTTGTTACAAAGTTCAGCCAACAAACAATAGTGTTTCAGAAAATTAGAAAATAAGAGAATTATTCAGTCAAATGAAATTGTTCGGATAATTAGTCGCATCCATAATGCATTATATGATATTTTCATTTATTGTATTCATTTGGGATTTGTGCGTCATCATTGTTTCGATATGCGTTTCGACTAGAATAATTGGAAGAGATAGAATGGGTAATTTAATAAAACATGCTTTTTCATGAATCAATAATAAAATTTCTGTTACGATATTTATCATCGATATTAATTGTGAATATAGGAAATTAACAATTATTGGACAGTAATGTACAGGGCTACAATTTCAAAAATGATAATCACATGAGATTTAATCCCAACGTAGCTATCTTTTAAAGTACTTGTCTACGAACAAGGAGAACAATATGTTCTTTCTTTTCGATGGTTTCTGCTACCCAACAAATCTTCTGGAAATCTCAACTGCAAAAAGAGGTGAAAATCTGTTATTAATTCAACAAAGAATTCTTCAGACGATATATATATTCTTTTGAATTTATTTGAATTCCCTGTTACGTTTGAAGTTGTTAGGCGAAATTATTTTGTTATGCGGACGATGCAGCGATATTTTATAGCTAGAGTTCGTGGTTTGAACTGAAGAACAAGGCAGAACAAGATTAGCATCAGATACAACAGTGGTTCAGATATAACAAACTAACATTAAACGTAGCCAACACAAAATACTTGCCGTTTAGCTCCTGCTCCTCCAGTATTCCTTATATGGGACCCTCGAGAGGAGCCAATAGAGTAGAGATCGAAGAAGCAGATCATATTAAGTACCTGGGAATAATCATGGACCGTCACCTAAAATGGGATCTTCAGGTGGACAATGTAGTACGAAAGATACGATTAATGCCAGGCCGTTTTAGAAGGATGACCGAATTTCGATCTTTAAGAAAATGAAGACTCTCTATTACGCATTAATTGAGTCCCATTTATCGTACGGCATTCTAGGTTGGGACGCAGCATATGGTTGCCACCTCAACAGGCTGAAAATAATACAAAAATCTTTTATATAAATTATCTTAACAACTATATACGTTCAGAAACTAACCTCCGGTTAATTGAAAAAAATACATTAAGTTAAGTAAAAATATTTCAATATATACATATTACAACTACACCTTTGCACTATTTTTCGACATAGTCTCCATAACGATCGAGGCAAGTATCGTATCTCTTCACAAGCTCTGAAATTCCTTCTGCATAAAAATCTCCCACTTGTGCCTTGAGCCAGCCTGTGACCGCATCTTTGAGCTCTTCGTCGTCATCAAACCGCTGGGACCCGAGCCATTTCTTTATATGCATGAAGAGGTGATAATCGCTTGGCGCCAGATCTGGGCTGTAAGTTGGATGGTTGAAAACGTCCCACTTGAAGGACTCACTCCTCTCTTCATCATGAACGTTTTCTCGTCCACTTTTAAATAAACGTACCCATTCACGGACAACTCCTTCACTCATAAATTTTGGTCCGTACACGGCACAAAGCTCACGATGAATAGCTGCTGCAGAGTATCCTTTGGCTGTAAAAAACCTTATAACAGCACGCACCTCATATTTGGCGGGATTTTCTATTGCAGCACACATTTCAAACTGCCAAAAAAACTAAACTAGCGCAGGTACGATGTTCACTCGACTACGGCTTGATGCCGACTGACCTGCTGAGCGCGTGAATGCACAGATGGCGCGCTACTCCCCCCCACTACCCGCACTGTGACCAATCGGAGGTTAGTTTCTGAATGGCCCTCGTACATTCAAGACTCTGATGGATATTCATAAAAATAAAAATTATATAACACATTCTACTCATATACGAGAATAAAAGGTACTCGTCCCACTGCTTTCAGAGCTGAAAAGACAATATGCCAAAGATGCAACCAATACTTGGCTCCAAGAATATTCAGCATTCTACCTGAAGATATAAGGAATATCTAAAATTGTTATCAGTTTTGATACAAGCTAAAGATGTGGATAAAAAACACCGAAAAAACACTACTCTACAATATTATAAACTCTAAATAAATAACAAAATAAATCCATATATATATATTACTTACCTGAATATTGACAAGCTACTTGATAACTGAAAATTCACCCGAATTGTGACATAGTACACGGATATGGATCATTTGAATTGCGACACTGGACCTGAATTTGACTATTCACTAGTTTGAGAAAAGATCGAAAATAGAATTATGCTCTGCGTCTACTAACCTGCACACTAAGGCTAATGTAAAATTTTGGAATATTTGTCATTCTACTCACAGAAAACCATTCCACTTGGTTTTCTCTATTTTTTATATATTCATGTCATTAGTCCCTCATATAAATCGATAGTTCAACTCGACGGAATACGTTTTGTTTATTAATTTAAGTATCTGTAAACTTTGATGATGATGAATATATGTTATTATTATGAATAAGTTATTTTGAACTTTTGGCTACAAAACAAATGTTAGCCTAGGCTGGTGACGAGGTGCCATATAATTCGTTGTATAGCATAAAAGCCTAGGGAAATAAACCCCAGTAAAATAAACCCTGACTCCCCGCATAAGTATTGTTTTGTGTACAAAATGAGCTTAAATATATTTGAGGGACTTCTTTCCTCACGAGTGTTCTTCTATTAATAAACACAGAGGCTTCTTCAAGTTGCACATATCGAATCTGAAAATAAAAGGTTAAAAGCAGTGAATACAAAAATACTTATCAAATTTGTTTGAAATTTATAACCTATTCCAAGAAAGAATCTGAAACATCGTGAATAGCCCTGAAACTATCTTGAAATTTATATATGGGGTACTTATTGATGAGATGAGGTATTGTTTCGTCTGCATATCCACATTCACAACTTGCGCTTGGAACTAAGTTCCATCTGAATAGCATGCTATCAGTAAAACCATAACCTGTTCTCAAACGATTAAGAACTGTCCGAATTTTTCTTGAAAGAACAAAACCCGGAATTTTTCCGGAAGGATCAGATATGAGATCTTTATTGAATAAGAGTTCCACTCAACTTCCATAATTCTTTCTTTATCATTTATATTCATTTCGAAGAACGTATTATACCAGAATTCTATTTTGTGGAATGTATGAAATAATTGGAAATAAATTACGAAAATAATGATATTTGCTTCAAGAATTCAGAGCTGCAGTCTGTCTGCGAATATGGGGAGGGACAATGTTAGACAAAACTTCAGACGATGAAAAACGTGAAGACGTTACTATTGCGATGATTAAAGAAATGAGGAGTTTGATTAGTTAATACAAGAATGTAAGAGTTTCATTGAAAAAATAGAAAACAAATTAGAGAGCCAAGAAATAATTAAGTTATTCAAGTTTCAATTCTTTTCAGTTCAACATATCATCTTTTCATAATGGTCCTTTTAATTCTCTTATTTCTCTTGTATCAACTTAAATTTGGGATCAGTGTACTTCATGTTTTAATGTTTCTATGAGTATAATGCTGATTTATTTTAACTTTTAGTCGATGTCAAATTAATAATTTTATAAATTGTTATTGAACAAATGGCGTTACGCAGTAACTCTCTTCAAATATTTTCAAATACTTCGAATGTTCAATAGCTAGCAGTCCATATTTGCGGTCAAATTGATAAGGAGAACATGCGTATATTTTAAAACAAAAACACAACCTGTTGATACCTGGCTGCAGAATCAAAATAATTATTGGAATTGTCCAAAAACTTTCATTGAATTTCGAATACCATTTCAACGAAACCTCACCACATCCTGTCCGTATTCGAGAAGAAATGAGACGTATAACTTTCATCGCATTGTTGAATAACATAACATAATTTCATCTGCGGTTCATATCACAAAAAAACCACCAAAAGAATATCTCCACATATATCTTCACTCGAGCACACAATTCACAACAACCCCCGAAGATGAACAACCGTTCCATATCAACCTCAAGGAAAAACTTGCTGAAAGCGTTCCATTTTGTTCGACTGGAGTGTACATACGACAGCGGATTTGATGGATTAATCCGAACAACAAACTCAAGAGAGTATCGGTTATTGGAGCTTGAAAGTTTGATAGTCAATTTTATATTGGATCCGAGAAGGTTTTTGCCGAACGTAATTCAGCACTTCAAAAACTCTTGAGCGGATAATGATCGGAATTGAAATTGATGAACGACGCGAGGCATAGCTGCTTAATCGATAAAATTTTATTTCGGGAATGAATCATCGAGGTGATGAATATTTATGGGCATGCAATGGGAAATGGTTGTTTTCGAGAGGGGAATTGTGCTTTGGTTTGATCCCTGAAGGACTTCTCAATTCATGTTGGCAGTTTCAATGTTGAGTTTTCAGGATTTCGTATTGGGTTTCACTCCATAATTTGGAGTATCGAAGACTTGAATAATTCTTAATACCTTCTTGAGTATTCTGATCTTATCCTGCAGGAACTCCCAAAAAACTCTAAGCTCCTCTAGAACATGAAATACTCAGTATGAATGGTTTCTTCATGCTCTGAAAAGGCTAAATTGCTGGACTTTGACCTCCTCCAGAGCATTGAACGAATATTAGAGACATTTTCTGATCAAGATATATATATTCAGTGTAATTTGGGGGTGTTGTTGGTGTTGAGCACTTTAATTAATTATATGTATTCTCTGGTTATTTTTGAGAATATTTATGACATTTTCAAGATATATATACATTCTTTTGAAATATTGGCTTACAGACAAATGTTAGCTGGGTTTGGTGACGCGGTGCCATACAAATCGGTGTATGACATAAAAGCCTAGGAAAAAACCCCAGTAACAAAAATCCTCGCTTCCTGTATAAGTAACGTTGTGTGTACAGAAATAAGCTTAAATATATTTGAAGGACTTCTTTCTTCAAGAGTTGTCTTCAAGTAATAATCACAGAGGATTCATCAAGTTGCACTTATGGAATCTGAAAATAAAAAAACAAAAGCAGAAAAAAGAACCGAATACAGAATATACATATTAAATTTGTTTGAAATTTTTAACCCATTCTAAGAAAAAATCGGAAACATCATGAATAGACCTAAAACTATCTTGAAATTTATATATGAGACAAACATTGATGAGATAAGTTATTGTTTCTTCTGCATATCCACATTCACAACTTGCGCTTGGAACTGAATTCCATCTAAAGATGAAATCGATCGAATGCCTCTGTTATTTCTAGTATGTTGTACTATAATCTTTTTATGTGATCTGTCCCAAAACAAATATGGCATCCTCTGTGGATGTTTTTCCAGAAACCTTGCTGTTCTTGGTTGATTGGAATGGTGTATGACATGTCTATTCCTATGTTTTTTTTGTTAGGTATTTATTGAAATTTACAATCTACTGTCGAAATGTATTTTGTGAATGTGTTGTATGTACAGACTACTAAACAGATTAATGAAAATTTTTTGACATTGATGGATTTTTAGTTATGATTAGTCAGTTTGGTTGTTTGGCCACGTCCTTTTCAATCATCGTGAGATGAATGGATCATCTGTCAGTTGGTAGGCATGTCCTTGTAGCTTATGATGATTTTCTTGAGTGGTTTTCTAAAAAATTTTCGCAAAAAATTGTGTACGGTCGTATGATCTCATTTTTAAATCTTTTCAAAGTGATAAGTGGTTGCCAGCATGGTTCTAGAGAGGCAAGGTCAACTGAAACAGCTGCATTTTCGTTTACTGACTATGTCTATAAAAACCTTGACAAGGGAAATCATGTTGCGGGTCTCTTTTTCGACCTTTCACGTGCTTTTGATGTTCTTCCGTGGAAGTTCATTGAGAGCAAGTTATACAACATTGGATTTCGTGGTGTCTTCCTCCAGTTGATTTTGAGTTACGTCACCGATCGCTGGATGTCAGTTAGGGTGAATACGTCTTGGTCAAAAAAGTGTAATGTTGACATGGGAGTTCCGCAGGGCTCGGTGCTTGGACCGATGCTTTTTCTGCTATTTATAAATGATTTACCTGAGCACATGAACTCGGAGTTAATGATTATATTTGCTGATGATAAGTCAGTGGCCGTTTCACTGTAAGAATATCGTGGTAGATGGATTGGTCGACGAGGTTCGATCGAATGGCCAGCTCGGTCACCGGACCTTACACCATTAGATTTTTTCTATGGGGTACTTGAAATCTAAGGTTTACGCTACAGAACCTGACAGTATTGCCATTCTGAAACAACCGATTGTTGAAGAATGTAATGCAATTTCCACTGACACACTGGGACGAGTACGACAAGAGTTTAGCAATAGGATGCATTACTGCCAGGAATTAGATGGAGCACATTTTGAACACTTATCATAAGAACTGGTTCTTAAATTTTTATTAATTAAATGCGAAACTATAATTTTCGTATTTCTTTAATTTATCAATCAAAATCAGCCGAAACCCAAACAAAATTGGTATGACTGAATAGGTATTTTCAATACCTTTCAAACGAGCTGTCATTGCCATAGCGTCCCATTTAAAATTATTGTTCACAGTGGCATTGTGACGTCATTTATGACTATTGCGTCACCTGTTATGACCAGTTGAGAAGCCTACATCCGTTTATTTCCACCCTCCAAATTTCATTATTATAAGTATACCCGTTCAAAAGATACGAGGGGGGGGGGACTTTTGACTAGCACTGTAGTGTTAAGGAGTTTGTAGATGACAAGAATGTGCTGTAGATTGAGTTACAAAAAATTTATTTCTCTACTTTATTTCACTTGTCCTATGCATTATAAATGTCTTGAAGGATCAATAAATATTATTATTATTATTATTTCTGTGCTGACTTATGGGACACTTGAATCTTGTTTGGTTGTGGTTGGAGACATACCAAGAGGCATTAACCAAAAAACGTAGTATTTTTGAATGTACTCTTTGGATAATTCCAATATTTGATGACTTACGTCCATATTGGTTTGATGATCTCTTTGTGAATTGGCAATTAGTTTTGAAGGTTCAATTTGGACTTCCAACCTATAACATTTTTCGGAATTTCAGATTTATTTCATTCGTTTTGGTATTAATGTGTTGTTGTTCAGTTGAGGCATTGCTCTGAATGTATGCCGAGATACTTTGCTTTGGTGTCGACTAGTATGTCCTTTTCGAATATTTTGACAAGGTGACATAAATTTGTTCTTGTAGTGAATGATTTAGCCTCGTTGATGTAGAGTCGTCATTTTCGATGCCACTTTCTAAGGCCATCCAGGTGTTCTTTTAAATGTTTGTAAGCTGTTTCAATGTTCTCATCAGATGCAAGTATGGCTATAACATCTGCAAAAGATGCTATGGTGGTATTTTTTATTTTCTGGTATGTCTGAAGTGTAGATGAAGATGTACAAGAATGGTCTAAAAATACCACCCTGTGGCAGGCAAAATAACAGTCTGCTACGATTATGAGTATCATTTCTCTACGACTTTATATTATTGATACATATCAATTAAACGATCTCAGGTGTGATTCATGAGTTTAGGATTGACGAATCGGAGACCCATTCTGCTTTATCCCGTATGTTTTTGCTGCAAATCTGGAAAGGTTTGTGGGGTAATACGAGCAATCAATGTGAACGGGGTTTAATGCCACAGTAATTAAATTAGTGCCGCTGCGGCTGCATTACAGGCCGATTCTATTAATATTCCACACGCTACTTCCAAATAGCTCCGCAAACTGCTTTGAATGTCTTCAGTGGTAAAGCTAATTCCCACAACTAACATTTCCGTATCTAACAGCCAATTGCACGCTTGTTGTTCAACACCGATCTCTGATTCTAAAGACCCGTTCTCATGACGGAAGTTGTTGCGGATTTACCTTATAATTTGTGTTGCACATAATATCATACCTGAACTAAGTAATGAATTTAAAAATATGTGTGTTTCTTTTTTAAAATCATTAGATATAAGCAGCTTTTCTATATAAAAATTATTCATATACAAAAAATTGTACTTCTGTGGGCAAAAAGCACCAGGAATCTTTTTATAGATCGAAAATCCATTATTCGTTCTCTCAAATACATATCATATCATCTTTAGGTAGGAAAGGTATATGTGGTGAATAACCAAGCAGCAGAAGGAAATAAATGAAGATGGTACTTGCCGACACGTGTTTCTGTTGATTGGCTTCGTCAAGGCAAGGTAACCTTAGGAATAAGGAGATGGTAAGAAGACAAAATAGAATATAGTGTTTGAATTTTATTAATCCTGGGTTAGAGTTACCTCATATAGGTATGTTTCCTTCATGTCAATGTGTTAGATTTTCCTCCGAATGAAAGGTCCTAGTGCTGAAGACATAAATTGGTCGCTCGCTCCTGTTTGTGTACTCCTATTATCTAATTTGTTTTCTTACCATCTCCCATTTGGCTCCGTTCAGAAGATATAGGGTGTTGAAAGTTCATAAAAAATTGCATTTTGATCTGTAATATTCAAACGACAATATAAATTAAAATGATCTCTTTGTAATAGGTTTTCGATAACAGTTATGCATATTTTAGCAACAATAGATTTATTCCATTTCTTGTGGGTTTCTTACTACCACTGTACAGATTGGTTAAATTGCATGAAAAACAAATATCACTTGAACTAAAGGTCCGTATCTTGAACTTCCTAGAATCATTAGTCTTTTTTGCAGATAAAATCATTCATCATATTTTTTCCTGAATTGTACCATTTTTGAGATATTTGAAGTTGAATGGAATTTAATCGATATAATCATCTGATGAGACGTGAGCGAGTGAATCATTTGTTAGAGGTAAAATAATGTTTTTATACAATTCAGATTCAATAGTGGATGCTGTGGAAAGTAATTTTCATTCAAACTAAACTGGACTACAGAAGGCTGTTTGCCCAATGTGAAAACATACTTTTTTTAACGCAGCTGAATATGGAAAAACGGTATAGAAAAGGTGTTTCCTGTGATCTAAAGAACCTATGGTTGAAATTAACGCAGTGGTCAACCTCTCACCCTGTATATACTCCAAAGTAGGCATTCTTCATGGTCCACTTTCGGTATAGCCGCCAGTTTGTTCTTCGTAGCGGTTCTTATCTCTTCTATCGGTATAAAACGGTGACGACGTAGCGGTCTCTTGAGATTAGAGAACGGCCAGAGGTCCTATGGTACCATGTCAGGCGGATACGTTGGTGCTAGCGGAAAAATGGTCACTCAATATGGTTTTCACTGAACTTAGGATATCTCAACAAGCGCACAAATGTCTCCTACTGTCAATCGACGATTTTGATGATCAATTTCTTGATTTCGTTGACGTTGATGCCAATGGCCTTCCTGATCGTGCCTCATCTTCAACGCTTTCTCGACACTCTTTGAACATTTTGTACCCCTCATAAACTCTTGTTCTGGATAGAACTTGCATACCGAAGGCTTTCTGTAATGCTTTGACATTTTGGCAGCAGATATTTCTTTCCGAAACCAAAATTTAATGGAATTACGCTGTTATTGTATATAACATTACTAGCAAGGTAAGAGGGTTTTTACTGGCGAATGAAGGATATAACTGACGAACCGCAGACGAGTCAGTTACCTCCTTGAGCTAGTAAAACCCGTTACCTTGCGTGTATTGTTTTATAATTTATTTGTTTCTTATTTGTAAAAAGGTTAGATAAATTCCTAAAAAACTCAATAGTTTGTCGCAAATGTCGTAAGCTATGGAAGCGTTGCCATGAACATGTCTGTTTATTTTTCTTTACATTTGTTTTGGCGAAAGCGAAAATGAATGTACCAAAAGAAATTATTGAGGCAGCCAGCAGTGTAGCTTCAAGTTTATTACCTGCAAAATCAGCTTCAAGGTACGAGCGAGAATACGACGACTTCAAAAAGTGGCACAACAAAAATAGTGTGATTGGGGTAACTGAAGATGTTTTGTTGGTCTACTTGAATCAACTATCAGCTAGATTCAGCCCTAATACTTTATGGGCAAAATGGTCTATGCTGAAAAGCTGCTTGGAAATAAAAGAAAATGCAGGTTTGTTTTCCTTAAAAAATTGATTGAAAAATATGACGTTTAGTTGTCATTTGCAGATTTCAAAAGTTAATAGCGTTTCTGAAACGAAAAAATGAGCGTTATAGGCGGTTTGCGTAAATCTGAAAAGAGACATCTGGTGGCGACTTTCAGCATATTTGTTGTGAAAGAATTGTCAATAGATCAGTAATAACATTAGACTTCCTAGAACTTTTCAGTTGTTTTGGAAAGTATTTTTGTGAGTTTACCCAGGAGAAGGATGGATATTGAGAGATCATTTGGATTTTTGCAAATAAATTTTGGTCATTTCTCCAAAGGAAATGAAGAAAAAGGACTGGCTTTGAAGAAAGCTGGTCATGTTTACAACATTATAGAGCGGACTGGTTTCATTACTTCTAAACTAACGAGACAAACTTCGATAAATTTGCTACCTTACAATGTTGAAATAACCGTAACCACACTTCTCGACTATGCCAAAATATGAAAATTTTTGTTTTTGTACTTGTTCTTCCAAAAGAGAAGAAAAAAAAAATGTTTGGCAACTCGATGAATATAGCTGAAATAAAACTTTTAGTTACACAAATGATAAGCCAAGTTTAATTTTCATCAAAAAAAGTAACAATCTATTTTCAACATTGAGTTTACAATTTCCATGGCTGCTGTAAGCTAAAATTGAATCTATCGAAGACAATACCAGCAATACATTTCAATTCTTCATCACATTTTAAAGATTTAATACCATGGAAGCCCATACATTTGATAGGTTCATCGATGCCAACACATTTGTCGTTTTTACTAACAAATAATTTGGTCTTATCGGCAATATTACATTGAATTGCCACGACAGACATTTCTTCCGCACTATCTCCCATGAAATTACTCTCAAATAAAAATATATCATCATCTAAATCCCATCCATGGATCAGTTCGACATGAAAATTCCTTCTGGCCTCTTTCCACTTGCACTGAATGATTATTATTACCTATTTCAATTAAAGATTCAACAATAGATTCTTCCTTTGACTCATCCATTCTTCTTGATCTTGCTGTTTTTCTTTCAAATCTCTCCACTCCCATAGTGGAATTATCCATTTTTATACATCTGAAATAAGTAAAATGAGATCGGACATAGATAACTGAACTAACCTTTGGAAAAATCGTTGGGTTATAAGACGGGCAATCAGGTATATTACTTTTGGCATTTCCTACGAAATGAGCACTACATCGCTTTTGGAATTTTGTCGGTTGCCATTGCTTGCAAGTACCATCATTACTAAAGTTTTGAATGAATAAAATTATGATAACATCTCCAATCAATCAGATATCCTTACCAAACTCTTCTAACTCTATCAATCCATATCTACTTCCGTTCTTTCTCAAACCATTTATTAGGAAAAAATAAAATTTAATAGAATTGTCTGTGTTATAATAAGCATTGTTGCAACCAACTACACAACACTGAATACGTGAAGAAGATTATACTCCTAGGCCTTCAGCATTCATTTTCGATATTGAGATTTGTAAATCAACAATTGCATAAACTCTTAAGTACGCTTCCACCACAAAAGAATCAGAAATTATGCCCCAAATCAATATGTAAAACACAGGGAAATGACAGCGAATTCGAATTCCTTCACAACAAAAATCTCGAATTCCGCCACTGAGGTCGCCACATACAAATATGCAAACCGCCTATACGGCAAAAAAGGGAAAGGTATTAAGTAAAAGAAGAGGCTGAACAATTTCTTTTATATGCTCCTGATGACCAGTGGTTGCTGGCGAAAATTGTAACAATATTTGGGATTTTTGGATGTTGCCGATGTGACGAAAATCTCTCCTTAAACATGAATGATTTAGAAGATATGGGAAAATACTTTATTGTGACATTGCGGCAAATAAAACATTCAACAACAAGAAGATTCATCATAACGGATGATGGCTGCAGCTTTGAACCCTGCATGTTATACAGAAAATCTGTAAATCTTCGGCCTCCTTGAACAGAAAGCCTAAGATTTCTTTTGACATATCGACATGCAAAGTGTTAAATATTTAGGTTTAAAAGACCCAAAGTTATACACCGGCCACTCTTTTCGCAGAACTGGAGCCACTATGGTTGCACTAAAGCGTACAGGAGGGTGGAAGAGCATCGAAATTGCGATGAGTTATGTCGATGATTCGGTCAACAAAAAAAAACGAAATGTCTAACAAATTATTTGGAAGTAAGGAGAGTAAAATGTTCTTCAGTTCTCTAGTTCAGCAGTTTCTGAGTCTACAGATGGTTCATCATCATCAGTATCAACTCTTTCATCATCGAAAATCTGTGTTACTAGAAATAACAATTGTACCATGATATTCAACATATATGACAAAAAAACAAAATTTTCCAATGTAAATAATACTATTTACTTATAAAGTTAACTGTCAGTTTTACAAGTTAGTGGCTTGATAAAATAAACTTTCTTGATTAATACTGTGTTTTTGGACTGACGTTTAAAAATGAGAAACAAATAAAATAATTATTTAATTATAACAACAAAAAACACAATTTAAGCTGTTAATAAAAGCGGACTAATGAATATATTGACGTGCTGTTTGGCACTGATGTCAATTACAGTAGTGTGAACTTAAAAATAAAAACCTTCGTCCATATCGGGGTCCCATAAAATTCAAAATCAAATTTTAAATTCACTCTAGTATAGCACTATAGATGATATATCCTTAACGCGATTTCTAATTTTATAGATGGTCTGTTATATGTTATATAACCTCCTCAACAAAAATACTGAATTTCAGATTGCAATAAATAACTGCATCTCATCTACACTTCTCACCTCAACTTTGTAAAACTAATTTATCGCCTGTTGGGAGTTGAAGACAGTCATTTGTAATTTACATGTTAATTGAGGAGAACCATTCCATTTACCTCCTTGAACTTTGTGGTTGAGTAATGTCATCATTAACACTGTTTAAAAGTGTGTTAATTATGAAAATGGAAATAAAACGTTATGGCCCATAAACGAGGGAATGAAATCTCTCTTGGTTTTACATCCTTTTGAATGGATATAAAAAGGACATAAATAACGAATGCATTTCATACGGACATGTTGTGGTTTTCATATTTTGTGCAAAACTACTCTTTTCCAACTGTGAGGCTGAAACGTGAAATGTTGTTCACAAAAACGAATTAAATTTCGGAAACTGTAAGTTTTCATTTAGTCGGGAGAATTTAAATTTCAGAACTTTATATTCTGAAACGGTAAAATGAATTTAATAGAAGAAACATGTTATTCTGAAAGGGTGTTTACAGAATTCGAAAATATAAATTTTACTTCCGACTAGGTCTTAGAGAATTCAAAAATATGTTATATACAAGGTGCCCAGAAAGGGTATCGGGTATTTAGTGGAGTTTTAGTCTTGACGGAATAGTACTCAGAGACGTATCGCTCATTTTGCGTACGAGCGTATTATCGTAATGGTGATTCAATAGTGACTGCTCAACGTCTCCGTCGTGCCGAATATCGTACACGCCAAGTGACGATAGGACTAGAAAATGGATCAGGATTATTGAAAATACAACCGAAAAAGTTTGAATCCAAAACTCTGGTCGCCCTCGTTCAATTCACGATGAAGAAACAATTGGAAATTTTGAGGCGTCGGTTCGTCAAAATCCGTCTTTATCCATCCGAAAGCGTAGCCTAGCGTTGAACATGAAAAAATCGTCTTTACATTCGATTTCAAAGAAAGACTTACATCTAAAAGCCTATAAAATTCATTTGGTTCAAGAATTGAAGGATGCGGACTATGCTAATTGCCTGAATTTTGCTAACGAAATGCGACAGCGATTTAACATCTTTAACATCATACTAGTTAGTGACGAAGCAAATTTTCACCTGAATGGTCATGTTAATAAACAGAATTATCGGTACTGGGCAGTGGAGAATTCGAGACAACAGCATGAACGACCCCTGCATAGCCCAAAGGTCGTGGTTCGGCCGCTATGTCTGCTAAAAAAATAATTGGTCCCTAGTTTCATGAAGATCAACGAGGCCGAGCAATTAATGTGAATAGTGACAGTTATTGCGATATGTTGCGGAATGTTTGGACCCAGAGTTGCAGTAGTTCGCAGGTTTCAACTCGAGAACGTGGTTGCAGCAAGATGGGGCCACTTGCCATAACTCAAATGATTCAACGGAAGTTGTTAAAGATTTATTATCCCTAATAAAATCATTTCGCGAAGGGGTAACATCAACTGACCTCCCAGAAGTCCCGATCTTAACCCGCTTGACTATTTTTCATGGGGATACCTCAAAAGAAAGGTTTATCGAAATAATCAGATAAATCTAACCCAGTTGAAGCAAAACATCAGGTCAGAAATGGTAGCAATCTTAATAGCTATGTGTTTCGTAACCAAGTTTTCACTTGTGTTTCACAAGTGTCTTCAAGGGTAACACCACTAGAGGTGAGAATTTTTTGAGAACACCCTTGGTTTTTGGGAATTATGCGTTTAAATTTCACGAAACAAATTTATCCTTGAAATACCACCAGCCGAAGGCGAGTGGTATTTCGGGATCACTTTGTTGAGTGAAATTTGTATAATTTTCAAAAACGACCGTGTTCTCAGAAAAAATTCGAATCTCGTGTGGTGTTTGGAAATCATTCAACAATATAAATCAAACGAAATAAAAATAGTTTTTATTCAAAATTACCAGAAAGAAGCATAACAACAAATTAATCATCTTTATTCTCAAAATAATAATTATTGATAGTACAATTATTATACATATTACGAGCATTATTTTCGAATGATGATATTGATACTGATGTTGTTTCTTGAAGGACTTTTTCATTCCTTATGGCTGTGATTATTTTTTGTGATGTTGTTGGTCCAGTTGGAGATACGGTTTCACTGACGCTGCAGAAGAATGGCCTCTTATCTTTATCAGCTGTTCCTCGTCAATTCCTGCTTTGGCTAATTGGCTGACAGCAGTAGCTCGATGCGAGTGGTTGGTTATCTTCGACTTGGTTGTGTTGATGCCAATGAGTTCTGCCGATTCTTTTGTCCATTTAGCTATCGTATTGGGACCGACAGGGGAGTTTTTGAACCATGAACCATATTTCCAATTCTTATGTGGAGTAAGGAATAGTCTTTCAGTGGTTATGTTTGCAGTTCTTTTGGATGCAAGTAGCTTATATAACCTCACCGGGCAAATATCTTCTTCAATATTGGGAGTCAGCCATTTCGTTTCCGCACATTTTTGGGCACCCCTTGTCTTGTTTTAGAAAATATCGGATTGTAGGCAATTCGGCCCGTGGGATTACCATCGATTTCAATTTCGAATTGGAAATGCGAAATTAGGCATGATGAACCCTCTCCTCCGCGCCAAGCAATCTCCAATACAGCAATAAAATAAAATTTTCTGTTCAAACCGTATGGATTATCTTCTTTACATAAGTTGACCATTTTTTGTGTTGCTCCAAAGACAGCGCTTTGGCACTTACTTTTTTTTCTCAGGGTCCACTTGCAAAATACGCCTCTTGGCATTTCGTGCATCCCGCGCCGTTTTAAAAGTCACGTCTGTGAATGTAAAAGCCCCATTCGTCTGTTTTTCCTGCAGCTGTGTATTTTCCACAAGGTTTTACCACTTTCCTAGTCTGGTCCACCTCTTTTCTTCATATTAAAAGCTCAGTCTAGCATTATATTATTGAGCTCTGACAAATTTGTTCTATCATTTACAAGGTATTTCTGGGCAGCACAGAATTCTTCAAATTATTTCCAAATGTAGGATCTTGACTTAACTGTATTAAGCGGCACACTTTTCTCTACACTTTCTTCAATTGAAGTAATATTACAATTCCCAAAACGTTTCATTTTTATCTACTTTATGGTAAAATACGAAAATAAACTGACAGAACTGCCAAATGTGCTGTTAAAGTTATCGCTAACAACTGCTTGTTTATCGTAACCATGACGACCGCTACTTCCACCAACGGCCAAAGCTATCCAGACGTATTAATATTACTATGCAAATTAGGCATTTGATAAAAACAAATTTCTAAAAGTGAAAACACTGTGAGGTTGAGTGTTTTCAGATACAGTTTGTTTCTATTGGTCCGTTTTCAAAAATTGAGCGATTTCATTGGATGATGTAGTATAGTGTTGAATGATCATTCAAACCAAACTGGACTAGAGGGATATTTGCCCAATGTGAAAATTTAAAATACGTATAACTTTTTAACGCAACTGAATATGGAAAACGGAATGAAAAAAAGTGTTTTTTTTTATCTCAAGTACCTATGCTTGAAAATTAACGTAGTAGTCAAAGACTTTTTCTTCCCATAAGGGACAATTGCTCAAAGTTATTTCCTCATTTACAGTAAATAAAGCATTGCCGTCAGTTCGTTTTGCATAGTCGATAAAACATCCACACTAATTAGATATAAAAAAGTTCATCAAATTCTTTTTGAAGCGCAATCTCACTTACGCCTCTGAGATGGTAAAGCATAGTAATGGAACGTAAACTGCATTACATTTCCACAGTAGGTTGCTTTTCCGCTGAAACATTACCTCCAAATCATCCAGTTTCCCCCTACGGTGCATTTCATAATGGAAGATTAACTCGGTTTACTTGTACAACCAAATATAAATACAATTCTCTCAGTTCACTGAATAAGAAGCAGCTTGAAAACATAATTCGAAAAACATCATTTGAGGGGTTTTCTTTTTTCATCCCAGGAATGATTTACGATGGCCACCAAAAATGTATATTCCTAAACGTATATAAAACATTCTTGAAATTTCATTTCTCAAACAAATATAGTGAGAGGAATGCAGCTAATTTATGGAATTTTTATCCAATTATTCTTCCTGGTAGTTAGTTCTGTTTGCCTTTGGATTTGCATGTTATTTTCCTCCCTTATGTTGTCAGTAATGAAGTGAATAAAAAACGGCCACTTTACGTAGAGCATACTATGTGGAATTTCACTGGAAATTAATTCATTCGGAGAGGTGTTTTAGACTGAATCATGTTCTGTTTGCACACGGCGAGATACTAAAGCCGTGTGAGGTTTTTTTGATTTTCATTCGAACTGATTTAAATATGGTTCTGGTTTTATGTGAAAGCTTTCGTGAAAGTTTCTTTCGCTGGAATAATGGATATAACGTTAATTATTATGAATTTGAATAAAATCAATGCGTTATAAGAGCGTGTGACAATTCTTTCGACTAATATCGCAACAATGACGATTGTCGAAAAATAACAGGTGCCAATGTGACAGCTAACTTTCAAGAATAGGAGATGCGTTGAACTCCAAGGAAAGCGCCAGGTGGAATCGAAAAATATCCTCTCCATTGAACTGACTTATCATTCGGCTCACCCCTCAAATTCATATTAATTTCCATTCTCTCAAAAATGCGAATGAAGGCTGCATTATTCATAAGGCATATCAAACCAGCGCCTTTTATCCAAGGTTATGTTTACCGAGTAATCCATTTCTCGAATTCACCCTTATTTCGGTGATAGGTAGTCAGCTGAACAGGTTTCAAGAGCGAGGAAAAAGAATTGACTCGTCTGAGTATATACAGAACTGCTTATTGATCCCCATATTAGGGTAGTTTATCAAGATTTCCATGGCACGAACAGATCGCTCTCGTTATCGGCTGTAAATCCTTGAGCGTGTGCGGATAAGCTTAAGGGTTATTTAGTTGCGACCTCCCTCTATGGTCTTCTGTGATATACCGACTACAGAATGTTCGGTTGCCTTCTTTTTTCTTTAACGGAAAGCCCTGCAGACTGTCTGATTGGAATTAACTGCGAGATTATGGGTTTAGTCCTGTAGGATGATTTATTTGATGATCTCGACTGGTCAGCACGGACTGTGTCTGTGTTTCATATTAATTGCATCTAAGGGTTGTTGCATATTTGAAATTTTTACCGACAAGATGATACTTTGAATGAATTGAAGCTGAGGATTAGCCTATAAGCAGCTCTGAATTAACCAAATTTCAACAAATAAAGTTTACAGAGTCAGAACGTTCAAGGGATGCCTTAACTCCACAGTTGACGAAGAGGTGTATTGATCAGACTAATGATGAATGATGCTTTATTGATTATACTCTAATCTTATATACTAAATTGAATCTAAAGTGGATCACTCTCGGCGTGATCCACTTTTGATTCTTTAATAATTTAAATGGAATTTTCCATGTTATCGAAGATGAATAATTTTCAGGATAATATTCGAATTTCAAACATTACTCCGAAGGCGGAAAATGCTACAGACTAGGATGTTGGAACTCCAGTGTTCTGGTGTTTTGTTACTTCTTACTGTCCTATTTCCTAATGTCCTATTTCTAAATTGTGTGACCCTCGATTGAATGCTTTATTGGGCATGGTCAGGAGTGGGTGCTGACGTCCGGAGTTGGTCCCTCGTCTGGTGTTTTGTTTTGGCCTCGGCATAGAGCTGTTCAAGGTCGAAACATTGCTGGCGTGGTTTTGAACTCGGTGTCATTTCTGTCAGTGGAATTTCGGCTTCTGCTTCATTTGTTTTCGTCGTGGATCTGCTACTTCCTCTATACCAAAGAAGTGGCCCTCCCAAGAGCTAACACCTTGTCGTGGTGGGGGGGCTTAAGTACCTTCTGATGGACGGGAAAACGTCTGTCAGTGGAGAAAGCTAAGTTAGCCGCAAAGTATGGTTTAATGGCAAATAAAACTGTAGAATTAAAGCTCCAGCATACGGAAATGCAGGGCCGGCAGGAGGAGAGTGCATCTCAGGCTCCCTCAGGTCGAAATCTGGCGACTGGGAGAACCACCTCCTTGACTGCAGCTAGGGTCAAGGCAGGTGCTAAAGCTACTAGCAAAATCAAGCCAATAAAGTCGACGACAAAGACGCCCACAGGGCGCGCCGCAAAAGAGGGGCCTACGAGCCCTCCGTCGACGAAAAAGTCGCCTAATGGGCGAGCCTCAAAAGATACCCCACCTGCTCAGCATGGGAGGAAGGCAGAGGCAAGCTCTGATGAGGTCCCTGAAAAGGAAACCGGCGTCAGAAGAGTGCGTCTTTTGCGACTTCCTCTGTTGCCGCGAGGCAGGAGCAGGTGGATCTCCATCCCCCTCCCGGGGAAGGAAAGAGGGACCAATTTCTGTTGAGGGCGACCTTACAGGAATGTCCCTCACGGACATTCAAAATGGACTCCTAGAGTTCATGTCCGACCCGACCAATAAAATCGGGAAGAAAGCGACCACCTCAATCATGAAGGTGTTCCACGAAATGGAGCGGCGAATCGCCAATTCACAAGTGGCCATCTCCAGATTAGAGGGGCGCTTAGAGGAGAGGGACCAGCTGAAAAGCCTGTTTCTCAACTCTCAAAGTTGCGTAGGGGAAAGCGCGCCAAAGCAGAGGTCTTATGCTTCTGTGGCGGCCGCAATCCCCAAACCATTACCGAAACCGCACATAGTCCGGAGCCCCGGCCTCGTGATTTATGTAAGGCCGCCGAAGGAAGGGCAACAACTTTCTATGGATACAGTTGCCCTCGCCATTAAGACGCACGCGCCACGCGCGAAAATTAAGAGATCTTTAAAGCTCAAGTCCGGTGTAATTCAAATCACAGTTCCCTCAGAACTGGAACGTAAGTCTGGAATCGCTGCTTTGGAGAAGGGCAAAATTGATTGCTCGACTCCGAAACAACTACTGCCGAGGATAATGATCCACGACGTCAGCAAGGGTTCAGCTGACGAGGAGATCATGGATCTACTTATCGAGAAAAATCTTTCCGAGAACGTAAACGCGGAAGACATACGAAAACGGACGAAGGTCATCTACCGGTACCCGACCTCGTCCAATAGGGGCAGAATCGTGGTTAGTTGCCCTCAGCAACTAGCCCGACCCATTATAAAACAAGGGAGGGCATACTTCACTATGTCCTCCCACCGAGCGCATGAGCACTATAGCATCAAGAGATGCTATAAGTGCCAAGCCTATGGGCACTCAGCTAAGGCTTGTAAGCAGAAAGAGTCCACATGTCCCCATTGCTCCGGCAAAGGACATTCGTACGCGGACTGCGAAAAGAAGCAAGAGATGCCGGAATGTATCAATTGCAAAACTAGAAAATGGCCGGATTTCAGACATCCTGCCAATAGTAACAAATGTCCCGCGTACCGCGATCAGATTGATCAGTACCGGGCCAAGATTGACAGAAACACATAATTGGCCTAAATACTACAGATAAACGGTCAAAGATCAGGGGCAGTAGCCTCTGAAATTTTTTCATATTGTGGATAAGCAAATAACAAAATTCCAATCTCATTTCATCTCATTTCACTTTAAATCCGAAATCTAAACTAACAGTCTAATTCAAACAAATCAGATTCAAAATTCAAAATAAAAGCATAAGCGATACACCAAACCAATTATGAACCTTTCAATCTTGGGCCGATACTGGCTCAAGGCGCCCCCGAAAACTTAGTGTGGGGAGACCGCTCCCCACATCGGGTAATTTCGGTTAAATGGCAATGATGACCCTAAGGATTACGCACACCCGCAAAAAGCGGGGGCGTATGAAGGGATAATATATGACCAAAACGGCGGCCATGGGATGACATCAGTCGACTCCAGCTGCTAGGACCCATATGCTGAGCCATACCAAAGAAGTGGACGTATATATCGCATACAGATGTACGTTATAGCTAGTGTGGCTACCGCAGAGATTTCGAACCACGTAGGTCCATTCCACCATAATATGTTTTTCTGGAGTATACTTGGTAGCGCGCCTCTGGATAGTAAATCCGCTGGATTCTCCTCCAATTTCACGTAGTGCCATTGAACTTGACCTAGTAAGCGATGAACTTCGTTGACTCGGTTGACTATGAAGACGTTTTGCTTACCCGGAGTTTTCTGTAACCAGGCTAACAAACTTTTGCGTCCGACCATGTGTAAATATTTATGTCTGCGAATTTCAGGGCTGTAATTGTTTGTTTAATTAGTTTCGCCAATAATGTCGCGGCACAAAGTTCCAATTGCGGAATGGTTAATCTGTTTTTCACGGGTGCAACCTTTCTTTTGGTTACCAGTAATGTTGTCTTGGGGCATTTTCCTTCCCGACTGTTTTGGTGTATATTACTGCTCCATAGGCTCTTTGCGATGTATCACAGAATCCGTGTAGTTCAATGGGCTGCTCTTGGTTATACTGAAACCATCGTGGTAGTTGCAGGTTTTCTTTTACTGACATATCCTTGAATTTTCGGCAAATTTCATGGTTCCTGTCACATAAACTGCATGATTGTAAGTCAGTATGGTAGTTTTGAAACTTATGCCTTTGTCCTGTTGAGATTTTTGTTCCGATTTGTTCCGATTTTTGTATTGTGCCTCGAAGTGCTTCGAGGGATTGGAATCGATTTTCTAGAAACTCCAAAAGGCCTGTCATTTCTTGAATATCCTTATGTGTTGTGGTAGATTGTTCATAGAGTTTTCTTGAATCGCTGTCTAATTTCTTCAGCAGCATATGCGCTATTATGTTGCTACCCAATTGTTCGGCTGTGATCCCCATATTTTCAAGGGCTTTGAGATTTTCTTGAACGGTGTCGTGAAGTTTTTTAATGGATGCTGCCGACTCTTGTTGCAAAATTGGTAGATGTTGTCGGCGTACTTGCTGAAGAGAAGTCTGTTGTTGTTGTACCTCCTCGTTATCAATTCCCAGGCGATGGGGTAATTTATTGGTGATACTTCTAAATGTTTAATGAGCTTCGCTGCTTCTCCCCTGGTCTGACTCTTCAGGTACTGAATTTTTTCAGCGTCCCCTAGTTCATAGTTTTGGTGTATAGTTTGAAGGAATATATTTCGGAATGTGATTCAGGTCTCGTAGTCATCAGTAAAGATAGGGATGCTGATCTGTTGTAAATTTATGGATTTGTTTTGGAACTGTTTAGTATCAGTAGGGGAAGCAGTGATTATTTCTTCTATGATTTCTTCATATTTAATTGTTTTCTTGTATTTGATTACTTCTTCTTCATTGATAGCTAGCATCTGTTCATAGAGTGCTTCTATGTCCCGCCAGATTGTGGTTAGGTTTTCTTCGAGGAAGTTGTATATTTTGGGATGTAGCTGGCACTTTATTTTTTCTTGTGCCCTTTCCATTTCCTTTTTGAATAAATTCAATTTTATTTGAATTTGAAGAATGGATGGATGTTGGTAGTTTCTGACGTTGGAGAGGACTTCTGCCATGTATTGATATAGTTCTTGATTTCTTGGTAGCATTTGGATATCTGACCATGTCAATCTTTTTTGAAGTAGGAATCAAGGGATTTCCGGAGTTCGTTATAATTTTCTAATTGTTCAATAGATTTGTGGCCGTCATATATTTCTTCTTGAAGTATTCCTCTGTTTTGCGTGCAGACCCGTCTTTCTTGAGTGAAGATAGTACTTTGTTCAGGTCTTGGCCAATAGCTATTTGTTCTCCCAATTTTTCTTCCATATTAGTTGAAGGGTTCATGAGATCTCTGCTTTGATGAAGATTTTTTCTTTAATTTTCCGGAAGGCTAGTTCACGGCTCGTAGTTGGCGTTGGAAGGCTTCTTCACGGATACGGGTTCGGCTCTGGAAGGTTTCTCCACAGGCGCTGATGATTTGATCGAGATTAGGGTTGTAAATCCTTTTTCTCGATCCGGCCCGAAGGACCAAAAAATGTTGTTTCTTTGTCGACATAATGTTTTTTCACTTATAAATTCTAACTAAAATCTAAGCAAAAAACCAAATGACATCTTCATATTGAGTTAATCGTACCATTTGTTTTTTTCGTGTAGCAAGAAAAATAAACAGACATGTTCATGGCAGCGCTTCCATAACTTACGACATTTGCGTCAAGTTATTGAGATTTTTTTGGAATTTATCTAACCTTTCTGCGAATGAGAAACAAATAAAATATATAACAATACACGCAAGGATTTACTGGGTTAAGGAGGTAACTGACTCGCATGCGGCTCGTCAGTTGTATCCTTCATTCGCCAATAAAAACCCTTTTACTTTGCTAGTAATGTTACATACTATTACTATTACAAATACTGAATATGAAACGGACGTTAAACAATTATTTAAGTGAAACGTCAAAATGATGACCAAATGAATATGGGTACCAGACTGATGAAATCAGTTAAAGTAAGGAAGGGATGACTTCAGATCCCAAGAGAGGAAAATTCAGCTTTCACTATTTTTTAGGGTTGTTATGGTTCATTTTCCGGCGTGGGAGGCGAAAAAATTCCACAAATATTCTCAGGGAGAAATTAAAGAATGAAAAGACGAAACTCCACATATTTTTGAATATTCTACTCAGAAATCCAATATATATTCAATCTCTAACATTGTAGAATCCCAAAGGTAAAACGCATATTCAACACAGTAAGATTTGCTACAATGGCGCAGCGTTGAAATTCGATACATCAATGGAATTCCACGAAGAATTTCTAATTGGATACTCCAGAATTAGGCTTTGATGTGCAACTATGCAAGCAATTCATCCTTGCTACTTGATATTCAATATCATGCAGCATGGTTTTTAGATTGTAACTTCAAACTCAATTGCGTTTTTTTCTATGCACTGAGCGAGACCCGATATTATAAAGAAATGTGTTAACTTCTGCGAGGAATGGGAAGAAGGGATGATAATTGAACCTTCATTCTTTTCTGTAAATACTCAATCTCTGATAGGAACAACCCATTCAATAATTTTTCTGTTTATTCACTTATATCTATCTTTTCGGATTCCAAGTAATTAGCGTTTATAGAAATTCAATGAGTTACTCTATATGATAAAAAATCGATGAAAAAAATTACACTCATGCAGGAAATTGAATTGCCTTTCCAACAAGCGGCCGCTCTACTCCTTTTCCCTATTAAAAAATGAGACCTGTTAGGGGTTGCGGCAAAAGACGTAATGATATCAAACTCATTTGAACACCCTTATTTGTCCCTCTTTCGCAAAATTTGACCTGTCTCAGCGTTTTTTCGTTATTCCAACCCATAGCTCAATGGGAGTTACGGATGACCCACTTTAGGACCAACCGGAAAGAAGAACAGTCATTATTGTACATGAACTGCTACGTTTAAGCATGAATTGCACTAGATTTCTAGAGAAGGGCAAACTAGATGATGACCTTCATTTGCAAGAGTCTCCTCAAGATCTCACAAGAAATTCATAAAGAACAGCTTGAATCCACGAATTGTTAGGGTTTTTATTGCTTTTGTATATTTTCTGTGAACAAATTAATGATTAATTCATACACATAATGATGCCAAATTATCTGGTTTGAAGTTTCATTGAATTACATGTGTTAATCCTGTGTTGGGATATTCAGTAAAATGATATTTCACAGTTTGGAGTGAAATTACTGTGGCTGAAATGAAACTGGAAAAAAATTTTTTTAGTTCGATATATTTGTTTCTTGATTCTTTTGCTTGTTTGTTCTTCGTCTTTTCCATGTTGTTTCTGTATTGCACTGATCCAGAGTCAAGGCAAAGACTCTAAAATGAATGCGCAAAAGCTCCTGACCACCTGTTCTTTTCTACATTTTTTTGTATACCAATCAAAGTTGTTCGACACTTCCATTTCGGTATTCCATGCGAAATGCCAAAGAAAAAATCAACGAATGAATGAAACGGATTCCATAGCAAATATAAAGCTCAGCGCCCAGGCGGATACAATACAATCAGCTATACGTAACCCACGATAAATCGTTAGATATTGGAAAATCTCCTCAGTCATTTTGCTGCCTCATTACTTCCTTTCAATGCGATACTGCAGAGATATTCGGACTGGAATGGGGCGTAAAAAATATAACCGACCCAGGAAATAATTTCCAATCAACTCTGTTTCATTTGGAGGCCCCTGTTCTTCTGGTTGTGCAAGGGTGAAACGTGTGCGATGAAAATTGGCGTGAAATTGTTTTAGGACAATCGAAAAAATTCGACTCCGAATGGACCGTCATTTGTTGATTGAGAAAGAAGGGTTAAAGCTTCGAATATGAAGCTGAAAGGATTATGATTTCGTAAAAAATTAAGTTGGGGGATTGCCTGAGCTGATGAATTAATAATGGAAATACAAATGTAAAGTTACGGGATTTTTTCGACGAAAAAGCTATTGATGATTCCCATACTAGCCCGTTTTGCTAGATACGATTCTTTGAAGGACTGTAACATAGACTAAATAAGAATAGATCCCTTTATTTACATTGAAAAGTGTCGCATCTGAAACTTAAAGCTGGTAGATTGTAACTATTGAGCTGGTCCACTCAGGTCATAAAAAATTTTCATGTTGCCAAACTGAGCAAATAGTTGATTTCTCTATTCCTCTATAATTATGAATAAAAACTTCTTCTCCAATTTGCATTCAAAACATTGTATAAATTTTTATATTTTGAATTGAAACTGTCTTATTGGATATACAGGGTGAGTCTTTGACCACTGCGTTAATTTTAACCATAGATTCTTGACGTCAAAAGAAACATTTTATTCCTATAACATTTTTCCAAATTTGGCCCGTTCAAAAGATATAGGGTGTTGAAATTTCATAAAAAAATTGCATTTTCACCTGTAATATTCAAACGACAATATCAATTGAAATGATCTCTTGTAGAAGGTTTTTGATAACAGTCATGCATGTTTTGGCATCAATAGATTTATTCCATTTCTTGTGGGTTTCTCACTACTACTCTACAGATTGGATAAATTGCATGAAAAACAAATATCGCTTGAACTAAAGGTCCGTATCTCGTACTTCCTGGAATCATTAGTCTTTTCTGCATATAAAATCATTCCTCATCTTTTCTCCTAAATTCCACCATTCTTGAGATATTTGAAGTTGAAAGGAATTGAATCGATATAATTTTGTCCAAATTTTCTGATTTTCCCAAATCCAACTCTGTGCTGAAATGATTCAATAATCAGATTTGTTCAATGTTGCCATATTTTATGTCTTTATTAAATATTTCTAAAAAGGTTGGGGAAATCTCTCCAGTCTATGGTTCCCCCACTAAACACTAAAGATGAAATTAATAATAATAATAATAATAGAGTTTATTAATATAAATCTACAATTTACACCAATGAACTCTTAGAAAACAACTGTGAGTTATCTACCCTAAGGTGATATCTGTATACAGTTATGTAACAAAATACAATTTTCTACCCCAATCTTTGGCAATATAAAAAAATTTTTATAGACTTCACATTCACAATTCAATCCCCAGAAAAAAAAATATATATATATACATAACAAAAAACTTCCATTTTATCTAGCCTCTGTCTCAGTCGGTGGCATTTAATGCCTCTTAATCGGTGAAATGTTTCCTAGTCGGTGAAATGTATAGGTCCCAATGACGGTGAAAACTGACTATGTCGGTGATCAATATTATTCATTTAACAATTTTTTTTCCTCAGTTCCTCCCCTCTGTCCTTCATTAAATCGAATTTACTATTCTGTGGATTATCATCCTATCCTCTTCGAGCAGCCATTTCTTCAATTCTCTTTTAAATTTATTTTTAACCTTTATTTTTTTGATTCGTCTAGGGACGATTTTATACAGTCTTGGAGCAATATATACATTGTATCTTTGTCCTAGTCTTTTTTCTGCTCTCGGGGTCTCATAGTTAGCTCCTCTGCTTCTAGTTCGGTAACTATGTTCTCTCGTAGTTATGAGAATTTTTCCTTGGTGAATGCTCATTAGAATTCTCTGCGCGTAAATTTGCCTTATATCTAGAGCTTCAGACATCCTGTAGATAATCTCAGATGAGAATCTTATTCCCTTTCTATTCATAACTTTGAGAATACACCTCTGTAAAATATCAAGACCCTTTCTGTGACAGTCAAAGACACCACCCCATGCTATTATACCATATGAAAGTTGAGGTAGAACCAATGCATGATAAAGAATGCGCAGATGTTTAATTGATCTTATAAATTGGGTTATATATTTGAATCTGCATAGGATTCCTCGGAGCTTTCTCGAAAGGAACGTCACATGATCGTGCCATCTATAACTGAATAAATAACTGAATAAATAACTGAACAATTTTTGTCTTACATTCACCACAAAATCTAAATTGCCATTGGCTGTATTCATTGTTAATGATGTCTAGCACCTTGTTTAATATTTAATCCAGAATAATATTTCATAATAAATAGAGAAAGTTTTCCATCACTCTTCGGTATATTTTGACCGTTGAAAGAGGTAAAGTATTTTCTGTCAGGACCTGTTAAATTGAAAACTTGTCTTTATGAAGAGCTGGTTTTTTATAGCTTCAGACTTCCAGGGTTCATCAAATTATATCTATTCTAACATAGGAATGCTGCAAATTGAGCTCATATGAGTTTTAAAAACTTCGAACCCAGTCTCCTAGATTTGTTTTATACCTTTATTATCTTTATTTCATACACCGATTCAACCTTGTTCACAAACTTAGGAGATAATAGAATTTGACTTAGTTTTGATATTTCTGAATGTTTGTTATGATGCATACTTAATTAAAATTCAATCAATACTGAAACTGGAAGCTATAAGCTCATAAACAAAAAAGATTAGAATAGAATGCATTTTCTGACCATAATCATTTTATACTGAATTGAATAATTCAAAACTATCGATATTCGATATTTTCCACATTGAAAGAAAGCTACAAATAACTGTTGACAGTTTCAAACAGAATCAAAACAACAAGGAACCACAGAACACTTTTTTATTTGGAACTACCCACCACAGAGACGTTATAATATTTTAATGTGATAATAAATCACTCAAATATTCTGAGGAAAATTATAACTAAAGATCAATAATAGTTACAGATGTTATCTTTCATTTAAAAAAACATTGCAAATATTAATTTTTTCTCTCCTGGTGTTTGGTAATAAATTAATATTCTATGGTAAGGTATTGAAATTTGACATAATCTATGAATAACCATTGGCACGACACGGCCTTTGAAATTAAATTAAAGCAAAAGAAATTAATAATGAAATTCCGGTGAGAAAAAAATGACTCGAAAAGAAAGGCGAATGTTGGAGTATCGACGATTGCGTACCTGTTGGTTTTACAGCACATCAATGTGTCACTCACGAGCGAGAAATAGTCACCTTTTCACTGGAGTTCTAATTTGTAGAAATTAACGAGAAAACTTGCGAAGAAACGAAGAAAAGTCTTGCACTGCATCGAACGAGCGTCGACGTGTGTTCTCGAATTACTACTTCTTTCGTCTCGCACTGTCATATATCTCCAACATATGTCCACACGTAAATATACGTCCATAGAGAAAGAAACGAACATACGTGGGCCGCACGAAACGAACAAGCATTTTGGAATAGAAAATAAATGAACTTAACTAACAATAACGAGTTGCAGTAACATAACCGCCCACCTAAAATAGAATATTTTATGAAACAAAGCAAATAAAAAATTGAGAAGATATCGAACATAAAGCGAAAAAAATATATATATATACATCAACATATGTCATAACTATTGAAGAGGTAATGGACATAATTTAACCACTGATCTCTGCAGTACACCTTGAGTAGTCCGAACAGTAGCTACTCTAGCTATTTTATCAGCGCCAGGATGCAATTTCTCAATGCGTCCAAGTCGCCAGCGCAATGGAGGGAGTTGATCATCTTTTATCAAGACGAGTGCACCTATTGAATAAGGAGGCGAGTCACTATTGAACCACCTTTTTCGTTGTTGCAGTGTGTTCAGATATTCTAAATTCCATCTTTTCCAAAATCCTGATGGATACGAGTTAATAAAAGCTGACAACGCGATAATCGACCGATAGATAGGTGAGATAAATCTGGTTCAGGAATAGCAGTTAATGGAGCCAGAGTAAGAAAATGTCCTGGTGTCAGTGCAGATATGTCATTCGGACCATTACCAAGCGGACATAGAGGGCGAGAATTGAGCACAGACTCAATCTCTAAGTGGACTGTATAAAACTCCTGTATGACCTGTTGAGACAGAAGGAACTGTAAAGTCTGGGCACCTGGATGCAGACATATTTTGTGGAAATGCTGAATAAGGAGCCCAGTAAGACGATGAGATGAAGGAAGCAAAGCTGGGTGTTTGTGATCATAGGCCAGACCAGAAAAAGACAGACGACCGCCCACCCTGAGAACACCATCTTCTCCAATAAATGGATTCAATTTTTGAAGTAATTTAGATATGGGATTTCCCGAGATGAGATTATCGATCTGTTCCTTGAACACAACCCGTTGAACCTGTTTTATGATGAAGAAAAGTGAATCTTTGAGATGAACTGCGGAAAATCTATATATCCTAGGAGCTTTAGAGTTCTTTATGAAGTTAACGAATCTGAAAATGTAAGCTACCACCCTTTGAACCTTGGACAGAGATGAATACCTGGAGAGCAAATCATCAACAAACGATAGAGAAATGAAAGTTGACAAAGAGAGGTGACGCTCTTCTGTTTGTACAAGATGAAGAGAATTCTCTATTTCATCATTTGCGAAGGTGAGATGTTTGGAACGAAGACAGTCAGGGCCTGTCCACCACAAAGAGCAGTTCAACAGTTCGGTTGGCGTTAAGCCGCGTGAAGCACAATCAGCTGGATTGTCTTTCGATTGAACATGATACCAATTTTCTGTTGAAACTAAGTCCTGAATTTGAGTAGTACGATTGCTTACAAATGTCTTCCATCGATGAGGAGAAGACTTAATCCATGTTAGAGCTACCATTGAATCAGACCAAGCAAAAATGTCATCTATTGTAAAGGCTGATTGGTAAACAGAGGAAACCACATTAATGAGTTTTGATAATAAGAGACAAGCACACAATTCCAGTCTTGGAAGTGAAATTCTCTTCAATGGGGAGACCTTTGATTTACCACCTACGAAAGAGATGTCAATGGAGCCGTCAAAATTGAAAAACTTGAAATATACCACGGCTGCGTAGCCACGCTCACTACTATCTCCGAAACCATGAAGTTCGCAACGATAAAATGGTTTCGATGCAAGTTTCGAGGTATCTTTAATTTACCCAATTCGGTTAATTCGGATTTACACTGATTCCAGCGACGGCTAACATCGTCTGGAAGTGTATCATCCCACTGCAAACCTAATGTCCAAAGATGCTGGATCAAATGTTTAGCAAGAAAAGTAAATGGAGAAAGGAACCCCAAAGGGTCGAAAATTCGAGAAAGTTCTGAAAGTATGGTACGTTTGGTACATACCTGAACAGTAGTTTCCGCAAAATAAGAAAATTCGTCCGACGAAGGAAACCACCCCAAACCGAGAATTTTGACTAATATTTGACGATACAGTTGTTTGATATCAGCTGTGAAAACGAACCGATGAACACGAAAGTTCATCAAAATGGCAATAATATCCTTTTGTAATTTAGGACCTATCAATAGAGCATCATTTAAAGATAAATGACTGGGTACATGAGCTGACGCATCAAAAACAACCCTCAACTTTTTAGATGGACTGTTTGGTTTGATTATACAATGGTGAGGGATATAAAAAGTATTTTCATAATCCGAACTCGTAGAAATTAATGACATATGATCTTTTTCTAAATATTCCTGCATGAAAGTAGAGTATTCCCTGTATATATTCTGATTTTTAATAAGTTTACGTTCAAGGGATAAAAACGACGTAGTGCTAGAGAATATGTGTCACCGAATGAAAGAGTTGACTGATCAGGTTTAAATGGTAATGCCACAGTGTACCGTCCAGATGTATTTCTAGAATAGTTCTGAGAGTATAAGTTCTCACAAAATTGATCTTCTGGTGATACAATGACATTCTCTGAAACTTCTTCAAGTTCCCAAAATCTTTTCAACGAGGAGTTTAAACCTGATTCAGACAATGACAAATGAAAATTGTTAACTGATATGTTAGGTGATTGAATCTTTCCCATGAAAACCCAACCAAACACTGTCTCAAGTGCTGTTGGTTCTAAACCGTTACCCTCGATACGACCCGGTCGAATTATTAAAGAGAATATATCCGCTCCCAGAAGAAGATCTATTGATTTCGGAATAGAAAAGCTCGGATCTGCTAACTTCTTGTTATGGACACAATTCCAAAACGAATAATTTACGAAAGAACTCGGCATTTCCGCACAAATCTTCGGAATCACGACGGCATCGAATGTAAAAGATGGATTTATTTGACCTGATGGACGAATAGTACATTCAGTGCTGCAATTAGCAGAAGATGAGCTTTCACAAATTCCATTTATCGAAAATGAAGCATCACAAATTTTCAAGCCTAATCTATTTACACACGATTGAGTTATAATATTTATTTGAGAGCCTCCATCTAACAGAACTCGGACCTTCTGATATCTACCCCAAGCATCACGAATTTCAACCTCAGCGGTTGCCAAGAGAACGGTAGAATTTGAAGAAACATTGGTTAAAACTTGAGCTGAGCCTGAATCCGATGAATTTGCAGCATTGAAATGAAACGTCTCTGTTGAAGAATTATTATCCGCATTATTGCGCATGTGCAACAGGGTATGATGCTTTGCGTGGCAAGTACGACAATTTGACCTTGAAGAACAATTGTTAATCTTATGTCCAGAATGGAGGCAATTGATACACCAATTTTGTTCTTCACAATCTTGAACCGATCTTGAACAGTTTGTTCCAAAAATGATGGACATTTGTAAATACTATGAGCTAACTTGCAATAATTACAGGTTATACGTTTCTTGAATGATTCAGTTTCCGTTTGAACGAGAAGAGTCGAATTTCTTTTATTCGTTGAGAGCGAACTAGATTTCAAAACTTGAGAATTCGAAACTGAATGAGTTTTCGACGGAAGAGAAAGAGCTACTGCCTCCAAGGCTATACACTGATTTGTCAGGAAATTTCGCAAATTGACAAACGACGGAATATCTGTTGAACATTCTTGTAATTCAAAACGTTTGATCGTTGCTGAATCTAATTTCTGAATGAGAATGTGAAATAAAACAAAGTCCCACTGGTCAACGAGTAAACCTAAATTCCTTAATACCGATAAGTTTTCCGCAAAAACTTCTAGAATTCGCCTAAGGTCTTTAGCTGAATCACCCTGTAGCTTTGGAACATTACAGATTTCCTTCCAACACGTATTAGCGAGAAGTCTTTTATTTTGATATCTTTCCGCCAATGTCTGAAAAGCGCTTTCATAATTTTCAGCAGTCAATGGAAATCCTTTAACTAAATTTAAAGCATGAGAAGAAAGTGAACTAAGGAGGTATTGAAACTTTTCTATTTGACTCAAGTTAGAATTTTCATGGACCAAACTTTGGAACATATCGAAAAAAGTAGGCCACTCTTTATAATTCCCATTGAAAATGGGCAATACTATCTTTGGAAGTTTAACATTTGGCGAACTAATAGAGCAACTGTCTTGGTTTTTACTGGAATGTTTACTACAGGAAATAAATTAACATAAGTTGTTCTGATGGTGTAATAATTATCCATAAAGGTTGTTCGAATAACCTTCTCAGTGTTCAATTCGGGTTCTTCGGAAGATACTATCATAGAGACAATAGACGTATGTAAATTTTGAAAGTCCACGAGAATATCGTCAAGTATTTCACATCTTAATTTAAATCTAACATGGAGACTTTCATCAGTGACAGCGAATTGTGCTAAATTGAGAATTTCCTCGAGATCATCAATAACAATTTGACGACGAGCTTTGAGTTGTTTCAATTTTGTCGCCATTATTATTATTCAAGGTATACTGCAGAAAACAATATGAATTTGAGTAATTTAGAAAAAGAGTAAATAGACTAACCGATTGAAAAGAACTAAATTAATTAATAAAGCAAATAATTAAGATTGAATCTATTAAATTGAAAATCGAGTTGAAAATAAACAAATGAAAATAATGAAATGTAAATAAACAAAAACAAGAATGTCAATCTTTGTTTATGTTTCGAATCAAGGTTATGAGCATAGATGAGAAAAACAAATGAAAGGTAATGAAAGCTAAATTCTTTTAACATGCGCAGATATTAAAGGATTTATGAATGTGTTCGATATCTTATCAAGTTTTCGAGGTCACGTGAATAATGACAGATTGAAATAAATGCAAATGAAAAAACTAAATGAAAAAATTCCAAAATGCTTGATCGCAATAATTTTGAAAACGCGGTTCGAAAATATGCGGCTCAAGAAGGACCAAAATGGCACGACACGGCCTTTGAAATTAAATGAAAGCAAAAGAAATTAATAATGAAATTCCGGTGAGAAAAAAATGACTCGAAAAGAAAGGCGAATGTTGGAGTATCGACGATTGCGTACCTGTTGGTTTTACAGCACATCAATGTGTCACTCACGAGCGAGAAATAGTCACCTTTTCACTGGAGTTCTAATTTGTAGAAATTAACGAGAAAACTTGCGAAGAAACGAAGAAAAGTCTTGCACTGCATCGAACGAGCGTCGACGTGTGTTCTCGAATTACTACTGCTTTCGTCTCGCACTGTCATATATCTCCAACATATGTCCATACGTAAATATACGTCCATAGAGAAAGAAATGAACATACGTGGGCCGCACGAAACGAACAAGCATTTTGGAACAGAAAATAAATGAACTTAACTAACAATAACGAGTTGCAGTAACAACCATTATTCAATATTTATGTTCTTGTTTACGTAATTAAAACATACTCCGATTATAAAAATCAGTAATCAGTAATTATAGCCTAAACAGAATAGATTCATATTAATGATTTAACAAAAATTTTTTATTAAAGAACACCTAGTTGATTTTTCAAAATCAAATTTAGGCATTTCTTCAAGAAAGTATAATTGCACACCTAAATCTGGAAATACTTGTAATCTATCCAGGTAAATTGTTATTGGGATTCAGTACAGAAAATAATCATCAAGCAAAGTAACATGATTATTCGTAGAGACATCATTCATTGTCGTTGAAGATTTCGAAAAAGATTTTCATATTTTTATCCGTATCAAGAGACCTCATAGAAAAAACTTCAGAAATATCAGTGTTTGGAAAATCATAGATGATTTTTTCTGGCTTTGAGTGAAAAAAAAAAAAGCACAGTGACAACCTCTTGCCTTGGGAGTTTTTTCATAGAAATGATGGTTTTCATGATTTGGAAATTTTAAGAAGAAAATTACAAATGTATGATGATAACACCCAATAATTCTGAGGTTTTTATGGAATTTCTCACTAGAAAGGCATGGTTTATAATCTTGAAGTAAAAAGAAAATATGGTAGAACAACAAAAATCTATGATTATGGTGTTGAATTTTTTTTACCAGAAAATTAGTATTTTGTATCTTCCTTCTGGATATGGACCTGATCGGATGAAACATGAGTGAGTGAATAATTTCATAGAGGGAAAATAATGTTTATAAACAATTCAGATTCAATAGTGGATGCTGTGGAAGGTAATTTTCATTCAAACTAAACTGGACTACAGAGGGGTATTTGCCCAATGTGAAAACTTAAAATGGTTATAACTTTTCAACGAAGCTGAATTTGGAAAAACCGTAATGGAAAAAGTGTTTCTTTTGATCTCAAGAACCTATGGTTAAAATTAACGCAGTGGTCAAAGACTCACCCTGAATTAGCAAGAAGTAAAAGAAAAACTTTAGTTGATTCTGCTATTTCATGTCAGAGACCACAGATAGAAATAAATTCAGGTGAAAATCAAGACAACGCTGCTCCATTCTCTGCTTGACAATTTAAAGGTCACATGTTCAAAAAGACACACTTTGCCATCTCTGTATCAAAAATCATCACGCAAATTTGTGAGAGACAGTATTAGGTTTTTCATATTTTTTATTGTTTATTACTTTTCATCGCACTAAAAATGGTTCGTAAGTGTGAAAGTTTTAATAAAGACAGGAATTTTAATCCGAATTTATCGTTCCATAAGTAAGTGTATTGTTAGAACCTTAGACTATATAAGAATGTTGTTAAAATCAAAGATTTTATGCGGTGTTGCCGGCTGAGGTTTCACAATAGACTTTTAATGAGGTTGAGACTTTCAATTAGGTTAAGACTTCCAATGACGGAGCCAAAACAAATCGATATTTTACAAAGGAATGCTTTGTCTATCTTATATAGTCTAAGGACTGTAACGATGCGTTTTTTAACACATCGCAAATTTGATCCATAGTCAAATCCACACCGCCAGCAAGAATTCAAAATCCACATTTTCTTTTCAACAGGTCTTGTTCAGTTGGCAGTATTTGATTATTAAAAACTCCTTCTTTATAAGGAATCAATATTTATTTTGAAAATCTCGATGAACCTTGATTCGTTTTTCTTCGAATTTGATATTCTTAGTAAAAACTCAGATTCCCGGTCTTCTAGATCAAATGGAGTTAGTTGGATGAATAGTCTTAATGTTTTCTAATATTTGACTGGTTGAGGGGATCACAGGTTTCTTTCAACGAGAAACACAGTAAATGAAAACCCGACGTCTCGTATCATTTAAAAATTTTAATAAAAAATCATCAATATCAGACATTCTCAAAATCAACAATATCAAGCTAATTTGAAAGCTTAAAAATATATAAGACAACAGGAGTTACTCACATTATTGGTTGGCATCTCTGGTTGTCACATTAAAAATACCTCTCGACATTATCAATATTGATTTACTGAATGAATTAATAGTGAACAAGTGCGCTAAAGTTCATGACCTAATGTCAGTGCTCTTCTTCATTTGGAGCTTTCTTTTTTACTTTCGACCCTTATTTCCTATTTTAGAATTAAGTTTTTGGCATTTAGACGAAATTCGACATTTGAAATTTAGGAAAAACGCCTCCTTGGAAGGAACTCGAACCAGCATATCCAAATTGCCGGTCTGGCGCTTATCCAATTCAGCTACCAAGGAGATGCGTAATTCCACCGAATCGAGGACCCCTTTTTTCCAGAATTCAAATTTTGTGGACATGTTATTAATGGAAGAAAAGTCACCCAACATCAGTGATCACCACGACTCATCCCAATCCCTCCTCCATGCATCATCGGCATCACCAGGCATCAGATTTTTGAATCACTCGATCACCGAAACAATTTAGCCAATATTGAATTGAATATTTGACAGACGCTTAAATTGATTTCTAATTCGATTCTTAGTTTAGTTCTATAAAGAACGACGTTATGAATACGTAAATAAAGCAACCTACATTGTATTTAATTGCAAGGGTAGACTTTAACACTGAATGATTAGCCCATAATGGGGACTTCTTCTTTGAACCAAGGTCTAGTAAGGATATTACAACATTTTACGAAGAAGGATTCCGCTTACTATTCTTGCGATAATCCATAAACCTTTATGCGAATTTTCGTAATTTTTTCATGATCTCTTTGGCAATAACTCTAATGGGGAGTATTCATTGCTTTAACAATCTCTGTGGAACAAACAGAGATTAAAATTCATAATCGTAAGTTTCGTCTTCCAAAACACGTCATCTTTATCCGCAGGTAATAGTGATTCAACTTTTCCAGATGGCCGACCATTCAAATTGAAACCATTCAATTGGAATTCATATAAATAATTCAAAAAATTTAATAAATGCATGAAAATCAGGCAAATCTCTCCCAAACTTTCGCGTTCCTCTAAAATTTCCAGAAAGTTGCTCCTATCGAACACAGCGAATAAGACGAGGCTTTAATTCCCTTTATTGTAAAATTGTCAATAGAAGAGAAAAAGTTTGAAGAAGAGAGTTACAATTCGGGATTTCCACTTCACATCTTGAGTAATCGAATTAGAGTTCCATTTTTCATCCGTTTCTATTGTGAGTAAGCCATTCAATCCAAGTTTTCATCCAACTTCCGTAGTCTACCTATAAAACGTAACTCTAATTAGATTCTGACGAGAATGAATAGAGAACCTTCCTATACAAACTATCTCAGGAGGAACGAAGGAAACTATTCCACTTTATCAAGAATCATGGACTTCCCTACCTTAGACCGTTCCGGTATACAGAAACTCCGCAATAATAAGATGAGTAATTTTGAGATAAAAATTCTATTTAAGGAGGAATATTGGGATAAGAAATCTGAAAGCAATGCACTAAGGTCATACATTTTGTGAGCTTTCTCAAGAGTCAATTCCTAGACTCTGGAACTGTGTGAATAATAATAATATAAGTTTATTCAGCAGTTTGAGCTATTACAAAAACGTAACAAATTCAATACATTGCTCTTGTGAAAAATAAAAACAATATCGAAATCAAATGAAAATCTTTCTCCTCAATCACCGCTTGAAAAGTTGTATAGTCGCCGCTGATCTTATCTCGACAGGTAAGCTATAGTAACATTCAAGTCCCAAGTTGAAAGTTGTTTTCTATAACGCAATTGTCCTACATCTGTCTATGTGAAATCATTCTGCCCTCTCAGTGAATAGTCAATTGAATTACCCCTCCTAACCAGGAGATTTCCTAGGAAAGATGGAGATATTCCACTTGATGCCTTGAAGCTAAATAAAATGGCCACAATGAATTAGATAGAACGAACTAATCTACGAAGTATCCAGAAAGGGTATCGTATCGGATATTTTTAACTTCAATAAAAGAAAAATATGTATATGTGAACAATGAAAAAGTTTATTGTTTATTATTCACATATGAATTGGAGAATTATTTGGGAAAGATGATGTTTTCCGAATGATGACCGTTGCCTTGCTGGCACTCTTCTAAACGCGAACAAAGATTAGCGATAACCCGTTAACCCATAGCTATTGCTGCCATTTCTGACCTGATTTCTGCTTCAATTGGGTTAGATTTATCGGCTTATTTTGATAAACCTCACTTTTAAGGTACCCCATGCAGAACAGTCAAGCGAGCTAAGTTCGGGGCCTCTAGGAAGCCAGATGTTACCCCTTCGCGAAGTGACTTTATTAGGGAATAATTCGTTAACAACTTCCATTGAATCATTTGAGGTATGGCAAGTGGTCCCATTTTACTGGAACCACGTTCTTGACTCAAAACCTGCAAACTCTTGCAACTCTGGGACTGAAAACATAACGCAATAACGGTCACTATTCACATTAATTGCTCGGCCTCGTTGCCTTTAGCAGACATAGCGGCCCAAACCACGACCTTTGGGCCATGCAGTCTCAGTGGCGGCTCGTGACAATATAGTATGGTGAGTCACATATGAAAAAAATTCAATAATGTAATATATATATATATATATATAGGGTTTACGTGGCGAACAAAGTTTATATAGTGAACTCTACTTCGTCAGTTGCATAATAAATATATTAAAAAAATTTTCTTCACTAATGCTTGGAATTTTTGATGAATCCTCAAATTATTTGTATACATATTACTTTATTTTATTCAGCAAAAAAAGCCATTGATTTAATTGTCCTAATATATTATGAGCTTGTTTTTCGATATAATAAATTGCTCAAAAATATGAAAACCATTATTATACAGCTGTACAGCAAGAACCAACGTGGAGGTGTAGAGCATTCCTGCCACGTGTGGGATGGGAATGAAGGAAATCGGATCAGATCAAGTTGGAAATTTTCAAAATAACGAAATAAACTCTAAATAAATGAAATAAACTATGAAAAAATTAACACTGAATAAAAAAAATGAAAAAGGCAGTGAAAAATAGGATATATTCTGAAAGTTATAAATATTCTAAATTGAGTTCTCAATATTAAAATTTTTTGTAAATCAATGGAATTCTACGATTTTTCTGATCAGCGAAATGATCTATAACCTTGTCAATAAAAATATTTTCGTCCTGTGATTTTATGAATTTTTTTCGATCGAAATTTTAGCCATATTACTCAGCCGCGCCTGTCCAGTTGTATTCCTAATATAATTTTTAATCCTTTTCAACGTAGGGAAACTTCTTTCAGTGGAAGCAGTTGCCAAATTTTCCGAATTTTGAAGATAAAAATTGAAATAGATCATCAGCAGAACGCCCAGAACTAACATCATAAAATCCCTTGAAGCGCTCAACAAGTTGGTCATTTATTACATAACGAAAAATGACTGATAACTGGAAATGACAGCTTATGTCAGTTGTTTCATCAACTTGTCAAGAAAAAAACAATGATTTCGTCCTGGATTTGTTTATTCACAACAAAAGCAACCGAATCAATGAATTTATTTTGAATGGTTTTAGATATACCAGAAAATACCGAATTACTGTTCGTGTCATTTTCTAAAAAGGTTTTTAAATTCGTGTCAAATTTACTAACAAGAACTACCAATTCTCTGAAATTTCCGCGATTCAATGACTCATTGGATTCATCGTGCCCCCTAAAAGGTAACTCTTGCATACAGAGGTGCATCGTAATATCTATTGAACTTCTTAGAATTTGTCGATTTTCTTCGACTTTAGCATTGAAATTTTCAATTTCTATTTGACGCGCATTGTCTATGGCTGTGGCGATATTTTGTTTTTGCTTTCTCATAACGGTAACGGCTTTCAATTAGATGAAATATGCTGAGCACTTTTATTGTGTAGCGATAGACCCCGAAATAAATTTTTCAAATCACTAAAACCACTTTTCGACCAAACTATGTCGGAATTTCCATTAGTTGCTGAGAATAAAATGCACGGTCAACATAATATTTTTTTCAAGGTAATACTTCCAGTAATCCAGTCGTACTTGTCATACCACGTATTTTGGAATCCCCGATTTGATTTACCGACCCCACCACTAGACACTAGAGATTTCCTCAAATCTGGAACAGGTCGCTTAACTTCCTTAATTAAATATAATTTATCATCATACGAATGAGTCGAAAAATGTTGCTTATTTATTAAAAAATTAACAATATCACAAGTACACAGTACATGTTCCGTAGGAATTTCAAAAGATTTACTATTACTAGGTCCCGCTGAATCCATTTCGCGATCTGGTAGTCACTTTCGATAAAAAAGATTTATATTTCAGAAAAAATTCACCTAAACAAGATTATAATCATACGCGATACACAGCAAACGCGATACCTCTAAATAACGACAAAGTGAACTATTTCTCTATTTCCCGCTTCCCGATTAACTCGAATAAAAACCTGAGGCCTGCCTCTAATTCCTCGAGAAGCCGCCTTCAAAGCCGTAGATATGTTCTCACCGCTTCGACGCAGATAACCCGCTGGACATCGCAGAAACGAAGATCGAGATCGCGCAGAGGCCAGCCTCGGATTAATCCTAGAACGGCTTTCCATTACGTTCTCGTAGGTCATCGTAGTATGACACGCTAATTCAGTCTAAGAAGCCTGCGTTAGGCATGCCTCCAACCGTTTATTCAAAGAGGATTTGATTTGTTATGAATATACAAGGAACGTGAGATTGGGAAAAATATTGAGGAAAAAAGTGATGATGAAAGGGAATGAAGAAATATACGGTTCAGAATTTTTTTTATGGGGCACTGCCTCATAGGACAAGCCGCCACTGTGCAGTCTCGGATTCTCCACTGCCTAGAACCGACAATTCTGCTTATTAATATGACCATTCAGATGAAAATTTTTTTCGTCACTAAACAGTATGTCAGTTGTTAAATCGATACAGCATTTCGTTCGCAAAATTCAGTCGATTAGCTTAGTCCGCATCCTTCAGTTTTTTAACCAATTGAATTTTATAGGCTTTTAGATGTAAGTCTTTCTTTAAAATCGAATGTAAAGACGATTTTTTTAATATTCAACGCTTGGCTTTGCTTTCGGATGGATAAAAACGGATTTTGACGAACCGTTGCCTCAAGTTCTTTAATTGTTTCTTCATCGCGAACTGAACGAGGACGACCAGAGTTTTGAATTTTAACTATTGCACCTGTATTCTTGAATATCCTGATCCATTTCCTAATGCTATCGTCACTTGGCGCGTGGCGTGTACGATATTCCGCATGATAGAGACGTTTAGCAGTCACTTTTGAATCACCATTGATTGATAATACGCTCGTACACAAAATGCGCGATGCTTCCTCGAGTAGTGTTTCATCGTGACTAAAACACCACAAAATGGCGGACGCCATGAACCCCTCTCCGCTCCTTTCAGGCGCCCCGTTCCGAATATGACGCGAAAACAAATACCAGATACCCTTTCTGGACACCTTGTAATACCTCCAATATAAGCTGGGAGAAGTTTTGAGCAACAAGCATTGTTTGTAGCAATTACAAGTGAATAGACTTATACTTTTCGTGTGAACGAATTATGATTTTCATATTATTGATAATCGTTTCTGCAAGACGGTGAAACATAATGGCTATCAAATTGTTGTCGTAAATTGGAATTTCATTATTCGAACAGGAAATAAGATTTTCGTGACCGGAAACCGTTTTCCACGATAGCGCTTTCATGCTCAAGTTGTCCAGGAAGCAATTATTGGAAGTTTCGCATTCTCAATTACTTGAGGCTATGAAACGTAAAACTGTATACAATTTAGTTCTGGAATTCGGTGTGGCCGCATTATGTACGTTGTGAAATTCAGGAAAAAACTGAAAATTACCGATGAAAGAAGTTAGTTGAAGAAATGTAAATTAAGAATTATTTGCTTGTTGGAACTTGGGAACTTTTGCTATTGATGAATATTATTTTCGGGGTTATGACCTGGAAGAAAAAATGAAACTCTTATAATACTTTGTTGCTCTCCTGTCAAAGCCAGTTCATTTAGGAACCCATGAAAAAAATGAAGCAGAAATTCATATCACTGTTGACACAAATGGAGAACTACTTATTTCAAGTCCTTGAATAAGAAATGGACAGATTCGACACAGCTATTGAGTTTCTACAAGGTACCTGATTAATTCGATCTGAGCTCCCTTATAATCATATTATGCCATTTAATACTTAATGTAGGTCAAAACAATTGTAAAGTAGTGCTAGTCATCTTTTAATCGATGCACAACGAAATCAATTGAAGAAAATATATTCTTGGCCAAAAATCTTAACCGACTTCATTTCAAAATAACATTTTGAGCCCGGCACAGCGTCTACAAATTGTTCAGCTTTATTACGAAAATAGGCGTTCTCCGATTAATGTATATACGGCACATAGTGTGGACATATGGTCCACATTATCGGCCTACCGAACGCACAATTCGCTCTATCATCACTCAGTGTGAGACTCAATATTCGTTATTGGATAATACTCGACCAAATAGAAAACATCTAGCTCGTAGTGAAGAGAATAAAGCGGCGGTGGGGGAGAGTGTACGTAAGGACCATGAAGTGTCGATTCGTCACCGTTCTCAACAGCTTGGCCTTTTGTATTCAACGACTCAGCGGATTTTACGTAAGGATCTTTCTTTGAATGCTTACAATATCAATTAGTTCAAGAGCTGAAGCCGATCGAATCATCGAAGTTTTAGTCGTTGGGATCTTGACAAGCTTGCAGAGGATCCACTCTTTTGGCCGAAAGTTTTGTTCACTGATGACAAAATGCTCGAATTTGGGGTGATGAACAACCGAATTGCCGTTAAGTCCAGAATATACAACTGTTTGGTGTTGTTTATTGGCCGGTGGAATAATGGGTCCATATTTAATCAAAATAGGATGGCCGGAATGCTACTGTGAATGGTGACTGTTATCGCACCATGATAGCAGACTTATTTGTTGTCAGAAATTAAAGCCTCTGGTCTTGACGAAATGTGGTTCCAACAAGATGGTGCCACTTGTGATACAGCCAGTGCAACCATGGCTTTACAGCGAGAGCATTTCGGCAAGCCGATCATTTCACGCTTCGGACCAGTGAATTGGGCGGCTAGCAGTGGCGGCTTGTCCTATGAGGCAGGTGAGGCAGTGCCTCATCAAAAAAATTCTGAACCGTATATCAACAAAACAAATCAAATCCTCTTTGAATAAACGGTTGGAGGCATGCCTAACGCAGGCTTCTTTGACTGAATTAGCGTGTCATACTTCGATGACCTACGAGAACCTAATGGAAAGCCGTTCTAGAATTAATCCGAGGCTGAGATCGTTTCGTTTCTGCGATGTCCAGCGGGTTATCTGCGTCGAAGCGGTGAGAACATATCTACGGCTTTCAAGGCGGCTTCTCAAGGAATTAGAGGCTAGCCTCAGGTTTTTATTCGAGTTAATCGGGAAGCGGGAAATAGAGAAATAGGGTTAGTTCACTTTGTCGTTATTTAGAGGTATCGCGTTTGCTGTGTATCGCGTATGATTATAATCTTTTTAGGTGAATTTTTCTGAAATATAAATCTTTTTATCGAAAGTGACTACCAGATCGCGAAATGGATTCAGCGGGACCTAGTAATAGTAAATCTTTTGAAATTCCTAAGGAACATGTTCAGTGTACTTGTGATATTGTTAATTTTTAATAAATAAGCAACATTTTTCGACTCATTCGTATGATGATAAATTATATTTAATTAAGGAAGTTAAGCGACCTGTTCCAGATTTGAGGAAATCTCTAGTGTCTAGCGGTGAGGTCGGTAAATCAAATCAGGGATTCCAGAATACGTGGTATGACACTTACGACTGGCTTACTGTATTACTTTGAAAAAATATTTTGTTGGCCGTGCATTTTATTCTCAGGAACTAATGGAAATTCCGACAGAGTTTGGTAGAAAAGTGGTTTTAGTGATTGGAAAATTTATCTCGGAGTCTATCGCTACACAACAAAAGTGCTCAAGAAAATATCATTTGACACAATGGATGAATTAAATAGTACAGCATATTTTATCTAATTGCAAACTTACCGTTATGAGAAAGCAAAAACATATTAACTTAACATCCTTTGAATATCGCCACAATAGAAATTGAAAAAAGTTTCAATGCTAAAGTCAAAGAAAATCGGCAAATTTTAAGAAGTTTAATAGATATTACGATGCACCTCTTTATGCAAGAGTTACCTTTTAGGGGCACGATAAATCGAATGAGTCTTTAATCGCGGAAATTTCAAAGAATTGGTAGTTCTTGTTAGTAAATTTGAGACGAATTTTAAAACCTTTTTGAAAATGACACCAACAGTAAATCGGTATTTTCTGGTACATCTAAAACCATTCAAAATGAATTAATTGATTCGGTTGCTTTTGTTGTCAATAAACAAATCCAGGACGAAATTTCATAATCATTGTTTTTTCTTGGCATGTGGATGAAACAACTGACATAAGCTGTCATTCCCAGTTATCAGTGATTTTTCGTTAAGTAATAGATGACCAACCTGTTGAGTGCTTCATGGGATTTTATGATGTTAGATCTGGGCGTTCTGCTGATGATCTATTTCAATTTTTATCTTCAAAATTCGGAAAATTTGGCAACTGCTTCCACAGAAAGAAGTTTCTCTGCGTTGAAAAGGATTATTGAACATTATATTAGGAATACAACTGGACAGGCGCGGCTGAGTATATGGCTAAAATTTCGATCGAAAAAGGATTCATAAAATCATAGGACGAAAATATTTTTATTGACAAGGTTGAAGATCATTTCGCTGATCAGAAAAATCGTAGAATTCCATTGATTTACAAAAAAATTAATATTGAGAACTCAATTTAGAATAATTTTCATTTATAACTATCAGAATAAATCCTATTTTACACTGCCTTTTAAATTTTTTTATTCAGTGTTACTTTTTTCAGAGTTTATTTTATTTATTTAGAGTTTATTTCGTTATTTTGAAAATTTCCAACTTGATCTGATCCGATTTCCTTCATTCCCACCCCACACCTGGCAGGAATGCTCTACACCTCCACGTTGGTTCTTGCTGTACAGCTGCATAATAATGGTTTTCATATTTTTGAGCAATTTAGTATATCGAAAAATAAGCTCATAATATATTGGGACAATTAAATGAATGGCTTTCTTTGCTGAATAAAATAAAGTAATATGTATATAAATAATTTGAGGATTCATCAAAAATTCCAAGCATTAGTGAAGAAAATTTTTTTAATATATTTATTATGCAACTGATGAAGTAGAGTTCACTATATAAACTTTGTCCGCCACGTAAATCCTATATATATATATATGGAGGAGGAGGATAATGGGTTAAACCGCAGGAATGCAGAAAATATGGGAAATGGATGGAAGGTACTTGCCGACAAGTGTTTCTGCTTATTGGCTTCTTCAGGGCAAGGCAACCAAGAAACCTGGATATGGATGAAAATGAATAATAAAATAAAACATAAATGACAACAGGTGACCACAACAGGAGCGAGCATCCATTTTGTGGCTTCAACCCTAGATACCTCCGGTTTTGGAGGCTAAACCGAGCATCGCCACGAGATTCAAGAGCACGAAGATCAAGCGAACAAAATCAAGAAAACAATGCAAATTTGCGTGCGAGAATGTCGCAGTTACGTGGACAACGATCACAAGAGGCACGAGATGAACAAAATCAACAAAGACAACTAGAACGAAGACAAACTCGCAGACTCATAGTCGACAGACATAGAGGAATTGATCAACAACGCCAACAAGTTCATCGAGCATTTACGTCAAATTCATTTCTTCGACTTGCATTCCACTACGAGCCTGATGTTGAATATTATGCTCATTCCAAAGTGGTTATTGGTACTTTGGAGAAGGAATGCCCGCATCGTCATGCGCTTAAATTTGAAAATGAGCCACTTGGGATGTGTTGCTCATCAGGAAAAGTACAACTAACCGAAATCGAAACACCACCTGAGCCATTGCACGGTTTACTTATTGGTACTGATCCAGATTCTAGCCTGTTCCTGAAGTCAATTCGCACATTCAATTCATGTTTCCAAATGATATCGTTTGGGGCAACAGAAATAGTCAGCAATGTTGCAGCAAACGGTCAACAATTTAATTCCACGTTTAAAATCAAAGGCCAAGTTTATCACAAAGTGGGCTCATTGCTGCCAATTGTCACCAAACCCACTCGGCTCCAGAGAGTGCACAAAGTACCTCCTCGGTTAGCTCTAGAGCGGAGACTACTTATAAAGGGGCGCCACTCTCTTTTATGATAATACAAAGAAAAAAAGAGGAAAGTAGGGTAAGGCGAGGCTAGTTGAGCAATTTCTTATTTGAGCGGATGTAGCTACTCAATAAAAAGTCTCAATGAGCCGTTATGTGGCTTGATGGATTAGTAATTTATCCCTTAGCAAAAGTGTCCATAGTATATTTTCTGTAACAAGTCGAATTTAAGAGTTACCGCTGTTTAAATGCAGCAAGTCAAGTATATTCAATGTACCCCCCATAGATGAGGTAAGTTGAGCAAGGGTATGGGGCAAGTTGAGCACTAAGAATGTCTAACCAAACCAGGAGTTCAATGTTGACTAGAGAAGTAAAATAAGTATGTGTCTGCCGATTAGTTCTTTATTTATAGTATTTTAGTGACAGAACAACAAAACTTAAAGTAATTTTCTTTTACTAATTAACCAAAACTAGAATCAACAAAACATTAACGTATCTTAAGATAAAACTCAGCATCAGAACTTTGAAACTTAATGGTCAGCAATGAAATTAAATTTATATATTCTTAGTGACAGAGAAACAAAACTCAATGTAATTTTCTTTGGATAATTAACTAAAAATAGAATAAACAAAACATCAACGTATCTTAAGATTAACTTCAGGATTAGATTCAGTCTTTTTGTTTAAAATCAGACTTGAATATCTGTGTAAGAGAAAATACTTGTCTCGGTTGTTGCATAGCCCATGGATGAATCACCACCTTCATTTAATTTCTTCAAAAATCTTGTCAAAGTCATCCGTTTGATACCAAATTCTTTAGCGGCGGCATTAACACTTTTTCCTTCATCCTTAACAGCCTTTGCAGCATTTTTTAAATCTTCAGTAGTGTAAGAACATCTTGTAGTCTTCCTCTTGTAAGTCCGCATCCTAAAAAAAAATAAAACATTAATTACTTTACTTGTTTGAGTCGTGGGGTAAGTTGAGCAACTATAGCTCAACTAACCCCAATCCGGAATTTTAAAACCAAAGTGAGGTTATAAAAAAATCGTAAGAATTATACCCAGAACCTCTCTACGTATCAAAAGTACAATAATTATCTGGAAGATTAACACTTACCTGATTGAAAACAGACAACAATTGATTAATATAGACGAAAACTTGCGATAGACAACGTTTTTACTTTTTGCGCACAAAATAAACAAAACGCACGGGCGCTTCACTCGTTCGTCCAGCCGCCAATAGTGATCACGTGGTGATTACCTCCCCGCGACTCCTTCTTTCCGCCATAAGATGCCAATGCATATAGTGAATAGTTTGCGAGATATTTCGATTGCCCAACTTGCCCTATGCCCAACTAGCCCCGCCCTACCCTACACTAAAGATCTCAGGGTCGCAAAAGAGAAAATAACGAACGCACTCTCAGGATGCCAAACGAGCCCGATCACACAAGCGGGAGGTAGTGGCTGGTAGAAAGAATATAGAGCAATTATTTAATAATATAATGAGCCCAAATGAAATACACAAGGTCCCTCAAACGAGGATATATCTCACAGAAGGTGGATCACTAACTAGTTCTTACTTCACAACCCGAATATTCGATATAATGCTTTATCTCTAAACTAAACAAACAGTAATATCACCCCAAGGTATATACTTTGAGCCTCGATGGTAATCGTTACAAATAGCTCTTTACTTATATCTAAGCGACCTTCTCGATAGGTCGGGTTTTATGTACTAAACAGTATTCACTGAATTGGGCCTCTTTTATACTAATCAATCTTAACTAAATTCTACAGACTAACCTTCTATAACAGTCTAGGTCGTGGCTTCACTGAAGTACAAAAGGATATAGTTTCTCAAATCAATATTATTCTCACAGTCTCGTAGATGGAAACTGGGCTCAAATATAGTCCTGGGCCAACGTAGTACAATTTCTCACAGTAATGCGCCCTGGGTAGATGACAGGTGTGGTATCTTAGATGGCGAAATCTGGTGGAGGTCCCCGAAGACAGCTCCCACGGCAGCTTGACGGTAATTCAAAGACAGCCTAGACAAACAGCTCGAAGACTCCAAAGACAGCTCAGAATCTGCGGTACCTCGCAACGGTACAATAATAATTCCCAATTCGAAGCAGAATGATGCTAAAATACGAACAAAAATCTAAATTACCTCGTGACAAACATAGGTTAACTCACCAATCCCACGTCGTTTTTCCAAACACTCCGCTAAAGCGCAAAAATCTCACCAACGAACAAACCAAACCAACATGATAAGATTTCTCAGGGCTTCAGTTAAAATCCTGTTCAGATCCGCAAAATTGCGATTAATTACTCCAGGACATTTCAACCAAATATGCGGGAAGAACGATGTCATTGACAACCTACGTCACATGATGACAGACTAAGACCACCGACAACGGCGTCCATCAAAACGTACGAGATAAGCTGGCAAACTACTGCGACTAACGCCACCAGTTCGGTTTGCAGGTACTAACTGGAGCGGGAATTTGAAACCGTGACACAATGTCAAACGAATCTCATAAATTTTTGCAAATATACTTTATGGTAGGTAATTATTTTCATTTGCCTATAAAAATGTTTCCTAGAAATAACATAAATGGCAAAACAACGTTTGACGGGTCAGCTAGTAAAGATTATAAAATAAAATTGTTTTTATTAATTCCTCTTTATTTAAAAAAAAAAGTATAGGATTCAGCATTTTTGGACGGAGTTAGATGCCTGTGCTTCGCAATCGAAAATGTGAAATCGGATATTTTTCTTAGTGCGTCTTCATGTATTGATAGTCTTAAGATAACAAACTATTCCCGTTTATTTATTAGACGCCGTCTAGACGAGCCAATTGACCGGATATGTTCAAGATGACGTTTTCGGTTATTTTTCAGAGGACCGAGTGCGACTCGGATGTATTATGTTAAACGGTTGACATATGCATCTCAAGAGTTAAGAAAAATATTGGTTATGATGAAGGACCCTAAGTGCAGTGGTGTGAACTATGTTAAACCCCATTCGTTTAAAGTCAGTTGGGGGTGTAATCTTGAAATGATGAAAGAAACTCGAGATCGAATGGTCCCATCGAAGGGATACTCTAGACTTTAACTCTGACACTCCAACGCTAACTTTGGTGCTGGAGTAGAGACGATTCAGACGAAAGTGTTGACGGAAGACGTTTCGCGAATTTGAGAACTATTAGCCAAAGTAAGAACTGACTCAGTATCGGCCTTTTGTATTTATTCAAGGTGTTCCTAAATTGAACGTACAAACGAAAAGAGGAGATTCCTTAAGTGAGTTTAAGAAAAAAAGTCCCATAAACATGGGGTCTCAAAAGTTTCGTTTTCGAGTACCAGAGTGTTAAAGTTTGAATTCTTTTCAAGTTTTTTTCTCATAGTATCTACACTTCACAAGATATTCAACTGAAATTTTGGCATTGGCATTTGAGAGTTCGCACCACGTGACATGGCAATTTCGATAGAAGATCTACAGGGTGCTATTTTTTCTGGAATACTGCCACCTGTTCTTCTGCAGAACTTTTTTTTGGTGGGCAACTGATAATTTGAAAAAATTTAAAAAGAAGCTTTGTTCTTATACTAAAATTTTCGGTCTCATGTAGTTTTGTCGTATCTACCAACGATTTCGAGAAAAAAAATTTGAATGATTCTCCCGAAATCCTAGTGAAAATCCAAATTATGATGGGAAGGCCACTTTGTAAACTGTGGTTAATGAATTCAGTGCCAGTTTTGACACATCAAATTATTGAACGTTTGTTTTTTTTAAAAAGTGAAGGTGGTTGCATTTGTGGCTATTTATTTTTTTGAATGTGGTTAGACTACTTTTTTCGTTACGATTTTTCACAATTTACAACAATAATTTGATCAGAAATTAGAACTTCTACACATTTCAATATCAAAACATGCAGAATTTCAGGAATTCCGAAATGACTGATATGTATTTCATGTATGGTCTTGCAAATGGAAATGCAAGAGAAGCTAGGCGTCTTTACATGGAACGCTATCCCAATAGAGTGATACCAAATTATCGAATGTTCTCTGATATTCATAAGCGTCTTCCAGAAGCTGGATCTTTTTTAATGCCACGAAAAACACCACAACTCGAAGAGGCAGTTAATGCTGGAAGACCACGCAGTGTGAGAATCACCACAACTTCGAAGAGGCAGTGAACGAAATGGAACAACATCCTAGAAACCAGTACAAGAAAATTAGTGTACTTTTGAATGCAAGTCATCAAATCAATGTTTTCAAATTAGAACCCCGTTTTTTATGGCAGATATTGAATCTATGTCAAAAATAATGTGAGTGTATGCATCACACCCTTGCCCTAAAGTGGATATTTTCTGAGTTATTCACAAAAACTGTTTTTCGTCTTGAATTTTCAGCTATTTCTTTTCCCTTCACACCAAAAAGATGAAATTTTCAGGAACTGGTTATTTGAACCATGCTGTAGATTTTTCACCCCTTCTTGAAACCGACTTCAAGTTACTATTAGGAGAACCATGGCAAACTCTCGCAGTTATAACTAGAGAAGATGCTCAAAGTTTGGACCGTTAATTTCTAGACATTTATTTATACGTCTCAGTAATGGTTCGTGCGTTGCTCTTCTTATTTCATCGGGAGGAAGAGATCTGCAAAAGTGTTCAAAAACCAAATTGAGTTTCAAAATTATGAATCTAAAAATCTAAACCAACCTGAACGCATTTCTGACTCGTTCTATGCAGTCCTTTTTCAGTCAGGAAGTTGAGTAGACAATATTTTTTATCCTACCCCACACATAATAGTCTAAAGGAGTTAAATCGGGAGAACGTGGTGGCCAAAGATGTGGACCATTGTTCGCCAACCATCGATCTTCAAATAGCCTGTATAGGATATTTGACACTTCAGTGAATTGTGTGGAGGCGCGCCATCTTGTTGATACCATAAGTCATTATGGTTCTGTACTAGAGGCTCAATTATTTGAGTCAATATGTCAGAAAATCCATCTCCTAAGGAGAACATTCTTTAAATAATGCGAACATGTGTGGTGTTCTATCTTACCAGTTAAAGTCCCATCATAAATGTGAACATCGAGAATTGCATTATTTTTGATGGCGCAAAAAACATTGAAACTCCAGGTCTCTCGAAAGTTCCATTGGCTGAGGTGGTTGTTGTTCTCTTCATCCCAATAATGACTGTTATGCCTAATGAATGAACCATTCTTTGTGAATTTAGATTCATCTGTCAAAATTATACAGTCCAAAAGTTTTCATTCTCTTGAATCATCATAGCTTCGCAAAACTCTGTTCTCCTGACGAAATCAGTTTCCTTCAAATGCTGTACCCTATTGAATTTATATGGGTGCATTTTATGTTTTTTTAATATTCTCCAAACACTCGATTGAGATAATCCCAGAGCAATCTCGGCATCTTTGAGAGAATTTTGAGGATTCACACGAAAATATGCAAGAACTGTAATTTCGCTGTTCTCATCTTCTACTACACTTTTTTCTCTGTGTATAGTTTTCTTAACGAAAGATCCGACATTTCTCAAGTTTGTCATGGTTCTGTTGATGGTATCTCTCGTTGGTCTGGGTCGGTCAGGAAACCTCTCAATGAACAGTCGAATCGTTCTATCTACAACTTCATTACATTCTCCATGAAGTAGAATGAGATTTAAATAATCTTCATTGGTAAAATTAGGCATAGTGATCGATTTTATAACTTAATACGAATTATCACCAAATGAATAGTAAACACAAAATGCTACTGAATAAAGAGGAATTTGCCAGATGTAATTAATGATATCTATCATTAAAAAAAAGGTAAAACATGGTAAGTTTTTGCATATGGATCATAAGGAATTATTTATTTATCACTGGAGAGAAAACTGATGGCCGATTAGTTGAAATAAAGAGGTTTCCGATACAAATTCGAATCCAAATTCGCCATCTATTTAGGAACAACCTGAACTTTTTTCTCTTGCATATTAGGGTAGTAAAATCTAAAACATGGTTTAAGTAACAGTTCCTGAAAATTTCATCTTTTTTGGCGTGAAGGGAAAAGAAATAGCTGAAAATTCAAGACGAAAAACAGTTTTTGTGAATAACTCAGAAAATATCCACTTTAGGGTAAGGGTGTGATTAGTAGTAGTCACATTATTTTCCAACGTAGATTCAACATCTGCCATAAAAAATTGGGTTCTAATTTGAAAAATTGATTTTTCACGATTTTGTCATTCCTAACTTTGAAAGCGATTTTTCACCCCTGTATCATGAATCGCGATTTCGATTTTTAAATTGGATACATCAATCTTACATCTTGAAAAATCCCAAAAATGAAAATTTTCTATCCAAGAACCTCGAAGTTATGCTTGTATCAACGGAGTTCTATTTTCGATTTTTTTCGAATTTTCCCGCTCAGAGAGAATTTTCCGACCAAAACTGAAAAATGTTACATCAAAATAACTGGAAATTTTCTAAGGAATCTTTTTCTGCAATAAAAAAATGGTGTTGTTATTTGAAAAACGGAAGTTGACGTCATTTCCGGAAAAACCGGACGTGCTCATGCCTTGAAAATATTTTAGATTTCAGCAGCATAGTGAAATACTGAAGTGCTGAATTTCATGAAAATACGTTCAGTAGTTTCCCGTATAAATATGGGTGAGGTTCCTCGTGAAAGACCCTGTATTGATTGCCAAATTCTATTCACCGATGAAGCCTGCTTCTCAAGGACTTCAATTATCAATTTTCATAATGAACACGTATGGGCTGAGGAGAATCCGCATGGATATGTAGAAACCCATTTTCAGGAGCAATTTTCACTAAATGTGTGGTGTGGTAATATTGGTAATGATTTTCGTTTGTACGTTCAATTTTGGAACACCCTGTATATTAGACGATAATTTTATTCATTCTATTGGTGTAAATAAACTTGTAAATACGAAAGCCGTGTTTATTTCGACGTTACACGTTATCTGTAGGCGGAAATTCATCATAACCCCTAGACCATTGACAAAAAAGCATACATTTGTGTAAAATTTTTAATTGGTAGGGACATCTGACATGGAATATCCAGAAAAGTTTCAACCGTACCGTACCGGGATAGTGGTCATTTGGTGTGAAAACTGTGCAAGATGTATGCAAATGTATTGCATTTTTCTTCATCTGAGGCCACCCACTCTCCATTGGTCATGGTTTCTCAAAATTCTAGTTATTGTTATGTGTGAAACACCAACTACATCGGACAATTTCCTAGTACTCAAAGTCAGATTCATGACAACATGACTCAAAACATCCAAGTCACTTGCTTCGTTTTTATGGACCATCATTTTCTTGTTGATGACGAGATATTGTTGATGATGGAGCTCGTGTTGAATGATTATTTGGGCTATTACCATCATCTATTGTGGATGTAATGTTTTCCGACGTTTCGATAGACATCTTCTATCTTTATCAAGGAGTAAAGTAAAAACCTTTCGAAAATTATCAATTTTCAAAAAGTCAATATGACAGAAGTCAGGAAAGAAAAATGAATAATGTTATATACTCATCTGTGATATGATGATCTTTTTAAGTTGGATCGAACTATCTGCGTCCAAACTTCTGGCAGATCTATAGATGGAGCACTTATGGAATCATGTGTTATTTTCAGAAATCCTGCTTCTTTGATTTTTCTTCTTGCAAGTTTTTTCTTCTTTGGATATTATTGATGCTTCATCCCACTTTATACGATGATTCTCATCTACAGCATGTTGGACTAACCTGGATTTGTCGCTGTCTAGTACTCGTAGAAGCTTCTGATGTTGTTTTATTCGTACATTCAGAGGGCGTTTAGTTTCTCCGATGTAAGATCTTCCGCACTCGCAAGGTAATTCATAAATGCAGTTCTTTGTCCTTTGTGTCTCATTATTAGGCTTAACTTTTGTAAGTTTAGCTCTGATAGTGTCTTGAGTTTTGAATGCAGTCGTTATGTTGTATCTATTTCCAATTCTTCTCATTTTCTCCGACAAACCTTTTATATAAGGAATTACGGTTTTAATGGTCTGATTTATATCAGTTGGTTCAGGTTGATTTTCTCTTGTTCGTTTAGCTTTTTCTATATCTTTTGGGGTAGCCATTGCTTCTAAGAGTTTTCGAGATGTTATTTATTTCTTCATTTTGGTCTTCTTCAGTGCAACAAATATTTATTGCTCTATCAAATAAACATTTTGCTACTCCCAATTTAGTGTTTAGTTGGTGGTTTGACTCAAAATGTAGATATTGTCCTGTGCTCGTTGGCTTTTTATACACAGTGGTTCTTGGGATTCCATTTTGTTTATGTACGAGTACATCTAAGAATGGAAGTTGTCTGTCCTTCTCGATTTCAATTGTGAATTTAATTGATTCCTCTTGATTGTTTAGATATTGAAGGAATCCATCTATAGTGTCTCTTCCATGTTGCCAAATAATGAAAGTATCATCTACATATCTTTTCCACAGTTTGGGTTTAAGTACATATTTTTCTAATGCCTTCTGTTCGAAAATTTCCATATATAAATCAGCTAAAATTGGTGATAGTGGTGAACCCATGGCCATTCCGAATTCTTGTTGATAAAAGATGTCTTCGAATTGGAAATATGATGTTTCAATACAAAGAGAAAGCATTTCCATAATTGCATTGACGCTTAGTGTAGTTCTTTCACTAAGGGTTTGATCTTATTTATTTATTTATTTATTTATTTAAACATACAATTTGTACAATTTGTATGATATACAGAAACCCCACAAACCAAGAAAGTATTCAAATTCACAATTACAAAAAATTCTTAAACATAAAATTTAAACCAAACAAAATCAGAATCTTGGATCGAAAATGAGTAAACTCTTACATTATCCAAACTTACAGACTAACAATAGATCGTACACCAAGTTTAAATGAATCAAACGTACCAGAAAAAAAAAAATCAACACGCGATGAATATTCATTTGCCAGTGAAATACACCTATTTAAAACAGAGAATTTAGCGTAATTAGTACTTCTAGTGTATACAAGAAACACCGGTGTGTTCCTGGCTCTGAGAGGTAAATTAAACGGGACTCTATACAATAATTGTGGACAAGATATAATACCATTCACTAACTTAAAAATGAAGCATAAATCGAAAACAAGTCTGCGCTTCTCCAAAGTCTCAAGACCAAACAAATTATCTAAATTGGTTGGAACAGCCAAGTGTGACCGAAAACATAGAAATCTTACGAACTTCCTCTGGATTTTTTCTATTATATCAATATTACACCTATAATAGGGTGACCAGATGCAGGATGCGTACTCGAGGTTAGGTCTAACTAGAGAGCAGTACAATAATCTCACTGTGTGAGGCGATAAATCCCTTGAATTACGCATGATGAAACCAAGCATCCTGAATGCTTTAGAAGATATACACAACAGGTGCTCCTTGAAGTTGAGCTGTTTATCAACTATAATACCCAGATCCCTAATGCTGTCAACACGCCCGAGAACTGAGCCATCAATTACGTACTGATATATCAACGTAGATTTAGATTTGGAAAAAGTTAAAACTTGGCATTTACCAACATTTAAATGTAGGCAATTCGCCCGCGTCCAAACAAAAAACTCATCAATCTGCTCTTGAAGAGCAACATGGGAATGATCATCATCAATGATGGAATAAATTTTCATATCATCAGCATAAAGCAAAAACTTAACCCGAAAAATACTCTTTATATCATTAATAAAAATATTAAATAAGACTGGGCCCAGATGTGATCCCTGAGGCACACCTGATGACACATTAATTATTTTAGAGTAAAAATTTTTAAATCTAACAGACTGGGTTCTACCGCTCAAAAACTCCTCAACCACTCCAACAAAGATCCGGACAGCCCGATCGCCTCCAATTTAGCCATCAATATATTATGGTTAACTTTATCAAAGGCTTTGGAGAAATCAGTATAAATAACATCAATCTGATGTCCGCGTTCCAAATAATGGACTAAATCGTCCATAAACAAGACCAAGTTAGTCAATGTTGAACGATTCCTCCGAAAGCCATGCTGCTCTTCGATCAAAATATGAGCAATTTTCCAAGACAATAGGTTGCAGACCAAACAGTCGAGCATCTTCGGGATAGCAGATTGGATGGATATTCCCCTGTAGTTGTGAATTTTACTTCTATCACCCGACTTAAATATGGGAACAATAAAGCTATGTTTCCAAAATGAGGGGAAACCCCATGGCTCAGGGAAAGGTTGAACAGCTTCGAAATTGGAGGCGACAATACACTAGCACATCTCTTCAACACTATATTAGGAATTCCATCCGGTCCTACATTCAACTTACTCTTCAAGTTAGCGATTAGCTGGAAAATTTCGTGAGCAGCAAAGTTACATGAACTGGCATCGATTGAGTGACCATATCTGAACTCGGGCGGAACAATCTCTTCAGAACTATACACATCGCCAAAGAAGTCCGCAAAGAGATTAACAATCTCATCACCGACAGAGCTCGATACATCCTTATAGCTCATCCAGCCCGGTATACCATCACAACCACGCTTTGAATTCACATATTTCCAAAAAAACTGAGGGTTGGACCGCAAACTCTGTTCAACCTCCAGGACATACTCGCTATACAATCTGCCACTAAGTGTTTTACAGGACGCCCGCAAGTCACTGAACAATTTGTAGTCTTTAGCACCACCAGAAAGTCTATACTTTTTATGCGCTCTCTTCTTACGACTGATGAGCGCTATCAGCTCATAATTAAACCAAGAGGGGTAACCGCTAGATCTCACCATTTTTTGAGGGATAAACCTATTTAAACCTTCATAGAGATTACCATAAAATTTTGCTGCCGCCCGGTCAACACAGACCCCATCAAACGACCAATCACAAGAAGACCAGTATGCACTCAAACCAATATAATCCCCAGAATTAAAATCAAACTGCTTCTCCACAAACCTCAATGGCCCGGAAGAAGAAACTAATACCTTAACCTCGAACTCCAGTGCCACATGGTGAACGCCATTTACCTGCAACAGGTCTATGGCAGGCTGAACTTTTACGTGATCACTACTAAAAATAAGATCCAGAAGAACGCCGCGACTGTTTTCGACTCTATTTACCTGAGAAAGACCCGAAATATTAACACTATCGATCAACACAGAAGCTGGGCAGCTCAAATCACCTACAAAAAATTCATCATCGATCCAACCAGCCGCCGGCGCATTATAATCACCACATAAAATAATTTTTGTCTCTGGGTACAATAAAGAAACCTCTTCAATTGCCAGGCCATGAGAGGAATAGATCCCCTCTTCAGATGATGGCGGAATATATACAGCACCAAAAATAAAGTCATTTTTACCATGGACAGATACATATAAAAATAAATGTTCAACTGAGTCTATAGAAGTATTTACCACCCTAGCACTGATGTTGGACCTCACAAACACTGCCACGCCACCTCCCCTACGTTTGGCACTGGTTAACCGATTGCGGTCATGTCTAAATAAACTATAGGATGGTGGACATACCTCAGCATCCAGGAAGTCCGCATTTAACCACGTTTCAGTCAAAATCACAATATCATAGGAACACTGTTGTAACATTTCATAAAGATGATTCACTTTCGTTCTAATACCACCGACATTCTGGTAGTATACCATTAGACTGTGGGGATTGGTTGCCCGTTTTTTGATTGCCCTTGAACTATTACAGGAATCCCATTCTTGAATTGAACCGTTAGATTCTGCTCACCTGATTGTTTCCGTACATCGCATTCCTGCTTGATTTTCTTAAAATAAGCCCTCTGCATATCAGTTTGATCAGTGCCTATAGATATCTTCCGACCGCACTGGTCCAATATTGCAGCCTTTCTCTTCAATACTTTATGAGGCAGTTCCGAATTTGCAAACACCACCCTAATTGGTCTATTCTTTCGATTTTTCTTTCCCAAACGAATGACCTTCACAATATCGCCGGGACTAATATTAGCAGGTTTCAGTAATTTGCAGACTTCATCAGTATCATGACGAATTCTATCATCCAATCCAACCTCCTGAGACTCCTTGAAATCAAATACCATCAAATTCCGAGCTTTATAAGCTCTAGCGTTAGCCTCAGAAATAATCACCTCCATATTGTTTAAACTACTGCTAACAACAGCATCCAATTCGTGTTTGACCTCTTTGAGTTCGATTGCAAGGTTCTTATTCTCCTCAGATTGTTGTTCTATTTTATTCAGGAGAATATTGTATTTTCATCCATCGAATTAAGCTTCAACATGATATCATCCAAAGTGAACTTATTCTTGACTATTGGGATAGCATTGTCAACCCCATCAACGCATTTGTAACAGGACCACTTCAATTCACCCTTTTGATTTTTTCCAGATCAGAAGACAATAGATCAATGCACGATTTGTGATACCAACAATCGCAGAGGTTACACTGCAGTCTAAGTCCCCTGGAACCCAACTTGTCCAGACACTCGTTACAATTAATCGACATAATTCTGATTACGGCACTGGACAGTTCGTTGACCGATTCAAAAATCAAACTATGATAAGGAAGATAAGATAAGATAAGATTCTTCAAGCTTTTTCCTAACTATGATAAGTGTTTTATCTGTCGGAATATTAGTGAACAAACTGGTGATGTCGAAGCTGACCATAACGTCTTCTTCCATAATTTCTTGATGTTTCATTATTTCTATGAAATGTTTCGTGTTTCTTATCATCGATGTTGAATTACTTTTTAATGGCGATATAATTTTCAGCAGAAATTTAGCCAATTGTTGGCATGCTGAATTTCTTGAACTCACAATTGGTCTTAGAGGAATATTTGCTTTGTGTATTTTTGGTAGACCATATAAATGTGGTGGTTTACTGAAGTGAGGAGTAAGTCTTGATCTAACGAATTGATCTGGAAATTCATTTCGATATTTATAAAGGATTTTGTAAATCTTGTTTTCAACTGTGGTGGTAGGGTCCTTTTTTAGTCTTTTATATTATCCTGCTTCTACTAATTCATTGATATTTTGATTATAAGAGCCAACATCTAGAATTACAGTGGCGTTTCCTTTGTCTGCTGGAAGTATCTTCATGGAACTATCCGATTTAAGATCTTTTAATGCCCACTGTTCAGCTTTATTTATATTGGGTAGAGGTGTTTTGTTATTCCTGTCTAACAAGGTTCTGATTTTCCATTTGTATTCTTCGGCTTCTTCAGGTTCTCGAATTTTCTGTGCAGTTTCTTCTGCCGCCAACATGATTTCAATTTTGGTATCGTCTTAGGGGCTATAGAGAACTTCAGACCCTTGTTGAGGAGAGATATCTGATCTTCACTTAAGTTCTTATTAGATAAATTGATCACGGTTTTTGAATGATCTAAGGGTTCATATTTTCTTGACTCCTTCATAAGTTTCTCCATTTTCCTTTTTTGGACTTGTTTTTGTTGTTCATATATTCTTTCATAGCTATGTTTAATAGCTCCCAGAATATTTTCATAATCTTCAGCATTAGTTTTTGATTGAATGCTACATCTTACATCTTACATCCACAATAGATGATGGTAATAGCCCAAATAATCATTCAACATCATTTTCTTTCCGACTAAAATATTAGAATTTATTCTCAAAATATTGAAAACTTTTTTCTATGCCCTTCGTATTTAGTATTACTGGATAAATCGTTAAGGGTCTAAATCTCTAATTGTAGTTCCCTAGTTAGAACGGTTATACTCGACGCCTACATGCAGATATGAGACGAATTCCTTGCTAAAATTAAATAGAATATTCAAGGCAAAAGCCAGCAATTAAATATATCCCTCCAATTGAGCAATGTGTACACATTTTGACGTTAAGAAGTCTTGAAAACTTTCCTAATGAGAAACCGTAAATTCAGCGATAACTAGATTCCTATCCTATCCCATATTACGGAGAAACTCATGACTGAGTTTCCTAAATGAAAATAAGACGAGCATAAACTTTTAACACAGTTGCAATGAAAAATGTGCAAGTTTCAAGGGCCTCCAATAAATAGTGTGTTTCCCAAGTTGTGTTCGGATGGGACTGAAAGCAACGAAATGGAAAAAGTTTTGAAAAATTGGTATTGGTTTTCTGAGTCGAAGGAAAATAGAGATCGCTCGCTTTAAGCGACAATATATCATTTTTTGTCAGTTTTTTGCATCTTCCTTCAGTCGGTTTCTATATTTATTTATAGGATCGAACTCGTGAAGATGCTATCTACATTTCAAGTTGGTATGATTTGCACCATCGATTAAACTTACATAGGTTGGCAGATAATCTAAGAAGTCCGTACCTAAAGTGTGTGAAGTTAGCCCAGCAATTTTTGATTTGTTGTGAATGTGATGAAACGGTAACCTTTCCTAACTTAGGCTACGATTTATTTAAATTTCAAAAAACGAACGATTTAAATATTATGTTGTCACGGTTTCAAAATTCCCGCTCCAGTTAGTACCTGCAAACCGAACTGGTGGCGGTAGTCGCAGTAGTTTGCCAGCTTATCTCGTACGTTTCGATGGACGCCGTTGTCGGTGGTCTTGGTCTGTCATCATGTGACGTAGGTTGTCAATGACATCGTTCTTCCGGCATATTTGGTTGAAATGTCCTGGAGTAATTAATCGCAATTTTGCGGATCTGAACAGGATTTTAACTGAAGCCCTGAGAGAAATCTTATCATGTTGGTTTGGTTTGTTCGTTGGTGAGATTTTTGCGCTTTAGCAGAGTGGCGTATTTGTTTGGAAAAACGACGTGGGATTGGTGAGTTAACCTATGTTTGTCACGAGGTATTTTAGATTTTTGTTCGTATTTTAGCATCATTCTGCTTCGAATTGGGAATTATTATTGTACCGTTGCGAGGTACCGCAGATTCTGAACTATCTTTGAAGTCTTCGAGCTGTTTGTCTAGGCTGTCTTTGAATTACCGTCGAGCTGCCGTGGGAGCTGTTTTTGGGGACCTCCACCAGATTTCGCCATCTAAGATACCACACCTGTCGTCTACCCAGGGCGCATTACTGTGAGAAATTGTACTACGTTGGCCCAGGAATATATTTGAGCCCAGTTGCCATCTACGAGACTGTGAGAATAATTATGGGTTGAGAAACTATATCCTTTTTATACTTCAGTCAAGCCACGACCTAGACTGTTATAGAAGGTTAGTCTGTAGAATTTAGTTAAGATTGATTAGTATCAAAGAGGCCCAATTCAGTGAATACTGTTTAGTACATAAAACCCGACCTATCGAGAAGGTCGCGTAGATATAAGTAAAGAGCTATTTGTAACGATTACCATCGAGGCTCTAAGTATATACCTTGGGGTGATATTACTGTTTGTTTGGTAAGAGATAAAGCATTATATCGAATATTCGGTTGTGAAGTAAGAACTAGTTAGTGATCTACCTTCTGTAAGATATATCCTCGTTTGAGGGACCTTGTGTATTTCATTTGGGCTCATTATATTATTAAATAATTGCTCTATATTCTTTCTACCAGCCACTACCTCCCGCTTGTGTGATCGGGCTCGTTTGGCATCCTGAGAGTGCGTTCGTTATTTTCTCTCTTTTGCGACCCTGAGATCTTTAGTGTACTTCCTCTTTTTTTTGGCGCTCTTGTTCACCCGAACAGAGTGCCTATCATTTTGCCCGAATGTCTGTAATTTTGGAATATCAAGCCGAAAATGGTCTCAATCGATTGGGTTCGACTCCCTGATGAAGAATTCGTGGCGAAAGTTGAGTCTGTCCGGCCGGCCGTCCGGCCGGCCGGCCGTATCCTCTCTAGCATCCAAAAGGAATCAGCTAGAGTTTTCAAATTTTCAGAATGGGTTAATTGTCCAAATATCTCGGTCAAGTTCGTTATTGGGCCAAATCCGTCGGATGGTTCAGTAGTTATGAGCATCTGAAATTTTGTTTCCTCAATAACTACTAGAATATCCATCCGATCAAGTTGATACTTGGAATGTTATTGAGGGAGGCTGAAACGAAATGGCTTGCAAAATTTCGCAGAAATCGTCACGCTAGAAAATTTTAAAAAAATTCCAAAAAAAAAAATTTTCAATACTCAATATCTCCTAAGACTTCATTTAGATTTAAATAAAAATCCGTATATATATTGAGGTTACCGATATCTTACTCATCCCCAAATTTCATTGTCGAAGCTTTTTCCCTTCTGAAGATATGATCATTTTTTCATTTACTCAAGAGAAAAATAGAAATGTCATGAAGTCCGAGCTTTGTCATTGAAATATTTGCCATCACAGATCGATATTCGTTTGACAACTTGCGGACCTAGATATCAGTGTCAGTTGGCGTAATATCAATCAAAATTTTCATAGAATTCATAGAGGTAGAATTCGATGTCGATGACGTTGTCAAAATTCAGAAAAGCACAGACGTAATATTAATCAAAAATTTTTTATCATAGAGAAAGAATTTGATGGCGTTGTCAAAACTCAGAAAAGCAATGACGTAAGTTTTTAGGAGAAGCATAGAACAAAATTTGGTGAAAATTATGAGTAGTTATTTTCAAATTGAGATAAAGGTTTGTTTATTCATTAGGCTTTCATATTTAGATCACATTGTCCCATAGTACGGAAAAAGACTATTGTTCACCCGATCAGAGAGCTTATAGATTTGTTAAGGTTTGAATATTCACTCGCAAGTAGGTCAACAAGAGCGCCAAAGCAATCTGACCTCACGTCAGTGCTTTCTAAATTTTTTTCTTTGTATTATCATAAAAGAGAGTGGCGCCCCTTTATAAGTAGTCTCAGCTCTAGAGCTAGCCGAGGAGGTACTTTGTGCACTCTCTGGAGCCGAGTGGGTTTGGTGACAATGTGCATATACACAAAGTGAATTGCTATTTCTGTTCAAACTTCTTCAGAAAAAGATGGTCAAGAGCCGTTGTTCTACCATGTAATGTAATATGACATCAGTCGTTTTCAAGAGCTTGAGACTCAAAAGAGAATAAAAATATTTCAATCACATTTGATGACGTCTTGAAACCCTTAATTTGTTCAGTTATTCATTGAGAGTCCCGCTAGTCATCCGGAATGTTGATGGTATCGAACGAAATCCACAATGACACCAAATGACACTGCCGTCGCCGATTTAATTTCCTATAAAACCGCTCCGAATTCTCTTCACGCAAACTTCTGGAAAAACGGTTTACTCCCTTATTTTTCTAATATCCGCCTTCGACAATCACCCACATCACACCTTGGATAGGAAAGGAAGCTTGCGTTCCGCGTCCTATACATACAGGCATCCTTTATTAAATTCCTCCAGAATCAATATATCGAGGTCGCTAAACAAAGGATCTACACTACTTATAATTGCTAAGTTTCCAACGCCCTGGAAGCAGTTTAACCCACACCGAAATCTAGTTGCAACCATAGAAGCGGTAAATTTCATTATGACTGATCGGGCACCGCAGCGTATAGGTTATGTTGACAAGCCGCAAATTTCCTCGGACTGCGTTCTCCCATGGGCTTCGTTACCGCTATTGACATCCTCGTTTAGGCAACGATAGAGGCTTATGAGCGATTTGAGTGGGATATTCCTATTAGAACGTGACTTTGACGTTCTCCATGGGCAACAACGAATAGAGATATATTATTGACCAACAGGGTTTTGAACAAATAATTTTGATATAAAGGAAATGGATCATATACAGGGTGATTCCGGAGGAGACCGTCAGATTTTAGGTGAAGTATACACTAGTCAAGGCAGTTTCGAAACAATGTTTGGTTTATGGTTGGGGGCCTTTAATGAGAGTCTACAGGGTGATTTGTCCGGTTCGACCGACTTTTCTTTTATTTATAACTTTGGTATGGCTTGATCAATCTTGGTGAAATTTTCAGTGTAGAACAATATGATTATCTTCTTTCAATAATTCCAACATTTTCTCAAAAATACAGGATGGGAATTATAATATCGTTTTTTCGCTCCAAGGCAGTGAGGATATTCTGAACTTGAATGTAAACTGGTGTCGTCCAATGATACAAAGCTCTTCCTGAGTCCTAAAGTAGTTCTTCCAAATTCGAAATTCATATTTAATCACTCATATTCTGATGTATAAAATCATTTAATCCAGAAAATATCTTTATACCTACCTACTTAAACCATAAAATCTACAACTTATACAGAATAAACATTCGAAACATATCATGAGCGGCAAAACTAAGGATTAACCCAAAATTTACATAGAATGTTCGAAATGATTTCCCCTTTTTTGAATACATATTCGAGACCTTTTTATTAAATTTCCAATTGACCTTCTAATGAGGGATTGATTTTGCTTCAAGGTATTACATTCCTCGAAAATCCTTTCAACTAGGTGTTCTCTACTTCTAATTTCAAGCTTATAAACTCTTGTTTTCAGATATCCCCACACAAAATAGTCTAAAGGTTTCAAATCAGGCGATCTTTGTGGCCAAGCAATAGAGCCTCCACGACCAATCCATCTGTTCGGATAATTTACATCCAGGTGATTTCTCACATTCAATGCAAATAAAGGTGGTGCTCCGTCGTGCTAAAAGTACATAGAGCGGATATGTACATTTTCCAATATGTAGCGTACCTGGCTGGGGTACTAGGTTCGGCCAATCGTTTACACGATTGAGGGATGGTGAATAACACTCAGCACTCTCACGGAAGGGTGTTTATTTTACAGGAGATATTCATTAAACTTCAACGAGGTACACATGAATTAAATGATCAAAGAACATTGTCTGTGTCTTGGATGAATGTCGAGTTCTTATTCCCAGACAATATCATAACTATTTATACTATATTGTTTATATTGTCTGTCTATTATTCAACACGTAATGTATTGATAAAACAAGGTTGACATTGTATACAATTAAATAAAATGATTATCGATCCTTGCTCGCCGGCACGTGCCAGCGGATGTAACCCTGATCCTAAAGGGCGCACATGCAAATATACAGGCTGCTTATACTACACCTTCCCTCTTTGAGAGAAAAAAAAAAATTTTTTCTATGAAAATACAAAAATTTTTTTTTTTTTTTACTTATCTATAACTTATTATCTATATATACAATACATATTTACTATTTACATCAGTCTTAATTCTAATCACTTGATAATCATTATTAGTCCTTTATGAAAAATATAATTTCACTCTGTTCTTGTGCACTTCTTTGAGTTTATTTTTGTCCGTTTTCACAATAATGTTCGGGTTTCGCACTTCCACTATTTCGTAGGGACCGATGAATAAGGGGTCAAGTTTATTGTCAATGTCCTTATTATTCAAGAGCACCTTATCTCCTACTTTATAGCTAATTTCATTACATTTTTTGTCGAAACTCTCTTTTCTTTTCAATTTTGTCTTTACCAAGTTTTCTCTAGCATCTTTCCATGCCGTTTGCAATCTATATTTTAGTTCAATAGGATAGTTGTCAAAATTGTAGATTGGATCTACCTGGCATTTTAAATTTTGGGAAATTTACTAGGTTTTCCGAAAACTAATTCGTGAGGAGTATAGCGAGTTGAAGAGTTAACGGTATTGTTATATGAGAAGCACCAAAACGGAATCCAATTACTCCAGTTGTTACTTTCCTTAGCTGTGTGCATACGAAGGAAAGCTCCTAAGTGTTTATGAGAATTTTCAAGTGCACCTAATGTTTCGTGGTGATAAGCTGTTGAATTGAAACGCTTAATTTTGAGCAATTTGCACGATTCACTAAATATTCTTGATAAGAATTCTGTGCCTTGATCTGTAACAACTTCAGATGGTATACCATACCTTAAAACAAAGTTTTGAATGAAAGATTTTGAAACTGTTTCTGCTTCTTTGTTTGGTAGAGGGTAACACTCTACGAATTTGGTTAAGTCGCATTGAATTGTGAGTATATATTTATTATTTTCGATATCGGTAGGTAATGGACCTACGAGATCTAAAAAATTCTTTGAAAAGCAGACGAAGCTGTGGTAGTGATTGTCATAGGTTCTTTCCTAGGTAAGGAATGTTTATGACGTTGACAATCATCACACTTCTTTACAAATTTTCCAACATCGGATCTTAAGCCATTCCAAAATATTCTCTTTTGATATTGTTAAACATGCGTTCGATACCTGCGTGTCCGCCGGTGGGGAGAATATGAAAATCATTTAGGATTATTTGCCTTAGTTCTCTGTCCTCGATTCGCGTTACATCTCTTATTACATTAATTTTTAATGATGTTCCTAGAATTTCATTTTTATAATTTGTCAACATATTCAAAAATTTTTTATTGCTAGCTAGCTTTATGAGGTACAATTCTAATATATTATTTTCTGCGCATAATTTTTCCAGTTTCCTCAACGATGTACCTAAGTCGTACGCTGATCGGATGTCCTGGTTAATGAAAATAATTTGTGAATTCACATTATATATTAAATTCTCATTGTAATCCTCTGAATGTTGATTTTTCAAATTACGAAATTCTTTTTCTGAAAGTGGTCTCAACTCAACACTTTCTGCTGGACGTTTTAAAACTTCGACGACAACAGGCTGATCAATTCCTTTGCCATCGGAGGCATTCGTCTCGTGTTGTTTAGAACCTACTTCCTTTTTAATTCGAGATCTCGTCATGACGCTTATGTTTCCAACTATCCCGTTCGTCATTTCTTTGAGTTCTTCTGAATCTATTTTAATACGCGATAAGGCATCTGCTGTGACATTTTCTGAACCTTTTACATAATGAACCGTGAAGTCATATTCCTCTAAAATCAAACGGAATTTGGTTAGTCTACTAGACGGATTAGTCATATTAAACAGATAGATCAGTGGTCTATGATCGGTTAAGATTTTAAATTTCCGTCCATACAAATAAGGTCTGAAGTGTTTGACTGACCAAACTATTGCTAATAGCTCTTTTTCAATTGTACAATAGTTCTTTTCTGCTGGATTCAAACTCCGCGACGCGAAGGCTATTGGATGGTCATTTGAATTTGATAAAACTGAACCTAACGCAAATCCACTTGCGTCCGTTCTTAGGGTGAATACGTTATTTTCTGAAAAATCTGGATATTGAAGAATAGGCGCTTCCAGTAGGACTTGCCTTAAGGTTTGAAATGCGTTTTCGCAATCTTTCGTCCATTCGAAAACTTTTCCTTTGCGTGACAAGTTGTTCAAAGGTTGAGCAATTGCTGCAAAATTTTTTATGAATTTCCTATAATAATTAGCCAATGCAACAAAACGTTTTACTTCCTCCGCGCTAGTGGGTACAGGATATCGTGAAATAGCATCAATTTTTTCTGGATCTGGCGAAATGCCTTTATCCGATATGATATGACCTAGATACAACATTTCCTTTTTCAAGAACTTACATTTACTAGGATTTAATTTCAAATTAACCTCTCTCAGGCGTTGTAATACTTTGACTAAATTTTGATTGTGATTTTGCAAAGAATGTCCAAAGACTATTAGATCATCTAAATAAATAAAACATGAATCGTAATTTAAACCTGACATAGCTATTGTCATAAGCCTTGAGAATGAGCTGGGGCTTGTTTTCAGTCCCATTCCTAGTCTCTTCATCTGATATTGACCTCTTTCGGTTGTAAATGCTGTATATGGTCGGCTATCGGGGTGTAGTTCTAACTGATAATATCCCTGCGCTAAATCTAGATGAGAAAAGTAAACTGCTCCTGACAATGAATCTAGTATTTCAGTAATGTTTGGTAATGGAAATTTATCATCCTTAATTTGCTTGTTCAATAATCGGTAATCTACTACTACCCGAAATTTCTTAACTCCATTTTGATCCGGTTTCTTTGGTACAATTAGTAACGGTGAGGACCATGCAGATTTGGCTTCCTCTATAATTCCGTCTTGTAGCATTTTGTCTACTTGCTTATGAATTTCATCCTTCTGTGAATGAGGTAACCTATACGGTTTAACATAAATTGGTTGAGCTTCTGGTTTGAGTAAAATTTTCTGTCGGTATAAATTAGTAACAGTTAACGGATCACCGTCCACGTGAAAAATATCTGCATATTTGGCACAAATTTTCTGTACGGCAGTTATTTCTTCTCTATTCAATGATTTCATATTAATTGAATCTAATATTTCATCTACTCTTTGAACGGATATTTCATTCCTACCATAATTTATAACGTCGAAATTTAAAAGACTCTCAAGTTTTGGAAGAAAATTTTTCAGCTTCACTTCTCTATCGTTCACATTCAACAATCTAATTGGAATCATATTATTTTTGGGTTTTGCAATCATCCCCGCGATGATAACGCCTTCACATATTTGTTCGTTTAAAATGACACAATCTTCTGTTTCCTTAGTATGGCAATAATGAATTATTTCGCATCTAGGTGGTATAATAGTATAATGTTCAGCTTTGGATTCCAATGGTATATTAATTTCTTTATTATTATTCCTTAGTTTTAAAATGAAATTTTCATAATCAATTACTGCATTGTATTTCTTGAAAAATCTGATCCCAGTACACCTTGTATACTCGAATCAAAGGACTTAATAACTGAAAAACTGTGAATAAATCTTACATTTTTGAAAAGAATTGAAATGCTTGCGGAGCCCATGGATGCTGTGGACCCGGCTATACCTTTAATTTCTATTTTTCCTTCAGTATCTAAATATTCTCGTTTAGCTAAATATTCGGGAAATATACAACTAATACTTGCACCTGTATCAATTAAAAATTTAATTCCTTATTGTCATACGTCACTGAGACATAATTTAAAGCATTTAAATTGTAACTAACATGAGCGTTGGTCACGAAAAAATTTTTCTCCTACGTGATTTTGTTCCAAGACAGATTTCGAGCCCTCGTCTGCAAAATATGCTTTCTGTTGTTTCTTGTATTGATTGTTATTGTTTTTAAATTGGCTACGAAACTTGTGACCCTGACCTTGCACGTTACGCGATATATTAAAATTTTGCTTGTTTTGATTTTCGTTGCGGTCACGACCTCGATATGAATGGTTAGGTTTAGAATTTCTTTTCTGATTAAAATCATTCCGTGTCGTATTGAACTGTTTCATATGGAAAGCCTTTTGACTACTAGTTTGAGCTGTATTCTTAACAAGTTCCTCTTCCCTAGCTGATGCTACAGCATCTTTAAGTGTGTTGAAATTTCTTGCCTTAATAATCGTCCTGATTTCCGTATTCCGTAATCCATTGGAAAAAGCGCTCAAAGCAATTTTTTCATTAACGTTCGCTAAAACAGGTAATGCTTCTGGTGCATTATCTGCTTGCGCGATTGTTAAATCGAGAGACAGTTGTTCAACGAGTTTGGCAAAATCTTCTATAGTTCTATCGGCTTGTTTTACATTATGGAGTTGGGCTGATAATGCTCCCGGTGCTTTTTAGTTATAAGAGTTTTTCTCATATCTAGCATCAAATCTTCAACTTTCTGATACTCTTTCTTTAACCTTAATTTTGCATTTGTAGTTAATTTAATTTTTAGCACATAATTAATCAAAGATTTTTACCTGGCTCATCGAGCATATCTTTATATAATTCAATGGCGTCGAGTAATTGCAATACCGATTCTTCCGAGCTAGTTATTGATGGCAGTAAAGAGGATGCCGTCCTCAAGTCAAATTTTTCAGTCATAATTAATTTTCCTGAATTACGTTTATCCTCAATCAATTTGGATCTTTCTTGAAGCAATTTTCTAGCTTCTACAAGTGAATTTTGTATGATTGTTTGGTTAGGACTAGATGCTTCGAGAAAATTTGATTCCGACTTGACAATTTCATTTAATTTGTTAAATTTGTACTCTAATATGTTTAGTTCATCTAAAAATTTATTGACTCTGTCGACCCGTTCCCTACGATCACGTGGCTCTTTTTGATATTTTCGAGGAATTTTTGGGACACACCGCACAACTCAGCAAATTGTTCATTGTATTCCATGGACCATAATAACAAGGAAAGGAAAAAAAAAAACTCTTACGGGTTTCCTTTACACTAAGTCCTGGTGGCTCCTCCTGATTTCCTGTTGTACCTTCTTCTCGATCGCTTTCTTAGCCTTCCAATAGAGGTACATTACTGCGCCAACACATCCTAGCAGGAATGCTATTATTCCGAGGATTTCTGGGATCGATAAGGTCTTGCCTGTGTCTGCAATTGCTGAAGTGGCTGCGCTGTTCCCTGTTTGGGCGATGATTACTTCCTCTTGCTTAGACTGCCCTGATCCCATCTTGGTTTTGTGGTGGACTGCGACCTCTCACTGGATGAATATACCCATATTTATAATGCTGCTGACCATCTGGACCTCTACTCGTGTAGGACTGGCAGGATCGCCATGTAGCGTACCTGGCTGGGGGTACTAGGTTCGGCCAATCGTTTACACGATTGAGGGATGGTGAATAACACTCAGCACTCTCACGGAAGGGTGTTTATTTTACAGGAGATATTCATTACACTTCAACGAGGTACACATGAATGAAATGATCAAAGAACATTGTCTGTGTCTTGAATGAATGTCGAGTTCTTATTCCCAGACAATATCATAACTATTTATACTATATTGTTTATATTGTCTGTCTATTATTCAACACGTAATGTATTGATAAAACAAGGTTGACATTGTATACAATTAAATAAAATGATTATCGATCCTTGCTCGCCGGCACGTGCCAGCGGATGTAACCCTGATCTCGCACATGCAAATATACAGGCTGCTTATACTACAAATAGATTTGGTGAAATATTTTCCAAAAAATCTAGGTAAATTTCACCATTTAATCTTTCCGCAAAAATGTGAGGGCCAACTAAATTTCCGTCTATTGTTCCAAGCCAAATATTGGCAGAAAATCTGTGTTGTGTATTATGACTCTTCTTCAAATGCGGGTTGTCTCTGCCCATTCATTAAAAATTCAATTCTTAGTGAACATATCCTCGTCGCTGAATAGAATACGAAAAATAGTTCGTTGGTGACTAATAACCCAGCGACCAAATTGTAATCGTTGGGGCAGATCTTGTGGCAACAGTTCTTGCACCTTTTGGTAGTAGTATGGGTGGAATTGTTCTTTCTTCAAAGTCTTGCTCACTTTTCTCTGAAAATTCCTAATTCGGTACTAATTTGACGAGTACTAATAGACGGTTCCTCCTCCAACCGTTCAACAATTTGAATAGTAATTTCATTTTGTGTAGGCCTATCAATGTGCTCTGCCTTACTAGGATATTGCCCATGTTCTTTAAAATAATGGAATACTCGTCCGAAAGTACATTAATTTGGTTGACGTCGGTTGGGCAATCGTCTATGGTATTCCATTTTGGCTTCATTTCCATTTCCAAAATCATATCCGTATATTCCGCATGAGTAAATAATTGAGGCATGTTGAAATACACTTCAGGGACAGATTATTTATTAAATATTCTCATTGTGTGGTTCACTATGATGGTAACCATGGATCTTAAAGAACTCGATTTAAATAGAGATTTAATTTTCATGGAGATTTTTCAATTTCATTAACACTATTTATCATACATTCGTGAATCGATATTTTACATACCATAAGGCCATAAATGAGTATATTTTTGAACGAAACTACTATGTTTTAGGAATATTCGCTTCATAGAAAACCGGAAGTGTGCCGAAAATCACCTGAATAATGACTCAATTTTATGTTAATCCATAATTTTGCCTTTCATATGTTTCGAATGTTTATTCTGTATTTGTAGTAATAGTATGTAGATTTTTTTGGTTCATGTACGTATAAAGAAATTTTTTGAATTAAATTATTTTATACATCTAAATATGAGCGATCGAAAATGAATTTAGAATTTGGAAAATTTATTTTAGCACTCAGGAAGAGCTTTGTATTATTGGACGATACAGCTTTACCATCTAGTTCAGAATATTCTCAATGCCTTGGAGCGAAAAAACGATATTGTTCATCTTTGAAAAATTCCAAAAATAATAAAAACGCTCCAGTAATGTAAACTTATGGTAGAATCTGAAGCAAGTAGAAAATTTCTGAAAACGAAATGTACAGGGTGTTTTTTCAATCTGCATACTTAATCTGAACTTATCATAGTTCCCATTCTGTATTTTTGAAAAAATTTGGAATTATTGAAAGAAGATAATCATATTGTTCTACACTGAAAATTTCATCAAGATTGATCAAGCCATACCAAAGTTATGAATAAAAGAGAAATCGGTCGAATCGGACCAATCACCCTGTAGTCTGAAGGCCCCGAACCATAAACCCAACATTGTTCCGAAACTATATTGACTACTGTATACTTCACCTAAAATCTGACGGTCTCCTCCGGAATCACCCTGTATAAAATGTCCCAGTAGGGTATCAGACATTTGTCAGTTTCAATATCTGAAGTATGATCTTTGGTTTTCCATATTGCAAATTGGCAATGTGATGCTCTGGTAAGAAAAAAGTTTCATGCTGAAAAGGTGAAAAACTTGAACTAACTCATACCACAACTACCCATAAAGCGTTGTTTTTTTGCTGTTAAGTGGCCTGATACTTCTACTTTAATTCGAAACCTATATACTTTTGGACTGCAGTTCATACCTACTCCTAGATGGCGTTTTCCTCGGGTTCCCAATATGTTCAAGCTTGTCTTGGTTTATTCGTAGTGATTTCATCAGTTCAGCCTACTATCAAAATGGATACACTGTGTCTGTGGATATTGGATGTGTAAAAGAAACCATTATTATTATATGGGCCATTTTATCTCATGAATTGTTCCTTCCTCAAAGCTGTATTTTTAGTCATTATGGACTTCTACATTAATTTTAAAATGTTTTGATCGACTTTCGGCAGATGTCTGAAACACTGATCAAGCCTCGTGTTAACTAACACGACGATCATCTGAACAGAGATGTCAAATCAATTTGCGTTCAGTGCATAATTGAGTGATCTATGATCATTTTCAATTGACATGAGGTGATCGTGTTGCAAGACTATCGAACCACAGATTCTGTGACAACATATATTGTGAATGCCATTTTAAACGTACTGAAAATTGAATGTGTACTGTGCATGCCCAAAACTTGAAGTTATGGATCACCGCCTTTTAAGCGCATTTTTCAGGTGAACTTGACAAGTAGGTAATATAATAATTTGGGGGGTCTAACCTCATGATGGGTGTGTACGTGTATTTTTGTTATATTGTTATCAGTGCGTCAAGCATAATTTATACCTTGGCATTTCAATATAAATGACATTACTACCGAATTTTGAAATCAGCGATTCGAGTTTCCCAACACGGCATTCAGCTAGGCGCTTGACAATTTAGACTATCCTACATATTCGAAGGCGTGCCTAGGTACCATGTTGACATTAAATTATAATTTATCGTCAAAAATTGGCGTCCACGTGCCATAGCCATGTTGAGGTTGAGCGTAGGGCTCTGCAAGTCAATACAATAAAATAGTAACATTTAGAGGGTATATATTGTAGATTTGAAAGAATTGATATTGAATCTTTACACTTCAAACCACTGATTCCCATTGGGCTAATCTCCTAATGTTAACTAATAACTTTCTATTGTACATATGATTTAATGTTGTTACTTAGTTTTCCTTTCACTAAATAATAGGAAAATACCTCAAGATAATATACAAATAATAGTAACATATATTAAAGATACTGAGCTCGCGGCTATGCTCTAGTGGAGAAGGGGTGGATTCTAATTATGAATGAAACTACTTTATAAAATGAATGGGCGCCAGATAGTTTTAATTATTTAAATATTTCAGGGTTACCTTTCTAAAATGTCACCAAAACTGCCAAGATAAAATTATTAGCTAGAAACAGAAAAGTAATCTAGAGATTTCTGATGATTTAATTCAAATACTTGATCTATATAAATTATTTACACGAAGTTGATGGAAATATGTCATGAATGTTTGAGTAGCCATACAAATTATAGTTTCTCAGGGATGAAGGCCGGCTTTCACTCACAAATATATGAACACAGTTAATGTATAAATTTCCTTAAAGTCTTAACCACAACGGTAACAATACTATATAAGCTCTATATATGGTCCAACTCAACAATGCCATACATTCACTGGCCTATCTTAAAATAAAGGTGATATAATGGATGCAAAATAGCACAGTTAATTCAAATTACAAAAGACAGAAAACATATGAAATAGATTGTACTCATCCAAAACGATGTCCGGTGGTGTCAACTAAGGGTGGCCTCCAAAGGACAGGTCACAATTCAACCTTCCTTTCGGCTGTGAAGGGCCTACAACAGGGACGATAAGAGGGTTATTCTATCCTAATGTGAATCTATTCCAGTGGAATTCCAGGTGTGTAGAAGAATCAAACCTCAGATTATAGGTTGAAGAACTGTGTGACTCACGAAAATGTCCAGAAAATATCGTCGTTATGGATGTAAACACAAGCCCAAGATGGTGGGTGGTCGTATTCCAGAATATTCTACCAGAGTGCAGAAGTTTATCCCTTACAAGACGGAAATTTCACTGAGTTTCAACAAACTCAAAATAAATGACAAAATACACAGCGAAATTCAATTGGTTGACGATAGAAAAATTTTCCAAGTATGGACGAAGGTCGTGACAGCTACACTCGAGAATTAATAATAATCATTTCTCTTCTTTTCCATATGACAAGAAACGGTGTTTCCGGAAGCGTGAAATGTTGGTTGCCTAATTGATCTGAAGACGGAGGCGATATTAAATAAACTGCGCGCCAAAATTAAGATTCGCCAGAAATAAATCGAACAAAATATCAACCCTTTCGCGACATCACCGATAACGCTCCAAATATCTCTCAATCCTGAGATACAACCTTTATAAAAATAAATAACGTAACAATGTTAATTAAAAAAAAACTCAAATAATTGCCGTTAAATTTTTTCGCTTCGTGGGGACTTTCTTGTATACCTATAAAATAAGATAATATGATAAAAGTTCAAACAAATTCAATACCTTGGCTATACCTTATAATTTTTTTATGTTAACAAAAAAATTCACCGTTATATTGTGAAGAGTTTCTGTTTATTATATAATCTAGGATAAAAAATACTTTTTTTATAGTTATTATTTATGGACTTTTTTTCAAATTTCTATTATTCAAATAATTAGTAAACTTTTATTTTGATATGATTCAGAGTTCTCTATGAATAGAAAGAAAATATTTTTCATCTATATTTTCACTGTTTAATACATTAACAATTTGTTATAAACAAATTATTACCTTTTTTTTTATTTTTCCGATAGGTTTAAAAATTTTAAAATCTTGTATATTTCAGTACCGAAAATTATTGATCGGGATGAAATATAAATAATAATCTCTTACAAGTTAATTTCAAATAATCAGAACTTACGAGAGGACTTAGCACCGATTAGTTCACAACTTTTTTGACACTAGTTTGACTAGTTAGCCTTAATGTGCGTTTCAGAAACTCCAAGAGACAGTTGACCTACAATTTACCTGAAATATTTGACCATTGTGTTAACTGACCGGATGATCAAATTAAACTAGTTGACCATCCTTCAAGCAACTTAAATGAAAGTTGATCATAGATTTAGCAGCTGATTAATTGATTTCTACGTTAATCAGCCTCTCGGATACCGGGCGTTAATGTTTTCTCCTCTGAACTTAACTAACTTACTATATCTGACGATTGATTATATTTGCCTTGTTTGTTTTCCTACTCATTTTATTTATGTTTCATCATCTTGAACCTCAATTGATACTCGATAAAAACAAGAGCTCTCCTCACAATTCCGAAAGAATTCGGTCAAATTTCTTACCTAGGTCTCTAAAAACTGCTGATTCTTACTTTATTGTTGCGCGCTTGTTCCAGTAGAACAGCGTACTATCGTTTTGCCCTAATGTCTTTCAAATGTCGAGTCGAAAATGGTCTCAATCGATTGTCCGTCAATAGTTGTCAGTTATACCGAGTGGTCAAACTCACAAAATTGTTAAAAACTGTGTTTTTTTCAATTTAGACACCCACCATGTTTTTTTAATTTTAGAACGAGAAACAAATTTTCAATACATTTTCCTATACCTATCTTGTTAGGATTCTTAGATATCTGCGTTTATTGAATTTCAGATTATTTATACCAAACACTTGAATATTTGTTGTTTGACATGTAAACTTTAATAATGGTTTTCTATGGATGGAGATGAGTCATATATATGCCGATTTATAGACGATTTAGAGAGCACAAAGAAAGCATCGATACAAAATATGCGAAATTAATGCATATAACTGTTATGTTAATATTTGCGATATATTGTTGACCTATCGTAACCTCATAGTTCTAGTCTCATTTTCATTATTTTTTTCAATAATGTAATTTCACAAGAATCATCACTTTAAAATCTCTGCTTTGATGAAGGTTCTATTTCTAGCCTTTCCCATCCGAGAAATCCTGCAAACGCAATGACAGACCGCATATTCTGAAACATGGTCGCAGCTGTCCAGTTGTGGCTGACAGAAAAAAGGCATACAGTCAGCCCTTTAACGCACGCAACTTGTTTCAGTTCGACCATATAAAGCCCTTTCCCGTTTTATGAGTCGCAAAATATGAACCGAAAAAGGAGAACATACCGGCCTGATATATGTGACGGATTTTCCACATTTCACCCCTGGCGGCCAACGTGGTCAACAAATCTGGGAAAATGTATTTCGTTTTTTCCCTTACTCTGTAAAATTTAGTGATGGCGGGGTTCTACCTGGGACGACAATGATATAAGGGCATGTCAGGATGAGAAATTCCCCGTTTTCGGTTATGAGACTGCCTCATGATTCTAGTTGTTAACGATGATGTGCTGTTTCGTTTTTGATGGAAAAATTAATGGGCTGCTCTCGTTTCGATGTTATCGCTTGGTATTTCATTTTCGTTATGTACTTCCGCTCTCTGTTGGGCGAGTGTTTGTTGAAAGCATCATTCATGATTGCCAACCGTTCGTCACTCGAATATTTCTCTGTTGGTTGCTAACTGAATGATCCAACAAAAATCCTCTTACAGAGTGGTCCAATTAGTCAAGTCTTGATTTTTTTAGATTCCTTGATCCCTCGGAGTATCCGAAAATACCCGATGTATGTACAGGGATTTTTTTCAATTTTTGAGTCATAATTTCTTGTGAGTATTTTTGATGATTTCTGCCAGAGAGGTTTCAAAAATTCATATTTTTTTGTCATAGCAGGTAATTTGCAATATTTTTTGTAACATGATTGTCTAAAATGTTGTTTCAATCAAAAAATTACGAAGCGACCTCAAAAAAATCTTGTGTATTGGAACTTTAGGTTTAGTAGAATTTAGTTGTAACGGCCGAATATCCAGATGGTTATCATTTAGGAAATCTCCGTGCGATCTTTGTGTTTCTGTCTAACGCGCATTGGTCAAAAATGGCTCGATCGACCTTCTTCAATTCTGCATCATTTTCTCGTGTTAAAATGTTGTACATGTCTTTTTTTGTGTGGTGATCTTTCTCGAATTGAAATTAAGTTTCAAAGTTTTTATGTCGTTCGGTGAGTCCAGTTTCTGATCAGACAAGGTTTATTCAATGTTAAATTGTCGTATTTTATTGTTTTATGTACAGGAGATGGCAAAGGTCTCGTGCATTCTTTTTCAGACCGCCATATATAGTTCTCCACGTGTCTTTCGGAGAGAAGTCCGATGGATTAACTTATCTTCCTCATTGTTTCAATATTCGTGCTATACTCTGTTGCTCAGTGATTAGTTTTTTTTTCGTATCTCATTTTCTAGATTTTCCCGATGAATTTTTCATCGAATTATCTGTAACATTGTGTTCTTATTTTGAACACATGGGTAGTTTTTTCTTCTCTTAATTATAATCGTTTTGTGAGTCAATACATTCAAGAATCGCTGGAAACTGTGAATCATTATCGTTTCGAGAACTTATGAAATTGATTTTCACAGCCAAAACCTACCGGAGTAGAAAATTTACAGAAGAGCTGAACAAAACCTACAAGGGTAGAAACTGAACCAAATCTGCCGGAGTTAGAATATTACCGAATTTGCATACCCTGCCGAGGCTGAACAAATTTGCAGAATTTCACGACGTACTAACGGATGTTTCCCTGAGGACTGGAGAAACGAGAAAAGAAATAGTTTTTGTTTGAAAGTTTGTCTACAGAGTGGAAGACTTAAGACCCATTTTCGACACCAGTCTCATCCGAAACACCCAGGATGGTTGTATGGTCCTGTTATCTCATAAATTGGGACTAAAGACAGACAAGATATGTTCCAGCAAAAATTACAGATAACACCTGATTGATTTTTATAGCCAGAAATTAATCAGTTCCACTTGCAACTTTTAATGTGGACACTTTAACATTTGTACATACAGTAAATATCTAGTATTTGTAAAAGAATTGAATAAATTTCGATTGTTCGAGTATTGACTTTCATTGACTGGGGTGGAAGCATCTATTTAATCTCTCTTATGGTAAATGTGAGATGGTCTGTGCTCTAGCTAACCGGAGCAATATTTCAAGGATAAATTGAATCGAATTAAATATGTTAATTATTTTTACCGTTACATACTCAAATATTAAATTTTAATTAAGAAATACAAAAAGGACTTGCCATAGCTTCTGTCTAAGTTTGAAATGTCCGCATACTCTCAAATTTATAAAATCATATAAAAAATAGTACTCAATCAGAGTATTTTCGTTGCAATTGGCCCCGAAAGGTTGATAGGTATTGAAACACAATAAAAGCCTGTTTCAATGATTAAATCTGTATTTTATAATACTTATGGTGTTTTAACTTTGAAAGTGGGATTCATTCCGCAGAATTATTTGAAGATACATAAAAAAGACTACTATAATCTATGTGTTTCGTTGACAAATTCGTTGAAACAGTAAACAAAATGGAATGAACTTCTAATGTTGTATTCTGACGTCATTCTCGGATAACAAACTATCTCACTAACGATGATGCGATGTTTCGTTTTTCATGAAAAAATAATGGAAAGCTCCTATATCGATGTTATCGCTTGATATTCCATTTTCGATGGGCTGTGCCCAGTTGAAACATCATATATGATTGCGAACAACTTTTCATTCGAATATTTCACTCTTGGTTGCCAATCGAAATAATGTTCTAGGTAAAACGTGCAATGTTATTGAATCTTGTTAGTAATTTATAGTTAGGGTTAACATTTCATTGTTTCGGATTGCAGCATTGTATTGAAATATTTACATGGAAATGTGTGCTCAGATAAAAATCAAATTAAAATTTGACGCACTAGATAAAGATTGAAATATAATTAGTTATTTCATATTTGAATATCCTTAAAGTTGAATATTGAAAGAAAACAATTATTTTTGTCCAATTTTCACTTTATTAATACTATTACACGACCGGTTTCGGTTGTTAAACCATCTTCTGGTGTTAGGTACAGACTGAAATATTTCGTGGGTTTAAATCTATGGGATATTCAAAAGTGGTGAATGGTTTATTTCTATTTGGGTGTTAAGTGGGGACACATTGGGAATATTGAACAGATTTGTTATTTCCATCGCTTCCAGCAAATTTAATTTCAGGCCTTTCTCGCATTTGTGAAGGATTTTAAAATTTACGAGATGGTTTAACAACCGAAACCGGTCGTGTAATAGTATTAATAAAGTGAAAATTAGACAAAAATAATTGTTTTCTTTTAATTTTCAAGATGGATTTTCACAAAATAAATGAGTCATCAATTCATTCTATCCTTAAAGTTGATTGATTCGTTAGTAATGGAGAAATAAATAATTGATGTTTTTATTTGATTTTAACTCAAAAGAAATAAATATAAATATTCACAAAAAAATAGTCATCAAATTTTATCAAGCATGTGTAGCAGTAAGAAAACAGACATAAATAACAATAAATTGACAAACACAAAAATTATAGGAGGAAAACCGAAAAATGAAAAAACGGTAGAACATCACTTGAAATCATGAAAACCTTCATAAATAATGAGTGGCTACATTCACTACTTCTACTATAAATGTTTCTATCGTTTAATCACAGATCCTGGACTTCATAGGGTTCGACAACTTAAGCTGTAATATAATATATAAGTACCCTAGATTTGCCTACCATAAATTAATTAGGATGATTAGCTGAAATGAGAGCATCATTATTTAATTCGAGTTGAAACGATGACATCAAAAGGTTGTAGCAGATGAAAAAAATAAACTGCATGACTAGATACTCTCATTTGTAGTTTCATACGTAGTGTAACAAGCTTGAAGATACTTGATATCTCAAGGTATCTACAAATTAGTTTAATCAATTCCCTTTGTCTGATCTAATCGAATATTCTGCGATGCATAGAGTTTATCTCTACCATCATTTATAATAATAATAATAATAATAATAACATTTATTGACTTCGAAATATTACACCATAGAATAAAATTTGAAACAAGTCATCTACCTTAAGTTGAACAAAAGAAAAGAAAAATTAAACAATGAATACATTAAACCTTGCAATATTCTCTAAATTCACTTAATCTATATGGATCACAATCTAGAATAAATCCATACAGAGATTTCTTGAATTTGGAATGATCAGATATATTCCTCAAATCTTTTGGTAGGATACTGAACAAAATTTACTGCCATACACGCAACCGATCTACCTCTCAGAAGTGAACTATGCTGTGGTAATATGTAAAAAAAAATCCTCCTGGTATTATTTGAATTTTTGAAATCTGCAAAATAATGGCTATTATTACTGAAAAAGATCAGCAGTTTGTAAACATAAGCCCCATACACAGTTAAAATATTATTTTTCTTAAATACACCTCTACAACTCTTTCTATATCCAAGACGTGTAGCATAGTTCGTAATGCTTTTTCTGAGCTACAAAAATACTTTCAACGTGAGAGGAACTACCCCAAAATATGATTCCATAACAAATAATTGAATGAAAGTTAGCATAATATACTAGTTTGAGTACATCAAAGTCAACTTGACTCCTCAGCATAAACAGGATATAACAGGTAGAGTTGAGTCTACTCTTCAATTGTTCAATATGTGGACCCCACTTAAGATGCTTTTCTAGAACTAGTCCCAAAAACTTTAAATTATCTTCAACGTTAACACAATTATTCTGAACCTGTAACATAGAAGGATATTCCGCATTAGACCTGTCTCCATAAAAAAATATGCATTTCGAGTTTTCAAGATTCAAAACTAGAATATGACTAGACAACCACTTTACCGTTATGTTCATCGTAAGGATCAAATAATTTATGGCAGAATTATCACAAGAAGATCGAATTAAGAAATTTGTGGCGTCGGCAAATAATCTCAAGGAGACTCTCTTACAAAAACCTGAACATGTGCTAGATAAATGATTAATATAAATGATAAACAGAAGAGGGCCCGTAATGCTGCCTTGGGGAACACCCATGCTAACATTTACATCATCCGACATGTATCTTTCTCCGTTCATTTCCAGTACAACTCTCTGTTTCCTAGATGTTAAGTAGCTCCTCAAGAGGTCCAACTGCGTATCCCTTATTCCACTCTTTTCGAGAATTTCTAGGAGTCTTTTATGGTCGACACAATCAAAGGTCTTTGTTAAATCCAAAAACATAGCCAATGGATATTCTCCCACTTCCAGAGCAATAGCAATTTCATCGATGAATTTAAATATGGCGGGGCAGTATCGACATTCTTGTTCTTGATGAACCATGTTGATTCTTAAAACTGATCAACCTTGTGCATAAGATCTTCTCAAAAACCTTGGAGAATGCTGGTAAAATGCCCATGGGCCTATAATTATTCAAATCATCTCTATCACCTTTCTTATATAAAGGCTTTAAAATAGCTATCTTCAAGTTGTCTGTATAATGTACGATAAAGGTTCAAGTAATCATGGCCGCAAGACATTTTGTTACTCAGCGATTTCATAGTAGCCAAGACTTCACTCTCAGAAATATCAAACATATAAAAAGATTTTTCAAGCCTTTGCTCTGAATTTTCTACAGGCGACTTGCTCAAGTTTTCAGTAATCTTCATCGGAATATCTGCAAAGAAATTGTTGAATTCTTTTGCAAGACAAGAGGGGTCACCGCAGGGATGAGGAACTTTGTTGGTGCTATTATTGCTTGTGAGAGATTTTATAATCTTCCAGGAAGCCCTCGACTTATTCTCAGATTTCAAAATAATTTTACTGAAATATTCCTTTTTCTTCTGTGACAAAAGAATATATTATTTTTTTTCATAGCAGAATACGTCACTTTATATTCAGGCTTGACAAACATAACGGTGTGCAGCTTGTCCAACAATGAACAGGTTATAGGTGGGTGTTATTCAAAAATACGATGGTGCAAGCACGAGTTGATAAACCACATGAAAGATAGACTATATTCATACCGAACAGAACAAATAGGATCAAGAAATAGGGCAATAACATTAATACCGTTAACAATGAATTTAAGTTAAACATAGCATTCAATTAAATGGATAGAGCATTTGGTTTTTATCGAAATATCTAATTATTATTTTTTTGCTGAAATGAGAAAAACCTTCTAACCATCCGCAAACTACGCAAAATTGAAGCAGAAACCTATCTTGTTCTCTACCAACGTCTGAATGATCCTCACAATGGTACTTTACTACCATAAATAATATTTTATTCTCTATCAGTAAGAACACTTTTTTTCGTTTCAGGATGCTAATTAGTTGGCAACATGCATCCACATGGTTGATTTTACTTTGGATCTGCACAACTAACGCCTCCTGTCCGTCCCATTGCACTTGCGACAAAGACTACAGAGGAAAACACAAAACGTCCTGTCTGAAAGGAGGAATGACCCAACTACCAACCAAAGAACTTGACCTCACCGTCGAGGTAATAGAAATAGACGCTCCAGTTTCTAGTCCCAATACGCTCGCCCTAACACCAGCATTTCAACATCTCAAAAGACTGGAAGAATTGATCATCAGAAGATCACAGCTGAGGCAATTAGGCATGCACTCTTTCTGGGGTGTGCCCACCATCAAAGTTTTAGACTTCACATTCAACAATTTAACGTCAGTGCTCGACCACAACTTTCGTGGTCTGGTGAATCTGGTTGAACTGAATCTGGACCACAATCGGATATCGAACCTGCAAAGTGGAGTGTTTAAGCATTTAACGGAGTTACGGATATTGTCATTAAGGTTTAATTTATTAGTGGAACTTGTGCCTAGGATGTTTATGAAACTTGGTAAACTGCACGTGTTGAAACTCAGCGGGAATCCTTTCGAAGAACTGGATCCGGAGGCTTTCAAGGATATTCCGGTGAGTGCTTTTGGGATTAAGTTATTCGAAGTTCTGACCGGAAAATTAGGAAAATTAGGTTGCATTCATCTTGATTTATCTACATATTAGTTCACATACCTAGCTTTTTCGATTTCCTTTTAAGAGGTGCTCTTGAGAACCTCATTTGATACTGATACTATGCCCAATCAATACGCCAATATGATTATTATCTATGTGAATAAATGTTTAGAGGTTTCTTTCCGGTCAAAATTTCAGAGATTCAATTAGACAAAATGCCGACGTTTCGATTTTATTTTGAAATCATCTTCAGGGCTCTTAAATAAATGACCTCTTAACAGTAAAAACAAGTAAAAATTCAAAGAACCAGAGAACAGAATTGAATAAGAACATTAATCAGACTAATAAAGTAATAAATATGCCTAAAAATATCTTTGAAATTATCACACAAATACATACAATAATCGGAAGCTACTCACATTGCCAGTTGGTCTCTATTGTGTATTCGAAAATTAAAAAAAACGATGATGAAATAATAAAGGACATCCTATACAGCTGACTGAAATGTACGAAATAAACGCACCAAAGGAAAATGAACCGGATGGATGACATTCAATGTTAATTATCTGATAACTATCAAATAAGAAAAACGAAATAATGTGTACGTAAACTCAAGGGAACATGAAACAAACAAATTTATGGATGTTTTAAGTCTTGTATTCTCTGTATGAGGTCTAAATAGGCTGTATTCAAGTTATCAATATCGCTCCTCTTGTTAACAGAATTTGCAGGACTTATAATTCACTATGTTCTTGCAGAAAATGTTTAGTCCCTATTATGCATTTAGTCAAAAACTGAGCAAATCTGGGTTGTGTAGTAGAACTACGATGAACTAGTAAGTTGTTGAGATAGTTTGTGGTGATGTTAATGAATTTATATCGCTTTTCTGTGATGTCCACCTCATTTGTCCGAGAACTTAAACAGAACTCAGTATCAATCAACCGTTGTTGAAATGGGGGTGGTTTATATTTATTGTAGGGTAAGTTGTATTTTAGATTAATTTAGATCTGCCCGTTTAGCTAGCACGGAGTTTCACCTCCTGAATAAGATTAGTAGTTTCTTGATAAAAAACAATTACCCTGCAACATTGATTAAGAGAATTTTAAATAAAAATGATACACATCTCCCAAGAACACACTCCACGGCGAAAAGATTTTTTAAGGTTCCATATATCAAAGGGCTATCTGAGAGGGTCGGTCATCTCTTGAGAGATGAAATAGTTGAATAAGCGTACAAACCGGTTATTGCTGTTAAGACATTTTATTCCAGATTAAAGTCAAAAACTGAGTCAGACTCAAAATCAAATGTCGTTTATAAAATACCTTGCCGTGACTGCGATAAGGTATACATATGTCAGACGAACAGATATCTTAAAACAAAGATAACTGAAAACAAAAGAGACTGTGTCAATATTCACAATCCCATTAAAAATAAAAATAATAACACAGCATTAGCTGAACACAGTTTAAATACGTAACATCCTTTTAATTTTGAAGGTGTCACTGTTGTAGATACTCAAAACAACTTAAAAAAAAGATTGTTGTGTGAAATACTTGAAATTAAAAAAGATGCAAATTCTGTTAACAAGAGGAGCGATATTGATAACTTGAATACGGCCTATGTCGACCTCATACAGAGAATACAAGACTTATAACATCCATAGATTTGTTTTGTTTTATGTTCCCTTGAGTTTACGTACACATTATTTCGTTTTTCTTATTTGATATTTATCAGATGATTAACACTGAATGTCATCCATCCGGTTCATTTTCCTTTGGTGCGTTTATTTCGTACAATTCAATTAGCTGTATAGGATGTCCTTTATTATTTCATCCTCGTTGTTTTTAATTTTCGAATTGACAATAGAGACCAACTGGCAATGTGAGTAGATTGCGATTATTGTATGTATTTGTGTGATAATTTCAAATATATTTTTAAGCATATTTACTACTTTATTAGTCTGATTAATGTCCTTATTCAATTTTGTTCTCTGGTTCTTTGAATTTTTACTTGTTTTTACTGTTAAGTTGTCATTTATTTTAGAGCCCAGAAGATGATTTTAAAATAAAATCGAAACGTCGGCATTTTGTCTAATTGAGTCTGTGAAATTTTGACCGAAAAGAAACCTTTAAACATTTATTCACATTGATACCAAGGTCATCAAAAATATTAAAATTATTATCTATACCTCCTATCACTGATATACCAGATAATTCAAAATACTGTTGAAATGCCTTTTGTTTTGTTATTCTACGAGGTTACTCAAAAAGTCTCTGAATTTTTTGCAGGAAATGTAATACCTCATTTCAACACTTTTGCTTAATATATCATCTGGAATTTCACTTCTGTAAATTAAGCATCAGGAGAGTGAGATGTTAAAATATTCCCCAAAAAAAAATGATTCGTGAAAAACTAAAAACCCTTCCATAAAATTTCTTACCAAATTTCATACATTTTCAAAATGAGCTAAAATAAAGTTATAAACGAACAATACCAGTAATCGGCCTGTCAACTAGTCTGTTAATTACAGCTGTTGAAACCATCCAACCTCGGTCTGCAAATACTAAAATTAAAAAACAATTAACAGAGAGTTCGTCCCAAATGTTGTGTTTTGAACGAAATTACGTGTGCTCACTCGTGGCAATGCCGAAAGAGGCTTATGGAGACTCTATTTAATCGAAAATCTAAGTTATAGATTCTATTGTTGACTCGTTTATTTTATGATAATCCAATATGAATATTGAATTAAACGTGTTTTTCATCCTCTTTTCAAATTATTTATATTGTAATAAGACTGGTGTCTGTTGGTTAGTGACTGAAACACCAAAAATTAATGATGGTTTAATAAACGAAACTGGTCGTATTTTGATATTACTTTCATTTGTTTCTCATTTGTAAACGTCAGTTTCCAAAAACACAATATTAATCAAGAAAGTTTATTTTATCAAGTCACTAACTTGTAAAACTGACAGTTAACTTGCCAAATTCTTAGTTAGTAATATTATTTACATTAGAAAATTTTGTTTTATAGTCATATCTGTTGAAAATCATGGTACAATTGTTATTTCCAGTAACACAGATTTTTGATGATGAAAGAGTTGATACTGATGATGATGAACCATCTGACTCAGAAACTGCTGAACTCGAGGACTGCAGAACATTTGTACTCTCCTTACTACCAAATAATTTGCAAGACATTTCGATTTTTTTGTTGACCGAATCATCGACATAACTCATCGCAATTTCGGTGCTTTTCTACCCTCTTGCACGCTTAGTGCTAAAATATCTCCACCCGAATCTGCAACCATAGTGGCTCCAGTTCTGCGAATAGAGTGGTCGGTGTATAACTCTGGGTCTTTTAAACCTAAATATTTCGCTGTTTGCTTTGGGACACCACAAATAGTGTGCTGGCCAACATTAAGGGAAATGCACTTTCCATGTCGGTATGTAAAAAAAAATATAGGCTTTCTATTCCAGGAGGATAAAGATTTACATATTTTCTGTATATCATGCAGGGCTTGAAGCTGCAGCCATCATCGGTTATGGTGAATCTTCTTGTTGTTAAATTTTTTGTTTGCCGCAATGTCACAATAACGTATTTTTCCATATCTTCTACTTCATTCATGTTTAAGCAGAGAATTTCGTCACATCGACAACATCCAAAAATCCCAAATATTGTTACAATTTTTGCCAGCAACCACTGGTCATCAGGAGCATGTAAAAGAAATTGTTCAGCCTCTTCTTCACTTAATACCTTGACCTTTTTAGGCGTAGGTATATAACGCTCCTTTTTTCGTTTCAGAAAAGCTATTACCTTTTGAAATCTGCAAATGACAATTAAACGTCATATTTTTCAAATAATTTTTCAAGGAAAACAAACCTGCGAACAGGAGCATTTTCTTTCATTTCCGAGCAGCTTTTCAGCATAGACCATTTTGCCCATAAAGTATTGGGGCTGGGGCTGGATCTAGCTGACAGTTGATTCAAGTAAACCAACAAAACATCTCCAGTTACCCCAATCACACTATTTTTGTCTTGCCACTTTTTGATGTCTTTGTATTCTCGCTCCTACCTTGAAGCTGATTTTGCATGTACTAAATAAAAAGCTACACTGCTGGCTGCCTCAATTATTTCTTTTGGTACATTATTTTTCGCTTTCGCCGAAACAAATGTAAAGAAAAATAAACAAACATGTTCATGGCAACGCTTCCATAGCTTACCACATTTGCGATAAATTATTGAGTTTTTTTTTTAGGAATTTATCTAATCTTTTTACAAATGAGAAACAAATAGAATATAAAACAATACACGCAAGGCAACGGGTTTTGCTGGCTCAAGGAGGTAACTGAGTCTCGCCTGTGGCTCGTCAGTTTTATCCTCCATTTGCCAGTAAAAACCCTTTCACCTTGCTAGTAATGTTATATACTATATTATCATTGAATACATTCATGATCATTAATTACTGTCACTATAAGATCGAAACCAGTTGGTTACCAGTTTTGTCTATCATTGTCCCTTCCCATATTCGCAAACATGTTGCTGCTCTGAATTGAGTCTTTTCCTAATTTATTTCCAATTATTTCCTACATTCCACCAAAAAAAATTGCCAAATCGAAGTCATGTAAACCTTTCTGGTATAATACGTTCTTCAATATGAACATTAGCGATTTCGGAAGATTGTGTGGACTTATGAAATGTTCCATAAGAATCTCATTTCTAATTTTTCTGAAAAAATTTCGAGTTTTGATTTTCCAAGAAAAATTTGGACAGATCTTGATCGTTTGAGGTCAGGTACCAATAGCATGCTATTCAGTTGGAACTCCGTTCCAAGCTCAAGTTGTGAATGTGGATATGCACAAGAAACAATACCTCATCTCATCAATAATTGTCCCATTTATAAATTACAAAATGGCTTTAAGGTTATTCAAGATGTTTCCGATTCTTTCTTGGAATGGGTTATAAATTTAAAACAAATTTGAATATTTTGTGTATTTTGTATTCAGTTTTTTTTTCTGCTTGTGTTTTTTTATTTTCATATTCGATATATGCAACTGGAAGAAGCCTATGTGTTTAATAATAAAAGACCATTCTTGAAGAAACAATTCCCTCATATACAGGGTGATTCCGAAGGAGACCGTCAGATTTTAGGTGAAGTATACACTAGTCGAGGCAGTTTCGAAACAATGTTTGGTTTATGGTTCGACCTTCATTGAGAGTCTACAGGGTGATTTGTCCGATTTGACCGATTTTTCTTTTATTCGTAACTTTGATATGGCTTGATCAATCTTGATGAAATTTTCAGTGTAGAATAATATGATTATCTTCTTTCAATAATTCCAATACTTTCTCAAAAATACAGGGTGGGAATTATGATAAGTTCAGATTAAGTTTGCAGGTTGAAAAAACACCCTGTACATTCCGTTTTCAAAAATTTTCTACATGCTTCAGATTCTATCATAAGTTTACATTACTGGAGCGTTTCAATTTTTTCTGGGACACATCCAGTTTTCCTAGAAAAATTTTTCTAGGATGAACAATATTGTTATTTCGCTCCAAGGCAGTGAGGATATTCTGAACTAGAAAGTTAACCGGTGTCGTCCAATGATACAAAGCTCTTCCTGAGTCCTAAGGTAGTTCTTCCAAATTCGAAATTCATATTCAATCACTGATATTCTGATGTATAAAATCGTTTAATCCAGAAAATATCTTTATACCTACCTACTTAAACAAAAAAATCTACAACTTATACAGAATAAACATTCGAAACATATCATGAACGGCAAAACTAAGTATTAACACAAAATTCACATAGAATGTTCGAAATGATTTCCCCTTTTTTAAATACATATTCGAGACCTTTTTATTAAATTTCCAATTGACCTTCTAATGAGGGATTGATTTTGCTTCAAGATATTACATTCCTCGAAAATCTATTTAACTAGGTTTTCTCTACTTCTAATTTCAACCTTATAAACTCTTGTTTACAGACATCCCCACACAAAATAGTCTAAAGGGTTCAAATCAGGCGATCTTTGTGGCCAAGCAATAGGGCCTCCACTACCAATCCATCTGTTCGGATAATTTACATCAGGTGATTTCTCACATGCAATGCAAAGTCAGGTGGTGCTCCGTCATGCTGAAAGTACATAGATCGGATATGTACATTTTCCAATAGATTTGATAAAATATTTTCCAAAAAATCTAGGAAAATTTCACCATTTAATCTTTTCGCAAAAATATGAGGGCCAACTGAATTTCCGTCTATTGTTCCAAGCCAAATATTGGCAGAAAATCTGTGTTGTGTATTATGACTCTTCATCAAATGCGGGTTGTCTCTTGCCCATTCGTGGGAATTATGGATATTAAAAATTCCATTTTTAGTGAACATAGCCTCGTCACTGAGTAGAATACGAAAAATAGTTCGTTGGTGACTAATAACCCAGCGACAAAATTTGTAATCGTTGGGCCAGATCTTGTGGCAACAGTTCTCGCACCTTTTGGTAGTGGTATGGGTGGAATTGTTCTTTCTTCAAAGTCTTGCTCACTTTGCTCTGCGAAATTCCTAATTCGGTACTAATTTGACGAGTACTAATAGACGATTCCTCCTCCATCCGTTCAACAATTTGAATCGAAATTTCATTTCGAGTAGGCCTATCAATGTGCTCTGCCTTACTAGGATATTACCCATGTTCTTTAGAATAATGGAATACTCGTCCTAAAGTACTTTTATTTGGTTGACGTCGGTTGAGAAATCGTCTATGGTATTCCATTTTGGTTTCATTTCCATTTCCATTACAAAAACCATAAATAAAAATCATATCCGCATATTCCGCATGAGTAAATAATTGAGGCATGTTGAAATACACTTCTTGTGACAGATTATTTATTAAATATTCTCATTCTGTGGTTCACTGTGATGGTAACCATGGATCTTAAAGAACTTGATGTAAATAGAGATTTAATTTTCATGGAGAATTTTCAATTTCATTAAAACTATTTATCATACATTCATGATTCAATATTTTACATACCAAAAGGCCATAAGTGAGTACATTTTTGAACGAAACTACTATGTTTTAGGAATATTCGCTTCATAGAAAACCGGAAGTGTGCCGAAAATCGCCTGAATAATGACTCAATTTTATGTTGATCCATAATTTTGCCTTTCATATTTTTCGAATATTTATTCTGTATATGTAGTAGTAGTATGTAGATTTTTTTGGTTCACTTACGTATAAAAAATATTTTGAATTAAATAATTTTATACATCTGAATATGAGCGATCAAAAATTAATTTCAAATTTGGAAAATTTATTTTAGGACTCAGGAAGAGCTTTGTATTATTGGACGATACAGCTTTACCATCTATTTCAGAATATTCTCAATGCCTTGGAGCGAAAAAACGATATTGTTCATCTTTGAAAAATTTTTCTAGGAAAAATGGACGTGTGCCAAAAAAAATTTAAACGCTCCAGTAATGTTAACTTATGATAGAATTTGAAGCAAGTAGAAAATTTCTGAAAACGGAATGTACAGGGTGTTTTTTCAACCTGCATACTTAATCTAAACTTATCATAATTCCCATTCTGTATTTTTGAAAAAATGTTGAATGATTGAAAGAAGATAATCATATTGTTCTACACTGAAAATTTCATCAAGATTGATCCAGCCATACCAAAGTTATGAATAAAAGAAAAATCGGTCAAATCGGACAAATCACCCTGTAGACTCTCAATGAAGGCCCCGAACCATAAACCAAACATTGTTTCGAAACTGCCTTGACTAGTGTATACTTCACCTAAAATCTGACGGTCTCCTCCGGAATCACCCTGTATATTTAAGCTCATTTTTGTACACACAACAATATTTATGCAGGGAGCCAGGGTTTTTTTACGGGTTTTTTTCCCTTGGCTTTCATGTCATACACCGAATTGTATGGCACCCCGTCACCAACCCCAGATAACATTTGTTTTGTAAACCTAAAGGTCCAAAGTATATATACATTGGCTACTATTGAATTAATACATTATATTATATTATATTCATTATATCATAAGAAAATTGTGATGTGCCATGATTCATTATGCTTACATCGAAAATAATCTAAAAATGACAATTATAGTCTTACACCCTTTGATTGAAGTATCTTTGGTACCTTCATTTATTCTAGAAAAAACTATTTTCTTTGATGAATAAAAGAAAATGTTTCATTCATATCATAACATCAAATAATTCGCAAAAACTAATAAAAGATGGAATAGAATACGACACGACATTTGTGTATAACACTCTCATGTCTTCAGGTATTCATATTCTATAAACAGTAATTTAAACAATTCTTGGTTACAACTTACGGTGTGACATGCCGCAACGAAAAAACTGCACGTGTCACTTGAAATCGGTTGATACTCTAAAAACTAACCTCAAATATAAGCCGTAAAGTATTATTTCGTTGCACCAAATCGGAAATCTTCCCATATTTCAAATTATTCAATTGAATAAGTCTATTATTAAAAGTGTGAATAAATCAAAAATAATCTAAAAATGAGAATTAGAGTCTTACACTTTTCGATTGAAGTATCTATGATACCTTTAATTATTCGAGAAAACACTGTTTTCTTTGATGAATAGATAGAATTTTTCATTCTTATCATCGCTTACTTTTGACCAGGACGTCTCTATAATTCCATGGAATACAAAGTATATATTGCCTTGTGAATCTTTCCTCCTAAATATAATTCCAGTTGATTGAATTTTCCACATTTCGTTCGAGCCTCTACAGCCTACCCACGAAAAATAAAAAAAATGATAAATATTGTTGATCATACTTCGTGTAGGTGATCGATCATGACTTCGAACTAAAACAGCTATCAGCTAATAAATCATCCAACAGCCTTCAGTTTTACGATGGTAGAGCGCGATAAGTTCGGTACAAAAATAATAGGTTCGGTTTTTTGAAGGTTTGCCTGATAGCTTGGGATGACAGCGAAGCCATCGACAGCAAAGATTTTTAGTTTTTTTTACGGTGTGTATCAGCGAAATAGGATGAATGCAATGACAAAATAGGGGTCGGTAATTAGAAAAAATCCAAAAATAGTGACTTGAGTTGATGTTCATATACACAGAACATTTCAATGAACGACAAAGCATTATCCATTCAAACAACTGAACGATGTTGACAAAAAAACATATTGAAAGTATCTGAACAACGAAAGGAGTTCTCCTTATCTTAAAAAACTCTCCATTCGACTATTCTAATTACTTTCGGGCAACTTCCGCACAGTTTTCCCAACTTGAAGGATTAATTAGCAGAGTTCTGAAGTTTGGGATAACGAAGGGATTATTCACTACGTTCTACTAATACAAATATGAAACTTATTTCACCACAAAGCGTCGAGATAAGCTTAACGCATAGTCAATATCCTTGATCCCTTCTTTGTTGTTCCATCATTAATATCATGCATCACACAATTTCTCAGTTATGCTTGAAAGCTTATTTGCCATTCTAGGACTCAAAACATAATTATGATATAATATGATGACCAGAAATGGGTGGTCGACATAAATCACTTACTAATGAATAATGTGAATTTGACAAGTTTTAGATCCATATGGACAGAACTCCAGAAATTATAATTCGTTACAAAAAAGTACCCCAGTTGTCTCGGTTCCTGCCTCAACTTAAAAATCTTCACTGTGTCGTCTTGGAGTGTGAAAGTGTTTCCTGTCAGATAAAAAATGTAAGGGGTAGGCAGATTTCGATATTTTAACACTACAATTCTTAAACCATACGAGGTACACACAATCTGACACCCCATTGTCGGTTAGATTCATTTTAGGCCACATTTCGTGTTATTCCAGTAATATTCAAAAATATATACCATCAAAACACAATGGGTCACTTTCAATCGTATGCCGACACTGATATGTTTATTTCATTCTTAACCTGTTCAACTACAGGTGGAGTCCACAATATGAAGTTGAAAAATGTAAAATTCCTATATTACTCTTACTGTTACTATTTTTTCGTCTGGATTTCTGAAATAATCCGGAACTAAACTCGTGTATCCTTGGCTGTATACTCTCTATATAAAAAGGATATGAGCTAGAGTGTTATATTTCTCAGAATAGGCTTATTGTCAAACATTTTTGTTCAAGTTCGTTCTTTGACGAAATCCGTTGACTAGATTCGCAGTTATGAGCATATTACATTTGGTTTCCTCAATTAATCTTATAATATGCAACCCATCGATCTTGTAACTTGAAAAATGCTTTAATGAGATTGAAGGAAATAAGTTAGAAAATTTCATTTAAAATACATCATTCGATCAGTCTCTCACAAACGAATTCAAGGAATATAATACGATTTCGTTTGTTTTTAAGGGAGTCGTGCAATGCAAAAATATTGAAATTCGTCACTGAAAATATTTCACACCAATAAAGTTTCTTTGCTGACGGAGAAGGACAATTATGAAATCTTTAGACCTGCAACGAATAACTAATTTTTTTCATTTCCCCATTGATTGATTCGTTGATATTAAAAAAACTGATAATTAATTCATGATGAGAATTAGGAAAATTTTCAATAGTCGAGTTAGTCTTATAACTTAGTTAATTACACAAAATGGCGAATGCACAGGGTTCAACTAACTGATCTTACAATTAAACAGGATTATTGTAAAATATTGCATTGTGCAGCGTTATTTATCATTATTATCCCTGCTCTTCCCGTAGATCGTACTGCAAGTGTAAAGAAATTTTTTAATATAATTTGTGTGGTTATAAACTAGTTTCATTAGAACATTAATAAACAGTGTTGGGTATAGTTTAGTGGACACTGAAAAATATATTTTTAATAAGACTCCCTGTTCATTATTCAATTTTTGAATTAATATTCTTCTTCTGATTTCAAAAACATACTATTTTATACATTTTTACATTTATCATAAGTTTTGAAATAAAATTGTGAAAGAAATAACTCTGCAAAAATTTTCAAAACTTTTTTTAAAATCCATCATATCTCATAAGATATTCATCAGAGATCCACAAATTTTGTAATGTTCACCAACTGATATCGATATCGATTGATATTCAGGAGATTTTCAAACTCCATACAGAACTACTACACCGTTAAACATACCTCATTTTCCTCACAAAAATATAAAATCTCATGAACTCCAGTGCTTATATTCCAATGATTCGATAAAGCCGTATTCGATATATGTAAAAGCACCACTTCTTCTCGACCCCCATAGCAGAAAATACCCTTTCTCTACTCGAGTTTCCCACATCTCTTTGTGTTCATCGGTCCCATTCTCCAGGGAACTTTTCACGAACAAATGGATCCGCTCATCAATTTCCATCTTCCCACATATTCAGCTCGGCACGTATCTCCAATTTGAATACATCTTTATTCCTGGCTATTGCCGATACGGAAAGATTTCCTGTAGGAGTGACACGATCGCAATAATATGAGTTATTTATAATTGGATTTTGATCTTGCATGTGACGCAATGGCGACGTAATTTGGGGAAATTTTATTTACCAGGTATGATGTTTAGAAAAAGTGTCTCAGTAAAACTTTAATTTTAGAAATTCGAAAACATATATTTAGTTATATACATATTTTGTTGGAATCATCAGGATAAAAAATTTTAAAACATTCTGAAAATATTTTTGGTAAGTGTTCGATTGTTAATTCGTCGGACTACAACAAAAATTTGTACATATATGAAACTTATTGATATCTTGTATTTTTGGAATATTCATCTTTCCAGACTGAAGCCACGAAAAGATATAGAAGTTTTTTTCAACAAGAAAGTTGAATAAGTCATCAAGTTTGCATGGATATTCCTTTATCCACTTCTACTAATGATAAATGCTAGATACTAATCGAAAGTTAATAAATGATATGACTTGGAAGTTATTTTAAATTAGGTACTTAGTGGTATCGAAAACAAAGTTATTAGAAAAAAATTTAAAAGCACTCACGTAAGGTCAGATGACCTTGGGGCTCATTAACAAACCTGAAGCTCTATGCTAGGTGGAGAAATAGTCTTTTCCCGTACTCGGAACAATGTGATACAAATACAAACCCCACGATGAACGAACAAAGCTATATCTCAAATTGAAAATCAGTTCTCACAGTTTTTCCCTGAGTTTTGTTCGAGGCATAAATTCCATTCTTTTAAAGTCCTACGTCAGTGCTTTTCTCAAATTCCACCGTAATGAACCATTTCGATTAGATCCCCCAACTGATACTGGTTAATAAGTCCGACTCATGTCAATCGAATACGTATCTAGGAAAGCATAGAGCATTATTACCTTCGACGGACTTTTTGTCTTTTCTCTTTTCTCTTGAGTAAATGAAAAAGTAATCATATCTTAGATGGAAAGAAGCTACGACAATGAAATTTGACAATATGAAAGATATGAAAAACGTCCATATATGCACGAATTTTTGTTTAAATAAGTCCAAAATCTTATAAGATATGAAGTATTGAAAAATGTTTCTAATGGAATTTCTGGAAAATTTTCTAGCCTGTCGATATTCGCGAAATTTTGCAAGCCTGTTCGTTTCAAACTAATTCAGATATGTTTCATGTTACAACTTGATCCGATGGATATTCCAGGAGTTATTAAAGAAACCAATGTTGACAGATTCTTAACTCCTAAATCATTAAACGGATTTGGCTCAATAACGATCTCGTCCGAGATATTCAGTTCTCAAACTCAAATTTTTGCTTTCTAGCACATTACGTTCGAAATCAATTTTGACCACGGATACTTCATTGGCGATTCGTTACGAAACGTTTGGTACCACCTTTATCCAAATATTCGAAAAATATAGACATTTGGGCTAATCTATAGGCACTCTGTTCAGGTGAACAAGAGCGTCAAAAATCGAGAAATTTAATTCTCACCCTGTTTGAATTGCGATGCTTAGCCTTAAACAGAATGTCAGATTTGTATAGGATGTTGAATAAAGTCATAAATGCTAGTTTCCAAATTTCAACAGGGATCAGCTCTCCAGAAACGCCTATTAAGTAGTCCAAAATTAAACTACTTACCTAAATATATTGTATATTCAGTATCCCAGCGCATTCGCTATTTTGTTCACAAAACTTTTCAAACAATACAATTTTCGCAGAATTTGTAGAAAATCCAATACTGCAAAATAACTTAAAATATTAATCGCAAAATTTGAAAATATCTAACAAACACAGACAATTAATAAATGAAAGCATTAGCAAAAAAATCTATTTCTGAAGAATTTCGAAAAACTATTATGAGATGCAACAGTAGCAGTAAGCTTGGGAAAAGAATTTGTTCTTAAATATGTGTTTCAGTTACCTAAATTTCATCTAATTCAATTCAGCATTTACGGATGAAATTGATTTTGTAGGCAAAGTTTCACCTAGTATATCTACTAGATTATTAGCTGTCGTAATTCTGAATCAAAAAAAATGATGCCCAATATTTTATTAGGAATTTCGATTCTTTTTAGTTTAAATCCTCGTCTTTCGTAAATCAAATTTTAGATCCAGCTTTATCCGCAAATCTTATCCTACTGTTTTTACATAAAGAAAAATGAGAACATATTCGAATTGAATGTAAGGGCGTTATTCCCTAGCATACTCACACATAAAAGTTAAACTCTCTCCATGTTTGATGTAGAATTAGAACTTGCTTTTGTTAGACAAATGATCAAGTTTCCCCAAGTTTCTAGGGAAGAAAGTGGAATAAGCCTTTTGTTTGTGTTCCTTCAGTTTCAAGACATCCAAGTAACCCCTATTGAACTAAACGAATTCTCGAATGCATTGTGCCTATCCTCCTTATAATGAATTTCGTTCCTTATCTAAATCGTTTCCCAGATTCCATTACCCATTAACACGATGTTATCTCAAAATTACCCTTCGAGCAAACGCCTTCCCTAACATTCATTCCTGTTGCAGGAAATTCGAACCCTGGAATGCCGAAATTGCGGGCTACGGAGGATAAACACCCAAATCTACCACTTGCTGCCTTATTTGAATCATCTGGACCTTGGCAACAACCGGATGCAATTCCTTGAAGCCGACGAATTCGTGGACTTACACAAACTACATAGCCTGAAACTGGACGGAAACCAGCTTCCAGTGATCCTGGAGAACACTTTCGTGCACCAAACTCAGATGAAATACTTGAATGTAGCCAGAAATCGCTTGGCGAAAATCACCAACACGTCTTTCAGGAATCTCAGCTCTCTGCAAGAACTGGATATCAGTTACAACAAACTGGATAAGCTGGAACCTTTGGCAGTGCAGCATATTTCCGGTTCTTTACAGAAATTCAGCATGAGCGGAAATAACCTTAACCTCTTAGTTATCAGAGAAGTGTTACAAACCCTATACCTAGTGACCGAGTTGCATATAGCCAAAATGGGGATAAAAGAACTTCCAGAAAATTTTTTACCGGATACAATTCGTAAATTGAACGTTTCTCGAAATAACATAACCGAATTGACTGTTGAAATGCTACCAAAACAGCTAAAAGAATTAGATGTGTCCATAAACAAGTTAAAAGGACTGAGTGATCGTGTACTCGCTAAACTAGAGTCATTAAAGAGCGTCAACCTTTCTTTCAACCCTTGGGCATGCAATCTCTGTCACATAACCCCCATTTTATTGCGTGTTAACCGGACTAACCTATTCAAAAATTCCACTTGTGATTTCCCAAAGTATCTGAAAGGTACAACCCTAACAACTTTGCGGTTAGGGGAGTTGTCAAGTTGTGAAAACTCGGAAAGTGGCGAAGATAATAGACAGAGTGTTTTAGGGGCAAATATATCTGCGGTTTGGGTTGGTGTGTTGTGTTTCCTGGTGCTCCTTTCTTTTTCTGTGATATACGTCGTATATTCTTGCGTAAAACGAAGAACGCTTAACTTACGGGAAATTGAAAAGAGGGAGAGGGAGCGACAAATTGGTAGTCTATCGGATGCTGTAGCAGTATTTTCGAAAGATAATATAACCTTCAAATTTCCATTGGATCTGACTGAGAATAAGGTCAGCGTGTGTACTATAGACGAAATAAAACTTCATGCACAAACTTCCTGTGTGCCGAATGGAACTGTAATTTGAAGTTTGCTCACAGTTGTAGTTTAGTTATGCTGACGGTAATCAGTAATTGTGATATGTAATTTCTAAGTTTATATCATTCTGTGAATGGAACTGTATACCTACTGTATATATGTGGTTGCGATATGGTGTAGAGTGCGGATTCGCTGAGGTGTTTTGGCGGTGGAGTTCGATCACTTTCCTTTGAACGAATTCAAGGAATATAATACGGTTTTTGTTTGATTTTGAGGGAGATGAAGATTCATGACTCAAAATATTTCACACCAATAAAGTTTCTTTGCAGACGGAGAAGGACAATTATGAAATCTTTTTACCTGCAAAGAATTATTAATTTTCCTCAAATCCTCATTTATTAATTCGATGAAGTCAAAAAAATTGATAATTAATGCAAGATGAGAATTATCGAAATCGTCAATAGTCGAGTTAATCTTAAGACTTAGTTATTGACACAAAATGGCGGATGCATAGGGTTCGACTTACTGATCTTACAATTGAAGAGGGTTATCGAAAAACATTGCATTGTGGAGTGTTCTTTATTATAATTATCCCAGCTCCTCCGTAGATCATACTGTACATGTAAAGAAATTTTTTAATGACATTTGTGTGGTTATAAACTAGTTTTATTAGAACGTCAACAATCATTGTTGGGCGTAGTTTAGTCGACAATAAAAGATATATTTTGATCAGACTCCCTGATCATTATTAAATTCTTGAACAAATATTTTTCTTTTAATTTTAAAAATATACTATTTTATATCCTTGCCTTATATTTATAAGTTTTGAAATAAAATTGGGAATCTACAATGAAGTTTTGGTCGAGATTTATATGAAATTACATATAAAAGAAAACGAATATTACAAACTTACTTTGAACTATAAAAAAATAATAACCTATAAAAGATATTCGAAGTAATCCTCATTATTTTCAATGCATAATTGAAAATGCTTGTTTATATTTTGAATTGCACCCGACATTGATTTCATCAAGATTCATTATTTATGAATGAACTCGGACTTTCAGGACTTGGATAGAGGTTAGATCCAGACTATTAGGAGGCCATTATGTAGTTCCATTATTTTTTATCCACCCTTAAAATTTATGGTTCAAATGCTCAACAGGTGCGATATGATGCAGAGTTGCCACATCATGCATCCTTTCATCATATCCTGAAGTTGAACGTCCGTAATATTATTCACAAGAATATTATCAACTCCAGGATGAATCAGTTCAAGACAGATAGCTCCATTTGAAATATGGATTAAAAAAATGTGTTCTTCAAAATTCATCTTTCATTCTCTTGGTTTTTCCATGAACTAAGATTTTTCCTATTTAAAACTCTAGCTGAAGGATAAGATCGGTCCATCAGTCAATTCATTATATTCATCCGTTAACAACTTGAAAACGGCAAAAGACTCAATATATGACTTATGTCTCATTCAAAATAATGAGTTGAAATTTTTGTTTCTCTGAACTATGCACGCCACTGAACTTTTGTTTCCGTAATAATAAAATACATTTGTAACCTCACAAGTTTTATTTCAAATATTTTTCCGTATATGCGGTATCAACTACTGGGTGGGATATTTTCAATAATTAACCCTGAGCAGTGTGCCAAAAAGAGTTACTTAATTTTACAAAATACTATCACAGTAAATTCTTGGAGATATTTGACTATGCATTTGTTTGGATCTTCTCTTCTCGATCAGGATGTTTCAAAAGTTCATTAATTATAAAAAAAAACAATCAGCATAAATAACTCAACTGTACAATTTTTTTTTCTACATTTGAAATGTTACTCATAGTAGCAGTTTCTATATAGCATATTAGACCGCTAATATCAAATACGCACAATTTTGGAACCAAAAACCATCAAAACACCTCATTTCTAATGGCCAATATACATAGAAAAGCATACATTTTTTAGGTCCTGAATTAATAAAAAAAACAGGAGTTCGAATCCTGCTACCCTAAGGGATGAAAACATATCTTGTACATATTTCTTATTGTTCAATAATTTTGTATATTCTTCATGTTGTAATATGATTTTATCCAATTTGGGAGAAAATGAATTTGCGATCATTTCATATCAGAAATTTTATAAACATTGTTGAGATTTTGCCAGTTCTAAGAACGAATCGAGTATTTTGTTTTATAGAAGACTGTGTTTCTCTGTTTTATATACAGTTTCTGAGAATAAATTCTGTGGAATTAATTTTTGATTTTATTTTATAATAAAAAAATCCCTAACTCATATCCATCTGTAAAAACTGGAGCTGAAACTCATCCTGAATAAATGTGTATAAGTAGTATACTTGTACAGCTTATGAAGAAGATATTACCTCCATTTTTATCTTTTGTTATTTTCCTTGTATTAGGTTTGTAATTTTCAGGCATCCAACTCAAAATCTTGCTCCTGAACTAGAGGGTATGTAATCTGATTCAACGTATAAATTAAAGAAAAAAACAAAGGATAATTTGCAATCTCAACTAAAGACAGGAAATTTCCTTAACAGTTATCAGCAGAAATACTTTCAGTAAATTGTTCAGCAGAAACAGACAAAAATGATATTTTGATTAACTTAATGAAGGCGTAGGCGAAAATTGACTCCTGCTCAAAATCGCCATTTATACTTTTGAATTTCTCGGTAAAGCTTTTATCGCTTGTTTCAGGAATAAATTTTGTATATGGGTGAAAGTGATTGATGATCTGAATATTTCATTATCGCAACATTTTTTTTATTGGATCAAAGATCTAGAAAGCGGCCAGATTGATAATTTTCTATAGCTACAAAGGGCTTTTTAATTATCCCATCAGTATTCTGAATTTTAATAATGGCATCAATCGTAATATGTGAAGATAAAATATTGTCGGTTGCGTCCAGCAGTATTAGACAATTAATCATGGCGTATCCATTACAGTTTGCTGAGGTTTTTGGACCCTGGGTGTTATCAGGCCCTACTGTTTCGAGGAAATCGTAACTGTTGATGGAAAACTCTATTGGAATAGGATAACCGAATTTATTTGGTCTCAACTCATGAATACAAACATAACTTTTTTTCTACAAGATTGTGCCAGATACAGATCACGTGAACAATCTCTGTATTGCCCAAAAGCAAATCGCGACATTTTGAGAAATGTGATTTAAGCTGTCCACCAACGTCTTCAGATATTACTCTTTTGCACTTTTTCTACTGAGTTTTGTAAAATCTTTGATTAACAGAAAAAACCACGAAAAATTTAAGATATTGAACAATATGCTCCCTGAAGAACATCCCAAGTGAAATGTATCGAAAAGTTTTAAACATGAACATTCAAACAAGATTAATCTCAAAACAAAATGTCAGAACAAGCTCTTCAGATTAATATTAAAATTACTATGGTATTATCACATGTAGTTTCCTTTGTATAAATTTCAAATTTCTGAGGAGCTTGTTGAATTATTCTTCACATCTAACATATCAACAGGATATTTTAGACAATTGTATGGTTAGTCAAAGTGCGCAAGCGATAAGCCCGTCTGAAAAACGGTCCATAACAAAGATAAACAATCTAGATGCGTCACTCAGAATTACGCTATTCTATGAACTATAAGAAATATGAGTATTTTTTAAAGGTTTATGATGGTCATAATGAATAGTAACCAATAACTCAGATTACTTTTCCTTTCTCGGGTTTTTAAAGGCTTTATAAGGGTATTCACCTCATCTTTATTCATTCTATCGAACCTCCTTCAAGTTTATCAAAACGATTAAGTTTTGTTTGTTGAATTAAAAAATATATCATCTATATTGACGAGGTTGTTGATTTCATCAGAAAGATCATTTATTATAGAACTAGATATTAGGTCGTAGATTTGGTATGATAGACCATCAAGAAGTTCTGATAAGAATCGTCAGTTAACATTTATTGGATCATTTACATTTTGATTGCATTCTCTACTGGGGTAATAACGGATGAACTGATGGAGAGTTATTGTCACTCCAACGTTATTTATGCAAATTAAGTTCTGCAGCTACCCATTTTCATGAGCGCTTATTCTGAGTTATATCTTTTCCATTTCACCTGAAGCAAAATGCTGAACTTGTTCATGACTGAATTTAGGTGAATTTACATTATTTTTGGGTGATCTGTTAGAGTTTCCAATTTCCAAATGAAATGCTCATTACTGCCTATTCCAAATAACACCTCATCGGAAAACTCATTATATTTCGTAACTGCAAAGACCATCATTTATATTTCTGGTCCGAGCAATAAGTAATGATTGACTTATATACTGGGTGTCCAAGATGTCCAAATGTGAGCGATCTCTCGGATTCCGAAAGAACATCAAAAAATACGATGACAAGTTCCCATAAATTTTTTTCTTAGGGGTCCTCCCTACAGAGATACTGCCTTCTGAAGGACGCCAGTGGTACTCAATTTTTTTTTAATAACTTTTAAACTACTTAATATAAATTAATGAAAATTTAATACGATAAACAGTAATAAGGACCGCTTGAAATACTGCCCTTAAAATATAATTAGCTCGTTTAGTTTATCAGGAGCGGACTAGGTTGTATATTTTATTGCTCACATTTTCAACACCCTGTATGATAAGAAGTTGCAAAAAATAAATTCGAATACTTTGAATATTAAGCTGAAAAGAAGGTACTCCTGTTCATTGTCAATAAAATTAAGCGTTTTCGAGAAAAAAAAAAATTAAAAGAACCAATATTTTATCTTCATTAAAAAACGCACTATGGTACCTATAAATTAAATAATTATCTTTCGATAACAGTATAAATTTTGTTGATATGATGATAATTTATTAAATTTGGAATATCTTGGTAAATTTAATTTAGGGAGTATGCAGATATGCATCTTATGTACGGTCTTGGATCTCGCAATGCTTATGAAGCAAGGAGGTTGTATGAAGAAAGATATCCTAATCGCAATATTCCAAATGAGACAACATTTCAGCGACTTGAGCAACGTCTAAGACAGTCCGGTGGGCGATTCCCAGTTAATAAGGTTACATTATTGACTTTCTTTAATAATTTTTAGGAAGTTTTGGAAAAACAAGTATTGATGCGTGTGCGAGAAGAACAGTACGGGCGGTGCAATTGGAGAAAAACATTTTGGATACTGTAGCTGATACTCCTTGAATAAGCACTCGAAGATTGTCTGTGCGGCTTGATGTGTCAAAAACAATAAATTCTTAAGTACTTAAAGATCAGTTGTTATACCCTTATCGTCGCAAAAAGTGCATCGACTACTACCTGAAGATTTTCCTCTAAGAATTCAGTTTGCAAACAGGCAAACTACATGAATACTATTCTTTTTACCGATGAAGCAGAGTTTATCAAAAATGGTATTATAAATTTACATATGCAACGATTGAATTGTGAACTTTACTAACAATTCCTTCAGAACGCTTTTCTGGATGCAATAGAGCATTTGCCACTTGAAACCCGCCAAAGCATGTATTTTGTGCATGATAAAGCCCCACCGCACTTTAGCGTTGCTGTACGGGACCACCTATATAAAGGTCCAATTGCGTGGCCTCCACGGTCTCCCGACCTATCGCCTATGGATTTTCACCTGTGGGGTCATCTCAAAGCCTTGATGTATTCCTCTTCGGTCGATATTAAAGAGGAACTTTTATAGTGAAACACATTTCATTGTGATGCGATAAGGAACAATGCTGGGATGTTGTGGTGAGTACAGCAGTCCTCTATTCGTCGTGTCCGCGAGTGTATCAGAGTTCTCGGAGCACATGTTGATCCAGCTTATGAAGTTTTTGGTTGATTATTTCAAATTAGCATATTTAGGTTCAATCGTTGCAAGCCCAGGATCAATAGAAATTTTCAAATTTGAAATTAACTAATTGTGGGAGATATGTATTTGAACTGTCTAAACCTATGTTTAAAAATAATTTATTATTTAATTTTCGTGTATATTATTTTTAAGGTGGGTTTTTGAATGATTCCTAGAAAAACATGGCTATATTTCATAAAAATAATTTTTGTTAAGGCGACTTTCTGGGACATAACTGCATTCTTTTAAATCTAGTAATTTTGTCGGATTGATTAACCTAAACTAAAACGTTTCGGTTCTTTGAATTTCTTTCGTATTATACGTTGCTGCAGACAAAAAAATTAGAAATCACGGTTCGTCTTTATTGAAAACATCAATTCTTTTAATTTTTTTTCTCGAAAACGATAATTTTATCGACAATGAACATAAGTTCCTTTTTTTCAGCTCCATGTTTGAAGTATTCAAATACATTTTTTTTAACTCCTTTTCATACAGGGTGTTAAAAATGTAGGCAATAAAATGTACAACCTAGTCCACCCCTGATAAACTTAACAAGTGAATTATATTTTAAAGGCAGTATTTCGAGAGGTTTTTACTACTGTTGATCTTATTAAATTTCCATTCAATCCTATTAAGTAGTTTAAAAGTTATTTAAAAAAAAAATTGATTACTAGTGGCGTCCTTTAGGAGGCCGTACCTTCGTAGGGAGGGCCGCTAGGAAAAAAAATATGAAAATTTTTTTAATCCCATAAGTGCACTATCAATTGAGTTGCCGGAAATAACTAAATGACGAAGGATAAGTACAAATCTGATCTAGGTTTCAGTGTGCTGTCAACCTTGACAAATGCTAAAAATTGAAAATTTTTTAAAGATATTCAGCTCTTTTAAAGGCTATTTTTTTGACCTTGGAAATGTTGATGAGAATAATAATAATAACAATAAAATAATGTTTATTTCAAATATAAATATAACTACAGTAATATATATACAGTTCCACAACATCCTAGAAATTACAGAAGCATCAAATGTTGCTTGTATGTGGTGAAGATAAATCAGAAAAATTGAAACACGACAATCAACTCACTACATAGATAAACCATGAACAAGAGATCCATCGCAAATATAAATCAAATATCAATAATAAAAAGTTGTAAAAACACAGGGTGACATAAAAATAGCACGTCTTACTCACATAAAATCAATATTAAATATAAAATCTTCTACACATATATAAAGATAAACTATGGACAACAGGTCCATCCATGTAAATAAAATGCCCGTTAAATAGAATTGAATAAACACGAGATAAAATAACAGCAAAGCAACATAAGAAACGTCACCAGTTCCGTTCAAATATGAAATCTTGTGCATATAAAATCAGTCTTAGACCAGTCCTATATTGGAAGCGGATTTGGTCTGGCCAGCAACCCGACCCGATTTGATTCTCTTCAGAGCAGTCCAGACCAGATCGAACACTGCCTCCAATGTAGGAGGAAAGTACGTTTTCTTTGTTTTTGTTTCCTCAAGACCCAGCCAGACCTGTCCAGACCCTCCAGACTGTCTGGTCTGGAAAATTCCGCTTCAATGTAGGACCGGCTTTACAAGTATAAAATCACAAATATAAAATATATGAGAAATAAAAAATACACACGGAATCAATGTCAAATCAATAATATCCACTGAACTCGGATATACTGAGGAACAGAGCAAACGGTTTGTCTGACTCTCCTCTCATCTATTCTAAAAGTCGTAGAAGTTCAAGTCTCGAATCCTGAAGAATATACTGTTTCAATTCTTCTTTGAAGCGGCTGACATTTGAAATGGATTTGATACTCTCAGGAATTCGATTATAAAGTTTAGGTTCAAAGTAAGCATATGATCTCTGAGTGACGAATTTCACCATTAAAGGTACAGTATACTGATCCCTCTGACGAGTGTGATATTGATGTGAAGGTAGCGATGCTCTATTTTTATGTATATGGTATCTGGAGCAAGAACACAAAAAGTACAACTGTCTTATGTCCAACATACTAGTTTCGATGTATAAACTATCAGAGGGATATCTACTATTTTTTGAGAACATCAATTTGAGGAATTGCCTTTGCATAACTTCAACCTGGTGTATATGACTGTTCGAAGCCCCTCCCCACACTGCAATTCCATAGCGAATATGACTCTCCACAAACGAAAAGTATAATGTTTTGAGGTATCTCAGGGGCAGAAGTTCTCTGAGTTTTTCTGAACCTGAATGAAATGGTCCTCAATTTATTAACAGTATATTTAATATGGAGGTCCCATCTCAAATTGGCGTCTACAATTATTCCTAGGTATTAAATTTTTTTTCAGGCAAAATATGGAATGCTGTAGTTGTGTTTATCGTTAATTCTTTGAATGTGGGGGTTCCAGCTGCATTACAACAGAAGGTATAATAGATAATGAGTCTTGTCAATATTCATAGTCAGTAGCTTCTTATCCAGCCAATGCTTGATGAGAGAGAATTCACCTTCAACTTTTGTTCTCAGAGAACTCCAGTTGTCCGCCCTGTAAAAGATGGCAATGTAATCTGCAAATCCGACCATGTTTCCGTAGCCCACTGAAAAAATTCTGTTTATATATATATTAAATGGTGTTGGTCCCAGCACGGATCCCTGAGGTACTCCACAGTCGATCACTTCATCACCGCTCAATGTATCACCAATTCTCACTGCCTGTTTCCTTCCCGTCAAATAACTCTCAAACAGTCTCAGTATGTTACCTCGTATTCCGATCTCTTCCAATGAATTCACGAGCAGACGATGATTAACGGTGTCAAATGCCTTAGAAAGGTCAATGAACACGCATAAACTCTTTTTGTTCTCATTCAAAGCCTCAGTTACCTTCGAAGTCAGGGCCAGTACTGCATCCTGAGTGGACAGTTTCTCTCTAAATCCGAACTGGCTATCAGAAATCAAATTGTACCTATTGAGGAAAGAAACGATTCTTGGATTATCTTCTCGAATATTTTTGAGAGATGGGTAACCAAAGAGATAGGACTATAATTTGTGACACAAGAGACGTGTCACCTCCCTTGAACAGAGGAGAAACAACTGTTTTTTTTTAATTCTCCGGGGTATACACCTCCCTCCACACATCGATTGAAAACATAAGTGAGAGGATCGACGATGTAATCCGCTATCAGTTTTATATTCTCTGCCCTCAAGCCATCACATCCCACCGCCTTATTATTTTTAAGCTCTAAAATTGTGCTCTTAAGTTCAGTCGGATCAACCGGTTCAAAGAGGAATGAATGAATTCGACATTGAAGCCCTCCCGATTTCATCAGGCGTGCCTTCGCAAACCTTCCAGCAAGAACTCTACCCGTCTCTGCGAAAGTCACATTGAACGTATTCGCAATAAGCGTTGGATCAGTTAAAATTGTGTTGCCTGTGGGATCCTTTTTTTATCTATTACATTTCTTTGTTTTTTCGTTTTAGAGATTGGCTGAGTAACATCCCATAGCAATCTTGAGTCACCCGGATTCCTGTCGATTTTCTCCCGGTAATGATTAGATTTAACTTTTTTGATCAACAATGTCAACCTGTTACGGTACATTTTATATTCCCTCTTCAATTTGACATCGCCACCATTCCTCTGCATGTTGCGAAACATGAGATTTTTTTTGTTTGTTTATGGAATTCAACAATCCACTCGTCAGCCAGCATGCATCCATCCAACGCTCTCAAGGTAACTTTTATGAACTCCTCTGTAGCAGAATCAGGTGTTGACGCAGAGTAGACACCATCCCAGGAAACATAACCGAAGGAACTGTGTACTCTGCTAGTGTTGATGAATTTTGTAAACTTTTTTTTGTTTGGATTTATTTTAACTTTTTCAGTAAATACAGTCTGAAGCAAACATGAGTAGTGATCTGTTATTGACGTCTTTAATACAATAGGAATAATATTTTCAGTTGAATCAGGATCTTTCGACTTAAAGAAGATTTGGTCTAAATATGATTCACTATTGCCTTGTACCCTAGTGGGTGCATTTATTGTGGATATATACCCAATTTCATTCAACGTACTCAGATATTCGATTGTATTTTTGTCATCCACATCCAGCAAGTCAACATTTATGTCCCCTAGAAATATGGATAAGTCAGCACTATCACGGTGGTTCTCAAACAAGCTACACAGATTCACATTGAACTCTGGTATACTAGATTTAGGTGATCTATACATGGCTGTAATTAGTATTTTCTTCTTGCTCATTTCAAGTTCGATTCGGAGGGCATTCATCTCATCAGAAAAATTTACTATCTCATAAGTGAAACTATGATTCAACTGCATATAGGCAACTACCCCATCGTTCTGGTTAACGACTTTCGTTATATATCATGTTATATCTACTGATATAAAAAACACTCTTGTCAATTACCTCCCTAGTCTCTGTCAGGATAATGACATCAATACCAGACCCCAACTCTCGCAGCATAACGAGAAACTCATCCAGGTTTTTACCAATTCTACGAATATTCATATGCAGAATCTTGAAATTTTCATGGCTCTCGTTTATATCCAGTATCTGGCCACACTCTTCAGTGGCGTCCAGGCTATATGTCTCAACATGTTCAACTCTAAAATCACGAATGTAGGGATCCATACCACAAGGTCAGTCAAATAGAAAGAAAATAAACAACACACACAGACAAAAAAAAAGTCACGTCAAACACGTCTCCACAAATTGTGTGAGCGACCATTTCTAAACCAATGCTGGTGTACCAACATTAAAAAAACCAACGGCTGAACAAAAAATCCATACTCTCTTCGTCCCACCCATTCACTTCTCGTATCCTTCTCTCCCTCCCTCGACAGCAGCATCCCACATAACCAACAGAGCACTGAACCCGTGCTCAACAAAACAAAAATTATCAAGTGAAGCAGTTTGAAATTGACTATAATGCTTCACTTATTAGATCTAAGCCTACTCCTAGTTATTTCTCTGGATAATGGTACCCCTGTCTGTTTAGAAATTTTTTTTCCTGCAGCTGTTCTGGGAGTACTTGGATGTTTTCTACCTATATTTTCTTCCCCGTTCTGTTGGGAACAGAGATTCACAGTAGGCTCAGTCTCCAGTGACGGAACGCTACAAGAGCCCAGCGTGGGAGTGCCTGGATGTTCCCTGCCTGTCTTTTCCTCCTCGTCGTTCTTTTGGGAACGAAGATTCACAGTTAACTCACTCTCCAGTGTCGGTATGCTACAAGTGCCCGGAGTTGGAGCGGTGCTGTTACACTTCTGAGTCAAAAATCTCCCTGAAGTAAATCCTCTACCCTATATTCGATGTTATCTACGTAAAGCCTGCCTCCCTTAATGTAGCTATCCTTGGTATGCTTTCTAGCTTTATGAAGGTGTTCTCTCAATATCATGTGGTCATTTCTTTGTCGTACTGTTTGGTCGTGTACAATAAATACTCCTGTACCCTTCAACTTATGGCAGTTCCGAAGTATTTCCCTCTTTTTGAGATAAGACACCAATTCAAGCTTTATCGGGCCACTTTCAGAATTACCCAGTGCAAATATATTGCCGATGTCAGATTCAGTTAATTGAACCTCGAGTAGCTGTTTAATCTGTCCAGATATTGTGGCAACAGACAACTCTCTTGGATCACAGGCCAGTCCAAAAATTACCAGTAACCGAGTACCCAGTCTCACTAGCTTCTATAATAAGAGAATATTGCCCAAATGATAGTTCTACATAACCTCCTTGCTATACTTTTTATGTTATTCACAAAATAACTTAAAATTTAAACTGCTCTTTCTGGGTGTAGCAGTTTCTTTGTCAGTATTGAATTTTATATAAATTTAAGTATCAAAAATACTAGTAGAAGTAGTAGAATTTCTTTTTAGTCACATTATTATAACTAATATAGATTTTGTTACGTTATCGTCCATTTTAATTTAATATGAAACAGTTATATCAGGAGTTTTGGATACTTATATTTCAGTTGTTCAAATTGTGATAATTGTCCATGTTTCGAAAAGAGTTTGTTTTTCTTCAAGGCTAAAAACGAATCAATATATAAATAAACGGTACACAATAACATTTGGTGTGAAATAAATGTAAAAATAATATTGTTAGGATATAATAACAATTATAGATTCAAGGAAATCTCTTACAGTAGGCAAAGTATGTATCTTTCATTCAATCCAGGCTCACATAAACATGACATTGACAGACACAAGGATATGATATTAAACTTTTTCCGGGTGGTCCAGAAGTTGTTATGGGGGTTCGAGAGTCCCCTGAAGTCATGGTTGTTGTGTTCGTCCAACGACCAGCCACAAAAACGTTCAATCTTTGAGACTGTGCACATTTTTGTTGGCACATTAAAGAGAGAATAATTTTTCATACAGTTGTTGTTCCATAAACGTTCAATCTTTGGGGAATTTTTGGGAATAATATACAGGATGTTCCATAGCAAATTTTAAAATTGACCTTACTTTCGGTAAAACCGGAGGTTCAAAATTGTTAAGAAATATGGAAACTATTAGGCAATCAACTGCAGTATCCATCTTTCAAATTTCATTTCGATATCTATAATTCCAGAGATATTTACTTGGTTCCACACATAAGCCCATCCCTGTATTTAGTCATTTTTAGCCCTGAGGAAGAAACGAACTGTTTTGGCAACGTTAGCAATTGTCAGAATGTAAACAATTGGAAATATAAGTAGGCAAAATTCCCGATATACTTGTTTTATAATACCTAATACATTTCTGGTTTTGCATTTCCCAGAATCGAATTCCAATAATGTCTCATAATATCCCATCTAATGATCGCCATGTAGAATGTAGAACAGGGATAGATATCAGTTACCGACAAAATCGATCCCAGCCGGCCCCCGGCGGCGGTCGCATGCATCAGCCAGATTCCGAGAACGTCAGTTCAGCTCTTGTAAATTATCTAGCTGGTTTCTAGAACAACAGCACTTTTTTCTGGCGAATTAGACTTAAATGTATTTTAGTTATTTGTCACCCTGAGAAATGTCATGTCTAGCAAAGGGGATCCTTGTTCGAGGCTGATTTATTTCTTCCGTATGAAATAGGGAACGAACGTTGTTTGCGAGGGTGAGTGCAGAAGAGAAAGTTGCTAGTATGTTTGCTCTTTTATGTAGGTCGAAAGTATCCTGTTTTTCTCCCTAAAATATTTTCATGTTACTATGGACTGAGATTGAAAAAATGATGAATCACCCAAAAATTCACTAATTATATTCATATTCTAGTCGGAAATAGTGCTAGTGAGAAGATGCTATATTAGCTCGGTGTCAAAATTCATAGTGATATTCTATATAGAGAATTAATCGATATACGAGTTCACAAAAACTACGCTCTATACTCTCTGAAAAAAAAGTATCCAGATATTCTTATTTGAATTGCTCGCCTTGAGTATTTTCAAGTATTTTATGTTACTATGAGAAACATAAGCGCGGTCGGTCAACTTTTTTGTTTACGACAGCTGTTGAAACCAGTCGACCTCAGTCATAAAAAAATAAATTGAACAGGGAGTTTGACTCCACTTTTATGTTTTGACTGAAATTTGCGAATGCTGAAAAAACCTTATAGAGACTCTGTTTTAACGAAAACCCAAGTCTACAAATGGCACACAGCCTTTAAAAATGGTCGGGAGATCGCCGAAGATTTGCCTAGTTCAGAACGACCTTCGACCTCTTCAACCAACGATAACGTCGAAAAAATAAAAATATTTTGATAGAAAATCATCGTGCCAGTGTTAGAGAGATAGTTGGTGACCTCAACATCCTTCCTGATGCCGCTCGTTTGATTTAGTGAACCAATTGAACATGCGGCGAGTCCCCGCTTGGCTCGTTTCAGTTTCCTTAAAAAACGGTACCGGATGCAGGTAGCTGCAGATATGCTGGATCGTTCGATTTCTGATTCCAGGCTCATAGGACGTATAATAACTGGCGACGAGACATGGGTTAATGAATATGACCCAAAAACGAGCTGAAAATCAGCTAAATTGGTGGGAAAAAATCAGCAGAAACACTTGTCAAAAGTCGTTCGAAAATCATGACGATGCTTATTTTTTTCTTGAATATTTGTGGAGTGGTTCATCATGAATTCGATCCGTAAGGTCAAATAGGTACTTTTATTTAACTGATTTTTGACATTGGCGTGAAGATATTTGCCTTTAACAGCTGGATTCGTGTTTGACTATAACTCACCATCGCATCGATCCTCAATTATTAACGATTATTGATGATTTTAGTTAAACGTTGAAAATTGCAATCCGCGCTCTCTATTGAGATTGTGCGTATGGCGTCGCAAGTTACCAAGTAACAATAAAACATTTGTAGGGTAAATTCAGTAAATTTAAAAATCTGAAATAATCATGATATAACCTAAACTCTTCAAAACACTTATTTTCGCAGGAATTTTCCGAAGTCCAATATACGACATCACCCTGATTGACTGCTTTGACTACCTTGAAGTCAGAATTCATAGCGACGTCAAGGACACCAAGTCAACAAAGCAGACACAACGATTGTATTTCTAGAAGCTACCAACGTGATGGATTTAATCTTTGTAATCGAAGAACGATAAGTTTTAATACAATAACGAGTAGGCAAGAATAATTAGTAAACAAAGAATAAGAATATCCATTGAAAACTATTGTCTCTTCCTCGCAAAGGCCAAAAACTAATCATTTTTTAGAAAATAACAGAATTTGAGTCGTTTAACCAAATCACAGCGCCATCACTAAAATTAATAGAATCATCCCTGCCATTATCCTGAATGAAAGCTTCAACATAATAGAACCCCAATGAATTCAAATGACTTTCCGTATATCCAAACTGAACAAAATAAGACCGTTCGGTAAACTTGAGTCTCAGCAATACCTGATCCCCACTAATACCCGTTTATTCTTCAAGTGGCGGTCCGGAAAACTTCCTGATGAAAATTCCTGCTCTTCCAAATCCCTTCACAATTTTCGGTAGAAACCCTCGGGGAACTCTCGCAAAGGGTCGGATCGGAGCAGGTATGAATCGAACTGATTAATCCGAAACAGAACAATACAATTGAGACTCGGATGTCCTTTCCTTCGACCAATGGTTCGTTCAAGGAACGGAAGAATTTGTTATGTTGGCAAGGGCTCCCAAACTGGAGCACGCGTCGTTAGGGTGAAGTGGGGAACATATTGCTGGTTCCGGAGACTGGATCCAAATAGAAAATGTATTTTTTATACTGATTGACTCGAGTTGAAGTTACACGTATTTCCACTACAGGAGCTAAGAGAAATACGTTGGCTTTTCGTGGAAGGTTATTCTAGTTAGTAGAAGTGTTAATTTCTGTTCTCCACTTCGTACTCAAATTGGTTTTCAATTATTGTTACTTTTTCTGTTCCTTCCACTTCGATCATTCATAATGTCATAATAAATATTGACATGAGTATATACAGTGCACATCGAAATCGAACAAATTATAATAATTATACCATATATTTTATAATAGATATTTTCTCTATTCATAAATATGAATGGCAATTGACAGATCTGCAGCTATCTGTAGTTGAAACTATTTTTTCTTTCTCGTGCTTTCGACATATTTGATATCTTCATTAGGACTAAAAAATATGAACATTTAAAAATACATGAAAAAATACAGAATAATGAAATTAAACTTACGAAATTATGATTGTGTACATTTAGTTTCATACATTATATATCTAATACTAAAAATAAGGTCGCAAATATAACTGTGTTGAAATGATTTCGATTTTGATTCATGAAATCTAAATGGATCAGAAAGTTTAGAATGGAACAAAGGTCGCCCATATATTTTTTCAAATTTATTCAGTTTTAATATTGAAAAATCCTAAGCATATCTGATTTCTTTTATAAATTTCAATTTATAGATTGAAAGAACAACATGAACAAAATTTTAATGATATTGAAATTATGGATTCCAAAAAGAACCCTTGGCACAACAAGGGCCTTTGAAAGTTAAACGAAAACGAAATAGAAAATTAATAATGAAATTATGACAATAAGAAAAAAGTGACTCGAAAGAAAATCGAATGCTGGAGCACTAACTTTTGCCTACCTGGTTTTACAGTACGGCTGAATCAACGTGTCCAAGCACTCAAACGAAAATAGTCACTTTTTCACTAGAGTTCGAATTTGTATGATTAACGAGAAATTTACTGCGAAGAAAAGTCCACTGCACCGGACGAGAGCGGCTTCAGTACCGTCTTTGATCGACATAGGTCATATGCTCCAACATATGTTACGCGCCCATCGGGAAATGAAGTGAATATACGTGGGCCGCACGAAACGAGCAAGCTTGGAATAAAAATGAATGAATTTAACTAATAATAATGAGTTGCAGTAACATAACCGCCCACCTAAAATAGAATATTTTATGAAACAAAGCAAATATAAAATTGAAAAGATATCGAACATAAAGCAAAAAAATATATACATATATACATCAACATGCGTCATAATTATTGAAGAGGTAATGGACATAATTTAACCACTGATCTCTGCAGTACACCTTGAGTTGTCCGAACAGTAGCTACTCTAGCTATTTTATCAGCGCCAGGATGCATTTCTCAATGCGCCCAAGTCGCCAACGCAATGGAGGGAGTTGATCATCTTTTAGCAAGACTAGTGCACCTATTGAATAAGGAGGCGAGTCACTATTGAACCACTTTTTCGCCGTTGCAGTGTGTTCAGGTATTCTAAATTCCATCTTTTCCAAAAATCCTGATGGATACGAGTTAACTGTAAAGTGGACTGTAAAGTCTGAGCACCTGGATGCAGACATATTCTATGGAAACGCCGAATAAGGAGCTCAGCAAGACGATGAGATGAAGGAAGCAAAGCTGGGTGCTTGCGATCACAAGCCAGACCAGAAAAGGACAGACGACCGCCCACCCTGAGAACACCATCTTCTCCAATAAACGGATTCAATTTTCGAAGTGATTTAGATATGGGATTTCCCGAGATAAGATCATCGATCCGTTCCTGAACACAACCCGTTGAACTCGTTTTATAATGAAGAAAAGTGCATCTTTGAGATGAACTGCGGAAAATCTATATATCCCAGGAGCTTCAGAGTCTTTCATGAAGTGAACAACTCTGAAAATGTAAGCTACCACCCTTTTAACCTCGGACAGAGATGAACACCTGGAGAGCAAATCATCAACAAACGACGGAGAAATGAAAGCTGACAAAGAGAGGTGCCGCTCTTCTGTTTGTACAAGATGAAGAGAATTCTCCATTTCATCATTCGCGAAGGTGAGAAGTTTGGAACGAAGCCAGCCAGGGCCCGTCCAGCACAAAGAGCAGTTCAACAGTTCGGCCGGCGTTAAGCCACGTGAAGCACAATCAGCTGGATTGTCTTTCGATCGAACATGATACCAATTCTCTGTTGAAACTAAGTCCTGAATTTGAGTTGTACGATTGCTTACAAATGTCTTCCATCGATGAGGAGAAGACTTAATCCATGTTAGAGCTACCATTGAATCAGACCAAGCAAAAATGTCATCTATTGTAAAGGCTGATTGGTAAACAGAGGAAACCACATTAATGAGTTTTGATAATAAGAGACAAGCACACAATTCCAATCGTGGAAGTGAAATTCTCTTCAATGGGGAGACCTTTGATTTACCACATACGAAAGAGATGTCAATGGAGCCGTCATAATTTAAAAACCTGAAATATACCGCGGCTGCGTAACTACGCTCATTACTATCTCCGAAACCATGAAGTTCGCAACGATAAAATGGTTTCGATGCAAGTTTCCGAGGTATGTTTAATTTACCCAATTCGGTTAATTCGGATTTACACTGATTCCAGCGACGGCTGACATCGTCTGGAAGTGTATCATCCCACTGCAAACCTAATGTCCAAAGATGCTGGATCAAATGTTTAGCAAGAAAAGTAAATGGAGAAAGGAACCCCAAAGGGTCGAAAATTCGAGAAAGTTCGGAAAGTATGGTACGTTTGGCACATACCTGCACAGTAGTTTCCGCAAGATAAGAAAATTCGTCCGACGAAGAAACCACCTCAAACCGAGAATTTTGACTATCGGATCTATATCAAAATCCAAAGAATGGTGATATTGATGATCCAGAGGTATGGTTGAGAGTAATTGAAAACTGTTACTACTCCATTTTCGGAGCTCAAAACCACCGCAATTCAATAAGGAAATCAGTTCCTCTTGTAACGTTTTTGCCTCTTCCAAATCATCACAACCTGTAACGACGTCATCGACATAAATGTCTGTGAGTAAAATTTTGGATGCTTTCGGAAAACGAGCTTACTCATCCTTGGCCAAATGTGCCAAAGTTCGAAGGGCAAGAAAAGGTGCTGGTGCGACTCCGTACGTAACGGTATTTAGCTGATATGTTTCAATGGGTTCCGATGGAGAAACCGCCACAATATTCTTTGAAAGTTTCGATGTGAATTTTGAACTAATATTTGAACATACATTAGTTTGATATCAGCTGTGAAAACGAACCGATGAACACGAAAGTTCATCAAAATGACAATAATATCTTTTTGTAATTTAGGACCTATCAATAGAGCATCATTTAAAGATAAATGACCAGGTACATGAGCTGACGCATCGAAAACAACCCTCAACTTTGTGAATGGACTGTTTGGTTTGATTATACAATGGTGAGGGATATAAAAAGTATTTTTATAATCCGAACTCGTAGAAATCAATGACATATGATCCTTTTCTAAATATTCCTTCATGAAAGTAGAGTATTCCTTGTATATATTCTGGTTTTTAATAAGTTTACGTTCAAGGGATAAAAAACGACGTAGTGCGAGAGAATATGTGTCACCGAATGAAAGTGTTGACTGATCAGGTTTAAATGGTAATGCCACAGTGTACCGTCCAGATGTATTTCTAGAATAGTTCTGAGTGTATAAGTTCTCACAAAATTGATCTTCTGGTGATACAATGACATTCTCTGAAACTTCTTCAAGTTCCCAGAATCTTTTCAACGAGGAGTTCAAACCTGATTCAGATAATGACAAATGAAAATTGTTAACTGATATGTTAGGTGATTGAATCTTTCCCATGAAAACCCAACCAAATACTGTCTCAAGTGCTGTTGGTTCCAAACCGTTACCCTCGATACGATCCGGTCGAATTATTAAAGAGAATATATCCGCGCCCAGGAGATGGTATATTGATTTCGCAATAAAAAAGTTCGGATCTGCTAACTTCTTGTTATAGACACAATTCCAAAACGAATGATTCACGAAAGAACTCGGCATTTCCGCACAAATCTTCGGAATCACGACGGCATCGAATGTAAAAGATGGATTTTGGTTGAGCTGTCTGCTCGTTTAAACTTTCAAATGAAACACATTAATTTACCTTAAAACTTTAATGCATTATCGTTGTAGAAACGGATAAACTGTGCTCTGTCTTGGTAGAGCTTGTGTGGACTGTACTGTTCAGTTGACCAAGAGGAACTAAAATGGTGGCAGGCTCGCAGGTACCCCGAGCGTTAGCGGTGTTGCCAGATTGTGTACACCGTTGCTCGATGAGCATAGATTTTAATTGCTAACATACTGCCGGCCTTGAAATGACTACATTTCAACAACAAAAATAATAAATAAGCACTATTCAGACATCATTCACATCGTTCTCAATAGGAAGTATACATATTTTAGTTATCGCTCTTTTAAAAACACCATCACTGCAGCGCACTGAGACCACTCGAATAACGCCATCAGCACCAGCGTGGAGCGATTCTATTCTACCCATCTTCCATGCCAGAGGAGGTAAGTTGTCTTCCTTTATTATAACCAAGGCTCCCTTGCTGACCAGATTGGGGCCGTTGTTTTTCCATTTTAGCCTCACTTGAAGGCCGTTGACGTATTCAATGCTCCATCATTTCCAGAATAATTGCACCATCTTTGGCTCTGCTGATATAGTTTTAGTCGACCATCTGGAATATCTATATAACTGCCTTGGGGTAAGCTTGTGAGAGGCCGTCCAATTAGAAAATGTGCAGGTGTGAGTGGGGATAAATCATTAGGACTGGAAGAAAGAGGGGTAAGTGGTCGCGAATTGAGTATAGATTCTATCTGACACAATACCGTAGTAAAATCTTCAAAACGCAGCTGATTGAGGCCTATAATACGCTTCAAATGATGCTTAGTACTCTTAACGCACGCTTCCCATATTCCTCCAAAGTTCGGTGCTCTTGGTGGAATGAATTTCCAAATTATCCCTTCATCGGTAAAATGTTTAGTAATTTTTGTGATTTCTTCAAAAAACTGAGAAGTTCATTGTTAGAACCTACGAATTGCGTACCATTGTCTGAAAAAATGGTTTTCGGTTTTCCTCTTCGAGCAGTAAATCTTCTCAAACATGCAATAAAGGCTTGTGTAGTCAACTCAGATACTAACTCAATATGAACTGCCTTTGTAGGCATGCAGACAAATATGCATATCCACGCTTTTACTATACCTGGCTTACGAGATTTACTGTCTTTCAACAAAAAGGGACCAGCGTAATCGCAACCTACGTATGAAAAAGGAAATGCCTGGGAAAGCCGTTCTGAAGGTAAGTTACCCATAATGTATTCGCATGTCTTTGGTTTTGCCTTAAAACAAACCATGCATTCATGAACAATTTTACGCGCAATATTCCTACCTCCGAGAGGCCAAAATCTCTCTCTTATGGCGAACAATAATTGCTGTGGTCCGCAGTGGAGCAGTGTTTTGTGCTCATCGCGCATTATGTATAGAGTTAATAAATGATTCTTTGGCAAAATAATTGGATGCTTTTTGTCATAGTCAAACTCTGCGTTCAAGATTCTACCTCCAACTCGTAATATATTATTAGTGTCGAGAAAAGGATTTAAACCCGAAATTGAACTAGAACCTCTAATGTATTTTTGATCTTTTAAATCCGCAATCTCTTGGCTAAATGCTCTAGCCTGGGCTAACTTTATCAAAACATTAAAAGCGTCTCCTATCTCTAATACGTCTAAATAGCCAAATCTTTTATTACCTCTGTTACTTGCGTTTTTTATGAATCGCAAAGAATATGCCATAATTCTTATAATCTTTTTAAATTAGAAAATCGTTCAAATATACTATCAGAATTTTCCATGGCAATATTTGAAATTGTCTTAACTTCAGGTATCTCAGTCAATATATCGATATTTCCACCTAAAGGATATTCATCACCATTACCCCTTAGCCAGTGCGGCCCTTCAAACCAAAATATTGATTTTGTAAGGTCGCTTACAGTAGCTCCTCTAGATATCAGATCAGCAGGATTTTCCTTTGATCTTACATGATGCCAATCTTTAATATCGGTTGTCGATTGTATCTTTGACACTCTGTTTGCCACGAAGGTTTTCCATTTATCTGGAGAACCCCTATCCAATGATAGGTGACAAGTGAATCTGTCCAACAAAAGGTTTTTTGAAAATTTATTTTCATTGCGCACTTGACTTTAGTTAATAGTTTCGATCCTAAGAGTGCTGCGCATAGTTCCAATCTGGGCAATGTTAAATTCTTAATGGGTGCTACCTTACTCTTTGAACAAATAAGACTACATCTGAATTCGCTAGAAGTTTGACATTTTACATATAGGCATGCGCCATAACCTTTTTCAGATGCATCCACGAATAAATGTATTTCTAAGTATTGAGCATCTCGTAAAAGAGTATGTCTTGGGATTCTGATATTTTTGAGCTCCTGTAGACCAACTACAAACTCTAACCAATTTTTTCTTAGATTATCGGATACTGGGTCATCCCAGTCGCCCTTTTCCTTCCAAACTAATTGAAGAATGAATTTGGCCTTCATCACTACGGGACTAACAAGGCCCATAGGGTCGAACAATTGACTTATTGTTGAAAGAATGGATCTTTTAGTTATGTTTTTATTCTCTTCTAATTCACCTAAACTTGTGTTATATTCTATTGTGTCAGAGGATGAATTCCAATATACGCCCAAAGCCTTACTATTTTGATTTTCGCTAAGGTTTAGTATGATAGACTTAACTTCCTTATCAATATTAAAGTGTTCAATGAGATTTGGAGAGTTAGTTAACCACTTTCTCAATTGGAAACCTGACTCCATCAACAACTGCGTAACCGTTGATTGAAGCTTAATAATGTCAGATTGATTGTTTCTGCCGTCTAAATAATCGTCTACGTAAAAATTTTCTCGAATTGCTTTAGAAGCTTCAGGATAGGTGTCAACATTTTCATAAGCTATCTGTTGCAAAGCCCTTGTTGCTAAAAAACTGGCTGACTTACTTCCGTATGTAACCGTTAGTAACTCATAGCACCTTAATTTTTTATTTTCCGATTTTCGCCAGAATATTCTTTGGAATCTGGTCTGACTTGGATGAATCCAAACCTGTCTGTACATTTTAGATATGTCAGCTGTAAGTACATGATAAGGTAATCTAAATCTTAAAAGTGTGTCAATTAATTCACACTGTATGGTAGGTCCTGCTACTTGTATGTCATTTAAAGAAACGTTATTGTCAGTCTTAGCTGAGAAATCGAACACAACCCTACAAGGTGTAGTATCGCTTTCCTTTAACACAGGATGATGAGGGACATAATAAACTGTTCCGTCATCTTCTAATTCATTTACATCTAACTCTACTTCCCTTAGATGTCCTAGTCGTTTATATTCATCAATGAAATCTACATACTGTTGCCTTAATTTAACATCTTTTGATAATTTCCGTTCAAGATAATGAAATCTTTTCAATGCCATTTCCTTTGATCGTCCTAACTTAACTGAATCATTTTTGAATGGAATTTTAACTATGAATTTATTGTCTTGAGCTCTTGAAAGGTTTGAGATGAAATGATTTTCACAAAACTCATCTTTGATTTCAGGACTTGAACAATTTTCAACTTGCCAAAATTTCTCTAAACTCTCGCTTAAGAATTTGTTTGACTCAATTTTATCGATGGCTAAATTACTAAATACGCGATTACAATTTTTAATCCAAAATGTCTAATTTCTCCGCCCAATATCCAACCGAGTTTACTGTTTTGCAATATAAGGCTACTAGTCAAATTTACCTGTTCCATAAGCAGCAATTTATAAAATATTCCTACTCCGCAAAGAATATCGATTTCTTGGCTCTTATTGAAACTTGGATCTGCTAATACTTTATCTTCCGGGATAATTAACATCGTAGAACTGAAGTCATAATTTGGTAAATATTGAGTGATTTTTGGTAATATTAAACAAGAAATAGTTTCAGAATACTCACTTACCAACGAATTTATGCTTACTGACATTTTGTACTTAGCACACGTATTGAAATTATTGCCAATACCTGCTATGCTGTATTCTACTGCGCACTTATCCAAGCCTAGTCGCTTAGCTAACCTTTCGGTAATAAAATTACTTTGAGAACCTGGATCAAGTAACATGCGTGCCTTGATTAATTGATTGTATTTATCCTTTACATTGACTAAAGCGGTTGATAGTAACGAAACTACCCTGCTGCTCGCCGTAGCTGCGTTTGATGCCGTTGAAACAGACTTAAGAGCAATACCATTATCATCAATATTGACTTCTGCCAAGTTATCACAAACTTTTTTTCATGGAAGTGTCATGTTCACTTTCGCTATGTAATTGCGTGTGCATAATTTTACCTTTTCCTTATGTATTATTGTGTTGTGATGGCCTTTACATTTTCTGCAAGTTGCTTTTGTGCAATAATTAGTGCTATGATTAGGATTTAAACAATTTGCGCATAGCTTAAGCTCTTTTACCCTTTTAATTCTATCATCAATGCTAAGACTTAAGAATTTGTCACATTTAAAAATTGAATGATCGTTTTTGCAAAAATAGCAAGCAAACTTTTTTTTTTTTTGCACTGTGAACGCATTTACTCTTTTATCCCTTGAACCTTTACTGTTTTCATATTTCCTTTCTGTGTGCATTCCCAACTTCTCTAATAACAAATATTTTCTTTCAGAAATTCGCTGATTTCTTCCATTGTGGGTAACTCACCTTTAATCTTGTAACCTTCCCAGTCTCGCCTGGTTCTATTATCAAATTTGGATACTATGACATGAATTAGAGTGTATCCCATTTTTCTACTGGTTGACCAAGATTTTTAAAGAACGAAGATTTTTGTAAATGAATCGTAAAGATTTTTAAATCTGGACCGTTTTCTCTTGTCAGTCCTTGAATTTTGAATAAATTGTTTACGTAAGTCTCTATAATTATTCTTTTATTCTCGTAAGCCTCCCTCAGTATAGAAAAAGCTACTGAATAATTTGCACTTGTAATCGGAATTGATTCTATTTTTTGAGCGGCTTCTCCACTCAAGCAAGATTTCAGATAATAAAATTTTTGAATTTCGTCTAATTGTGTGTTGTCGTGAACTAAAGATAAATATAAATCTCTGAATTCGAGCCATTTTTCATATAATCCGCCAAAATTTGGTAACTTCAATGCCGGTAACTTTACATAACTAGAACTAACGTTTTTATACTTTCTGAACGTTTAACTACTTTTTCTTCTAGACCAAAAATTCCTGTTCATAATTATTGATGACTTCTTGAATAATGGCAACTATTTCAAAATAATTTCCTTCAAATTTTGTTCTTTCGTTTTCTTCAATAGTTAAATCCTCCACAGTCGTGTTTTCGTCGTCACGCATTAAATATTCTACGTTGTTTTGAATTTCTTCAAACTGAGTAAACGTTTTACTGATGGCTTCTAACCTCAATTTCAACTGAATTATTTCTTTCCCGTTAACTGCGTCGTGATCTATATTACCCGCGTAATTTATCAATCTCGTGAGTGACGCTTTACAAATGCCACGTTTAAATCTTAATTCCGCTAAATCCAATATAATGAAATTCTAATTTTATTCTATACTCAATTTTTTGAAAAAAGGATAGGAATCACTCACTCTGTCTTGTTTGCCGGGTTAAGCTACGCCACTCTAGGTTTTCCGTCTTTTTCAGTCGTCGCTGATGACTTGGAATGTTCTTCTGTGCCGTATGTCGCTTACTGTCTTCTTGTTTATCGATCGGGAATCGATTTTCTGCCTTTTCTCTGGATTCAATCCGGTTCGATTGGACCAAAATGGTTGAGCTGTCTGCTCGTTTAAACTTTCAAATGAAACACATTAATTTACCTTAAAACTTTAATGCATTATCGTTGTAGAAACGGATAAACTGTGCTCTGTCTTGGTAGAGCTTGTGTGGACTGTACTGTTCAGTTGACCAAGAGGAACTAAAATGGTGGCAGGCTCGCAGGTACCCCGAGCGTTAGCGGTGTTGCCAGATTGTGTACACCGTTGCTCGATGAGCATAGATTTTAATTGCTAACAGATTTATTTGACCTGATGGGCGAATAGTACATTCAGTGCTGCAATTAGCAGAAGATGAGCTTTCACAAATTCCACTTATCGAAAATGAAGCATCACAAATTTTCAAGCCTAATCTATTTACACACGATTGAGTTATAATATTTATTTGAGAGCCTCCATCTAACAGAACTCGGACCTTCTGATATCTACCCCAAGCATCACGAATTTCGATCTCAGCTGTTGCTAAGAGAACGGTAGAATTGGAAGAAACATTCGTTAAAACTTGAGCTGAGCCTGAATCCGATGAATTTGCAGCATTGAAATGAAACGTCTCTGTTGAAGAATCATTATCCGCATTATTGCGCATGTGCAACAGGGTATGATGCTTTCCGTTGCAAACACGACAATTTGACTTTGAAGAACAATTGTTAATCTTATGTCCAGAATGGAGGCAATTGATACACCAATTTTTGTTCTTCACAGTCTTGAACCGATCTTGAACAGTTTGTTCTAAAAATAATGGACATTTGTAAATATTATGAGCTAACTTGCAATAATTACAGGTTATACGTTTCTTGAATGATTCAGTTTCCGTTTGAACGAGAAGAGTCGAATTTCTTTTATTCATTGAGAGAGAACTAGATTTTAAAACTTGAGAATTCGAAACTGAATGAGAAGAGAAAGAGCTGCTGCCTCCAAGGCTATACACTGATTTGTCAGGAAAGTTCGTAAATTGACAAATGACGGAATATCTGTTGAACATTCTTGTAATTCAAAACGTTTGATCGATGCCGAATCTAATTTCTGAATGAGAATGTGAACTAAAACAAAGTTCCACTGGTCAACGAGTAAACCTAAGTTCCTTAATACCGATAAGTTCTCCGGAAAAACCTCTAGAATTCGCCTAAGGTCTTTAGCTGAATCACCCCGTAGCTTTGGAACATTACAGATTTCCTTCCAACACGTATTAGCGAGAAGTCTTTTATTCTGATATCTTTCCGCCAATGTCTGAAAAGCGCTTTCATAATTTTCAGCAGTCAATGGAAACCCTTTAACTAAACTTAAAGCATGAGAAGAAAGTAAACCTAGGAGGTATTGAAACTTTTCTATCTGACTCAAGTAAGAATTTTCATGTACCAAACTTTGGAACATATCGAAAAAAGTAGGCCACTCTTTATAATTCCCATTGAAAATGAGCAATACTATCTTTGGAAGTTTAACATTTGGCGAACTGATAGAGCAACTATTTTGGTTTTTTACTGGATTTATTACTTCAGGAAATAAATTAACATAAGTCGTTCTGATGGTGTAATAATTATCCATAAAGGCTGTTCGAATAACCTTCTCAGTGTTCAATTCCGGTTCTTCGGAAGATACAATCATAGAGACAATTGAAGTGTGTAGATCCTGAAATTCCACGAGAATATCCTCAAGTATTTCACATCTTAATTTGAATCTTACGTGGAGACTTTCATCAGTGACAGCGAATTGTGCTAAATTCAGAATTTCCTCGAGATCATCAATAACAATTTGACGACGAGCTTTGAGTTGTTTCAATTTTGTCGTCATTATTATTATTCAAGGTATACTGCAGAAAACAATATGAATTTTGTTTTGAGTAATTTTGAAAAAAGAGTAAATAGACTAACCGATTGAAAAGAACTAAATTAATTAATAAAGTTAATAATTAAGATTGTTGAATCGATTGAAATGAAAATAAACAAAAACAAGAGTTGTTTATGTAATGAAAATGAAAAAAACAAAGGAATTGTCTATTAATGAAAGCTAAATTGAAAGCTAAATATAACATGCGCAGAAATTTGTCCGTGATTAAAGAATTTAGAATGTGTTCGATATCTTGTCAAGTTTTTGAGGTTAGGTGAATATTGACCGAATGAAATAAATGCAAATGAAAAAAACTAAATGAAAAAATTCCAAAATGCTTGATCGCAATAATTTTGAAAACGCGGTTCGAAAATATGCGGCTCAAGAAGGACCAAAATGGCACAACAAGGGCCTTTGAAAGTTAAACGAAAACGAAATAGAAAATTAATAATGAAATTATGACAATAAGAAAAAAGTGACTCGAAAGAAAATCGAATGCTGGAGCACTAACTTTTGCCTACCTGGTTTTACAGTACGGCTGAATCAACGTGTCCAAGCACTCAAACGAAAATAGTCACTTTTTCACTAGAGTTCGAATTTGTATGATTAACGAGAAATTTACTGCGAAGAAAAGTCCACTGCACCGGACGAGAGCGGCTTCAGTACCGTCTTTGTTCGACATAGGTCATATGCTCCAACATATGTTACGCGCCCATCGGGAAATGAAGTGAATATACGTGGGCCGCACGAAACGAACAAGCAACTTGGAATAAAAATGAATGAATTTAACTAATAATAATGAGTTGCAGTAACAACCCTCTTGAAGAAATTTTATAGTGATAGGTCCACTAAATTTAAAAAATGTCTATCTAGGTATACTTACAGTTGTTGAAATGATTGTGAAATCTTGAAGTATTATAAAGGGTCTTTCAACAAAAACTTTCCTTTTTAAAACAAAATAGAATGAAAAATGTAAATGATGATGATTCAAGTTTTATTGTATTACAAAAAAAAATTCGGCAATTGAAATGTAAAATGATATCTGCCAAATGTCCACCACGACCACGCTGACGGAAATAAAATCTTTCATCCAAATTTTAAATCACTTTTTGGCAAAATAACGGGTCTTTTTCATTACAGATTTTGAGTTTTAAGGCTGCAATATATTCGATTGGCTCCGTATGGACTCTGGCCTTAAGATAGCCCCACAAAAAATAATCCAGTTGAATTTCGTGGAATTATGCGATCAGCAAATTTGGTTGTCAATATTTTGATCGTCTCATTGGCTGTGTGACAAGTGATAGCGTTTTGTTGAAACTACATGTCGGTGATATCTATGTCATCAATGATAGGCCAAAATTGAGTTGTTAACATCTCCCGATAGCGTGATTCATTGACTGTTACCTCATTTCCGCAGTTGTTGACATCGTGGGGAAATTGACAAATGTGGATCTTCTTCAACACTGTGGATAACGGCTGCAACGTTTTCAGTTGAACGGCCTGGTCGAAGACGCCTTGGTGTTGGCAGATTTTGTACCGAGACCTTTCACTCAAATTTAGCGATCAAATTCTTAATAGCTGTCTCAGAAGGTCGATTATGTTCTCCGAAAGTATCACGAATTTAACGGAATGAAATTTTAGCATTTTCATAGTGGGTGTTAATAATTTAATGCGATTTTCGAGTGAAATTTAATGCATTGCAACAATGGCCAAAGCATCACAAGTGTGGCCTCAATTAAAAAACAATGTTCTTGTCGAAAGATCCTTCATTTTCAATATCCAGAATTGACGTCACCCTAGTACACCTTCGACATTCATAATCAGTAACGCTCTGAAAAAATTTGACACTGCTAATATCCCAATATAACATGAATATAACATGCAACTCCATAAACCCAATTTCCTTCATATTTATAATATTCACGCTATATAACGTAGTCTCCTTGTAACTACTTTTGAGATGTGATTGCATTAACTTGAAAGCTTCACGAAACAATTGAACTTTTTGATTATGAGCACTGGAGAAATTTGTGATACCAAGTTTCATAGGCAAATCCGGTGAGTGGGTCGAACTTCACTCTTTGGAAGTTTGAAATTTCATTACAATCAATATTTACGCATAAAGGAACAACTAGAGTTACTTATTCTGTATTCACTGGAGTGGTTTATAATTCCATTTATGCAACATGGTTTCAGACTGTTCTGGGTGTATCAAATATTCGATATATTTTCTACATCAAATTTTTTCTGTCCTGGAATATCCATGCTATCACTTTGTAACTGGAAAGATGTCTGAATAACGTTGAAAATAGATGTCTTGCAAATTAGAAATTTCAAGAAATTCCAGAACTTCTGTTGATAATATTCGATAATTCATAAGATTTGTTCGATATCAACAAGAATTTGTACCTGTATGAAGGCTATGGATATTTATCGAAGGGAAATTTCTTATGATGGAACTCGTGTAAAATTATTATTTGGGCAATGACCATCATCCCTTACAGTTATTCCTTTCAACGTTTCGATAGACGTCTTTTTTCAATTTCAAGCTGAAAATCAGCAGATGGCAATATTAGAAAATTTTTCAATTTTCACTTATTAGTGTCAAATTGGCAGAACTCTGAAAACTAGATTGAATTTGTACTTATCTGTGGTTTGAAAACTCCTTCAAGTTACTGCGATCAATTGGCCACTTAATTGATGTTGCACTTAAGGGATGAAAAGTGATATTCATAAATACTACCTTTTTGTTTATTTTTCTTGCAGGCTTTTTACTTTGAATACGATAGATCTACAGTTCATTAACTTCTACTAATGATAAATGGTAGAAATCGAAAGTTAATATATCAAAATTTCAGCTAGTAAAAAGCATATAAATCCTAAAAATAAACATTCCACATGTCCCATTAGTTCACGATGAAACTTCAGCACGAATGTCCATGATTTGTCAGCGTGAATGACTGCGGTTTCCCAACAAAAACACATCTGTGACCGTGTTCGAAAACGATTATGAGACAATCGTGATATACCTTATTTTATCGACAGAATCCTCAACATTTTCGCTGAATTGAAGCTCTGCCAGCGTCGTCTGACGATTTTCCTTCAATATACGATATCAGGGTGAGCGGGTGGGCGCGAAGAGGGTTGTAATAATTTGTAGATTGTTCTGAAAGTCCCTTCCATCTGCCTCCTTCTCCATCAATAAAGTTCTTAAGGAAATTTAAGGTTATGATGGAATAGTCCGACTCAGCCGAATTGGATTTGGTAAATGCACATTGAGAGTTCAAAGTCGGTGGATAATTGCATGAAAGGAAGAAGAGGGGTCTTTCGAAATACAAGGATCCCTTGGCTTTTGAACTCAGAAAATGTGACATAGAGTATATAGGGTTGTACATATACAGGGTGCGGTAAAAGCCAGGTTACCGTTTTGCGTATGAGGGCAAAAAGCAAAAATAATTGCAAATAAATTTATTTTCGAGAATAATATAACATCCATAATTACTTGTAGCCTCACATTGATGTTCGAATTATTTCCCCCTTCTTCAATACACATGCGGCATAGTTTAGTCATGTTAAAAAATGTTTTACGAAAAAAACCTGAACGCGGCGCGTCTACTACGGAGCCAGTACTTGCGAATATACGATACAGTTTATGGACCATTCATCTGGTGGAAACTTGTTTATTTGTAAAGCGCTGGCGAAATTCTCCGTTAAGGTTGAAGTAAGAAGTGAGCATACAAACACGTTCTTCTTTCGTGTACTTTACACGCGCAAACATGGCAACGAACGCACTCTGAATGTACACAACAACACTACTACACGCGAATAACTCAACTCACTACGTTTCAGCTGCCTCCTTCCGCCCTAGGTATGGTACTGGCCGAGAATACGCGCATGCTTGAATACCAGACAGTGTAAAATGACTTTTGCCACACACTGTATTTAGGGTACGTTGAATTATTGTGAATTATAGAAATATCTATCAGACGGCTTATGCTGAGGCAACAGATATCTAATATATTCAGTGGCGGATTCACCAATAGGCCAAGTAGGCCGGTGCCTAGGGCGGCAGATTTAGAGGGGCGGCAAATTTAGCAAACTTTTTTTTAACAGATTTTTTTTTTTATATTATACGTGTGCACAATCTATACTATAATAAAATCGTAAACCTAAAATAGTCTGTACATTAAAGATATTCGCTAGGATGGCTTAAGATGAGTAACTGAGTAGAATTAGATTTTCTTTAATTTCTTGTTTGTCTGTCTGTCTGTCCGTTTGTTTGAATGAACATCACGCAAAAACTACTGGGCACTTTTACATGAATCTCCTTGAATTGTGTTGTCTGAAGTCCGGTTTAACATTTAGCATAAAATATTTATCAAAATTGTACCCGTTTTTTGGGTAGAGCGGAAACATCAGATAATATTAACAACGTTTGAATGGAACTAACGTGTAATGTGGTTATTCATGACAGAGTGCCCCGAGGGAGAAGTCCAAACTCTTCGAAGATTTTGGATCCAAGAAATATTGAAATTTTTATACTAATAACACATTGTATATATTATACTGTACCGCCGCTAATAACCTATGGATATTCTTCAAAGTCCAATTGGTGTAATTGGTGGAAGACCACATATTTATTTTATTCAATTCGGCGGTTGTGGGGCGGCAATAGCTCTGGTGAGGTGCGGAGCGCAGGCAGATACCCGAGTGATTTGGGGATCGAGGATCAGGCAATACCAATTACTTATCAAAGACAGTTTGCGATGAGTTTATTTTCTTGATGGGTCAAAAAGTCTTAAAACAGATTTCAGACGAGATAAGGAGAGCGAAATGTTTTTCTCTAATCATCGATTCAACACCAAATATAGCACACGTGGACAACTTACCCTTGTCATTAGATACGTTTTGGAATCAGCACTGGGCATAAATATACAGGACTGTCGTGGACAGTCATATGATAATACCGCGAACCTGTCTGGCATGTACAATGGCTTGTAGGCAAAAATTCGAAACCAAGCACCATTTGCACTTTACGTGCCTTGTTCTGCCCATTCTTTGAATTTAGTGGCAACTGCTGAATCATGCTCAGAAGCTTGTCGCTTTTTCATGCTGCTACAGGAGATTTACGTTTTTTTTTTTTGTAAACTCGACACAACGCTGGCTTAAATTAATGAGTGAAATCGGGAAAGGCAAAACCCTGAAGAAAGTGAATTTGACACGCTGGTCAGCCAGAGAGGACTCCTGTAAAAGTTTAAGAGATTCTTGGCACGCTGTTATTAAGACTTTGAAATCAATCAAAGATGATTGTACTGAAAAGCGAAAAGAAGCGGCGGGAATACTTTCGAATTTAGAGAAACTGGAAACGGCGGTAATGGTAGTTGTGTGGAATGTTTTTTTGTTAAGAATAATCAAAATGAGTCTTCAAATTCAGGCCTCCACTGTATATTTCATCACCGCTGCCGATCTTTACGAATCACTCCTTAAGTCTTTTGTAGCTGAACGAGAGAATTTTAATTATTTCGAAGAAAAAGCGATGGAATTAAGCGTATCGAAGCAATATACAATAGAGATTGGAAAAAGACAACCTACAAGAAAAAAAAGATGTGATGAAACATCTGAAGAAGTTAATATAATGACTGCAAGTGAATCTTTTAGGGTTTCTCGTCCTCGTAGATCGGCTCGTTTCCGAGGTAGAGAAACGGCAAAAGGCCTACCACGAGTTTAACGAGAAGTTTTCATTTGTAACCAAAATGAGTGAATTCGACCTAACGAAAAAAGCCATTTCGTTGGGAAAAATGTATCCTAATGATTTAGAATATGATTTAGTTCAGGAATGCTTACATTTTCAATGCCATCTTTCTTCTGAAAGAATTTCGATAAAACCAGATTCTGGATCATTACAAATTCTATCTTTGTTTCTGCGAAAACAGAATTTGGAGCATATTTATCCAAACTTGGATATAGCACTTCGCATGGCTCTGTGCACAGCGGTGACAAATTGTTCAGGTGAGAGAAGCTTTTCTTGCTTCAAACGGGTTAAAAACTATCTACGATCTACTCAAAGTCAATAAAAGCTTAATACTTTATCTCTTTTGTGCATACAGTCAGAACTTATGAAAAAAGATTTCATACGACGATATAATTGATGATTTTGCAAATTTACAATATCGCAAGAAAATAATGTAAAACTTATTTGATCTCATTGTCTGTCACCCTTAACTGATTGTTAGCATGTTATATTTTAATAAAAATTGTTTGTATTGTTTTTAAACTGTTAAGTGCAATAAAAATTATGTAACAAAAACAATGTTTTCTGATCACTCATTATTTTGTCTGTGTTCATATAGTGTAGGTATTCTCAAGTCATGCTTTTCCCCACCTTATGATTAGTACATGCTGCTATTTTTAACCCCCGACGCAAAAAGAAGGGTGTGACATCATAGAACCCGAACGAATGAACCGATTTCAGTTTAGTTTTTTTTTGTACTACAGGTGTTTTATGGGCGAGTGTTCTTAGACATGTTTGATGAAAATCCGTTTAAAAGTTACAGAGGTTTTACGCTTTAAAGTCGGGGGTTTTTTGTTTTGCCTGTCAAATAAACTTTTTAGGTCAACATTAAACTCTTCAGTACATAGCGGGTTGCAAAAATAATCTAGTAACTGACAGAAATATCATTAAGTTCACAATCGTACTAATAACGGGATTAAACTAACGTATTGAATTTCAAAAGTCAGTAGGGGCGGCAAAAATTGAATGGCCTACTAGCGGAAAATTTGTAAATCCGCCACTGATTATATTAATTACACTCTATCTACTTTTCTATGTAGAGCTTTGGTAAATAGAAGTAAAAAAACAAGAAAGCAAAATGAAAATAAAAAAATTAACTATAAATGTCTTTCAGTTTCGATTGTACCTTTTCGATACCTACGGTTCTTATTCCATACCAACACCACCACAGTGCCATGAAGAATAAAGGACATAATGTTTTAATACTTATCATAACATTAAATAATTGAGAAAACTACAGAAAAATTAATCAGACAATGAAATGGAAGAGTTCTGGTTTACCAGGATTGGGTTTCATCATAACCTGAGAATACATTCATATGATGGGGAAATATAGGCTTTACTCGTCATTCCAATATATTAAAGACAATAAGGAATATTTCTGTGGTAATCGATGGTTCGATATGGGTAACCACCGAAGGAGATCAAAAAACTTTGGGTCGGCGAGGGGTTCAGAAATGCGATATTTCAAGGTAGAAAGAGGGAGGCGATCTCGCGAGCGAAGCGAGCACCGTAAAGTTCATGAGACGGACTTTCGTTAGGTGCATTTCACATGCCCTTACGACCACGCTAACATTTTCAAAAAAATTATCTAAAACACCGATTTCCCAGTTTTTCGCAAAAAATGGTCCGGTAAAATTGAAAAAGGCTTTTTCCACGGACACGATCAGGAAAAGCCGTTTTCAGATGTGTACTCCCCGAGAATCGGACGTTTGGATAGGGCTATTCGTATCTTCCGATCGCAATCAAAAATATTCTAAATTAATTGCTGAAAATAGCTTACTTCGGCTCAAACACAAATTTCCAGATCATCAGTCACGTCCGACGTTCACAGAACATTGTCACATATTTTCAATTACAATTTTAATCCATACTCCGTATAATATTTTGAAAATTCTTCAATTCATTCGATTCGTAAGAACCCTGGCGAGGTATTCTCTTATAGTTTAACAGTCTACGATGTGTATTTAAGAAATTCAAAAATTTACCCAGCATAGAATCAGTTTTACAATCCCTAGCCAATTCATTTCACCCATGTCGATTCCTACTCTAAATGACAATTGTCGTTGACATTCTAATCTTATGTAGATTCTTATGTCATATTCTAAACGTAAAACTTAGTTTATGCGTGTACGAAAGGAATGAAATTCGAAGTAATCGGCGAGGCACTCTGTTCATGGTTACACCTTTAGGTGCGTTGCCTATTTCTAACAGTTACCTTCCACCGAGTTATTTCGGCTGTTTCTGCTTACGGCTTCTCGATTCGATGAAATATTTTCGATTCATACACAGGGTGTCACATCTGAGTTGCGCATTCGTAGCGCTGACTTTCACCAGAGTTTTCCCAAGTTTTCGTGTTTTTCCGCGTACGGAAGCTAATTTCAATAAAATGTCATACAGGGTGTGCAATTTACAATGAATTTACGATCGATTAATATACAGGGTGTGCAATTTACAAGTTCTTTCGGGATTTTTGGTGCTCTTTTGGTTTCTTTGTGCTCCTCCTGGAGCTTTCCTTCGAGTTTTTTTGGGTGCTTTCGGTTTTTTTGTGCTCCTTCGGAGTTTTTTGGGTTCCTTTGGATTTTTTGCCTTTCATATTACTTCGTGTTCCTTCGTGTTACTTCGGGTTCTTTCGTGTTTTTTCGCGTTCTTTCGTGTTTCATCGGGTTCTTTCGTGTTTCGTTCATGTTTTTTTCACTTTCAACGGGGTTTTTTTGCGTTCCTTCGGGTTTTTCGGGTTCCTTTGGGCTCTTTGCGATCTTTCATGTTTCTTGGCGTTTCTTCGCATTCTTTAGTGTTTCTTCGGGCCCTTTCTTGTTTTGTTGCGTTCTTTTGTGTTTTTTCGCGTTCAATCGTATTTCTTCGGGTTCATTCGTGTTTTTTCGCGTATCTTTGTGTTTCTTCCAGTTCTTTCATGTTTTTTCTCTTTCAACGGGTTTTTTCGGGTTCCTTTGAGATTTTTGCGATCTTTCGTATTTCTTCACGTTCCTTCGCGTTCTTTCGTGTTTCTTCGGCTCCTTTCATGTTTTCTCGCGTTCTTTTGTGTTTTTTCGCGTTCCTTCGCGTTTTTTCGCGTTTCTTCGTGTTTCTTCCAGTTCTTTCATGTTTTTTCGCTCTCAACAGGTTTTTTGCGTTCCTTCGGGTTTTTTGCATTCCTTTGGGCTTTTTGCGTTCTTTCGTCTTTCTTCAGGTTTCTTCATTTTTTCTCACGTTCTTTCGTGTTTTTTCGCGTTCTTTCGTTTCCTTTCGTGTTTCTTCGCGTTCTTTAGAGTTTCTTTGCTTTCAACGGGTTTCTCTGCTCTGTTTCGTATTTCTGTGAGCTTCATTGATCTATGGTCTATATTGATCTATGGGCTTATTGAACTACTTACTTATGGATCTACTGGCCTAAAGATCTACGGGCCTATAGATCCACTGGCTTACTAGTTCTATTAAATAATTTTGAGAGCAGTTCTGAATTAGCATAGAGTACATTTTTAAGAACAGAAAGCTAGAAGTGCATTCCATGTTTTTCTATAGAATCGAATTTGTTATGAAAGAATAAAAATGTACTTCAGTAGTTTTGATCCATTATTATCAAATAGTTGAATGGAACAAGTAATTTCTTAAAAAATGCAAATTAATTAATGAAAATAAAAAAAATTATTTTAATAGTCGTACACTTTGGATTGTAGTGTTCGACTATTATAGTCAATTTTTTTATTGTATAGTAAACCACTGATAGAATGTTTAGTGTGAATTTGACTTCATTGATCTGTAATTTTCGGAGCTTTATTGGTACTTGGGCACCTCAATGTATAAATAAATAATAGAACGATGTAGTCCATGATTCCCCGAACGCTACAATGTTGTTATTCAACCCTTCAGATCTTTTATTTCCATAAATTCCATCGGGTGACATAACAAAAACGGCAGAACAACATCATCCCGGAAATTTCAACCTGACCTGGTGACACTTCAACCGTAAATAACAGTCAGACAATGTATTCATCTCCAATTGCCGTGCTAGGTACATAAAACCCGCCTCGCCCCATATTACACTTTGTGCTCACGTAAAATGCAACAATACTCAACTTGCAGCTTTATCGTTTTCTCGAATTTCCTGATGCTTCCTACCCTCTGGGATTTCGCCTCTGGCATTGCGAAATGTTTGGCTCGCGATCAGATTTTTCCAAATTCGGTTTGATTTTTCTTCGTGGCAGGCTGAAGGTAAATACCCGTGAATATTTCATTCGAGCGATGCCGGGGCGAGTTGAGTTATAGTAGGTGTATTATGTGGAGCGATATTGCCTTCCGAGGATTTTTTTTTTGACTGCCTGGAATGATTTATCTGGGAATGGAGATTTATCTTATATGACATCTCGCTTTTTTCTCATTTGAATTGAATGTAAGGTGCTTCTTGAGGAACTGGGTGAGAAATATGAAAAGAGTATATTGGATAATCATTGGATAAGGCATAATATTCCAAAACGACTGTGATTATAACGAGGGTTGCCTTTTATATTTCGGTATTGGACAACCCTAGTGTTGAAATGTGCCGACTGACAGCTATATTGTAAAGCTTGATCTTTTTGGGGTTTTACGTAGTCAGAACGGTTTGACATACTAATTGTGTTGTTTACAGTAACTTATAAGATTTATCTCGCCCCGAAATGGAATCAAATCGTGAACATTTTCATGCGATTATTTTTCAAAACTTTCGACGTGGATTAACTCAACAACAGTGCATCGATGAACTTAATTCAATGTTTGGCGATGAAGCTCCATAAACTACCTCTAGTTGTTAGTTTTGAGACAGTAGATGGCGCTGAAACTGCATCTGTAATACGACAAAAATCGGTAAAAGAAGGCAGTAATTTTAAATTGACCCATACCAAAAAATTGATCACATTGCAATACTATCTATAATGCTACAAGATCAATATATTGACGACCAGAGAATTCAATCCACTTTTTCGCGCTGAAAAACACAATAATTCTTAATTTTGTAATAATTGATTGACCTATTTCCTTACATATTGGTGTTCTTTGGTAAATTGAAGAATGTAATTTCTGGTTTGTCCATCTTGTTAATGCCACAACTTCTTAGCATGCATCACCATGTACTAAAACCATCAAATCGGGAAAATAAACTTTAAAGAGGTAGGGGGAGTTGGAGCACCTTGATACGATTTTTACTCAGATGCAATAAAAAGCGACCTATTGACTGTCAATATGACATTCAATATAAGACTTATAATCTAATCATTGTACATTCATCTAGATTTTAAGGTGAAATTAACCGTTAGATTCAATCAGAACCTCTTTACTGAAAATTGAAATTTGTATCAATGTACCTCACATTCGGGTTACATTGATACCAGTGACGGTTCGTTAGGGTAGGCAGGGTCGGCCGGGCCGACCCAAACGCAACCGAAAAAGAGAAGGTGAAAATAAATATTTTTTTTTCGCCACGAAACGAAACTTATTTTATAAATTAATAGCAATATTTAAATCTCGAGAAATTCCCTTAGTATTTTTTCCTCTGCCCTCTATCTCATATTTCCACTCAACACATCGAAGTACACATTATTTCGGTCAAACACCCCAAATAATTTTTATTCCAAGTTCCCGCATCTGTCCTTATACGTAATAACGCAGCTCAGCCAGCCGAGCCACAGCTTTCAATTTATGATTTCATCTAACACATACGTCGCTCGAAGTTCCTATTATGGAACTCTACAATACCTCGACTGTGACACTTGCGAAGTCGGCCGAGAACCCTTGGCCGTCGGCCGTCCCTATGTGAAACGGCAGGCGAGTGGAATTGTTTATTATTTAATTATGATTTCATCTAACACATACGAAGTTCCTATCAATGGAACTTTACAATACCTCAACTGTTACACTTCCGCGGTCGGCCGAGAAGACTTGGCCGTCGGCCGTCCCTATGTGAAACGGCAGGCGGGTGAAATTGTTTATTATTATCGATGTTTATTGCAAATATCAAATTAAAAATTGTAATTTAATATCCGACATATTCATATGTTTATCCTAAATTTGAGATAGAAAGAGAAATCATTATGTATTAAAAATTTTGTCACGTATCCTGCTAATAATTGAAATTTTCACCCTCAAATCTCAAATGATCATTATCATAAGTACTTGAATATTATTTCATTTTCAGAAAAAAAGTGTATTCTTACTGTATGGAATAAATTTTGTGATTTTCTGACTATAAAAATTAATTCTTAGTAACTGTAACTAGCAAACCAGCAACCCACGACTTCTTCATTTTTCAAAGACTAGGTCGGCCAGGAGACCCTTGGTGAGGGGTATATGAGAATTGCATTGCGTGTGCACTTTGATTATCAGAGTTCAGTTCACTAGGTCAGTAGTTTGGAGTAAGATGTTAGTGTGTAGGGCGTAGGGTTGTACGAGTTTTCATTCGTTTTCGGTTACAAGTTGAATGTGACTGATCCAGATGGCAAGTGTAAGAGAGGTAGTATCAAATTGCGGTGATTTGATTAGTTGTTTAGTAGATAACAGGTTTTCCATTATTAGAATAATTCTAATTGACAGCGTTCACAACATGATGAATATGATTTTAATTTTACTAAGTTTTAAGATGAATTGTCGGACAGTTATACATTTTAGATATGATTGTCACTGTATTTGTAACATGTAAACTTGAAAGAGGCTCAATGTACGCCGAAACATATGTAGTAAAGTATTAATAAAAAAAAGATGAAATCCTAATTTCAATCCAGTGCTCTAATCCCAAGAAAATTGCTTCTAAATTATATATATACGAGGGCCATTCAGAAACTAACCTCCGATTGGTCACATTGCGGGTAGTGGGGGGGAGTAGCGCACCATCTGTGCATTCACGCGCTCAGCAGGTCAGTCGGCATCAAGCCATAGTCGAGTGAACATCGTACCTGCGCTAGTTTAGTTTTTGTGGCAGTTTGAAATGTGTGCTGCAATAGAAAATCCCGCCAAATGTGAGGTGCGTGCTGTTATAAGGTTTTTTACAGCCAAAGGATACTCTGCAGCAGCTATTCATCGTGAGCTTTGTGCCGTGTACGGACCAAAATTTATGAGTGAAGGAGTTGTCCGTGAATGGGTACGTTTATTTAAAAGTGGACGAGAAGAAGATGATGAAGAGAGGAGTCCTTCAAGTGGGACGTTTTCAACCATCCACCTTACAGCCCGGATCTGGCGCCAAGCGATTATCACCTCTTCATGCATATGAAGAAATGGCTCGGGTCCCAGCGGTTTGATGACGACGAAGAGCTCAAAGATGCGGTCACAGGCTGGCTCAAGGCACAAGCGGGTGATTTTTTAAGGAATTTCAAAGCTTGTGAAGAGATACGATAAGTGCCTCAATCGTTATGGAGACTATGTCGAAAAATAGTGCAAAGATGTAGTTGTAAGATGTATATATTAAAATATTTTTACTTAACTTGGTGTATTTTTTTCAATTAACCGGAGGTTAGTTTCTGAACGGCCCTCGTACATATATATATGCTTGGTCTGGCTGACCCACTCCTAGAGGGCACGAGCCGTCACTGATTGATACTTATACTGGGGCACATTGATTCATAGAAACATTTCTACAAATGAAACAAGTTTATTTATATATGAGACATTTATTTATTGGAAACATTGTTTATATTAAGTTTTAACCGATTTTCATTAAAATAAAATCTTTTTATAATTATAAAATATTAAAATCAAACAATAGGTAAACTATGACATGAAAAATACTTAAACAATATGATATAATCATTCTTTATGTGGTCTAATCAGTCATCACTGGTCTTTTACTTAATCGAAAGATATAATCATTATTACAATTACATAATCATGACTATTATTTACTGTGTTCTTTTTGTTCGATCGTAAATACTTGCTGAGAGGTATATTTAGTTAAAAAACTCACGCCTTTGCTGTCTGCATTCTTATTCTTTTTGACTCTGTGCTGTAGAGTTGCAGGTTTTAAATTATATTTATCGGCTGCTTTTCTTATCGATAATTTTCCTTCCAATACTTCCGATATTGCAGAAGCCATAGAAACTTCATCGATGGAAGTTCTCTGCGAGTTTCGTTTGAATGTCCGAACCATTTTTCTATAAAAAAATAAAATAAATAAGTTTAAATGAAACATACCTACATTACCAAAATATAGGTGCACATTGATACGTGCCCCAACAGCACTTGCATCAATGTGCCCCTACCTACTTCAAGCGAAATAAATATCTAACAAAATTAAAACATCAATAATCAAACGAATTGATGTCTACACAATGTAATAACATATATACTTACCAAATATTGAAGTAGATGACAGGTAACACTGAATATATTCGCTGAATCACAATCGAAAGAAAGCTATAAAAATTTTGTTGCAAACCTCAAAAACAAGTTTATACGTGTCGAGCGCTAACCGCCGAGTGAACGTTGTTCCGAGCTAGTGTGCGCGTAGAGTGTATGGTTACCTGCCTAAGTGTGGCTGACGGCGGTTCTAACGTGATTCGTTTTGCATTTATATTGACTGTATCTATGTGCCCCATGTATCAATATACCCCATCTCCCCCAAATGTTAATTGTTCGAAATTTAAAAGGAGCAAATTATTTGTAAATGAAAACAGTCTCTAACCTTAACTTTGTTGAAATTTTTAATTTTATTGACTTCAAAAATTTCCCGGACATCCTGTATACGAATTCTTAGGTAGACTTTCCAGCATCACTATATACTCGATTACACAATCCTAAAGAAATATATACCCTCAAAAACAAAAATCCAAAATCACCGAACTCTCAGAATCAGAAGACAAACAGGCATACAACGTCATAAGTCATCCCCCAAAGACCTTCCGTATAATACACCGACACCGAAATGGGGTACTTTGTTCCCCGAGCGAGACACGAACCATAGAACATCAAGAGGCCATATTTGTATCGAAAATCAGGCCGAAACGACAGCGTTATAAATTTAGAAGCTGCGATGTTCGATACCGAACGTGACAGATTCATGACCCCCGGAAACAATGTCTTCAAATGTGCTGACATTACTGGAACGTCAATATTTATGGGTTCTCCTCTTTAACCAGAAAATCCGGGATTAGAGGGAATAGCGAGAACTGTCCCGTGGAATGTCTACGCTCGCCGATAACGTACTTTCCGATGGATCTAGCCGTGGGATGAGGAGATTACGGTGTAATTGAATTTTTTCGGGGGGTATGACATCATTTAGGGAAGTTATCTGGAGGAATGTCGAAGATGAAGTTTGGATCTTCGCTAAGACTGAGTGTCTTAAATTCGATGGCTTTGATGCTTAACTTTCACATCTAACATCGTATTATCAATTCTCTTTGTTGGTCCCTTCAGCTTCCGGAATATAATTTCGCTTTGCTTAATTAACTAGTTAGAAAATATGTTGAAACTAAGAAATTTCACTGAATGTTATGAAATTGAACATTTGCAGAAAAAAAAAATTACAACTACATCCGTTGATTTACAAATTGATTGTCCATATTCTTCCATGACATCCAATGAAACAATCGACAAACCTAGTCTATGTAATCTAAGAGATTAAATCTAACAATAAATGAGTTGTATTGCCTTGGTGTTATTGAATGGCTTCTGTTCCCTGCCCTTCCAATTGTAGAGGCAAGCTAAAATCATGATTGTATAGAAGAAATTTTTTAGTTTATTAGGTATATGAGTTTTCTATCAGGCATTTAACTGTCCACGTTGTAAAATACACAAAGGTGTAATAAACGGCAAAAATTGATCAGTACTCGGAAAAAATAAGGCTCGTTTATACTGGCTGATACCTTATGCCGTAACCTTAACCTTAAAAGTTGAACCATAGGAATTCAATGCTTTCGTTCATACTCATTCCCTAACCTTTTCCCTTACCTGTAAAATGTTCAACTTCTAGGGACAAATTCATAGAAATATATATTCATAAATAATTTGGACAAATTACATATATACCTATAGTAGATAATTAGATTAGATTATCTTATAAGTGTATCAGACTATCTTATAACTAAGACAAATTAAGGGAATGTAATATCAAAGAGTACAAACAAGAGGGTGCACTCTGTCAAATTAGTACTGAAAATTTTGTTCAAGTATTTCGAAGCGAAACCACAGAATCGCATAAAACGATTCCTCCCTTGACTCAAAATCCCATAAGAGCAATGTAAATCGAGGCAACACCAATGAAATCACATTTCGTTATCACGTGCAATAAGATAGCCAATCGGTTCCTAGTTCCTGTAGCAAGAATCTAAACAGAAAAGGATTTTAATCGACATGAAGATGAATTTGGAAAAATCATTTTTTATTTATTAGGAAATATGAAAGCACTTTTCTTTCATCACAAGTGTTTCTGAACGACTTCCTTCATGAACCAATACGCAATACGTGAGTAGCAATATTTCCACTGTTAATTTGTATTTTTATCATTTACAATCTATTTAAATTTATTACTAAAATATCTTATAATTTAAAGCTACAACAATTACACTGAGAAAATTGTAAATTATTGTATTTTAAAATTTTAGGTCATTGCCATACAACTTTGAGGAAGAGTTCAATAACAGAACATTTATTTCCCGTGGAATATGTGTGAAGACCAGAGAAAATTCATAAGAAACAAGAACATATCATTTGACCCAATGGACGAATTAAATAGTAATGTTACCCACATATAGTTCAACTAATACTGCAGTTTTGTAAACAAACGAATAAGAAATATTCTTTTTCAAAATCGTATGAGAAGAAGAAATTTTCTTTTAATTGATCTTATTATATGTGGATGAAAATTGTTTGATAAGCATTTCTCAAAAATTTTCAAGTATTTCCTAATACAAGAATGTAAGAATAATGTATAATATATTTTCATCAAAATTTTAATGGAACCATTATATTATGTTTGCAAGCCAGAAGTTCTTTGATTATTGATGACAAAACTCTTACGAAGAAGTTAATTCCTGTCTTATGAATTGTTTCACCAATTTCAAAGTTACACAAAATAAGCTGACGAATAATTGTAATCATAAAAGTTTGTGAATTTTGCTGATCAAATTTTTACCAATCCCAGACAATAATTTCACTTTCATGTATTGAATGTCTAAATAATGGAATAAAACAAGAGTGCAACAAATAAAAAAAAAAATTTTCTTTATAATTCATTTAATATTGTTACATCAAAAGTTGGAGAAATTCATTAAAAATTTGTAGTCAAGTTTCCTTGAGCATTATCAATCTTAGTTATATAATTATCTGGGTTCCATCTTAAGCATTCTCAGAATATGAAAAAAACATAAAAGAGCAATTTCCTATTCTATGAAAATATTCATACATACAAAGGGATCAGTTCCTGAACTTGATATCCAGTTGAACGGTAACTTTTGGAAGAAAACACTGAGAAATATTAACTTAACATCATTTGTGGTGCAGTATATTAAGCTTTCTAATTTTTTTATTTTCCTTGTTACATTCATCACTCTGTAAATTTTGATTTGCATACTTCATTATGTAAAAATTCTAATTTTTAAAAACAAATTTAGCATATATTTGTAGGGAAACTGAGCAAGGATGATGAAAAGCGATAGTTCTCAGCTTTTGGCTTAGCAGTTGATGAGGAGATGTAGTGGCAGCGGCTTTCATGTTTTGTGATGTTTGCACGTTGCAGTTTACCTATATCAAAGCTTCTCGGTCTCTTAAACAGGTTCAAAGTAGGACCAGCCGTTTTATTTAAGTAGCGGCCAGTCATTAAATAAGGTTCGAAGTGATCACTGCAAATCCTGTTTCCTCAGAATTGTCGCATCGCTGCAGGCCAATTTCCATTGCAGGGCTCGTTGAGGGTCATCTGAACTGGGAAATCTAAAGAATCTCACACCCGAAACATTCGAACAGTACTTAACTGAACATCTTTCCTTGGTTTCACTCATTTTATCTACAAACCAGACTTCTCTGCAGAGCTATGAAAAAGCTTAATCCAAATATGAAAACCCGTGCGGAATGAAATTCTAAATTTTCTATACAAAATCAGCGATAACTTTTACTCCATATATCATTAAAAATTTTCGAATGGAGGGAAAAGAATTCATAGACAAGTTATATAAAATATGCCATTCAATTCAAAGGTTTTGATTAAATTAAGGATCTGCTATGATTTTCAGAAATACCAGGTGAATTTTTTCGCGGTTTAAATTCGAATTTGGAGAAGAGAGAGATATATCCTTCTCTTATTAGTCCCGCCCCTTTTGTCAACGATTGAATTCTCAAGGTCATTGAATCGTTGACGAGAAAAAACCGGAGTGCTCCATCTTTGTAAGTAAATCTTTGGTAATATTGGGCGAGTTTTTTTGACACATGCGCAGAATCGATCTCTATTCTGATGGCGGTCATTTCAAAATTTAAGAAGAAGAGCGCAAAAGGGTTCAAGAGGAAGAGAAGTGTACCATAAAAGTTAAATATAATTCAAGATGGTCAGCACGTATCAAAACGTAGAAACACAAATTCAAAATGACGAATTATTAATAAGTATAGAGCAAAATCCATAAACTCTATGTTCTGCTTAAGGTTGAGTTAACAGCCAGTATAAACGCCTACTGAAATTCTTACGGCATACGGACTAAGATAAGGGCTTAGGGCATAAGCTACCAGCCAGTATAAACGAGCCCATACTTGTATGAAGTTGTAACATACTTTCAAATAGGCTAGTGACTGGCTCGGTAACTCTATATGCTAAAATAAACTAACTGATTTATATTGAATTTGGAGAATTCTGGTTTCGAATCGCTTACAAGATCATCAACGCTAGCGCAACCTCTATGATGACTTTTCATCGCGCACCGTTGCCAAGGTACAAAAATTAATGAAAATATGTTTTTTTTTTGTTTAGGAATATACTGGTATGAATAATAATCGGTGTCTAATACTGAACAAATAAAAATTCAAGATATAGGATTTGAGTATACACGATATTGTTGTTGGTCAGAATAGTGGAAATCAGGTTTCGAAATTGTACTACCTCTTCGACTATTCAATGTTGAAAATTCACTGCAAAAATATTTCGAAATGATTATTTCATAGAGAAAATAATAAGAACATTTGCGTAATTATTACATTGCATATGAACTTGTCCAGTTGAAATCGTACAATTGAAACGGTCCTGCTAAATTTCATTGATCTTTTTGTATACATATTGAGCAACGAATACCTTTCATTAGCTATTTAATCTTCCGAATTATCTTTAATTTCAATAGTCATCGATATATCTATCAATCCACAGAAAAAGCTAACAACATTTTTGCATTTTTCTAAGAAAAATTATTTGTGAGGAAATATTTCATAATATTGAGACATTGATTCATAGAAACATTTCTACAAATGAAACAAGTTTATTTATTTATGAGACATTTATTTATTAGAAACATTGTTTATATTAAGTTTTAACCGATTTGCATTGAAATAAAATCTTTTTATAATTATAAAATATTAAAATCAAACAATAGGTCAAATATGACATGAAAAATACTTGAACAATATGATATAATCATTCTTTACGTGGTCTAATCAGTCATCACTGGTCTTTTACTTAATCGAAAGATATAATCATTATTACAATTACATAATCATGACTATTATTTACTGTGTTCTTTTTGTTCGGTCGTAAATACTTGCTGAGAGGTAGGTATATTTAGTTAAAAAACACACGTCTTTGCCGTCTGCATTCTTATTCTTTTTAACTCTGTGCTGTAGAGTTGCAGGTTTCAAATTATATTTATCGGCTGCTTTTCTTATCGATAATTTTCCTTCCAATACTTCCGATATTGCAGAAGCCACAGAAACTTCATCGATGGAAGTTCTCTGCGAGTTTCGATTGAATGTCCGAACCATTTTTCTATAAAAAAATAAAATAAATAAGTTTAAATTAAACATACCTACATTACCAAAATATACATTGATACATTGATACGTGCCCCAACAGCACTTGCATCAATGTGCCCCTGCCTACTACAAGCGAAATAAATATCTCACAAAATTAAAACAATAAAAATAATCAAACGAATTAATGTCTACACAATGTAATAACATATATGTACTTACCAAATATTGCAGTAGATGACAGGTAACACTGAATATATTCGCTGAATCACAATCGAAAGAAAGCTATAAAAATTTTGTTGCAAACCTCAAAAACAAGTTTATACGTGTCGAGCGCTAACCGCCGAGTGAACGTTGTTCCGAGCTAGTGTGCGCGTAGAGTGTATGGTTACCTGCCTAAGTGTGGCTGACGGCGGTTCTAACGTGATTCGTTTTGCATTTATATTGACTGTATCTATGTGCCCCATGTATCAATATACCCCATCTCCCCCAAATGTTAATTGTTCGAAATTTAAAAGGAGCAAATTATTTGTAAATGAAAACAGTCTCTAACCTTAACTTTGTTGAAATTTTTAATTTTATTGGACTTCAAAAAATTTCCCGGACATCCTGTATACGAATTCTTAGGTAGACTTTCCAGCATCACTATATACTCGATTACACAATCCTAAAGAAATATATACCCTCAAAAACAAAAATCCAAAATCACCGAACTCTCAGAATCAGAAGACAAACAGGCATACAACGTCATAAGTCATCCCCAAAGACCTTCCGTATAATACACCGACACCGAAATGGGGTACTTTGTTCCCCGAGCGAGACACGAACCATAGAACATCAAGAGGCCATATTTGTATCGAAAATCAGGCCGAAACGACAGCGTTATAAATTTAGAAGCTGCGATGTTCGATACCGAACGTGACAGATTCATGACCCCCGGAAACAATGTCTTCAAATGTGCTGACATTACTGGAACGTCAATATTTATGGGTTCTCCTCTTTAACCAGAAAATCCGGGATTAGAGGGAATAGCGAGAACTGTCCCGTGGAATGTCTACGCTCGCCGATAACGTACTTTCCGATGGATCTAGCCGTGGGATGAGGAGATTACGGTGTAATTGAATTTTTTCGGGGGGTATGACATCATTTAGGGAAGTTATCTGGAGGAATGTCGAAGATGAAGTTTGGATCTTCGCTAAGACTGAGTGTCTTAAATTCGATGGCTTTGATGCTTAACTTTCACATCTAACATCGTATTATCAATTCTCTTTGTTGGCCCCTTCAGCTTCCGGAATATAATTTTGCTTTGCATAATTAACTAGTAAGAAAATATGTTGAAACTAAGAAATTTAACTGAATGTTATGAAATTGAACATTTGCAGAAAAAAAACATTACAACTACATCCGTTGATTTACAAATTGATTGTCCATATTCTTCCATGACATCCAATGAAACAATCGACAAACCTAGTCTATCTAATCTAAGAGATTAAATCTAACAATACATGAGTTGTATTGCCTTGGTGTTATTGAATGGCTTCTGTTCCCTGCCCTTTCAATTGTAGAGGCAAGCTAAAATAATGATTGTAAAAGTCCCTGACCCTTTCACTGTGTTGTTTTAATGTGTTAAGTTCCTAAAAGTAACCTTTGTTTGATAATTTCAGTTTTTGTTTCCTGTGATTGTTCATTATAAAAAATTTATTGAAAATTTGGCAAGCCCATTGAACCAGAGTAAAAAAAAAAAAAATAATGATTGTATAGAAGAAATCTTGAAATTTTTTTAGTTATTTATTATTACCGAAATACACACAAGTAAACAATTATAAACCATGTGTAGCTCACAGAGGCAAATCAAATTTCCTGTTCGTGAGCTCAGCGTGGAAAGTCAACAAGATACTCCATACTACTAACAAAAAATCAATTGAAGTGAAAACCTACAAAACTACAGCATGAACTCTTCAAGAATCAATCACTTATACTAACTAAAACAACTGTTAACCCCTTCTTACCATCTACATAATAATATTCAAATGATTGTTGATTAGGTATATGAGTTTTCTATCAGGCATTTAACTGTCCACTTTGTAAAATACACAAAGGTGTAATAAACGACAAAAATTAATCAGTACTCGGAAAAAATACTTGTATAAAATTATAACATACTTTCAAATAGGCTAGTGACTGGCTCGGTAACTCTATATGCTAAAATAAACTAACTGACAGCCCATTATACTGAATTTGGAGAATTCTGGTTTCGAATCGCTTACAAGACCATCAACGCTAGCGCAACATCTATGATGGCTTTTCATCGCGCATCGTTGCCAAGGTACAAAAATTAATGGAAATATGTTTATTTCATATAGAAAATAATAAGAACATTTGCGTAATTATTACATTGCATATGAACTTGTCCAGTTGAAATCGTATAATTGAAACGGTCCTGCTAAATTTCATTGATCTATTTGTATACATATTGAGCAACGAATACCTTTCATTAGCTTTTTAATCCTCCGAATTATCTTTAATTTCAATAGTCATCGATATATCTATCAATCCACAGAAAAAGCTAACATTTTTGCTTTTTATTCTAAGAAAGCAATGAAAATCATTTGTGAGGAAATATTCCATAATATTGAAAGCGTTTTAAATTTTTGATGATATACGTCCGCCATCGTTGAACAGAAATCAATGGAATATCCTACAATAATTCATCATTTTGGTGTTGGTGCGGTTAGCAATTGCTTTCCCCGAATACAAGCTTGACCCAACTGATATTTTATTTCCGCTATAAAAGAAGGGGATATACAATAAATACCGAATTCCGGAAAGTGTGCTATCAGGAAAACATTTAAGTGTTCGCCATATCAGATCAATTACGAGGGACAACGTAGCCCCAGGGGACCTGTTCGAACAGGATGAGTCTGTGACCGCATGCCGATCCAACCAATTGCCACTATTAATTACTGCAGCAGATAAGGGATGATATGAATGGGAATTTCGTCACGAACCAGTGGACACAACTCGCCATGGATACGTTAAGATAGGTACTTGTTTGCTTGATTTGTGGCACTTCAATTAGTGATTCCGTACAGTTTTGTCCGGATGATCTATGGGTTGAAATATAAGATTAATTCAGGGCGGATACATTGGACGTTGGGCCCTTAGACTATATAAGAATAGACACCCCTTTATTTACATTGAAAAGTATCGCATCTGAAACTTAGAGCTGGTCGATTGTAACATATTGAGCTGGTCCACTCAAGTCATAAAAAGTTTTCATGTTGCCAAACTGAGCAAATTGTGGGTTTCTCTATTCCCCTAGAATTGTGAATAAAAACTTTCTCTCCCATCTGCATTCAAATTATTGTATAAAATTTTATATTTTGAAATGAAACTGTCTTATCGGATAAATTACCAAGAAGTAAAAAAAAACTTCAGTTGATTCTGCTATCTTATGTCAGAGACAACAGATGGAAAGAAATTCAGGTGAGTCAAGACAACGCTCTGCTTGACAATTTGAAGGTCACATGTTCTAAAAGACACACGTTGCCACCTCTGTATATTTTTTTACTGTTTATTACTTTTCATCGCACTAAAAACGGTTCGTAAGTGTGAAAGTTGTAGTAAAGACAGAAATTTTAATCCGAATTAATCGTTCCATAGACAAGTGTATTGTTAGAACCGAAGTATTCAGTTATTTACATGTTCAGTAGCGTAGAAAGTTTTAATAGGGAAGTTTTCAATGATATTATTATAAGATAAAATGAGGTTTTCTTGAATTAAGGTTCCCAGATGACGATGAAAACAAAGGAATTTGGGCTTCGCTGTTGGGATAGTAAAGTATTTGCCCAAAGAAAGCAATTTTCATTTGTTCAGATCATTTTGACCCTGAAGATATTGTGACTCGAGTAAATGGAAAAAGATTTTATGCGGTGTTGCCGGGTGAGGTTTCACAAGAGACTTTCAATGAGGGAGTCAAAACAAATAGATATTTTACGGAGGAATGCTTTGTCTATCTTATACAGGGTGAACCACGACGAACTGCATCGATCGATATCTCAGAAACTGAATGTAGGAAAAATTTGAAATTTTGGGAGCTGGCCAGATGTTTAGGGACCTATAGAGCTAAAATATTTTCATCTATTGGACACTTCCGGTTATACCGGAAATTGACTCTAAGTCGCTTATTTTAAATAGGATACCCTATATATTATTGCATTTTTGGATTCTACTTCACATTCTAGGCAGATTTCATGTATCATGTCCTATCCCTAAGTCTGAGCGTTTTTGACATATTCAGGTTTTTATGTCAAAAATTACGATTGCAAGCCCTAACTTAATTATCAATTGTTCCTATAAGGAAGCCCTTTTTACTCACTTTGGGTTAGATGTCTTGTTGAAAAGGACCTACTTCAATAGATTTTGTATAATACTTGGACAAATAATCATACAGAGTGTTCAAAAAAAAAAAGATCTAGAATGAGATTGAGAAAACTGACAAATCTCGATTTTTTCAAATGGAAACCCCTCATTTCTATTATTTTGTAGCATTAATCATCAAAAATGATGGTAACTTTGTATGAGGTAATCTATACCTAAAATTTGAAGTTTTCGAAATATTGCCAATTTAATATTTTTCTATGGCGGTTTTGCATTTAATGTGTAAACAATGAGATCTAGGATAGCCACGTTTATATTTGACATTTCAAATCATCGTAATGCCAGCCCGGTTAAATTATACAAACGAGGATTATTTAAAATTATTTATTATTTATGGACAATGTGAAAAAATTATTTCAAGAACCTGTGATACATTTGCTATCCGATATCCTCATAAACAGAAACCATCACCAAAAACTGTTAGACGAATTATAGAAAACTTCAAGAATTTTGGATCCGTAAAGGCAAAAATGTACAAAAAGAAACCAGTTGTTTACAATGAAAATATTGAAATAGCAATTTTGGGATATTTTGAAGCATACCCAACAAAATCTTCAAGGCAAGTAGCATTAGAATCAGGATTATCTCAATCGTCAGTTCTAAGAATTTTACATAAACACAATTATCATCCCTATGCAATTTCATTAGTGCAGCATTTGAATGAAAATGATTTTCCAAGAAGAATGGAATTCTGTGAATTCATAATACTTCGTTCACAAGAAGATTTTTCTTTTTTGGATAATATCATTTGGACCGACGAAGCCAAATTCACAAAGAATGGTGTTTTTAATCGACGTAATTGCCATCATTGGAGTGATAGAAATGTACACCCATTTGGGGAACACAATTTTCAAGAATCCTGGCAATTTAACGTTTATTGTGCAGTAAGAAATGATGGCATTCTTTGCTTACAATTTTATCAAGAGAACTTGAATGGTAAGTTAGGTCTTTTTGAATAGTTCTAATATAAAACACATATTTCAACTTGTAGGAGACCGATACCTCAACATCTTGCGGAATTTTGAAGTTGACTATTTAGACAACTTGCCCCTGGCTGTACTTCGAAAACTTTTCTACCAACATGATGGAGCACCTCCATATAATGCCCATTATATCAATAATTATCTGGATAACTTATTTTACGATCAATGGATAGCCAACAATGGACCAAATCTTTGGCCACCTCTCTCCCCGGACCTATCAGTGCTCGATTTTTATGTATGGGAAACAGTGAAAAATAACGTGTATAAAACATCAGTGACCACCATGGAAGACTGCATGAGACGTGTTTGAACAGCATTTGAAGACCTATCAGAATTCGCTATCAGAATGTCGAACCCAATCAATTGAAACCATTTTCGACTCGATATTCGAGAATTACAGACATTTGGACAAAACGAAGCACGCTGTTCTACTACTTAAATGAAATAAAAACAAGTGAGCAAAATGAAATATTGTATTAAATATTCAATGGAAAAATAACGGGGCAACTTATGAGTAATATTGTGCTTATTGAAAATAAAAGCATTGAAATGCTTGTTAGGTTTAAGACTAATAAGAATTTAAACAGATTTTTCATTCAATTAAACAAATTATCTTATGCAACGAAAACGAGATAACATCTTCATTCAAATGAACACTTTGACTGAAGGAATGACCTTATGTATAGAGTGATTCTGTTTTCATAGGAAACACCAATTTCTAAAGGAGTTAGGAAAAAACAAGTCTACATGCTACGAGGTGGAATTCCGTAAGAAATTTTTGCCGGGAACTGTACATTGATATCTTGACTTATTAGAAAGACACAAGATATTTTTCAATTTTGTGAATTCCTGTCATAACCCCGTAACTTTTTTATCATTGAAATATTTATTGTTTCTTCATTTTACATGCTTTTTTTTTAAGAATCCAATGGCAATCCTAGTTCTATATTAAAAAGTATTGTTTTGAAGCTATAACATAAATTTTCATTCAGTCTTATGTTTTTTACATTTTCGTATTTGAAATGATATTTTGTTTGATAAAAGTTCGCTATTCCAATAAGAACAAACCACAAAAACATAATCGTACTCTTCAGTGTGCGCTTCCAAAATCCCTAATAAATGCGAAAGCGGAACGCTAATAAACCCATTGATATTTTCAAAATGCTTTCATTTTATCTCAGCCGCTTCAAACAAGCGAAGCTGGAGCCTGGAGCTGATAAGACTGTTCGAGAAAACTTCAATTAATTCAAAAAATATCGCTTACCGCTTGTTTAGAGCATTCGCTATCATAAATCATTCCCTAATGACGTCTGCTCCTGAAGGATAATATTATCAAATAAAAACATTTCCTTCGGTCGAATAGCACATCTCATTACTTATTCTTGGAGGGATAAAGTTCGAGAAGAAAACGGATAAATAGCTGTCTGCCGAGATACTGTGGCGGATGGGTAGAAAATTCGGGCCCCAACGAAACCAATCACGCTGTTTCGATAAGTTTTTCCTTTTCTTCAGTTCTTCGCGAACATTTTTTGTTAACAGTCCTTTTCCAGATTATCGATTAAGGTGACGATGTAAGCTCTGAATTGAATTTTGGTTCTGATGTGAGATACGAAGAGGAAGTCGAGTTCATCCGGTAATTATTTACATCAAAGCAGGCCTTGATAGTTGAGTCTGTCGTATTTCTGATTACAAAAAAAATAGAAAAGCATAGACGTAAGGGCGAGAGATTTTGCGCACCTGTTCTAGAGTCTCTTCCTATTCTCTGGAACAGCGTAGTATCAATGCAGAATTTCTCAAATTGAAAAAAACTACTTACTGTACACACATGGTTATTACACACGGTACAGAAATAATATAAAATCTAAGTGTACGCGTCTCGAAAAATGAAAGATTGGTCCAAATTTCATTTTCCATAAGCTTGACAATGTGTTATCTGATAACATTAAAACGCTAAATGAGAAACAGTCCAAGAAAAAGATCAGTGAAATATTGGTGACGAGTACATTTTATTTGAAATTTTAATGTCTTATTTACGTCATGTCGCTCGTACGCTGACTGCTCTGCTCTCAATGTTCGAGTAAAATAAATAGATACGATGATGCCATCAATTTAATTTGTTCAATTTGTGAAAATAGTTATCATATTAAGTGTTTGAATATCACTATCGATGTTTTCAACGAGATACGCAGAAGTGGAGAAATAAACAAATGGACTTGTGAAGGATGTAATACGATCAACGCATCTAATCCTTATACGGCCGCCTCTCCACATTCTAGGCAGATTTCATGTATCATGTCCTATCCTAAGTCTGAGCGTTTTTGACATATTCAAGTTTTTATGTCAAAATTACGATTGCAAGCCCTAACTTAATTATCAATTGTTCCTATAAGGAAGCCCTTTTTACTCACTTTGGGTTAGATGTCTTGTTGAAAAGAACCTACTTTAATAGATTTTGTATAATACTTGGACAAATAATCATACAGAGTGTTCAAAAAAAAAAAATCTAGAATGAGATTGAGAAAACTGACAAAACTCGATTTTTTCAAAAGGAAACCCCCATTTTTATTATTTTGTAGCATTAATCATCAAAAATGATGGTAACTTTGTATGAGGTTATCTATACCTAAAATTTGAAGTTTTCGAAATATTGCCAATTTAATATTTTTCTATGGCGGTTTTGCATTTAATGTGTAAACCATTAGATCTAGGATAGCCACGTTTATATTTGACATTTCAAACCATCGTAATGCCAGCCCGGTTAATTTATACAAACGAGGATTATTTAAAATTATTTATTATTTATGGACAATGTGAAAAAATTATTTCAAGAACCTGTGATATATTTGCTACCCGATATCCTCATAAACAAAAACCATCACCAAAAACTGTTAAACGAATTATAGAAAACTCCAAGAATTTTGGATCCGTAAAGGCAAAAATGTACAAAAAGAAACCAGTTGTTGACAAAGAAAATATTGAAATAGCAGTTTTGGGATATTTTGAAGCATATCCAACAAAATCTTCAAGGCAAGTAGCATTAGAAGCAGGATTATCTCAATCGTCAGTTCTAAGAATTTTACATAAACACAATTATCATCCCTATGCAATTTCATTAGAGCAGCATTTGAATGAAAATGATTTTCCAAGAAGAATGGAATTCTGTAAATTCATAATACTTCGTTCACAAGAAGATTTTTCTTTTTGGATAATATCATTTGGACCGACGAAGCCAAATTTACAAAGAATGGTGTTTTTAATCGACGTAATTGCCATCATTGGAGTGATAGAAATGTACACCCATTTGGGGAACACAATTTTCTAGAATCCTGGCAATTTAACGTTTATTGTGCAGTAAGAAATGATGGCATTGTTTGCTTACAAGTTTATCAAGAGAACTTGAATGGTAAGTTAGGTCTTTTGAATAGTTCTAATATAAAACACATATTTCAACTTGTAGGAGACCGATACCTCAACATTTTGCGGAATTTTGAAGTTGACTATTTAGACAACTTGCCCCTGGCTGTACTTCGAAAACTTTTCTACCAACATGATGGAGCACCTCCACATAATGCCCATTTGGTCAATAATTATCTGGATAACTTATTTTACGATTTGAACATTTACTTAAATAATTTGTTTAAGCCTGATTCAAATGCTACTTGAAATGTCAAATATAAACGTGGCTATCCTAGATCTAATTGTTTACACATTAAATGCAAAACCGCCATAGAAAAATAATAAATTGGCAATATTTCGAAAAATTCAAATTTTAGGTATAGATGACCTCCTACAGAGTAACCTTCATTTTTGATGATTAATGCTACAAAATAATAAAAATGGGGTTTCCATTTGAAAAAATTGAGTTCTGTCAGTTTTCTCAATCTCATTCTAGACCTTTTTTGAACACTCTGTATGATTATTTGTCCAAGTATTATACAAAATCTATTGAAGTAGGTCCTTTTCAAAAAGACATCTAACCCAAAGTAAGTAAAAGGGCTTCCTTATATGAACAATTGATAATTAAGTTAGGGCTTGCAATCGTAATTTTGACATAAAAACCTGAATATGTCAAAAACGCTCAGACTTAGGGATAGGACATGATACATGAAATCTGCCTAGAATGTTAAGTAGAATCGAAAAATGTAATAATATATAGGGTATCCCACTTAAAATAAGCGACTTAGGGTCTATTTCCGGTATAACCGGAAGTGCACAATAGATATTTTAGCTCTATAGGTCCCAAGACATCTGTTTCTGAGATATCGATCGATGCAGTTCGTCGTGGTTCACCCTGTATAGTCTAAGGTTGGACCCAATTATTTCAATTATCCTATAACAACTAAAGGAATGCACAAACATCACCTATTCTCGACAAAAAAACATTGAAATTAGTCATGGGATAACGACCATAGAGAAAGAAAGATCAGAGAATTGATTTATATTAGAAATTTCAAACTCCAGACGTGAGGTCAGGAGATGCATATAACTGTTGAAATATTCTACGAATTTTGACCAATAATGAACTCGTCTTTTTAAACAATTGACTCTCCTGAAAAAATTAAAACTCAAGGTTATATCCTTCGAAATATATAGAGTATACGACCGGATATACTCGGATTTAAGACCGAATTCGCTATCAGAAGGTCGAACCCAATCCATTGAAACCATTTTCGACTCGATATTCGAGAATTACAAACATTTGGACAAAATGAAGCACGCTGTTCTACTACTTAAATGAAATAAAAACAAGTGAGCAAAATGAAAAATTGTATTAATAATTCAATGGAAAAATAACGGGGCAACTTATGAGTAATATTGTGCTTATTGAAAATAAAAGCATTGAAATGCTTGTTAGGTGTAAGACTAATAACAATTTAAACAGATTTTTCATTCAATTAAACAAATTATCTTATGCAACGAAAACGAGATAACATCTTCATTCAAATGAACACTTTGACTGAAGGAATGACCTTATGTATAGAGTGATTCTGTTTTCATAGCAAACACCAATTTTGCCGGGAACTGTACATTGATATCTTGACTTATTAGAAAGACACAAGATATTTTTCAATTTTGTGAATTCCTGTCATAACCTCGTAACTTTTTTATCATTGAAATATTTATTGTTTCTTCATTTTACATGTTTTTTTTTTAAGAATCCAATGGCAATCCTAGTTTATATTAAAAAGTATTGTTTTGAAGCTATAACATAAATTTTCATTCAGTCTTATGTTTTTTACATTTTCGTATTTGAAATGATATTTTGTTTGATAAAAGTTCGCTGTTCCAATAAGAACAAACCCACAAAAACATAATCGTACTCTTCAGTGTGCGCTTCCAAAATCCCTAATAAATGCGAAAGCGGAACGCTAATAAACCCATTGATATTTTCAAAATGCGTTCATTTTATCTCAGCCGCTTCAAACAAGCGAAGCTGGAGCCTGGAGCTGATAAGACTGTTCGAGAAAACTTCAATTAATTCAAAAAATATCGCTTACCGCTTGTTTAGAGCATTCGCTATCATAAATCATTCCCTAATGACGTCTGCTCCTGAAGGATAATATTATCAAATAAAAACATTTCCTTCGGTCGAATAGCACATCTCATTACTTATTCTTGGAGGGATAAAGTTCGAGAAGAAAACGGATAAATAGCTGTCTGCCGAGATACTGTGGCGGATGGGTAGAAAATTCGGGCCCCAACGAAACCAATCACGCTGTTTCGATAAGTTTTTCCTTTTCTTCAGTTCTTCGCGAACATTTTTTGTTAACAGTCCTTTTCCAGATTATCGATTAAGGGTGACGATGTAAGCTCTGAATTGAATTTTGGTTCTGATGTGAGATACGAAGAGGAAGTCGAGTTCATCCGGTAATTATTGACATCAAAGCAGGCCTTGATAGTTAAGTCTGTCGTATTTCTTATTACAAAAAAAAATAGAAAAGCATAGACGTTAGGGCGAGAGCTTTTGCGTGCTTAGTCTAGAGTCTCTTCCTGTTCTCTGGAACAGCGTAATATCAATGCAATGATTGGTCCAAATTTCATTTTCCATAAGCTTGACAATGTGTTATCTGATGAGATTAAAACGCTGAATGAGAAACAGTCCAAGAAAAAGATATTGATCTTGGTATTGGTGACGAGTACATTTCATTTAAAATTTTAATGTCCTATTTATTTTTATAGTATATACTTTTATTGTTTTTGTGATGCGAAATGGTTTTTCGTTAACGATCAATCAAGATTAATATTTGTATATGATGTAAAGTTTTCGAGATTAATTTTAATATACTTTTATTGTTTTCAGATGCGAAATGGTATCATATCATTTGAAATTTTAATACTTCTATATGTATATATAAATATTGATTATTAGAGTTTTAATGCACATTGAATTGCATATATAAATTTTATATTGATATCACTGACTTGTGAAATACAGTTTTCAAAATAGCATCAGTAAATTATCTCTCTATTTATCACAAAAAAACATCGAAAATTGTCGTGGAAAAATAGTATTTCTTCTAATCTTAAAAACTTGGGATCAAAAGTGGCATTCAAAAACATCACTCTATTAATCATATGAATACCTATTCCTCTTCCGTTACTACGAGTATAATTCAAGTTAACTTTATTGTTCACTGAATAATGGTACCAATATACATAACGAACTAACTTTATGGACCTTATCATAGGTTGGTTCATTTGAAATGCATTGCCCATATGATATTCCGACAGTTTCGAATTTCATGATTACACCAATTAAAATTTCAAAACAGAATTAACCACCAATAACCAGAGATTTTTGTTACAGTTAGAATTTTAAATATCTTAAATGTTTCTAATTGGCTATGTTAAAATATTTCAAGAAAAATAAGCAACTTGACAACCTCACACGTTGGAAATGTTCATATAAGTGAAATGAAAATAACAAATATTAAATATTTAGGATAATATCCATTAGTATCCTATTAGTATCCTTAGTACAAAGTAATGACTCAGAATCTCATAGTAGAAAGATATTATGATAAAACATATGGACCTCATCTATTAAAATGTGAATCAATACTCAAAAGGAAAATAATGTTTTCAAACTATTCAGATTTTAATTGTAGAAGCTGTGAAGGTAATTTTCAGTAGCAATAACCCAGGGACATTGATAATTGTTCGAAAAAATTCTATAACAGATTTCGAAAGCTTGTTGCTTGGAAACAAGTTACCGACAAGCAATAAGCTTGAAAAGTTGTGATAAAATTTTCGAGCATTTATGAATGTCTGAGGGTTATTCGGATAGAAAATTTTTTGCTAACTGTAGAAAAAATGCAGAGTTAAAATAATTTATTTAAAGCTGCAAAGGAACAATTACAAGATAAATGAAGATCCAGACGTGTTAGTTTCTATAACTGATGAAGATGTATTTTCACTACGCATGCTGTTAATAATTTCATTATGATGTTCTTCGTCAATATTCAGGTAGGGTTTCATTGAGTTGGCATTGTTGTGATCCGTAATTTTTATAAGCTGTTGTTTTTGTACACCCCTTCTGGCTAATCGACTACCCGCGGTCGATCTATTGGAACGATTAGTATTTTTTTTCCTTTGTATTCAATCCAATAGCTTCGGCAGACGATCTTGTCCAAATTTGAATCGTATTTCTTCCAATGGGCATATTATCATACCAGTGATCATTTTCGGATTTCCATGGACGAATAATCTGTTGGTTTTAATATTTATAATCGGACGGAACAAACGTTGCTGTCATCGTTTTCTATTAAAAACTTGCTTCCAGTACACATTCTTGAAGCACCCTGGCAAGTCTTGCTGAATACAGGGTTATTCCACTCGGTTTGTTACAGAACCATCGTTGTTTGATTCGATACAAAAAAATTCAGTCAAGCAAGCAGCAGCTTCCCCACCTCGGCTAATTATACCGTGGTTATGTGATAGAATTTCCGTTGCAGCCCTTCAGGAGTATTTTCATTCCATAAATTCACCATTTTCGTTATTTCGACAGAACTTAATGCTGCCGAACTTTGTTTCCTTTTACTTGGATCTGATTGCAGTTTTTGTCGTATAGAATCACGGGCGCTCGCGCTCGTTGAAAAACAAAACTTTTGAATGGGTCAATAATAACTTTCATTTCTTTATAATATTTTTCTTGTAACAGCTTACTTGATATATTCCACATGGTTTTGACCGTACTTCCTTGAACTCTGTACCTTCTTTTCTCCTCATGTTCACAGCCTAATCCTTTAAAATCAACGCCAATTCTTCCGCCGTCCGATTTCCATCTAATTGAGTCTTTCTATCATTGAAAAAGTCAATAAATGCTTTCCATACAAATTTCTTACTGTGAACAGTGTTTTTTGGGATGTTCGATTCTATAATTTCATTAATACTATCGTCAGTATTACAACCGAATCCTGATATTTCGAAATATTAAATATTTGAAACTTCAAGATCGAAACAAATCAATATGTGTCCATAGCAACGTGAAAACAGCCCATGGTCTGTTATCGATGTAATGTTGACATGATTGGGTTTAATTGTTTATATGATACAAAATGAGGAAATTTGATTGGTTGTTGGAACTGTCAAAAAATTTTCATTCAAACTAAACTGGACTACAAAGGGGTATTTGTTTTTAACATTTTAACGCAGCAGAATTTGGAAAACGGGATAGGAAAAATCTTTTTCTATTGATATCAAGAACCCATAGTTAACATTAACGCAGTGGTCAAAGACGACCCTGTATATGCAACGTTGAGTTATTCTTTGCATCCATATGTTGATAGATTTTGTTGGTAATAACCTGTTGAAACTTTGTGCATGGTCGGTGGGCACGTAATAGATCTATATTGTGATGGGTCTTCAGTCCTATCATTTTTCAGAAGCGTAACTAATATTCCTAACATAAGAAATGCAGGAAATGTTTCTGGATGATTCAAAACTTCGTTGAATCTGTTAGCAAGTGATTCATGAAACACATCAGGTTTTTTATACCAAAAGTTGTGAATGTTAAAAAAATTTTCATTATTATTATTATTATTCATAAAGGTTACCTTCAATTCTCCTCACTGGATTTGTAAATACAGGGTGAGTCTTTGACCACTGCGTTAATTTTAACCATAGGTTCTTGAGATCAAAAGAAACACTTTTTCCATTACGGTTTTTCCATATTCAGCTGCGTTAAAAAGTTATAAGCATTTTAAGTTTTCACATTGGGCAAATACCCCTCTGTAGTCTAGTTTAGTTTGAATGAATACCTTCCACAGCATCCACTATTGAATCTGAATTTTTAAAACATTATTTTCCTTCTACAGAATGATTCACTCACTCATGTTTCATCCGATGAGTTCCATATCCAGAAGGAAGACACAAAACACTAATTTTCTGGTAAAAAAATTCAACACCATAAACATAGATTTTTGTTGTTCTACTATAATTCCTTTCTACTTCAAGATTATAAACCATCCCTTTCTTGTGAGAAATTCCTAAAAAACCTCAGAATTATTGGATGTTATCATCATACATTTGTAAGTTTCTTCTCCTTGACAGAGACCAGTGAACAGGTCTATGAGGTCTCTTGATATACTGTTAAAAATATGAAAATCTTTTTCGAAATCTTCAACAACAATGAATGATGTCACTACGAATAATCATTTTAAAATGATGTTACTTTGCTTGATGATTATTTTCTGTACTGAATCCCAATAACAATTTACCTGGATAGATTACAAGTATTTCCAGATTTAGGTGTGCAATTATACTTTCTTGAAGAAAGACCTAAATTTGAATTTGAAAAATCAACTAGGTGTTCTTTAATAGAAATTTTTTGTTAAATCATTAATATGAATCTATTTTGTTTAGACTATAATTACTGATTACTGATTTTTATAATCAGAGTTTTAATTACGTAAACAGGAACATAAATATTGAATAATTGATTATGTCAAATTTTAATACCTTACCATAGAATATTAATTTATTACCAGGAGCGAAAAAATAAATATTTGCAATGTTTCTTTAAATGAAAGATAATATCTGTAACTGTTATTGATCTTTAGTTATAATTTTCCTCAGAATAATTAGAGTGAATTATTATCACATTAAAATATTATAACGTCTCTGTGGTGAGTAGTTCCATATAAAATAGTGTTCTGTGGTTCCTTGTTGTTTTGATTCTGTTTGAAACTGTCACCAGTTATTTGTAGCTTTCTTTCAGAAAAATGTGGAAAATATTGGAAGGATAATATCGATAGTTTTAAATTATTCAATTCAGTATAAAATTATTATGGTCAGAAAATGCGCTCTATTCTAATCTTTCTTGTTTATGAGCTTATAGCTTCCAGTTTCAATATTGATTGAATTTTAATTAACCATGCATCATAACAAACATTCAGTAATATTAAAACTAAGTCAAATTCTATAGTTGAATCGGTGTATGAAATAAAGATAATAAAGGTATAAAACAAATCTAGGAGACTGGGTTCGAAGTTTTTAAAACTCATATGAGCTCAATTTGCAGCGCTCCTATGTTAGAATAGATATAATTTGATGAACCCTGAAAGTCTGAAGCTATAAAAACCAGCTCTTCATAAAGACAAGTCTTCAATTTAACAGGTCCTGACAGAAAATACTTTACCTATTCCAACGGTCAAAATATACCAAAGAGTGATGGAAAATTTTTTCTCTATTTATTTATGGAATATTATTCTGGATTAAATATTAAACAAGGTGCTAGACATCATTAACAATGAATACAGCAAATGGCAATTTAGATTTTGTGGTGAATGTAAGACAAAAATTGTTCAGTGGTTAATTTCATCTATAGTGTTTAGTGGTGGAACCATAGACTGGAGAGATTTCCCCAACCTTTTGTAGAAATATTTAATAAAGACATAAAATATGGCAACATTGAACAAATCTGATTATTGAATCATTTCAGCACAGAGTTGGATTTAGGAAAATCAGAAAATTTGGACAAAATTATATCGATTCAATTCTTTTCAACTTCAAATATCTCAAGAATGGTGCAATTTAGGAGAAAAGATGAATGATTTTATCTGCAAAAAAGACTAATGATTCCAGGAAGTACAAGATACGGACCTTTAGTTCAAGCGATATTTGTTTTTCATGCAATTTAACCAATCTGTAGAGTAGTAGTGAGAAACCCACAAGAAATGGAATAAATCTGTTGATGCCAAAATATGCAAGAGTGTTATCAAAAACCTTCTACAAGAAATCATTTCAATTGATATTGTCGTTTGAATATTACAGGTGAAAATGCAATTTTTTTATGAAATTTCAACGCCCTATATCTTTTGAACGGGGCCAAATTTGGAGACTGTTTTAGGAAGAAAATATTTCTTTTGACGTCAAGAACCTCTATGGTTATGGTTAAAATTAACGCAGTGGTCAAAGACTCACCCTGTATAACTCTAGCGCTGTCGTTCTTCCTAATTCAACACTTATAGTATCCTAAAATTGAAAAGTCCGAATATTAATTTCTCCTCGTTCAGCGGAAATGGAAAAACTCATTATGTACAGTTTCTTCCATTCCCGTTCGCCCAAAATTAACACTTTGACAAAAAGCAACAAGAAACACTTCATAAGCTAAGGACATCTTGTTTTTTCCGCAATGAATGAAAGCCATGGAAATTTCAGAAATTACATTGCTGAATTAAGGACAGCTGAAGTTCACCAAGAAGAGGCGTCTGAAACGACTGCAATCTCGAGTTCAAATTCTCGCTTGTAAAATTGCGAGACACTCCAAACGGCCTAGACTCGAGAAAATTAACTAATTAACGAAATTGTTACGGAGTTTCCGACTTAAAATTCAGGTCCTGCAACCGGCTTAATGCGCGTGAAAGATACCGGCATCGCAAACTACGCCATCGAACATGTTTATCCTTTATTCGGGGCGCGTGTGAAGGGTGCAGTCGTCAAATGCCCCGGCTTAGGTAAAAGAAAAAGGCGTCTCACAAGAGTTTTGCAGTTTTCACACTGTTGAACGAACTTTTATACGGTTAAGCTTAGTTCTGAAAAGCAGGAAGTAGTTAGTTGGAGAGTACATGAAAAAATTCTCATGATTTCAGGAATAGTGTTTGGATGTTCAACGAAGATTACAAATCAGCAGCCGTTTGATACTGAAGTGTGATTCTATTTCCGATTTAAAATCAAAATATCGTAAATTGCTTAAAACCAAAAAACACTCAATGAAAATATAGATAATCACTGACCTGACGTCAGGAGTAAGATCAGCAAATCTCAGGTGCAATGAAACCAAGGATCGGCCTCCAATTCAACCATCCCCAAGCATTGTATTGAGTTTCTCAAAATCCTCGAACCAAGAATGTGCCGGAGCTCCATCCAATTGGAAATATGCGGTACTAGGCAAACACAAAGGCAATTCATTTAAAAAATCAGAAACAAAAATTCTCTGAATCTCCAAAAATTTCAAATTTTATATTCTCCATTGTCCATTAAAACAGCAACAACATAGAAACCAATTATTATCTGGGGCCTTTTCTCTTATTTTTTTTACGAGGATTTTTACGTCTGCCTGATCTGTCTAAATTATCTCTTTCAAACAATTTTCATTATTTTCATGTTTGTCCCACATTCTTCTATCCAATTTTTTTTAAGTGAAAGTGAAAAGATGAATTTTTATTCTCTTCGAAATAAGTCAAAACACTAATTTCATTGATCTCATTATCAACTTCTCTTCTTTTTTACATCCTTGATGATCTTACACTTCCAAAACTTTGAAAGCTTGAAACATATTTTCTGAAGATCTTTGATGTCATAGAGGATATATAGGGATACTTCTCAGTAAAGCCCGGCAGTTTCTACTAATAATTCTATTTCGTTCTCCGTGTAAGTACAATAGATCAGAATTTCATTCTCCGAATAACGATTCCCTTTGTAAAGCAAAGAGTTAAAAAAACGAGTAATACTTAGATTTGTCACTTTTGAATTATAATCTGCATTTCAATGTTCATTTTCAATGTTCATTATGCTTTCAACAAAATATTAATGAATCTCTTTATATCTGTGCGGGTACAAAATTAGAAATAATAACAATCACCCGCTTAATGAAGGGCAGCGCACTTCCTGAGTCGCTGGTTATACTATAACAGTAGATCCAAAAATTATCTTTGGTAGATAAGATGTTTGCAAGGTGAATAAAAACAAGTTTGTAGTTATAATAGAATTATGTATTCACAGATAAGAATAGTTACACAATGTTCGTCACTTGAGTTTACACTCACAGAAAGAGTTTTTAGGTGTCTATAATAACCAAGGATTTGAACTTCTCTGCTCAATCTTGGGCACTTCTGGTAATATTAAATGATAAAGAGATCTGACCTTATTTGTTGTTTGGAGTTCACCACTGCTCTGCTTCAATCGTCGAGGGTAGATTTCTCTGAATAAGGTGCAGGCACTTTGGATAAAGCTTCACAAACTTCCACTGATGAATTGTGCCTTGGCGATATGCAATTGCGTCACAGGTTCACAATTCACAACCTTTTTCTTTTACGTAGAGAATTTCAACTGAGTAATTCACATACACATGAACTAGGGTAGCTAACTGACTCGAAAACAGATTATTTTGAGAGATCTTTAGAGGAACTTGTAGTTCTGAGTGCCGTTATAGACTCGTGAAAAGTAAATCGATAAAAGAGAACTTACTTGAAAAAGTGACCACCTTGAGAGGTGTAGAGAGAATGAATTTGAATAATTGAAAGAGGTCGGACGTGTACAAAAGTTCAGGTAGCTAAGCTTAAGGATTTCCAAAATTCCGTCCGACAGGAGGCATTCTTGGAAGTAACGGCCGCTGCCCCAAATTCCAAGAACTGTCCTTTGTTGCGAGAATAGATAGATAGATAGATAGATAGATAATAATTTATTTTGTTCGAAGTACATGATGAAATGTACAAGAAAAAAACGTCAAACAAAGATACATTAAAGAGAAATCGACCTTTCAGCCTTACAAAAATCAAAGTATTCCTTAATATTATAAGGTTCACACCTCAAAATAAAAGAGTTCAGCTTACACAGCAGTAGTTTCTCTGTATTTACATCACGAAATTGCCTTGGCAATGCATTAAATAGTTTCATACACATGTACATAGCATTATGCTGTGTCAAAGTGAACTTATGAGCTGGATAGAGATAACAGTCTATTTGCCTTGTCTTTTCATTCTTATTTCGATATGGCTCAAAAATAACCCGATGCTGAATTAGGAACTTGATGGAAGTGTACACGTACAATCATTTCATGTTCATAATGGATCTTAAAGCATACTTTTGTTTTACGAAAAGGCTGTCCGTGAAGGAACTGTTCCCCAGCAAACAATACCATATGACAAATTCGACTGAAAAGCAGCATAATAAAAAATCTTCAAGGTGGGCAGATCAACAGACTTCTTGAGAACATTAATGGCATACAACTCTGAATTTATTTTTTTATTTAAGTGATGTATATGTACATCCCATCTCAACTCACGATCTACATGGACCCCAAGGAACCTGGTAGACTCAGAGATCTTCACTTGACTACCATCTAGAGAAATTTCTTCCGGGAATCGAAATTTTGACCTTGAAGAGTGAAAAACAACACATTCTGTCTTTTGTGCATTCAATTTGAGCATGTTTGTTGTGCACCAATCTTTTACACTCGAAAAGGCAGTATTCAATTCTTCATTCAATTGAGAGGCGTTACACAAGGTCTTAATAATATTGGTGTCATCAACATAAATGATTGCATTCAACATTTGGTCAATATTGTGAGGTAGGTCGTTTATATATACAATAAACAGTAAAGGACCTAGTATGCTGCCTTGAATTACTCCATTAATGATATCCTTATCCTCAGAAATGAAGCTTTTATCGTTGATAGTAATGAGTACTTTTGTTTTCGTCCTTGTAGGTAGCTTTGTATAAGTTTTAGTTGGTTATCCCTTACACCATATGCTTCAAGTTTACTTAATAATCTACTATGGTCTACAGAATCGAAAGCTTTGGAAATATCTAGAAATAGTCCTACCGGCACTTCACCCTTTTCAATTGCTGTGATAACAGTTTGAGTCTACTCAAAAATTGCTGTACATGTATTCTTGTTGTTCATAAAGCCGTGTTGAGATGAACAAAAGATGCCATATTTCTTAAAAAAACTTAATAAGGCGATCTGAAAGACCTTTTTCAAAGATTTTTGCAAAAGTTGTTATAACATTAATAGGGCGGTAGTTATTAAAATCATCATTACAGCCTGATTTATATAATGGTGTTATCATTGATAGCTTCAAAGCAGATGGAAAAATACCAGTTATGAATGCACAATTCATAATATGCCTGATTGGCTCAACAATAAAGTGGATAGCCTTCTTTATTACAATGCTAGGGATTTCGTCATAGCCTGATGAAAAGGAGTTTTTCAACTGCTTCACTATGTTAAGAATTTCGACCGCTTCAATATCAAAAACAATGAATTACTTGTCTAGACGTCTCAACCCACCAACATCACCATGTGAAAGAGAAACTGAACATTTAGAGGCATTCACAAAATGTTCGTTAAAGTTTTGTACTACCATTTGGGGGCAACCATTTGGAAGTATGCTTTGCCTATGCTGAGTTCTACCAGTTAGTGACTTTATTATTCCCCAAGTTGTTTTGGTTTTATTTCCAGATGTTAGGATTCTGTCTCTGATTATCTTCTGTTTCAATTTTGTGATTTCTAAATCATACTGCTTTTTACATACTTTATATTCTTTCTTGCACTCTGGTCTACGTTGTGAGATCACATATAAAACATCAAGCCTCTTCCTCAGGGTCACTATATGGGGATCAGATCTACACATAATTCTGTAATCATTGTTTATAGGATGATTACTAGATGATTTTGCCGTCACAGGAGGAAATGAAGATTGAAACATTAGATTGAAACCATTAAAAAAGAAATTCCACATTTCATCTACCTCGGACTGCCCAAATTTATACAGATCTGTATCAAAGTCAAAGGCGGACAACTCTGCAAAAAAATCGTTCAAACTTACATCATTAAGCTTCCTGATAACTCTCTTACTTGCATTTCTATGGTAACTACTTTTTATATCAAAAGACATTATCTGTTCAGAATGATCAGATAGAAGAATATCAGATAGAAGAATATCAGATAGAAGAATATCGCAACAATATCCTATGCATTTGTCATTACAGACACTACAGAGGAAATCATAAAAAAATTTTTCTTCAGTTTTTTTTCTACCACAAAATTGTCTTTCCTAAAAAACATCTTGTTATATTATGCATAGGATCTGAGTTGTAATCGAATATTTTAGCAGGGATTGGTGACGGCGTGTCCTAAAATTAGGGGTAAGAACCCAAGTAAAACAAAACCCCGGCTCCCAGCAATAGTGTTGTCAAACAAACAAAAATAAGTTTAAATATATTTATGGAACTTATTCTTCGAGAGTGGTTCTCTATTAATTAACACAGAGGATTTCTCAAGTTCCCACACTGAAAATAAAAAGACATAAGTAGAAAAAACAACTGAATATAAAAAATATGTATCTAATTTGTTTGAAATTTATAACCCATTCCAAGAAAGATTCGGTACCAACATCAATAGCTCTAAAATCATCTTGAAAAATATATATGGGACAATTATTGATAAGATGAGGTATTGTTTCTTATGTATATCTATATTCTCAAACTGTCCAGATTTTTCTTGGAAGATCAAAACTCGGAATTTTATCAGAAGGATCAGAAATGAGAACTTTGTTAAAACATTTCGTAAGAGTTCCACTCAATCCTCCATAATTCTTTATTGTTAATTTGCTTATTGAAGAACGTATTATACCAGAATGGTTTACGTTACTTCAATCTGGGAATTCTATTTTGTGAAATGTATGAAATAATTGGAAATAAATTAGGAACAAAAAATATTTGCTGCGAGAATTCAGAACTGCAGTCTGTCTATGGTGAGTGCTTCTTCACCATTCAACCTGTCATTTAGTTATCGATAAAATTTTTGTGGCGATATTTCAGAACGTGAGGTATCGTAACACACCTCTATTCAAAATTAAGCGATTGTATAAGGTTTGCAGTTACCATAATTTTGAACAACTTTATATTTGAATCAATATCAAATGAGTGGACTGTAATTTTTTTTGGATTTGCTAATTTCAATAGTTATTAATATTGAGACACTCTGTACTAATAAATACAAATCTAAAGCAAGCCCCTAATACTAAGACTGACAAGTGAATAGAGAATCGAAAATGTCAAGACTCACCTGATATGAACACGTTTTAGTTTATTCTCCGAGGCAGCTAATTATTGAATCGTCTGAGCTAGTTGACTCGTCACTGGTTGCTGAGTTTCTGATCTTAATGGTCAGATAAGTTGTGCTCGGTGAATATAACCCATAGACCGAAGTAGAGGGGAGCCCGTAGATAGTTGTCCTAATTCATCATAACCAGGTTGACTTGGCATAATTGATCTCAATGCGCAAGTCAGCAAGAACAATGTTAGAACATAGGCCTGAATCATTAAGACTATATTCCGCGTACGATATAGTTACATCGTAGTCGACACAATAAAACAAAGAAGAAAAAGAAATATAGAAAATATATACATATACACAAATGAGAACATAACAATATTGAAGCCGAAAATTCAAGGTGTTGAGTTTTCGGACCTGTATTTTGTTCAAGGTGTTGAAGTATCTGTTTATCGGACAGTTCTCTTTCCGAGTTCATTATTCACCGTTGAGAATTAAAACGAGTGTTTCTAGTTCTATTGATCGAAGGACAAAAAGTCGGCATAGTTGGAAAGGCATTCTCTGAAAAAGCTGAAACTGCACTTTCGCTATGTGGCAAAAGATATATCCTGCCCCTCCATCATTTTCAATGCGGCATTCAACCCCTCTCTTTATGGCATGAAAACCACAGCTAACATCCCTGCCGAACGAGGACTGAATCATTCTTTTATTTTCCTGTTCATAAACTACCCCTGGCTCTCTCCATTCCTATGGGCTTTACATTGATTCAATAACATTGCCGAAAACAATGAAAGCCAGGCCTTATGTTACCACCATGCCGGAAGGCCTGACGTGCATTGAATTTTTAAACGACATTTTTCCCATTACCCTCAATCTTTCTAGCTTCAATCTCAAAAGTCGTAGAGCATCCCTAATTGACAATCGGATTGCCGGTCGTGAGGAAAATTTGCAATGCTAGTTTGTTATTTTCGAAAGAAGTGCCTCGTTCGGTTGATTAGATGTAATAACTTATTTTTCCTTGCAGTGGCGGTTTATAAGAAGTGGTTTGTGTGTGAACCATAATCTGTTATTGCCTATTTAAGATATATTTTTATGGAGGAAGGCTAAAAAATATATAAATTAAGTTGGAAACGAACGATCAAGATATATTTCAAGTTGTCGAATTCAAGTTGTTTGCACTGAAAAGCAATAGCTGCTGCTGAACTGTCATTGGGGTCTTGACTCAAAAATAATCGATACTGTTGAAATATTTACAGATTGTTAATACATATAATTGATTCTGGAGAATTATCGACTGACATCAATTATGACTGATATCATAATTATGTTATCTGATAGGTATCATGTTTTTATTGAGTGGTAATTATGTCCCAATCCCAACAAAACAGAGGTATATTGTTTCCATCTGAATAATCGTGAGAAATATAAGAAGTTAACTGTAACTTTCAATGATCCTCCTATAGAACATAATTTCTATCCTAAATACTTAGGAGTTGAATTAGATTCATCTTTCAATTACAAGGCTCGTTTAGATGATCTGAGCCTAAAACTTAAAAAATAGAAATAATATTCTTCAGAAATTAGCTGGATCATCTTGGGTTGCTGTTGCTTCCACTCTTTGCCCAGCATCTCTAGCCTTAATCTTTTCTGCAGCTGAGTATTGTTGCTCTGTTTTATTTGATAGTGCACATATACCAAAAATCGATGCAAAATTGAATACATCCATGAAAATAATTACTGGCACCAGACGATCTCCACCGGTTCATTTGTTACCAGTTTTGTATAACATTGTCCCTCCCCATATTCACAGACAGACTGCAGCTCTGAATTCTTGAAGCAAGTCAGACTGCAGCTCTGAATTCTTGGAGAAAATATACTCTTTCCCTTACTCATATCCAATTATTTCATACACTCCTCAAAATAGAATTCCCAGATAAAGTTACGTGAACCATTCTGGTATAAAACGTTCTTCAATATGACATTAGCGATAAAGAATTATGGAAGATTGAGTGAAACTCTTAGAAATGATAAATGAAGATCTCATTTCTGATCCTTCTTAAAAAAATACCGGGTTTTGATCTTCCAAGAAAAATTTGGAAGTTCTTAATCTTTCGAGAAATCAGTTCCAAGTGCAAGTTGTGTTTGTGGATGTGCAGAAGAAATAACACCTCATCTCATCAATAATTGTCCCATATATATGTTTCGAGATGGTTTTAGGCCTATTCATGATGTTTCCGATTCATTCTTGGAATGAGTTATAAATTTCAAACAAATTTGATACATATTTCTGTACTCAGTTCTTTTTTCTGCTATTGTCTTTGTTTCAGATTCGATGTAAGCACTTTAAAAATCCTCTGTGTTAATTAACAGAAAACCACTTTCGAAGAAAGAACTCCCTTAATTTCTCAACCTTATTTTTGTACACTCTATAACACTTATGTGGGAAGCCAGTGTTTTTAAAACAGGGTTTTTTTCTAGGCTTTCATTGCATATATCGAATTATATGGCACCTCGTCACCTACCACAGCTAATATTTGTCTTGTAAGCCAAAATTGTAAAAGAATATATTTACTTTGAGTGAATGGTTGCAAAAGTGAATATTTGGTTTCAGTATTTCAGTAGCTTTGTGCTCTTATAAAACGTTTAAAATTTTCACGATACCTCTTATTTATTATTTATAATAATAAATAATTAAAGACTGAAATGGAATCCTCATAAATATTACGTACGAGTATAAACTCATGCTTTCTATGCATGCAACAAATCCATATTTTTAATATTGAAATACTATTCGAGTATTAATAAACTATCACAAACTGAAGTTACCAAATGCTCACATACTTATTTAATATTTCAAATTTTATAAATGTAAATTCATTCTGGGCTTTAACACTTTGATAGGCATTTTTTTCTTTCTGTGATTGTGAATCCGAGCAGGGATGGAGAGATGTATCAACTTGTCACTAACCGGTTTATAGAGTCTTCCGATATTTATTGCCCAGTGATAGAATGTGTGGTTACTGAGGATAAGAACGGTAAGGCATTAATTAATGGAAAGATCATCTCAGCTAGAATTGAAAGAAAACCTGAATGAAAACTCTAACAAAAATGAAGAGGAGATGAAGAGGAAAGTACAGAAATTCAAAAAATTTATGGTAATTTGACATTCACTTTTAGCCTAAATGAGGAAAAACTGTCAAAATGCATTCAGCAAACAAATTAACAACCCCTCTGATGGAACAAACTCATCTCCTATTAGAGAAAAATATTATTTTTGTATAGTATTTATTGAGATTTACAATTATCTTTCGAAAGTATTCAATATGTTGTACGTACAGACTAATAGAAAGTATTTCACATTGATGGATTCTCAGTTATGATTAGCCAGTTAGGTCGTTTGGCCAGGTCCTTTTCAATCTTCGTAAGTTGAATGGATTTTCTGTCAGTTATTCGATCAGTTGGTTGGCATGTCCTGGTAGCTTCTGAAGATATTTGATAGCTAAGCGCAACCCCCGAATTTAATGCCGTATTGGTTTGATGATGGCTTTGTGAATTAGTTGTTTAGTTTTAAGATTCAATCTGGACTTTTTACCTTTCAGATTTATTTCGTTCTTCTCAGCGTTGATGTGTTGTCTCCAGTTGATGCACTGGTCTAGATACTTAGCATTAGTGTCGACTACCATTTCCCTTTAGAATATTCCTTCTTGTACTGATTTAGCCTCATTGATGTTGAGTCACCATTTTCGATGTCATCCAGTAGTTTTTGTAATTGTTTGGAAACTGTTTTGGCGTTTTCAACAGATGCAAGTAAGGCTATATCGCCTGAAGAAGATGATATGATGGTGATTTCATTTCTCGGTATACCTGAAGTGTAGATGAAATACAGAAGTGGTCCCAAAATACTTCCTCACATACTTCTCCATATTTCAGGGTACAATAACGGTTTGCTAGGTAATATGAATACATCTAATTCAAATTATTCAGCTTTCATACCGAAAAATTAAAAAGCAACCAGCATCGATTGCTGATGTCTACAACATTTCATAAGTGAATTGAAATTGGAATTCATTATTTCAACCTAGTTTATCACACCTAACCACATATTCTGTCATTTCATCGTTTTATATATTCATCCATGAATTATAACAGAATCGTTTTTTGCATTTATATAGGAAGGTTCATGCTTTGTTCAACATTCACCATTGATTTTCCGAAACCGAATATTCCCTAATACGAAACGCGAAATCAAATGAATTGAAATGTCTCTCTGAAAGCAGAAACATCCAGCAAGCTCAGCAAAAACCTCCAATATTATCTGATCCTAGTTCGCATTGAATACCTTACCGAACTCTTCATTAGCAGCCATGCCTGAAGCAGAATGCACAGAAGGGATAAACAAGGTGTTCCAAATCGAGCGAGGCTAAACCTTCATAATTTATTCCCATGTCCCTATTGTGATATTCCTAGCTGGGATTCGGCTGATTTAATTAGGAAAGATGATTGTAGAACCGTACATTTCTAGACAATATTGACTCTCGAATACGAAATATCTCATGATTAATGTTTTAGGGTGAATTTCAACGATGAAGGCAAAATATTAATGGATACTACATGTTCTAAATTGGATATATTCATATACGAGTATATATACAGTGTGTCCCGTAACTCGTCAAGCGGTTACTGGACGATATGCTAAGTTATACCAGTTCTAGCAAAAATTTAAAAAAATTCTGTCACTTGGTTGAGTGGTAATAGGTATATTTTTGAAAATATTGAAAATTTGCACCCTACACGACATCCTTAGGTTTTATAGTTACAAGTTTTCCAATTTTGCAGTGATTTTTTTTTAATCGTCATAACCATGGTTATAATTGCAGTCACAAATCCATTGTTAGGTACAATTGTTTTAGTAAAAAAAAATAGAAGTAGCGTTGAGACATGGTTAAAAAATATGTTTTCAGCTAACTTTGACAAAACATCTTAAAAAAAAAGTACCATACTACTAAATTCAAAGAGAAGATAATGCAGTGAAATTAGATATTGAAAAAGGATAATGGGCTATGACCAAAACAGGAGAAGCCAATAAGCAGAAACACGTGTCGGCAAGTACCTTCCATCCATTTCCCATATTTTCTGCATTCCTGCGGTTTAGCCCATTATCCTTTTTCAATATCTAATTCCACTGCATTATCTTCTCTTTGAATTTAATTGTATCCTTGGGTTTTGGTCGCATCACACAGGTTGCTTATGCTTCCATCGTGGTGATGCTCGGTTTAGCCTCCAAAACCGGAGGTATCTAGGGTTGAAGCCACAAATTGGATGCTCGCTCCTGTTGTGGTCACCTGTTGTCGTTTATATTTTCTTTTCATTATTCATTTCCATCCCTATCCTGGTTTCTTGGTTGCCTTGCCCTGAAGAAGCCAATAAGCAGAAACACGTGTCGGCAAGTACCTTCCATCCATTTCCCATATTTTCTGCATTCCTGCGGTTTAGCCCATTATCCTTTTTCAGTACCATACTACTATCGGCAAGTTACATTAAAAAATGGCCCATTCAATCGAGATTACAAAATGATATAATATTAGCTAGCTACCTTTCATGAAAAATATTATTAAAATTCTCAACTGATTATCGAACAGTTAAAATTTGAAAGTATGATATAATGGTTGTATTGTTGTAAGATGTAATCATAATGAAACTCGAAAAAATTATGTAGTACACTCATTATTCTTTAAAATTTACGACCACGCTAACATAATAAAAACACCGATTTCCCGGTTTTTCGCGAAAGATGCTCAAATTGTTTTCCCCGAGAATCGGACTTTGGATAGGGCTATTCATATCTTCCAATCGCAAGTAAAAATATTTTAAATTAATTGAATACATGTTCTATATCACCTCAGAAATTGTCACATATTTTCAATTACAATTTTAATACATACCCTGATCTTCATACGATTCGTAAGAGCCCTAGTGATTTAATTCTTTAAAATTATAATAAATGCTCAAATTGTTTGCCTTCGGCAAGAATACATGTTCTATATCACCTCAGAAAAGATCAGGTATTTAATTCTTCTGCTGCTTCTACAATTGTGCGACGTAGTTGGCCGATGTTTTCTATTGGTTTCAAATAAACTTTTTCTTTAATGCAGCCCCGGGAAAAAAAATCTTGTGAGTTCAGAACCGGAGAACGAGGAGGCCACAAAATTGAACCAAAGCACCCAATCCACCAATCGGGATATTTATCATTTAAATAGTCACGTACGGGGCGAGCATAATGCGCTGGGCAACCATTTTGCTGAAACCACATGTTTCGATAGATGTTGAGTGGTACGTCTTCTGATAAATGGTTTAAATCATTTTGTTAAAAATATGAGTAGTTGTCGCCATTCAAGTTCACTGCAAAATTGGAAAGTTTGTAACTACAAAACCTAAGGATGTAGTGCAGAATGTCAAATTTTACCATTTTCAAAACCGTTTCGATAGACATCTTCTATCTTTATCAAGGAGAAAAGTAAGAAACCTTTTGAAAATTGATAATTTTCAAAAGGTTTCTTACTTTTCTAAATAAATATTGACAGAAGTCATGAAAGAAAAATGAACGATGTTATATACTCATCTGTGATATGATGATCTTTTTAAGTTGGATCGAACTATCGGCGTTCAAACTTCTGGCAGATCTATAGATGGAGCACTTGTGGAATCAGGTGTTATTTTCATAAATGCTGTTTCTTTGATTTTTCTTCTTGCAAGTTTTTCTTCTTTGGATATTATTGATGCTTCATCCCATTGTATACGATGATTCGAAGAAAAATCAAAGAAACAGCATTTATGAAAATAACACCTGATTCCATAAGTGCTCCATCTATAGATCTGCCAGAAGTTTGGACGCCGATAGTTCGATCCAACTTAAAAAGATCATCATATCACAGATGAATATATAACATCGTTCATTTTTCTTTCATGACTTCTGTCAATATTTACTTTTTGAAAATTGATAATTTTCAAAAGGTTTCTTACTTTTCTCCTTGATAAAGATAGAAGATGTCTATCGAAACGTCGGAAAACATTACATCCACAATAGATGATGGTAATAGCCCAAACAATCATTCAACACGAGCTCCATCATCAACAATATCTCGTCATCAACTACTTATTACAATTTAACCAAGTAACAAGAATTTTTTTTTATTTTTGCTAGAACTGGGATAACCTAGCATATCACCTAGTAACCGCTTGACGTTGAGTTACGGGACTGTATAACCATATGGTTTATATATAGAACGATGTGAAAACATGGCTATGGCTATATATGGTTACCATTACAGAGTGGTGGATGCGCCAGGTTTGATAAATCGTGAAACCCCAGTAAGTCTTGATATTGTTGAGGAAATTTTTACAAAGTGATAACCAAAATTATCATAAAACTACATAGGCTTCATTCTTTTACTGGAGTTTCAATTTAAATAAATTTAAGACCACAATTCTGAGTTTAATTATCTTAAAATTATGAAAATTATTTCAGCTTTGTGTTCCGAAATCTGTCATCAAAAAAGGCTGATTAAGTACCATTATTTTTCTTATTTCGATAAATAAAGGGACACTTCAAAACGTATCAACGCGACGTTTCGAAAAAATATTTCGAAACTGGAGATGAATTACAGAATTGTTCTAGGACTAGACTATTTGAACTATGTACTTCTTTACCTTTAAGTCATTTAAATCGATGTACTTCATATTATGATCAACAGATTTATTATTTAGGTAACTTTAACAAGTGAATGGGAAAATTATTCATAAATATCAAATACACAATTACAAAAGAATGTTTGCAATTTTTTTTGTTTATTAATTGTAGAACTTTCCACGTAACTTTCAGCTACCGTATTAGACTTTCATCCTCCATGCTGGGCGATTCTCAGCAATCAGCTCCAGAATACGGCAGCAGAGTAGTCGAATACCGCCAAAAACAGTGACCAGTATAAAAAGAAGGATTTGGCTTCAAAATCTGAAAGATAATTTCTGACAAATTTCTAGTGGTTGCACTTCCCATATCCCATTCAAATATTAAACAAAAACACTGTTATGCTGAACATTACATGACCTTAGATTAACGTATTTTTTTAAAATTTCGATACAATGTAAAACGTCGAAAGCCCCAGTGGTTATAGCAGATTCTCGACATACTTTCGTCTTTGTGTGGTGGTACTTAAAAAAAATTCTTCTGAAACACATTTTCTATGCTAATAAAAGTTAACTTTTTTCTTCGGTGAGCTCCACGAACAATCAATGCTACCTTATTCATTAAATGTTGCCCTTCGAAAGCTTCTTTAAAAAATCGGCAATGTTTTTTTACTAAAGTTTCTGCGTTCTTTTAGAATGAAGTTTTGAAAAGCCAGTACAGTGGTACACTTATTGAGATCAATATTTCTCTTCAAGCATAATTCGATATTTATCATCGATTATAAACTCCGCATTGTCGAATTCCTCATTATCTTTTTTCTTGAAAATATGCTAGCATAACTTTTTCGAATGAGCAACTTTAGTGCAATGAATAGAAAAAATGTTTGACGTCACTAATTAGACCTCTTGTATTAATCAGCATTTATGTAGTTACACTCATTATAAAATGAATGGATTTCTGGGATATCATTCAACTGATTCGAATTAACATGGAAATCAGATTCGGAAAGGTGTACCATGATGCAAAAGTTCTCATATAAACTCCGTTGAGTCTTATCTGAATATAAATAAAGTCGAAGTAAATGGAAAATCGATGAATAGATGAAAGTTATAAACTCCACAATCTAAATTGGTCTAAGCGGAAAAACTGAAGTGAAGTTTCTGATGATATCTAAAATGAGATTTCCTAGGACTTCTTTTTCTCATTTGTGGAGCATATCAGAGGAGAATGCGCGTATTTTTAGCATTTTATAGTAAAAAGTCAGATGTGAAGTGGAAAAGTTTTCAGGGTCATTTAAGTTCTTCGATGTTTACTGCTTGAAATATCTGCAATTTCCAGACGTACTTGAAATTATTAATAAGCCTACGAGTCCCAAAACGTATATTAAATGACAAACAACCCGGAAACATACCTTAAAAGTTCCCAGCTAATTTAATATATTTTATCGTAGGATTTCAAAGGTATCCTTTTTTAAAGCAATTCAACAAATTACCTGAAAACTATTCTTTCGAAACTTGTACGTTCAGCATGATCATATATGTATATTTGTGTATATTTAGACACTTCACTGAACTTGTTGTACTGTTCACTTATTCATGATCAAGGGAATCAGAAAATTAGCATTAAAACACTTATGGAATTGAACGATATCACATGGTCGCTTTGGGAGTCAAGCTGCTCATGCAGATGTTAAGGTATTTATTTTTCATAATACTCATTTAGTTATACTTTACACTTGTTATAATAACAAGTTATCACGACACTACCATTATAGGAGGGTTGCCTTTTTATTTCGTAACATGCGATAATTCGACAACCCTAGTGTTGCCATCTGGCATTTGACAGCTCTATCGTAAAGCTTGACATTTTTGAGGTTATACATAGAAAGAACGTTTTGACACACGAGCGCTATTTGTGTTATTTACAGTAACTTAAAAGATTCATCTCGACCAAAAAATGGAATTAAATCGGTTACATTTTTTTAATCTTTCGACGTGGATCAACTCAACAACAGTGCTTCGATGAACTTGATTCAATTTTTTGCGATGAAGTTCCATCCAGGACCAGTGTTTATCGATGGTGTGTGGCGATCCTTCATAAGTCGCCACATAGCATTTATCAACATCGGTCTCGATATCTTTCTGGTTAGATGGAATTCCCTAAATTCAACCGGTGTCGTGTTCGAATCCTGGTAGCTCACGTTCTCAATTATCACAAATAACAAATCCCCAGGGTCTATGGCACGGCGCACCCAAGCCATACTGATGAGTCCAAATGTGGGCGCCAGGGACGAAACGCATAGGGATAGAAAACCTACAGGTGAATTCAACCGAGGTCATGGTTCACTCCAAGACGAAGGTCGTCCAAAATCAGTTAATATTGTAAGATCGTCATGTGAACTATCGTCAGATTGAGACCACCTTAGGCATTGGTGGGACCAGCATACATTCATTATTGCATGAACATTTGGCCGTCAAATATTTGTTCGCGTTAGGTCCCACACAATTTGTCAATTGCTCAAAAAAAGGTTCGTATCGATTGGTCGAAAGAAATGCTCCAAAAATAAGATCGCGGTGCTTCGAAGCTCGTCTATGACATCGTAACCGGTGAATAATCGTGAATTTACGCGTATGAGCCCGAAAGTAAACAGCAGTCGACTGTATGGGTGTTTCAAGATGAGCCAAATCCAATAAAAGTAGCTCGTGCACGAAGCACTTCCAAGAAAATGGTCGCCTGTTTGCTGGGAAAAACTGGACATGTCGAAACGTACTACTAGAACAACGCAGAACAATCAATTCTAAGAGCTACTGAACTATTTGCTTGCCAGTTGTCTTCAAAGAAATCAGGAAAACCAACAGCCGAAGACGGATCACCCTTCACCACGACAATGCGAGCTCTCACACATAGGCTCAAACAACTGCATTTTCAAGCACTAAAAACATCGATCTGATGAGTTATCCGCCGTATAGTCCTGACTTGGAATCGAATGACTTCTCTTTATTCCCGTACGTAAAAAAGAAAATGAGGGGTTAACGTTTTTCGACACCTGAAAAAGCGGTTGATGCGTACAGAATGCATGTTTTGGAGATACCTCAATCAGAGTGGTAAAAGTGCTTCGACAATTGGTTCAAACGCATGCAAAAGCATAATGGAGAATATTTTGAAAAACTTAAAAGCGATTTTCAATGATTGATATTTGTTTTGGTTCTCTAAACCCGAAGTATAAAAGCCAACCCTCGTATAACGTTAATGAACATTTAGTAACACGATATTACTTTATAACAATATTTTGCATCAACATGTTGGAGAATTCTCAACTTTATAAACTCTCCAACATTAGCTGGACTTGTATTGCTATATCATCGCATAAATTCTGAAAACACGTACCCTCTACCCGATTCCAATACTTTCACAATTGAAGACGATCTGCTTTTTTAATGTGCTCCTTCTATCGCGACGCTCGTTTGATGTTATGCTACAAAAATTATAATTTAGTGCATTACGGTAAAATTTGCTGTTCAAAATTATATAACATTATGTTAACCAACATAAATTATATGTTTCAACATTAATTAAACTTTGTTGGGGAATATTATATAACAATTGTCTTTAAATATTATGTAACACTAGTGTGACTGCACTTTTATATAACATCACATTTTATTTGAATCTGTTGAAGCCAGCGGCGTCTCCCCACCACATCACCCAATTTATTGCATCTCCGATGTTCTACCTGTCGCCGTGAGAGACGTATGATATTATATAATATAGTATTATAAAATTTGTTACATTATGATATAAAGTGTCGAATAATATTTTGTAAGTAATATTAGTCAACATAACTTTCAATTTAAAATATTACTAACAACATGTAACAATAAGTAACCTATATTACTGACTTATATAATAAATGTTTTATTATATATATTTTATTTATTATTATATTACATAGCACCTTTATATAACATCATATAACACTATGCATCTTCACCCCAGCATAGCAATTCAGCGAGGCTCGACTAATGTTATGTAACAAAATTTGAAATATGATGAATTATGTCACCAACAATAATTTTTTCACATTTTTTTACATAACATCATTTAGAAGTTCTAATATTTGTTTTTTTTTTGTAATCGTAAATTAGGGAAAAAATGTTTTGTAACATTATATTACCAGTGTGGAAGCACCTTGAAAGAAATCGATCACGTATTACAACTGAAGAAAAATGTTTCAAATAGACATTGCAAATATTTCCTCACCAACACAAATATATTTCGTTATTTAGCTATTTCGCTGCTGGGTGGCAGAGATTCTTTCTTGCAGCAAATGGGCAGAATCCCCATATTTGAATAAACTCCAAATATATGTAGTGTAATACCGGTGCCCCAAATCTTCAGTTCAAGGAGTTCTTAGATTTATGGTGGCTGACTCTGATTTATAGCAATCAGGACAAAAATCCAGCCAACTATAAATGGGTTCGGAAAGAGGATGTCCAAACAAACGGTCCCAGAAGCCTGTTCTGTGTTCACTTAGGAATAGATCACTGGTTATTTATCTTGCTTCGGAAAGACTAATAATTCAAGAAAGGAATGGGAACTTTGGGGTTGACAAATGAGTGTTTTTTACCCGTTTGTCGGTAGAAGGCGTTGAAAGGAAAATGAAAACGCGGGGGCGATGATTTGAGATATTATAATAGGGAGGAGTTTTAAGCACCCCTGTACAAGAATCGCGAAATCCTCATAATTAAGGTTTAGATCGAAGAGATAGGAATTCAAGAAAGGATTCAGTAATAGCAATTATTGAATGAGTTTCGACTATGATTTGTATGAATCAGACCTTTTTACACAATCCCATGTATTTCCAACCGGAAATATAAAATATATATATATGATAATAAAAGGAAATAAATTTGTGTCAACAAAAAAATATCCTACTCTCAGACTCACAACTTACATTTCATGTTCATGTTAGTCCAAGATCATATCACCCTTTACATATTACAAGTCAATGATAGCATATACTAAAACTGAACCATAATACAAAATTATATTATATTTTATATATTATATATAATGTATTATAGATTATAATGACCTCAAAGCAACTTCATTGCTCTATTAGCCTTCATTTATTTTTCTTTAAGGACAAATTTCATATTCTGAAAGATTTATAAAAATATACAATCTTCACCCATCATTGACTTTGAGTATATTGGCACGTTCGTTGTTACTTTATCAGGAAATCAAGATCGATCCCTATTTTATTTATTAGAAACTTGAACTTTCAATTTTTTATTTTCATTTTGGCATGACTCAAAAGAAAGAAATTATATAATTCAGGCACAATTTCTATGAGATCAGATTTTCGTATATATAAAACTGACGTTAAATATCAGGCACTGGGCGCAGGTTTGAAAGAGCAGTCATTTTATATTTTTCGTGTATCAGGGAGTTGAGGCTAATAAACTGAAAACTCATGTCGTTTCATGGAGCAAGTTTCGAATAAGGAAATACTCTTCAAATAGCCTGAATGAGGCAACATTGAGTATGTTACAAAATCTAGACCATTCCTGACTTACCTCGCAATAACTATGTCTTTTTATTGCTCCAACAAAACATTCCATTCTGAGAGAGCAGATCAAACAGTTTCGGCAAGAGTGCATACAAATCTCTCGGATAACAGAGAAATGAAATCCCTCTCTAGAAAATCTGGAAATATCGTAGCAGCCGACATTTGGCTTAGTTAGGACAGTAGAGGGGACTCGAATATCATCCCTTTGCGATAGTTGAGAGACTAAATTTCTGCTGGAGAGGGTGTTAGGAATAATGGGCCAAAAGAGACGGGAGAAAAAATACGAAACAGCGTTTCCTTTTTGATTATGATGCCCAGAAGTGGAATCATAAGAGAACTTACCGTAGCATAAGGTGTGAAAATTCGGCTTTTTATATGCCAAAGGTAGGTCACAACAGTAAGGCGAATGAGAGTTGAAGATTTCAGGAATTTTGCATAGTCTAGAAATAGATTATATTACAATGAACCGACTAACTTAATCGGATATAGGGAAGCATCAATCCTCATATCTTTAGGATATTTGTTTTGTTATTTTCCGGTTTTCAAATCAAATAACGAAACAGCTATTTCTCTCTCTCGGTCTCTACACATTGAATTTCTCATAGCGTATACGATTCCGACTCATATCAGTTCGCTATTTATTCAGTCCATACAAAACTAGTCAGAAAAAAAAAACTAAGTGCTAAGAGACTATACCGCATGCTGAATTTTCCGTTGCTGATAAATGAAGCGGAAATATCTCAATTGACCTGGACTGTTCGCCTTCACAGGACCTCCAGAAGAGAAGCTAGTGCGGAAATGACAAAATTCAATAAACGCGTAATCCCGAACTCCAGTCGAAAAAAGTTGAGAATTGTCTCGATAATTGAAAACCGAATCCCAAGTCCATTCCATACGGTAGCGTCGGAAATATCGAAATTCGAATCCAATATTGAAGAGCACAGACAACGTTGATAATCTTGCCTTATTAGAATCCGTGCCAGAATTGTAAATAATCAGGGCTATTCACTAACTCAAGTTGCTATCGCCGTTGCTATCCAAAGCAACTCGTATAACAACCTTCGATAGCCACTGCTACCCTTTTTTGGTATTCTCTAACTAACCATTAACAACTGTTGTTATCATAACAACTTTTTGTGAAGAGAGTCACGGCAACACCGCTAAATAGTTCAAATGTCCGTTTTCTCGATTCAACCATAGACAAATGATATGGATTTGTCTGTGGAATAAGCAAATACATAACCTTCAAAATGACCGTTAAATAAAGTTGTGAAAAGATTTCAATTGTTTTCGATGAATCTGTACTGTAACTATGGAAGAAGGATGAGGTTATATAAAGGACAATTCTCGGTATTTTTAATTTAACATCTCTTATTTTAGACATAATAGGTTTAAAAAGGCAAGCAATGAAGATATCAATTTATGATGAATTTCCTGAGCGAACATAAAGTGATGATGAAAGTAAAACTATCGCCAGCTGAATCAGTAAAAGTTTGAGAACTGTGAATGCAACTCACAAAAGAGTTGAATAATATGAAGACAACGTTAAGGCTTTGCAGCAGTGGCACATTTACCCTACAATACTCTATATTAATACCTTTTTAATTCCTAATTCATTAAAAAGTTCATTTGCAATAAAAATGTCATTCTTAGTCGATTAAAACTTTTAATTGTTCACATGAATGAAAAAAAAAACAATAAACAAACAGTAGCCAACAAGAGTAGTTATCAATAGCAACACCTATAAAGCAGTTGCCAGTAAACTACTACGGATAGCCACTAGTTGTTATGCATAGCATCTTTCATAACCACTTTCTTGAATAGTGAATACCGATTTCGCGTTTAGCAACTTACCTTGAAGATAACCACAATTTTCGGTGGCTATTCATAGCAACTTAGGTTAGTGAATAGCCCTGAATGTATAAAATGTCGTACAAATCTTGAATACCGCCTCATGACTGCCGATCCGATATACCGCCATGTTCAGTGCATTTAATAACAGTGTACCTCCCATTTCTGTAAATTAGAGTAATACTGCTTGGTGAAAAGAATTAAAAGGAACCTACGGTATGGATATGAGAAAAGCCCACATTTACTACATTCAATATGCTTAGGACATATCAGTTCCTGCTTCTTCAGTGTGTAACATCTCTGGATTTTATAGTTTCAAAAACCAATACTCTTTTTACCCTTCCATTGAAAGGTTCCTGGTGGGTGCATTGAACCTACGTCGAGAGGCTACCAAATACAGTAGAGAAGAGAAAAGTAGTTCTGTTACGCGTGCATGGGAGGTAAACAAATTAAATGGCAAGTGCTCGAGAACAAGCATGGAAGATAATGTTCTTTTGATTTTTTGCTAGTAGAGCCCTATGATATTTTTTACTTGGTATTGTAATAATGCATTCCAGTGACTGTCCCTCGCCCTTTATTGAAAATAGGTGAAGGGTGAACAACCTGCTATCTGGTTTATTATTTATTATTTTCAGAATTAAGTCAATTATGAATTGAACGAGCCTTTGTTATAAGGTATATCAACATTTAATATTCATTTATTTGAATGTTTCGTCACGTTATTTACCAGTTTATCATATCTTTTGTGATTTCCTGGTTGTTTGTGTTTAAAAAAACATGTGTTTTATAGCATTTTTAGCCTTATTTCTTTATCAAATTTATGTTTGGTTTGAATTGGTTTCTTGTTGGCATAATGTTTAAGAAATATTTCTCCCATTATGTTGATGACTTTTTATAATGACATATCTATTTTTTATTATTCTTCCAAAAATATTGAATTATCAAAATATATATATCCCTTTTCTGTATCTTCCTTTAAGGGTTCTTGAGTTATAAATAATTTCACAAATTTGAAATCAATTTAAGGATTTACTAAAATAATTATATTTCGCTCAATAATCGATTCTTGGCATGATCTTAGATGCTGGTTTAATCCCAACCACCATCTTCACTGAAAATCAGTTGTCAGATTTGTTGAAAAAATTTTACCAATTCCCATAGATAACCAGTATGTTCTTTTATTCCAGAAAGGGAATAACTCACTTCTAAATTTTTATATACCTCTTCCAACACCCTTTTGTTTGGATTCTGAGTTAACTTATTTTATTTGATTTCAGATTGAATTTATATGCCTTTATTTCTTTGTATTGATATTTTCTCTATCGTTTATAGATCGACATATCTATGACTCAACCTGATCTATAGAAAACCATTATTCAATTTTACACGACAAACAACTAGTATCCATTTCCAATATCGAAGTACACAGACATCGTTAATCGTCTTGCCTTATTTCAATCGCTTCCAGCATTGTGAACTGTTCTACGACCAAGTCGCACCTCACACTGCCGATTCGATAAGCAGCCATGTTTCGTGCATTTATGCACTATCCAATTTCTGTAATTTACTACCGGATTACGTTGGCAACCCTGAGTTTTTCATCTGAAAGTGATACGGAGGGGGTAGCAAGAAGGAAACTCCGGGTATTTGGACTTACTTCCCATAAAGAAAACAATTTATAAAGACAAATATATGCACTGTATATTCTGGATTGAGGCACAATTAATTTTTCACCTCCAGTTGTTTGCTTTCGAAAGTCAGAAGTTTTTTTTTGTGGGATATGTTAAAATTCGAAAAATGTTACTGTAGAAATCGAAAAAAACGGTTGCAGTTGATCTTATACGTCCAATAATAATTTTCGATTGTGTAAATTGTCGCAAACTTTAGATTTTTCTGAATCGCATAGTTTCATTCAGAATAACTAAGGCAGAAAAAGCGAGAACTCATATAGCAAGTCTACTGTGTGCCTCAACAGGACTTGTAGAAATGAAGCAGTAGAATGTCCCAATAATTGAAAATTCAATCCCTCGTATAATCAGTACGAGAGCTCCGGGGACATCGAAGTTCGAATCCAATATCGAAGTGCACAGACAACGTTAATAATCTTGCCTTATTAGAATCGCCTCCAGCATTGTAAATCATATACACAATGCGTGCGCCTACAACTGTCCTACAACTCCCGAATCCCGCCTCACAACTGCCGATTCGATATGCCGCCGTGTTCCGTGCTTTTAATCACCGTGGATTATCCAATTTCTGTTATTTACTACCCGTCTACGTTAGCAAACCTGAGTTTTCCATCTGAAAGTGCTTCGAAGGGGGTAGCAAAAAGGAACCTCCGGGTTCGTGGACTTACTTCCGATAAAAAAAAACCAATTTATGAAGAGAAATAATGGCGCTGAGTATCCTGGATTATGGCATAATTAATTTTATACCTCCGCTTGTTGGCTCTTTGAAGTTGGAATTTCCCGAAGCGTTTCGTGGGATAGGTATGTGGTAATTCCGAAAAGGCCACTATATAAATCGTAAAAAAAGTTTTGCAGGTACTTATTACTTATTACAATCGGCCGGAACTTCAGAACAGTTATCTACATTTAATATTCAGAGGCAAACATACCCAGTCAGAGGCTTGCTTGAGTTTTCTAGCAAGTTCAGGCTACTCCTATAAAATTTGTTGATAGCTACTCGAAAAAAACAAAAATCAGCCTGGCAGTTGAGCAAGGATATTCATTAATTCTCTTCCTTTTCAACCACACCATTGAAATGGCAATCAACAGAAGTAACGAAAAAAAAAACAAAGATATAGTAATATTGTCAAAATCTTGATAATAGAAAAGAAAAAAAATGTGTAATGATTCGCGGAAATATACGTACATAATAAATAAGAAAATTGGTCCTCATTGATCTTTAGAGCATGGATCACTCCGTATAATGGCCGAAACCATAAATCAAACAGATGATGCCATCTCTCTCTGCAGTATCCGAACACATAAAATAGTGGACGGAGGTCAGAAGTCACTTCCCTCGGGAGATCTTGTCAATTTTATCTATTTGGTAGACCGGTCAGCCGTATGTGGAAAATGAAGCCGGCAAGCGAGGGTTTCGAACCTTATTATTTCACAGGGTAATTCCTGAGAGAACCATTTGCGTTCAGACGGAGGCTGAGGCAATATTGACACAGATACACCTTGTGGAAACAGAGACGCGAAGCTCCAAGTGTTTGGGATGGAAACCAATAGTTTTAGGACTTTTATGTGAATGATTTGATGTATTTCAGTACGGATTTCAGCTTTTAAAAAATGAGCCTTACTTTCTTCATTCTATGGATTTTCTCTTGAAGATCTATAGAAATTGTATAAACACTTACCCTAGTGATATTTCATAAGCCAAACAGCAGGTATCAAGAACTCCTTTTATTTCAGAACCTGCCACACAAAACAAGATTATCAGTTTGTAAATCAAAAGAGAATATCCTGAAGCAGTTTGTCCCAAATTACTTCACGACTTTTATTTGAAAATCTAGTACACACGAAAACCACACTATATCCAAAAAATTCTAAATACAACATATAAACCATATGAAGTAATCATAAACGCACATTGATATTTTAGAAATGCTGGTTGAAATCTCAATTCCTCAGTGAGGTTACCACATCCAAGGTTTTTTTCAATACAAAAAAATCGTAGTCTGCTTCCACTCTATGCTGATACGCCACTGGCGGTTACTAAACCGTGGAAATAAATTCCATGGTTAGAATCGGAGAAAGAAAAAGAAGAAGAGCATGGCCCTCACTCTTTCAAGTATCAACGTCAAGCTGCGCAAGTGCATCGGTGAAAAGAAAAAAAAAATTCAAGATGGTGTGACCATTATCGGTGGTGTTGTGAGAGAAGAAGGGAGACCCAAAAAAGTGTTAGTACCTTTGTGTGAGTTCGAAAACGAAGCCATCTTACGTTGAGTAACTCTAGATTCTATTTTGCAAGTATAATTCAGACGATTTTAAAAGCTATTAGTTGTTTATCCATTTTTTTAACCTCTGTTGATGAATAGCATTGGGAACTTGATTGATTCAGTGAATTTATTATTTTTCTGTTATATTTGTAGATTAATACTGTTATTATGAAATATTAATTAGGTTTCATGATGTATTAGGTGATGTTTGGGACTGGTGTGAAAACAGCAAACCGAGACAGCAAACTTCGACCTTGAAATCCCCGAGCGCGCTCAAAAGATTGCGCGGAGAACGATGCAAAAGATTGCGCGGAGAACGATGCAAAATTCTTTATTTTTGAAACAAAAAGGACACTCTCAGAGTATATAGGGCATTATCCTACACTTACGAGGTGTCGAAGGGGGCTCAAAAAGTGACAAAATTTGCGATTTTTCAAAAACTGTAAATAGGATCGCGATCAAATTTTGTAGTAATATTGAAGACCCATAGCAACCAGGATCTGCACATACGGCATGTACTTACACCTAGAGGGGGTCGAAGGGGGACACAAGAAGTGACAATTTTGCGATTTATCAAAAACTGAACATAGAATCGCGATCAAATTCTGTAGTTATATTGAGGACCCATAGCAACCAGGATCTGCAAACACGGCATGTACTTACACCTAAAGGGGGTCGAAGAGGGGCACAAAAAGTGACAATTTTGCGATTTCTCAAAAACTGTACATAGGATCGCGATCAAATTTGGTAGTTATCTTGAGGACCCATAGCAACCAGGATCTGCAAACACGGCATGTACTAACACCTGAAGGGGGTCGAAGGGGGGCACAAAAGGTGACAATTTTGCGATTTCTCAAAAACTGTACATAGGATCGCGATCAAATTTTGTAGTAATATTGAGGACCCATAGCAACCAGGATCTGCACATACGGCATGTACTTACACCTAGAGGGGGTCGAAGGGGGCATAAAGAAGTGACAATTTTGCGATTTATCAAAAACTGAACATAGAATCGCGATCAAATTTTGTAGTAATTGTCACTTTTTGAGCCCCCTCCGACTCCTTTTTGGTGTGAGTACATGCCGTATGTGCAGATCCTGGTTGCTATAATAAACAAAAACAAGAATGTCTATCTTTGTTTATGTTTTGAATCAAGGTTATGAGCATAGATGAGAAAACAAAGGAAGAGTTGTCTATGTAATGAAAATGAAAGCTAAATTCTATAAAATGCGCAGAAATTTATCCTCGATTAAAGAATTTATGAATGTGTTCGATATCTTGTCAAGTTTTAGAGGTATATATATATATTCTTTTGAACTTTTGGCTTACAATATTCAGTTAGCAAACAATGAAGCATACAGATCAGGGGTTAGTGACGGGGTGTCATACAATTCGGCGTATCACATAAAAGCCTAGGAAAAAACCCCGTAAAAAAAAACCCTGGCTCCCCGCCTAAGTGTGAAAGTACAAAAATAAGCTGAAATATATTTGGGATTTCTTTCTTCAAGAGTGGTCTTCTATTGATGGAAACAGAGACTTCTTCAAGGTGTCCACATCGAATCTGGAAATAAAAAGACAAAAGCAGAAAAAATAACTGAATATCAAAAATACAAAATTTGAAAGAGATAAAGAAAACTTCCTCAAATTAGCCTTTTGGATTAACTCGATATTGTGAATTATGGATTTTTAACATAACAAGCTAAACCGTAAATTTTACTAAGGAGATAATCAATGAATACATAACCTTTTATGGTTCCTCTTCAACGAAGATTTTTTTTTTAGTATCCGTATGTGAGTCTTGAAGGAGAATAATCTCAGCACCATAGTCCTTTGTTAGTTTAGAAATATAGTCACTCTTGTCCTTAGAAATACCTTCTATATTCAAATCTAATACACACAATTTGTCGCCAATCTGCAAGGAGGATACGTCGAATCGGATTTTCGGTCCAAGTGATGATTTTTCAGATCTTCTTATGCTTGAAGTCTGCTATGGAACCCATTCAAAGGGAAATCATCATCCAAGGGAAATCATCATCCATAGTTGAGGAAGGTTGTGATATAACACTTATTTCATTGAAAAAATAGCAGAGGAAAAATTATCAACTGATATTCATTATGACTTAGTTTTTGAGGTTAGGTGAATATTGACCGAATGAAATAAATGCAAATGAAAAAACTAAATGAAAAAATTCCAAAATGCTTGATCGCAATAATTTTGAAAACGCGGTTCGAAAATATGCGGCTCAAGAAGGACCAAAATGGCACGACAAGGGCCTTTGAAAGTTGAACGAAATCGAAAGAAAATTAACAATGAAATTCTGACAATAAGAAAAAATGACTCGAAAGAAAATCGAATGCTGGAGCAATGACTTCTGCCTACCTGGTTTCACAGTACGGCTGAATTCACCTGTCCAAGCACTCGCGAGCGAGAATAGTCACTTTTTCACCAGAGTTCTAATTTGTAGTTTTATCGAGAAATTTGATTGATTGCGAAGAACTGTGTTGTACTTCATGGATGAACGCCGATTTCATACTCTCTGTCTGTTCGACATAGGTCATATGCTCCAACATATGTTACGCGTTTATCGGAAAATGATATGAACATATACAGAGTGTAGAATTATTGAATCGAGCAAGCAACTCGGAACATAATGAATGAATGCAACTACTAAGTTGCAGTAACACTATCTGTCTTTTATCGTTATAGTTTTCTCAGAATTGTTATACTTGCCTTCGCTAGCTGTTAATGATTAACCATTTAGTTTTAAACAAGTGCCCTAACATCACCTAACATAAGGGTTTTTTGCCTGAGGCTTTCCTATATTTTTCTAGACCCTGAATAAAGAGTTGATTGTTTGAATCTAACTGTTGTTTTTTATTTACTATCTTTGTTTCCCAATTATTTTCAATAATCTCAATTATCACGAACTTTAATTATTACTTGAACATAATTTAGAGTCCTACCCTTGCTAGACGATCACATTAAATGGTCAAGTCTGTGTATCTGGAGTCAATAATGGTCCTACGAACAGGAATTGAATTAGTACCGTGTATGAATAGTTTGATTTCATCAACCACGAAATAATCTGAATCTACTAAGATAAACTATACCTAGATAAAACATTCGTGCTCACTTGAAAACTCTATTTTTTCCACATTTACAACCCTGAAATAATGTTGAAAATATCCTAAATGATCGTTGATCCCATCCTTAAAAATATCTGCATATGGCCAGCCATATAGACTACCCTATATCAAAATGAAAATGTGCATGACGTTAAAGTTCAGTAAATAAGAACAAATGCGCCACTGAATTCAAGCCAAGAACCCTTACAACCGAAATCGCAACAATATTTCACAGACTTAATTAATATTCATGGCTCTCAAAATTTGGCAGTGCCGTCGGTTGGTGCTAATAAATCCTAGGATTGGCGCTGCGATATCCAATTAATTCGCATTGGCGGCCTGTGTTCAGAACAAATCCGATTTTCTTACCCTATAGGTCGAAAAAAATCCGAGTAACTTTTCGGACTGCAGATGTAGAATAGGAAAGGTGCAATCCATTATTTCCATCCATTTATCACTTCGCTAGATTGCGGCACTGGCCTACATTAGGTGAATCACTACGTAATTGTAGGCATTCAATCAGTAGGACATCTGTGTTATGCTCCCAATTTGTGCCTTGATAACTATTTGGCGTTCGAGTTGATGGCTGTTCTAAATTTCCTCGAAATCTCATTGATGGCGTTGGTGCTATCAATGAATTTTGGAAAATGGCGTAGATAAATCTTTAAGAAGCGAATCGGTGACTTCTATTCGAATCGATCTCAGAATTGGTAGTGAATAAAAAACGAATAAGTTTTTGATTGCTCAATATGCTATATACCTTATTTCACCGCATTATATCCTTTTCTGTATTTTACATATGTATACAGTTGGACGATTGTCGAAATTACTGACACGAAAAATTGATTCCGCTCCAAAAATATCTTTCAGTTCGGGAATGGTTACGTTCACCACTGCAGTGAAGTGCTCATAGTCGTATACCCTTCTATGTATCCACAACTGAGGTGTTTTTCCGAGGTATTTTTAATTTACCCAATTCGGTTAATTCGGATTTACACCAGCGACGGCTGACATCGTCTGGAAGTGTATCATCCCACCGCAAACTGCAAATGGGGAAAGGAACCCCAAAGGGTCGAAAATTCGAGAAAGTTCGGAAAGTATGGTACGTTTGGTACATACCTGCACAGTAGTTTCTGCAAGATAAGAAAATTCGTCCGACGAAGGAAACCACCTCAAACCGAGAATTTTGACCATCGGATCTATATCAAAATCCAAAGAATGGTGATATTGATGATTCAGAGGTATGGTTGAGAGTAATTTAGAACTGTTACTACTCCATTTTCGGAGCTCAAAACCACCGCAATTCAATAGGGAAATCAGTTCCTCTTGCAACGTTTTTGCCTCTTCCAAATCATCACAACCTGTAACGACATCATCGACATAAATGTTTGTAGAGCAGAATTTTGGATGCCTTTGCAAAACGAGCTCCCTCATCCTCGGCCAACTGTGCCAAAGTTCGAAGGGCAAGAAAAGGTGATGGTGCGACTCCGTACGTAACGGTATTCAGCTGATATGTTTTTATGGGTTCCGATGGAGAAAACCGCCACAATATTCTTTGAAAGTTCCGATGTGAATTTTGAACCAATATTTGACGATACATTTGTTTGATATCAGCTGTGAAAACGAACCGATGAACACGAAAGTTCATCAAAATGACAATAATATCCTTTTGTAATTTAGGACCAATCAATAGAGCATCATTTAAAGATAAATGACTGGGTACATGAGCTGACGCATCGAAAACAACCCTCAACTTTGTGGATGGACTGTTTGGTTTGATTATACAATGGTGAGGGATATAGAAAGTATTTTCATAATCCGAACTTGTAGAAATCAATGACATATGATCTTTTTCTAAATATTCCCTCATGAAAGTAGAGTATTCCTTGTATATATTCTGGTTTTTAATAAGTTTACGTTCAAGGAATAAAAAACGACGTAGTGCGAGAGAATATGTGTCACCGAATGAAAGTGTTGACTGATCAGGTTTAAATGGTAACGCCACAGTGTACCGTCCAGATGTATTTCTAGAATAGTTCTGAGTGTATAAGTTCTCTCAAAATTGATCTTCTGGTGATACAATGATATTCTCTGAAACTTCTTCAAGTTCCCAGAATCTTTTCAACGAGGAGTTCAAACCTGATTCAGATAATGACAAATGAAAATTGTTAACTGATATGTTACGTGATTGAATCTTTCCCATGAAAATCCAACCAAATACTGTCTCAAGTGCTGTTGGTTCCAAACCGTTACCCTCGATACGACCCGGTCGCATTATTAATTATGGTTACATTTACAAGTTACTTACTTTCAAGTTGGTTTTTAAAATGATTTATCTTCCAAAACTGTTTGTTAAATTGTAGTAAATTGAGGTGGGAACTTAGTCTTGCTTTTCGGAGTGAAATCTGCGATGTAAATATTTTGTTGTTTTTAGCCTTGAAAAAGGATCAAGTTGTTCCGAAACGTCGGTGATGATTTAAATAAATTTAACGAAAAACATTGAAGGCCCAAATTCCTGAAAAAATGGTTTCATTATTTATTCAAGTTGTATTACACTGCCTGTAATACCTAGGACCTGAACTATATTACATAGCCATGTAGTTTCATCAATTTCAGACTAAAAATCTTGGAGTTCGCATGTCAACTATATCAAAGATGGCCCTACCTTCAGCTTATCGCAAATATTACGTAATTGTAGCCAAAGCAATTATATTCATCACCCAGTTTTGCAGCATAAATTGCCAAGGCCTTCATGGACCAGGATCTGTGGTTAAACTACAGCAACGTATGATAACGTCTGAGATCATCGACTAGTAGTTTCACTACTACCTATGTTTGATACAAAGTAGTGGATGTAACCCTTTTTGTGTAGCACCATAATGTTGTGTTGAGTGGCGAGAGAGCTTTTGTTCAATTACTTCTGTTTTCTTGCTACCATTATATATGTTTTTTACTGTTGATTATTTATAGTTCTTAGTATCATTTGTGCTCATATTCCTTACAGTTATTCTGATTTTTATTCACTTATGGTTACTATTCTATCAAGTGATGAGAGATTCTTTGTTTATTTAATTGTATGTTTTCTTGTAACCTTTGTATAAATTGTTTTATTATTATTCGTGTTGATATCTTGCTACTATTTATGTCTATATTTCCTTTCTGTTGATTATTAATTTATTTTACTGTTTTATCAATTGGCCAGAGCACTTTAGTTTATTTATTTCTTTCTATCTTGTACTGCTATCTATTTATCTATATACTCGTATTACATATTTCATTTAGGGGTCTCAAGATTGTGGACCATTCCTATATTGTTGTATGAGATTATTTAGCTACCTGTACAGGATCGAAAGCCTTGAAGGGCCGGTTCCAAAGCCTTGAGGCAGGGACCGTTACCATCATGTGCTATAAGGCATGAAAGAATATACTTTTTTTATCAACCGTGAAACTTTCTACTTTTTTCAGAGCCGCCGCTGGAATTCCATGACCTTACCCGTGTTCCCAATTCCTTAGCTCATACAATATTATAGTTATGGCTCAATACCCTGGGGCCGTGACCATGGTCATAATAAGTCGTTTACATGTTTGCCATGATTATTATCCTGTTGCATTATTCGAAGTATACATTTGCCATGTTGCATTATTGAAGTTGCCATATTTACTATGTCTATTATTCTCTTTGTATTATGGAAGTTGCTCTGATTATTATGATTACTATCTGTTTTTTATTGTTATAGTTTTCTCAGAATTGTTATACTTGCCTTCGCTAGCTGTTAATGATTAACCATTTAGTTTTAAACAAGTGCCCTAACATCACCTAACATAAGGGGTTTTTTGCCTGAGGCTTTCCCCTATATTTTTCTAGACCCTGAATAAAGAGTTGATTGTTTGAATCTAACTGTTGTGTTTTATTTACTATCTTTGTTTCCCAATTATTTTCACTAATCTCAATTATCGCGAACTTTAATTATTACTTGAACATAATTTAGAGTCCTACCCTTGCTAGGCGATCACATTAAATGGTCACGTCTGTGTATCTGGAGTCATTCAGACTCCAGTGTCGTAGTTTGTCTTAAAAACAATATTTGTGATCCTTTTCGAAAGAAAAAGTGGCAAATCTTACAAGGTGAAGTGAAAATATGAACAGACAATAATGGTCCTACGAGCAGGAATTGAATTAGTACCGTGTATGAATAGTTTGATTTCATCAACCACGAAATAATCTGAATCTACTAAGATAAACTATACCTAGATAAAACATTCGTACTCACTTGAAAACTCTATTTTTTCTACATTTACAACTCTGAAATAATGTTGAAAATATCCTAAATGACCGTTGATCCCATCCTTAAAAATATCTGCATATGGCCAGCCATATAGACTACCCTATATCAAAATGAAAATGTGCATGACGTTAAAGTTCAGTAAATAAGAACAAATGCGCCACTGAATTCAAGCCAAGAACCCTTACAACCGAAATCGCAACAATATTTCACAGACTTAATTAATATTCATGGCTCTCAAAATTTGGCAGTGCCGTCGGTTGGTGCTAATAAATCCTAGGATTGGCGCTGCGATATCCAATTAATTCGCATTGGCGGCCTGTGTTCGGAACAAATCCGATTTTCTTACCCTTTAGGTCGAAAAAAATCCGAGTAACTTTTCGGACTGCAGATGTAGAATAGGAAAGGTGCAATCCATTATTTCCATCCATTTATCACTTCGCTAGATTGCGGCACTGGCCTACATTAGGTGAATCACTACGTAATTGTAGGCATTCAATCAGTAGGACATCTGTGTTATGCTCCCAATTTGTGCCTTGATAACTATTTGGCGTTCGAGTTGATGGCTGTTCTAAATTTCCTCGAAATCTCATTGATGGCGTTGGTGCTATGAATGAATTTTGGAAAATGGCGTAGATAAATCTTTGAGAATCGAATCGGTGACTTCTATTCGAATCGACTTCAGAATTGGTAGTGAATAAAAAACGAATAAGTTTTTAATTAACAACTGCCCAGTCAATTCTTTAATTATTAAGTTTTTGATTGCTCATTATGCTATATATTTTATATATGTATACAGTTGGACGATTGTCGAAATAACTAACACGAAAAATTGATTCCGCTTCAAAAAATATCTTTTAGTTCAGGAATGGTTACGTTCACCACTGGAGTGAAGTGCTCATAGTAGTATACCCTCTGTGCAATTTGCAAATCTTCTATGTAACCACAACTGGAAGTAAGGCGTAATACTTCCGTCTGTACTCGCAAGGTGCTGAAGAAATATTGAAAAATGAACCTTTTTGGCTGAACAGCAGCATCAGGACTTAAAATATTTCGAATTGGATGTATATATCAGTCGTCGTCGTATGTTCAACCGATGCAGTCGTGTTGCTTATTGCTTATAGTTTCGAAATATATTTCGACAGGAATTCAGCCACCGACTCCGAGTGTAAAAAACCAGGATTGATCGAGCTGTTTTGCTACCCCAGAAAAATGTCTACCAATAAAAAAAGTAGTGCGAGTGAAGCCCTAAAAATCATGTGGGTATTGTAAGCGTACTATAGTGAAAAATAGTAAAGTGCGAAGTTTGCATGAAATTATTCCACCCGAGCTGTGCAAATAAATATAAAAATAGCAAAAAATTGAGTTTAATGAAATCAACTCCTGCTAAATTATCCTCAACACTGGACAAGGAGAAGATTGACTCAGAATGTAAAGTTATTTCTCACAAGAAAAATACCCAGAAACGAAGTCGCACATTAGTTGTAGGTAGTCATCCAGGGAGATCGGCGGTGGAGGGAGTGGAGAAATTCAAGGCTCTTCACCTATCCAATTTGAAACCTGAAACAACAGTGGAGAACTTACAGGAATTTTAAAGTAAAAAAGAACTTGTTTCAAAATATCCGGATAGTTACTCCTCATTCAAGGTTCTCATTCCAAAATCTGAGTACGAGAAAGCTCTAGATGGGTCCAACTGGCCAAATAAAGCGAGTGTTCATCAGTTTTTTCGACCGAGAACAATAACACAGCGAACATCTTGAAAAAAGCTCCTATTGATATTGTGTCTTATGTATGTGAAAGAAAATGAAGACAGTATCGTGAAACTCTCAAGTTTCCATTCTCATAATACTAGAAATAAGAATCAATTATATTTTTCATTGCATAAAACTGCGAACTTTGAAATGTCTCCACTTTATCAAAGTGTCAATCTTTTCAATCACCTACCTCGTTTCATACAGGGTCTTGAAAAATATGAGTTCAAATTGGTTGTCAAGGATTTGTTATTGAAACAGTGTTTTTATAGTGTCCAGGAGTATTACTGTTATAATTTTGGAAAATGTGAAATGTAAGAATGAATACGCTCTATATTTGTATAAATATTGTATCTGTATAATTTTTGACTTGTCCTATATATAAAATGTTATATTTCAAAGGATGAATAAATATTATTATTATTGTAAAGAATTTATTGCCTATATGCGGGCACGCAACGTTCAAACTGAATGGTAGGAAAGACAATGATAATTTGTCTTTCCGTAGTGCGAGCTGGTCACGTTTGACGTATGATATCCCAGAGTTTCAAGACCTCAAGTGCAACTGTGGACCGGTTTCGAGGTGTTTTGCCTCTCAGCACAGTGTAGCACTGAACTCTTGTTGGGGGCAGCCAGTACTCAAAGAATATTGTGAGGCACTCGCAAGTATTCTCCTGAAAGCGCGCCATCTGCATCTCAAAGACTGAAACAGTCCCGTTTCTATGGATTCATACGACAAAAATGATCCCCAATTTTGGCTCACCACAGGGACCTGAATGTGATTACATTCTTAAGTACCATCGGTGGGCCAAGAGGGTTGACTCGCTATTGTGTTGTTGACAGAGAAATAACAACTGTAACGAATTTATTGCCTACTAGCTGACCCGACAGACTTCATCCTGTCAAAAAGTTTTGTTATGTGGCAGGTTTTGTGCCTACGTATTTTAAAAAATTCTCCTGAACCGTCACCCTGGTGATAAGGCGTTGTGAATAAAAAATAATTAAATAAAACATATATAAGGATTTAAAAGTAAGTAATCGCTTTATTGTTAATCATGTGAATCATGATTATTATTATTATCATTGTAGTGCTTTGTGGTGTACGACGTTTTTTGTTTGATTACCTGACGCATAGATAAACAAATCTGATGGTTTTCCAACACGGGAACAGGCAACATACAATTGACCATGTGAGAAACATGGGTTTTCTAGATTAATACCACATACACTTAATGATTGCCCCTGGGACTTGTTTATAGTCATAGCAAAAGCAAGCCGCACTGGAAACTGTAGTCGTTTAAACTCAAATAGCACATCAGTCGGAATCATTGGGATGTGCGGTATGAGAACATCTTCTCCTTTATACTTTCCTTTGAGTATAATGCTTCTATCACATTGTTTAGTAATTTTTTTATCGCTAACCGTGTACCGTTGCAAATACGCGGTTGGTTGATATTTCGCAATATTATAACCACCGATCCAACCTTTAATTGAAGATTGTGAGGTGGCAATCCTGGTAAATCCAGCGAGTTTAAAAATTCCGGTGGATAGTTGACTATATCATCTTGATTAGTAGCCGAATCAACTGATTTATATATCCTCAATTCGCCTGTAATTTGTTCTTGAATTTTGAAATTTAATTCATTTACATCTATGTTTTTTGCAGCCAGTATAGCTCGTTCGCTCAACCAATCATGGTATCTGTAATTTTGAGAAACATCTGGAAACACCTTCTGAATAAGTTCATCTTTTGATCGAGTTAACTGACAAAAACTTAAATGTTAACTTAAAAGTTAATGCAGCCAGTCAACATGTCTATAGGAAATTTGCCATTACCAATGTCAATGAGTTGTTAAGAGAATATGTTTCCAGATTGGTCATTTTGCAACTCGACACGCATATTCTTGCTTAAATGAAGTACTTTGATATGTTTCCACAAACTGGAGAACTTTAGACATGCATTGAGTTCATCAGCTGGCATTGATCGTGGAATCACTGGCAATGTTTGACGAAAATCTCCTGCTAATAAAATCATTGCACCACCAAATCGGTTATTATTGCTCCGTAGATCTTTTAAGGTTCTGTCTAAAGCCTCCAAAGATTTTTTATGTGCCATCGGGCATTCATCCCAAACAATCAATTTACATTGCTGCAAAACCTTTGCCAGAGTTCTTCGAAACATTGCAGGTTGGAGTTTCATTGCTTTGCATATTTAATGGCAATTTTAGTGCTCAATGGGATGTTCGACCATCTTCAAGCAAAGTTGCTGCGATTCCCGACGAAGCGAGTGCAAGTGCAATTTTATTTTGTGAGCGAATTGTTGCTAATATTAATGAAATCAAAAAAGTTTTTCCTGTACCACCAGGTGCATCTAAGAAGTAAATCCCTCCAGTTTCATCGTTTGTTACTTTCATAAGAGTTTCAAAATCAAATTTGTTTGAATTAATTCTTTCAAAGCGTTGAGATCATAGTTTTTCTAGATGCAACTCTTGGTTAAAAGCGTCATGCATTGGACTATTGGGCGAGGTCAGGCCTAATTGAATTAATAGTTTAATAGTTTAGTCAAGCACATGTCCTCAATTGAAATCAATGCTTCATTGTAAATTTCTTCACTGATTTGTATATTTGGATTTCCCATTCTATTCCGTATTTGATACAAAATATCATCACACATATAATCTTTGTACTTGATCCACAAATCAATTCTAATGTTTCTCGCTGTAAAAACCATCCTTGAACTTCAACGAACATTTTGAAAAAAGATTTGGCCAAATTGGTCCAGGCGTTGTTGAGTTATGCGCTTACCAACACATTTTGCGATTCATTTTTATATTATAGATGTGATCTTAAAAAGTATATATTTAGTTTCAACTAATATCTATCAAATATAAAATATAATAAAAGTGTCACCGAAACTGAATCACCATATAATATGATGACTAAGTGATATATAAGTGATTAAGAAATTGAAGATTAGTGACACATCTTAACTTTGGTGACAGAAAATTTTGTTCGCTAAAATAATTATGAGTAACTGCTATAATACATACCTTGAAAGTTGGCATAAAATTTTCCCGAAGTACATTTTTTGCCCCGAATGAAGTCATTTGAAAGCAATTGTTATATTGTTGGATATGTGTCAAAAAGTGTATAGAATCTGTTCCTATTCCTGAAACCAATGAGTACAATGGTTCTGGTGGTGGATCCAATGGTATCAATTTCACTTTACCATTTGCGCAACACAATCCATTGGCTTCGTTTTTGTATTTTAATGCCTTACAGTGTGAGCAAACCGAGATCATAGAACCAATAACAACACATTGGTAGTTACTGTAGTCAATTGACACATCGTAACTGAAAGCAGCTCGATTCAAACTTGCGCGATTATAAGTTGAATGTCGCGCTCGCGCTTCACGCGTTTGTGATATCCAAATTCTTTCACGTTCATTTCCGTCGTTACGTTCATGTGCAGTACGATTAGATCGGTAATTAGCTTGGTTTGTAGCATTTCTGTTTCTTCTACCTAAATTGCTTCGTCTTATAGGAGGCATATCAAATATAAATTATTTTTTCACTAATCACGAACTAAAAGAACACTAACTAACCAAACACTCTGCACAAAACACTTATGATAGATATCGTTACGAACTTGTGGTTCGATAATATAAATACTACCTCTCTTGACCTTTCTTGAACTACACTGAATTGAACAGACCTCAACTCCCTCGAATATGCCCTTTTATACTCCCTCAGGTATACGGATATTCTATGAACCCGGAGTTCAATACAAATCATTTGTATGGGAAAAAGAAAAGGGCTATTTTTAGGATTTTTCCAGCAATAATTCAAATTTTTCTCGTCGTAAAAACCATCCTTGAACTTCAACGAACATTTTAAAAAAGGTTTTGGCAAAATTGGTCCAGGCGTTGTTGAGTTATGCGCTTACCAACACATTTCTAACAGAATGGTAGGAAAGACAATGAAATATTGTCTTTCCGTAGTGCGAGCTGGTCATTATTTTTATTATTATTATATTTGAATAAAAATTGAAAGTGTCAAATTGTCCCTTCGAGCATCAACTGAATTCAGGGATATTTATTTTTCTGTTCGTTGCTATGGCATTATTGTTAGTATCATACTTCGTAAATTTGATGATCAAAAAGTGGAAAATAATATTCGATTTTTTTTTCGCAAAAAATTACTTCAATTTGTTTCAAAGTCGAAGAAGATTTTTGAGTTGCAGGAGTTTGCAGGTTTCAACTCAAGAACGTGGTTCCGGCAAGATGGGGCCACTTGCCATACCTCAAATGATTCAATGGAAGTTGTTAACGAATTATTCCCTAATAAAGTCATTTCAGGAAGGGGTAACATCAACTGGCCTCCGAGAAGCGCCGACCTTAGCCCACTTGACTATTTTGCATGGGGATACCTTAATAGTAAGGTTCATCGAAATTATCTGATGAATCTAATCCAGTTGAAGAAAAACACCAGACCAGAAATGGCAGCAATATCAATAGCTATATATCAACCTGTTATCGCCATTCTTCGTTTCCCGTTTAGAAAAGAGCCAGCAACGCAGCGGTCATCATTTGGATAACATCATCTTTTCCAAATATTTTTCCTATTCATATGTTAATAATAAACAATAAACTTTTTTATTGCTCACAAATATTTTTGTTTTACTGAACTGACAAATATCCGTTACCCTTTCAGGAGACCTTGTAACACCAACCACAAATTCATAAATCATTTGGTCATCAGAATGCAGGTATGATAAACATAATTCTTTCCGATAAATTTACTCGTATATGGTAAGATAGCAACACAAGTTTCTCTAACTGCAGAATCACACTTCGTGCAATTTCAATGAAACCTCAATGAATTCACCATCAAATAGAATATAGCTTGAGTAGCATAGTTAATTAGGGGTAATAATTGGTTCAAAATCCAGTCTGTATGAAACCCCATTATTTAGACACCATGTATCACGACGCTTGCCAAATGGAGAGCTCACATACCCAAGAATTTCAGGAAACATCCCCCAAAACCATTTGTTTCAGAAGTCACGAAAGAGATTGATATATCGCTCTTGAGGACACGGAAGGCATTTCGCAAATCCGCAAGGAGCAGTAGGGTGATAAAAGAACAATGCCATGTATCGAAAGGGTGAAAGTACAAATGGAAAAATACAGAACGGACCCTCGTCAGGGCTACCACGTTGGAATCCATACAACAACGCATAGACTGGACTTTTTCAACGTCCCATAAAAAATGTTGTGGCCATGCCTTTACGAATCGAGAAAACAAATAACCCCTATTTGTCCGTGTGGTATTTCATGCTTGGAATTCGAGGTTCAGCTTTTGTCAGAGAAATTTGTCAACGGTTTGATTGAACAGCAAGTTGTTCTGTTGATACGTAAACAGACGGAATTCAATTTTAACTCTGGAAAGGTCTTGAGCTGATGGATTTCTGTTCAAGAGACTATGCCGAGTGACGAGGATTTGTATTGTAAATTGATTCCTATAGAGATTAGTGAAGTATCCTGTAGTGAAACGAGGGTCGAATCTGCAAAATTAATTGGAACATTAACCTGCTAATTCACTTCCTGATGTCATACTAGGTAGTTGAGTATTTATGTTTTCTAACTCAGACAAATTTTCTTCGGAGTTCAGAGAGGTCTTACTTTTCGTTCCTAGTAACGAAATGTGGGATATTTCGCATCTGGTGATGAAAAGTAAATTTCGCAATTGATTGTAAAACATACAGAATTATTGTAAGGCACTATGTCCTTCTCGCACGTCATCCGTGATCATGTTGAAACTGAACATCAAATTGCTAACATCAGAAGTGCACGCCAGTTTTCGTCAGATTCAATATCACTTGTCCCAAAATTATTTTCAAAATTTCCTTTTATAATTATGAAAAATTAACAGTTTCCTCATTCCTTCCAACACAAATCTGCCTGCTGATGAAAATACTGAATGTAGTCTTGCTGTGCGTGGGTTCGCCTCAATTGTGTATCTGAATATCGAACAATTGTTTCGAATTTGTTGGACTTCCACTCCCGCTTGTAACGCCAACAGCTGTAAACTATTCAAAATTTGATAAGCGTTATTAGATAGAAATGCATTTGATTTCTATCCTATATTTGGTCGGAGATTCTGTTAATTAACACTGCGGAATCAAATTATAACCTGCTGTAAATTAGTAATCAGGCATTCATAGATAGGTACGAAAACTTTGTTGGGACCTGTGCTTTTCGATGCCTTAGGATATACAATGGATGCATCAAAGCCTATCTTCGTAGTTATAGACAGCTGTGCGTGATCTGAAGTTAGTTAGAAGTTCAGAATCTAAATTACTATACAGGATTGATGCGGTAGAGCTGGAATGAATGATATAAATTCGTCCTTAACCGTCGTAAATTTTTGTCGTTGAGAAAGAAAATAGGTCTTTCGAGATACTAATCGGACTATCTTCTGCTCATGGCTGTTGGAAGAAACTTGAAATATAGTTCACAACGAATAATCAGGGATATTCTGAGAATTCATCTGTAATTGTTTTTGAAGATACCCATATTGCCCCTAACAGAAAATTCACCCATGAAAAGTTGATATGTCTGCAAAATCTCAAGGTACCCATGATTATAGACCAGGGATAACAGTGGACGAAATCCGTGTGAGTTCGCTATTCATGAAAGAAATCAACTCAAGTGACAGTAATAATTTTCCTGTGGATTTGGAAACAAAATGTACAAATATGATAGCCCCTTCTTCATCTTCCAATTATATTTTCAACCAGTATGTCTCTATATATACACTCAATATCATGCATATGGATACCAAATTATGATCTACTAGCTCAAAAAATGATCAGATTTGAAACTCATTTATTAGTGACTGTGAGCTTAAAAAAACAATGAATGGTGTACAAGAAACCACTGTAGGCATCGAAAATTGATATGAAAATATAACAAAACAATATAAATAATCAAAATTGTAGAAAGAGATATCACTCAGAAGTTCATCATCAGAAACTTCTCAAACGAAGAAGGTTTGAATATATAAAGAATAATATTCAACGGTATATATATATATATTCTTTTGAACTTTTGGCTTACAATATTTAGTTAGCAAACGATAAAGCATACAGATCAGGGGTTAGTGACGGGGTGTCATACAATGCGGCGTATCACATAAAAGCCTAGGGAAAAAACCCCCGTAAAAAAACCCTGGCTCCCCGCCTAAGTGTGAAAGTACAATAATAGGCTGAAATATATAAGGGATTTCTTTCTTCAAGAGTGGTCTTCTATTGATAGAAACAGAGACTTCTTCAAGGTACCCACATCGAATCTGGAAATAAAAAGACAAAAGCAGAAAAAAGAACTGAATATCAAAAATATAAAATTTGAAAGAGATAAAGATAACTTCCTCAAATTAGCCTTTTTGGATTAACTCGATATTGTGAATCAAGGATTTTTTAACATAACAAGCTAAACCGTAAATTTTACAAAGGAGATAATCAATGAATACATAACTTTTATGGTTCCTCTTCAACGAAGATTTTTTTTAGTATCCGTATGTGTCTCTTGAAGGAGAATAATCTCAGCACCATAGTCCTTTGTTAGTTTAGAAATATACTACTCTTGTCCTTAGAAATACCTTCTATATTCAAATCTAATACACAAAACTTGTAGCCAATCTGCAAGGAGGATTCTTCGAATCGGGTCTTGCGGTCCAAGTGATGATTTTTCAGATCTTCTTATGTTTGAAGTCTGCTATGGAACCCTTTGAAAGGGAAATCATCATCCATAGTTGAGGAAGATTGTGATATAACACTTATTTCATTGAAAAAATAGCAAAGGAAAAATTATCAACTGACATTCATTATGACTTATGTCATAATATAATATTCAACGGTAATACCACTAGAGGTGAGAATTTTTTGAGAACACTCTTGTTTTTTGGGAATTATGCGTTTAAATTTCACGAAACAAAGTTATCCTTAAAATACCACGAGCCGAAGGCGAGTGGTATTTCGGGATCACTTTGTTTAGTGAAATTTGTATAATTTTCAAAAAACGACAGAGTGTTCTCAAAAAAATTTCGAATCTCGTGTGGTATTTGGTAAGATCATTCAACAATATAAATCAAACGAAATAAAAAATAGTTTTTAATTCAAAAATAACCAGATAGAAGCATAACAACAAATTATTCATCCGTATTCTCAAAATAATAATTATTGAGAGTACAATTATTATATACATTACGAGCATTATTTTCGAATGATGAAGTAGATACTGATGTTGTTTCTTGAAGGACATTTTTTTCATTCCTTATGGCTGTGATTATTTTTTTGTGATGTTGTTGGTCCAGTTGGAGATACGGTTTCACTGACGCTGCAGAAGAATGGCCTGTTATCTTTATCAGCTGTTCATCGCCAATCCCTGCTTTGGCTAATTGGCTGACAGCAGTAGCTCGATGCGAGTGGTTGGTTATCTTCGACTTGGTTGTGTTGATGCCAACGAGATCTGCCGATTCTTTTGTCCATTTAGCTATCGTATTGGGACTGACTAGGAAGTTTTTGAACCAAAACCACATCTCCAATTCTCATGTGGAGTAAGGAATAGTCTTTAAGTGGTTATGTTTGCAGTTCTTTTGGATACAAGTAGCTTATATAACCTCACCGGGCAAATATCTTCTTCAATTTAAATGTAAAGCATGCGCAACTGTCATGATGCTACCCTCTCCTCTGGTAGCATAGCAGCTCAATGCAGCAATCAATATGTTTATCAATCTGTTTCAAAACTCGTCTGGATTATCTCTGTGAGGGATAAGTGTCTCACACTATCTTCTCAATGTTGCTCAAAGAGTTGTTCTACCTGTAGCTATCTTTGAATCAGTTGACTTCTTTGAGGAATTCCTGACCGAAACATTGCAAATATACGCCTCTTTAGAACATTATGGTATCCATATCAATTGTAATCTTCTTTAATGCTGCTGAAAATGGATCGAACCCATAACTCAAAGCATCCATGAATTCACAACTGATATTCATAAGCTTGACAAACCAGCATTGTTCACCAGGTTCTTTAAAAGGAGATAACCTTAGTAAGTGTAGTCTGCCATCTGACAACTCTCTTCGTAGACCTGTTGACCAACTGAGTCTGCAGCATCGTCATGTGAGCTCATTCATGACTCTGACAGAACGTTAGATATTAGTGAACCAGCATGTATTACAATACTGTTGGAGCATTTGTTAGCGTTGATCCTACACAATTTGTCAATAGCTCGCAAATAGGCCTACCTGATTGGTCTGAAGAACTGCTCCGACTGTACGTTCGCGGTGCTTTCAGCTAACTGTATGGCGACATCGTGACATTGAAGTATCATGGATCTACGCGTATGAGCCTGAAAGTAATCAGCAGTCGACTGTATATTTATTTCCAAGATGAGCTAAATCCAAAAAGTTGATCTCGAAAATGAAGCACTTCCAAGCAAATAAACGCCTGTTTTTTCGAAAACTGTGAAATGTTGGAATCGTACCACTAAAACAACGCAGAACAGTCAATTTGCTTGGTTTACACCCATTTGCTGCCATGACGACCGCTACTTCCACCAACGGCCAAAGCTATCCGGACGTATTAATATTCTAGCAAATTAGGCATTTTGATAAAAACAAATTTGATGAGTCATTTGCCGTATACTCCTGACTTAGCACCGAATGACTTCTTTTCATTCCTGTACTTAAAAATAAAATGAGAGGTCAACGTTTTTCGACACCTGAAGAAGTTTGATGTTTTGAATGTTTTGGAGATAATCAATCAGTGGCAAGAGTTTTCAATTGGAAACACATGCAAAAGTGTATAGTATTATTTTTGAATGAATGAAGCAACTTTCTATTCATATTTGTGTTCTCTAATCCCGAGATATAAAAACGCTCCTCGTAGTGTTCCATGGGCCAATCTTTTTTTAATGATCTCAACGTATCTTAATATCCAATTAAATTCAAAACAAATGATAATTAATATTCATAACCTATGGTAATGATTTCAATTCACGTTGATCAAGATGTTATCTAAATCTTTATAATTCAAACAGATTTTACTCTATTCACATCGAAAACGGAAAGTGAAACTTTTCGAGTTCTTCAATTCTTAAATCTTGTATGATGAAACATAAGGACCTCTGAACTCCCTGAATGAGGATCCCACACAATTTGTCAATAGCTCAAAAAAAGGCTAGTTCGATTGGTCAAAACAACTGCTACAAACGTACGGTCGCGGTGCTTCGAAGCAGGTCTATGACATCGTGACAGGTGGTGAATCGTGGATTTACTCGTATGAGCCTGAAAGTAAACAGCAGTCGATTATATAGGTTGTCACCAAACCCACTCGGCTCCAGAGAGTGCACAAAGTACCTCCTCGGCTAGCTCTAGAGCTGAGACTACTTATAAAGGGGCGCCACTCTCTTTTATGATAATACAAAGCAAAAAAAAGAGGAAAGCACACTAAAGATCTCAGGGTCGCAAAAGAGAGAAAATAACGAACGCACTCTCAGGATGCCAAACGAGCCCGATCACACAAGCGGGAGGTAGTGGCTGGTAGAAAGAATATAGAGCAATTATTTAATAATATAATGAGCCCAAATGAAATACACAAGGTCTCTTAAACGAGGATATATCTTACAGAAGGTAGATCACTAGCTAGTTCTTACTTCACAACCCGAATATTCGATATAATGCTTTATCTCTTACTAAACAAACAGTAATATCACCCCAAGGTATACACTTAGAGCCTCGATGGTAATCGTTACAAATAGCTCTTTACTTATATCTAAGCGACCTTCTCGATAGGTCGGGTTTTATGTACTAAACAGTATTCACTGAATTGGGCCTCTTTGATACTAATCAATCTTAACTAAATTCTACAGACTAACCTTCTATAACAGTCTAGGTCGTGACTTGACTGAAGTACAAAAGGATATAGTTTCTCAACCCATAATTATTCTCACAGTCTCGTAGATGGAAACTGGGCTCAAATATACAACGTAGTACAATTTCTCACAGTAATGCGCCCTGGGTAGACGACAGGTGTGGTATCTTAGATGGCGAAATCTGGTGGAGGTCCCCAAAGACAGCTCCCACGGCAGTAATTCAAAGACAGCCTAGACAAACAGCTCGAAGACTTCAAAGACAGTTCAGAATCTGCGGTACCTCGCAACGGTACAATAATAATTCCCAATTCGAAGCAGAATGATGCTAAAAATACGAACAAAAATCTAAAATACCTCGTGACAAACATAGGTTAACTCACCAATCCCACGTCGTTTTTCCAAACAAATACGCCACTCCGCTAAAGCGCAAAAATCTCACCAACGAACAAACCAAACCAACATGATAAGATTTCTCTCAGGGCAAATCCTGTTCAGATCCGCAAAATTGCGATTAATTACTCCAGGACATTTCAACCAAATATGCGGGAAGAACGATGTCATTGACAACCTACGTCACATGATGACAGACTAAGATCACCGACAACGGCGTCCATCGAAACGTACGAGATAAGCTCGCAAACTACTGCGACTAACGCCACCAGTTCGGTTTGCAGGTACTAACTGGAGCGGGAATTTTGAAACCGTGACACTCCCCCTTTTCCTCCGCAGCAGGTGAGCTCAGTTCGCCGACGACTCACACAAGAAAACCCATACCACGTATCCACCACGTAAATCATCAACGCCCCCAAAATGCAAAACAATAGTGAAAGATACCCAGTCGCTGAGGGCATCTGGGTACCGGTTTGTCCAGCTAAGCACAACGAAAATCTCAAACAAAAGGAAGCAATGAAACCGACTCAACGGAAAATCCTCAAGAAAAAAACAAAGGAGCAAAAAAAAACTGATTCAACCAAAACAAAACAACAACCGAAACAGCAAAGATATCGAATTTCGAAAACAAAAATAAAACTTGGCCGGGATCCGAATCGAAGACAACGGTCAAGGTGTTGGACAAGGAGGACTTACTTTATCTAAGGTAGCAACCTCCACGACCCCCATCACATCTCCGAGCGGTGATGTCCAAATAAAAAAAAAAACTCAAAATCAGGAAACAGTCTAAATAGGTACGCTTAACGTCAAAATCAAAAATTCCAAATGGTCCTCGTGGGTAGAGCGCGCTGCGACAATACACGACCACTGGTGTCACCAACTCGTCGGGACTTCATTAGGAAAATAAAAAAAAAGAAAATCTGAACAATCAGGAAACACGCCCTCCAGGCAAACGCAAAAAGTCACAATCGGGAATTCCAAAACCTACGATAAAAAAACAAAAGCAATCAATCGACACGTATGATGTTCGACGTCATGTTCCCGAGCATATGACGGTCCCAAAAAAAAAATATATCCCCACCGTCACCGGAGCACAAGAGTGTTTCAAGATGAGCCAAATCCAAAAAAAGTTTCTCGCGCATGAAGCACTTCCAAGCAAATGGTCGCATGTTTTTTCTAAAAAGACATGTCGCAATCGCACCACTAGAACAACGCAGAACAGTCAATTCTGAGTGGTTTACACCCATTTGTTGCCAGTTGTCTTTCAAGAAATCAGGAAAACCAACCACCGAAGACGGATCATCTTCGCCACGACAATGCGAGCTCTCACACATCAGCAACTTCATTTTTGAGCACTCAAAACATCGATTTGATGAGTCATTTGCCGTATACTCCTGACTTAGCACCGAATGACTTCTTTTCATTCCCGTACGTAAAAAATAAAATGAGAGGTCAACGTTTTTCGACACCTGAAGATGTACTTGATGTGTTCACAATGAATGTTTTGGAGATAATCAATCAGTGGCAAAAGAGTTTCGCCAATTGGTTTAAACACATACAAAAGTGTATAGTAATATTTTGAATACTAATGAAGCAACTTTCTATGATTCATATTTGTTTTTGTTCTCTAATCCCGAGATATAAAACGCAATCCTCGTAGTGTTCCATGGGCCAATCTTTTTTTTAATGATCTCAACGTATCTTAGGATGATCCAATTAAAATAAAAAAAATCGGAATTAATATTCATTCCTATGGTAATGATTTCAATTCACGTTGATCAAGATTCCGTCAATATCTAAATCTTTATAATTCAAACAGATTTACCCTATAATCACATTCGAAAACGGAAAGTGAAACTTTCATCCTCAGTTCTTCAATTCTTAAATCTTGTATGATGAAACATAAGGACGCGAATCTGAACTCCCTGAATGAACCGACGACTGTAGCTTATAACAATGCCAAGGTCCAACTAAATGTCTGTGGCTCAACTATTTCTTCCCTGGAGATCTGCAGGGTAGCATTAGGAAGCATTAAAGTATTATAGGACATGTCCGTGACACAGAGAAACAGATGCTTCAATAGAGAGCCGATCCAGGGTTATTTCGAGCGTGTAAGGTATTTAATTCAACACTGCTTTGTGTACTGAAGAGATTCTCTGTGGGTTTGGCTTCTTCTGTGTATCAATCGAATTGTAGGAATAGACAAGTTGAGGTAGCTTTAACACATCTTGTATGAAGCATCGAAAACTTTTAAATCCAAATATTTGTTTCAAATTTTGTATTTTGATCCACTCAAGAATAGATTCCATGCCTTGAACATACTTGAAGCATAAGAATTACTGGTGCATAAAAGAACCACTGTGAAGGAATTTGGAAATATTATTTTTGGCTATGTAACATGAAACTTATAACTTCACCTGGTATTCATATTTTCTTTGCTTTGTATCGAATTTATTGAAATCTACAATCTATTTTCAAAAGTATTAATTTAATATGTTGTATATAGAGACTAAGAGAACGTATTTCAAATGTATGGATTAGCCATATTAGATCAATTAGATCATTATGAATTCTATCAATACAAGCCGAAAAGAGAAATGGGATAGTGTTGTATCAAAAATGGATTTTACACATTCGAGTAGGAGTTCATGGGATATATTGAGAAAATTAGGTGAAGCTACTCCTCTTACCTCCTTATCATCAAAAATTGATCCTAATTTAATCGCACGCCGCCTAGTTAATGTCTCTGAATCAGTCAAATCCCAATCCCAATCTAAAATGAGGAATATGAAGAAAAAATTGCAGATATTCAGGAGATCAGCTCCTACTTTAGAACATGTGTCACATCCATTCAACATAGATGAATTGAGGGCTGCAATCAAATCTACCAAATCTCGAAAGGCAGCAGGTTTTGACGGAATTTATCCAGAATTCATCAAACATTTAGGAAAAAAGGCCTTGTCTTGGTTATTGTCTTTCTATAACAATATTCTGAATTCGGGAAACTTTCCTTCCGAATTTCGTAAGGCTAAAGTAATAGGGATTTTGAAACGAGGAAAAAATCCTTGTGTCCTAGTAGTTATCGACCCATCAGTTTATTGAGTGTTCCTTTCAAGATATTAGAAAGGCTAATCCTTTTCAGAATTGAATCTTCTATAGAAAATGCTTTACAATATTTCCAGGGAGGCTTTAGAAAAAACAGAAATTGTTCGTATCAGGTTCTCAGCCTTACAACTTTCATAGAATCAGGCTTCAATGATAAGTTGAAAACAGGAGCTGCTTTCATCGATTTATCTTCGGCATATGACACTGTGTGGAAAGATGGATTAATGTTCAAACTCTATACCCATCTGAAATATGGGAAAATGGTACGATTATTAGAAAATATGTTATCTGATAGAAGGTTTCGTGTTTTTATTGACAATAACAGTAGCAACTTCAAAACATTGAAAAACGGTCTTCCTCAAGGATCAGTTTTAGCTCCTTTACTTTTCAATTTATATCTAAGTGATTTGCCCACTACATCATCTCAAAAATTTGTTTATGCTGACGACATTGCTATTGCTTACCAACATTCGGATTTCCATACTCTGGAAAACATACTGTCATCTGATTTGGAAATTTTAAAGAATTATTTTATCGAGTGGCGATTATGTCCAAATCCCAACAAAACAGAGGTATCTTGTTTCCATCTGAATAATCATGAAAAATATCAAACATTAGCTGTAACTTTCAATGATGCTCCTATCAAACACAATTTCTATCCAAAATACTTAGGAGTTAAATTAGATTCATCTCTCAATTACAAAGCTCATTTAGATGATCTGAGTCTAAAACTGAAAACAAGGAATAATATTGTTCAGAAATTAGCTGGATCGTCTTGGGGTGCTGATGCTTCCACTCTTCGCACAGCATCTCTAGCCCTAGTCTTTTCTGCAGCTGAGTATTGTTGCTCTGTTTGGTTTAATAGTGCACATACACAAAAAATTGATGCACAATTGAATACATCCATGAGAATAATTACTGGCACCATAAGATCAACACCGGTTCATTGGTTACCAGTATTGTCTATTATTGTCCCTCCCCATATTCGCAGACAGACTGCAGCTCTGAATTCTTGGAATGAATATTTACATTTTCATTATTTCATATTTTCCACAAAATAGAATTCCCAGATTGAAGTCACGTAAACCATTATGGCATAATACGTTCTTCAATATGAACATATGTGATAAAGAATTATGGAAGACTGAGTGGAACTCTTACGAAATGTTCAATAAGTATCTCGTTTCTGATCCTTCTGAAAAAGTTCCTGGTTTTGATCTTCCAAGAAAAATTTGGACAGTTCTTAATCGTTTGAGAACAGGTCATGGTCGTACCAATGGCATGCTATTTAAATGAAACTCAGTTCCTAGCGCAAGTTGTGAATGTGGAGAAGCAGAAGAAACAATACCTCATCTCATCAATAGTTGTCCCATATATAAATTTCAAGATGGTTTTAGGGCTATTCATGATGTTTCCAACTCTTTCTTGGAATGAGTTATAAATTTCAAACGAATATGATACGTATTTTTGTTATTCAGTTCTTTTTTCTGCCTTTGTCTTTTTATTTTCAGATTCAATGTGAGCACCTTGAAGAAATCTCTTTCTCCATCAATAGAAGATCACTCTTGAAGAAATAAGTCCCTGAAATATATTTCAGCTTATCTTTGTATTTTCACACTTAGACGGGGAGCCAGGGTTTTTTTTACTGGGGTTTTTTCCCTAGGCTTTTATGTCATACGCCGAATTTTATGACACCCCGTCACTAACCCCTGATCTATATGCTTTATTGTTTGCTAACTAAATATTGTCAGCCAAAGGTTCAAAAGAATATATATATATATATATTATGATTATCCTGTTAGGTCGTTTGACCAGGTCCTTTTCAACCTTTATGAGTTGATAGGATTTTCTGTCAGTTGATCGATCATTTGAATTTGAATCCTTGTAGCTTCTGGTGATATTTTCACAAGTGTTTTCCATTTATTTGCTGACTTATGGGACACCTTGATCCTCGTGTCCATTAAGTCATTAATCGTTTTTCATATATTATTCTACCCGTTTGCAGATAGCCGGTAAACTTTCCGAAGACACCCGATCGCCCATAGGCGTCCGTCACGACATAGCAATATGGAAAATGTTCAATGGAAGAATTGGAGAGTTTTACCGAACGACCGACGAACTTTCAATCGAGAAATAGTAATTTCTAACATTGCGTAGATATATTCATGGAAAAATAATAAGAAACTATTGAGGTTTTAAATTCAAGAAGCAGATTTTTTAATCTCAAGGGCTGTTATCGTATTTTTTTCAAAATATGAAGGTGCGCAAAAAATCTGCGTTGAAAAGAGCTCTCGTTCGAGCCTAGTCTTGTTTTCTTACGTAAGGAAAAACAGGGTGAAAACCACCCTTAGATGGTTTTTTTGGCTATGAAGGGTTGTTATCGTATTTCCTTCAGAATCTGAAGGTGCGGAAAAAATCTGCGTTGAAGAGAGCTTTAGATTGAGCCTAGTCTTGTTTTCTTACGTAGTGGATAACAAGGTAAAAACCACCCTTAAGTGGTTATTTGACAAGGGTTGTTATCGTATTTTCTTCGAAATATGGAACTGCGGAAGAAATCTGCGTTGAATAGAGCTCTTGTTTGAGTCTAGTCTTGCCAAATTGCTAAAATGCCAAAAGCAGAGTTTTTGCTCCATTTCACAATTCAAAGAAAGAAGTCCAAAACCACTTTTGAGGTAGTTTTCACCCTGTTATCCCTTACGTAAGGAAACAAAACTAGGCTCAATCGAAATCTATCTTCAACGCAGATTTTTTCCGCACCTTCAGATTTCGAAGAAAATACGAAAACAACCCTTCATAGCCAAAAAAAACATGTAAGGGTGGTTTTCAACGTGTTATCCCTTACGTAAGAAAACAAGACTAGGCTCAAACGAGAGCTCTCTCCAACGCAGACTTTTTGCGCACCTTCATATTTTGAAGAAAATACGATAACAACCCTTCATAGCCAAAAAAACGATTTATGGGTGGTTTTCACCATGTTACCCTTATGTAAGAAAACAAGACTGGGCTCAATCGAAAGCTCTTTTCACGCAGATTTTTTCTGCACCTACAAAATACGATAACAACCCTTCCGAGCTAAAAAAAAAACCATTTAAGGGTGGTTTTCACCCTTTTTTCTCCTACGCAATAATCAACAATATCTCGTCATCAACTAAAAACAAGACTAGGCTCAATCGAAAGCTCTCTTCAACGGCAGATTTTTTCCGTACCTTCAGATTTCGAAGAAAATACGATAACACCCCTTGAGAGTCAAACAACAACATAAGGGTGGTTTTCACCCTGTTATCCCCTACGTAAGAAAAGAAGACTAAGCTCAATCGAAAGCTTTCTTCAACGCAGATTTTTTCCGCATCTTCAGATTTGGAAGAAAATACGATAACAACGCTTGAGAGTCTAAAAACCACTTCAGGGTGGATTTCACCCTGTTATCCCCTACGTAAGAAAACAAGACTAGGCTCAATCGAAAGCTCTTTTCGACTCAGATTTTTCCGCATCTTCAGATTTTGAAGAAAATACGATAACAACCCTTGAGAGTCAAAAAACTGCTTCTTGAATTCAAAACCTCAATAGTTTCTTGTTATTTTTCCATGAATATACCTACGCAATGTTAGAAATTACTATTTCTCGATTGAAAGTTCGTCGGTCGTTCGGTAAAACTCTCCAATTCTTCCATTGAACGTTTTCCATATTGCTGATGTCGTGACGGACGCCTATGGGCGATCTGGTGTCTTCGGAAAGTTTACCGGCTAACTTTACCGGCTATCTGCACACAGGTTATTATTATTACGTTTATTGATGGTTCATAAAAAATTAAAGACTTACGGTAATAAGTGTATAATTAAAATCATAAATAAAGAATGACAAATTATTGCAACAAATCTCTCAGAGAGGTTAAAGTAAAAATAAAATGAACAAAGAAAAATAATAAACAGCTACAAAATAAGTTTGAACAATATAACATTTAGAAAACATTGGATATAATGTGTGATTTGTTTGAGGTTCTCATAAATTTTAATCATTGTTGTATTTACTGCTCATTTTGATCGTGAACGAAACGGACTATAAAATGAGTAAATTGTTCAGGATTCATATTCATCAAGGCTCGTAGATTATATCCTCCGGAACGAAACTTTCGGAAATTGAAATTTTGAAAAACTCCTTCCGAATGATGTGTGAATATTTTGTATGTACCTCTGGGATTTCTAATACCTAATTCAACTGTGACGGGAGTTATGTAATGATGTAGAGGAAAAAAATTCCACGAAAAATATCCTTGCTTATGCTTCATCATCATTACAAATGAATCTTCTTCATTTCTCATCAAGCAGAATCTAACAGAATCTTGGGTTTTATCGATGAATCTATCCACTTCGAATTTATAGGAACCATTCAGTGGTGCCAATCTTATTTCCACGTCGTGAGTTTGATGCAAATGTGTCAAAACATTGGCGAAATCCAGAAGATCTCTGCAATCGTGAAAGGGACAAGTAACTATAGAGTACTCACAATGTGCTTCATGCCTTATAATATCACGACCTTTAGCTCTGATCCTACAGCCGTAATTCCAGAAACTACAAGACATAGTAACCTCTAGAGCTAGCTTCTGTTGAAGAAAGGCAGGCAGACACTGTGATTTCCTACCACACAGTTTACAAAACGGATACCCTTCCGTTATGCTATGACATAAACTGCAGATCGAATGTCCTTTAGCACACTGGAAAGTTGGAAATAGCGCATTCTTAGTGCACATGAAGCAGACGTAGAAAGTCTCAATGGACCGTTCGATTTCCTGAAAAAACAAACGATTTCAATAATGAGCAATATATCAAATTGAATACTGAATTGATTTAGAGTATTTTATTGCTGAAAATTAGCTTATTTGAATTTTTTCAAACATCAGGAGTCACTAATAAAGTGTACTATCTGTTTTACACCAAAGCACACGTCCAATTGAACATACTGCTTATAGATTTGCCCAAATGTCCTCATTTTTCGAAAATTCATGTAAAAGTGGTATCAATCGTTTTGGAATCACAGTTGAGGAATCCATGGTCATAATCGATTCTGTCAGTCAGTCAATAAGAATGACCTACACACACCTGAAATTTTCAGGATATGTTTGATGAATGAATATCTTGACCGAATTCACTATTGCCCGAATTCGGCCCTGTATTTTCTGAGTAATAAAAAAAAACTTTCTTCATAATATAAGCTTCAAGAAATCAATTTGCATGCTGTTCTGTTTCTGGACATATTATGATCCTTCAATATTTCAATGATTACTAATCTTATCTAAAATTTCTTTAGAAATCTCAGGTGATCACCTTACATAGCTTGATGATAAACGGTGCTGTTTCTCACGTGAACATCCCCTGTTCAATATTGTCAAAATAAAATTTTCAAATTTGTCATTATATGGTTGACACATACAAGTACAAGGTATGCTTGAAGATTCATACAAATATCCTCAAGGAAACTTATTTGATGTTATTTTGCAATGATTGTTCCAACCGAAAATGAATTTTATGCACATACCCTATTTTTGTTCTACTATTTACTTGCAAGTAGTTTAACATGAGCCCCAAATCCATCCGACCTGTTGTCAGTGATTTTCAAATTTTTAAATATTATTTATTTAATAAACTAAATCAATTATAAAATATGTTCCATTCTATCATCAGTATTATGAAGATCCAAGTTCGAATCTCACATTACTGTTGTCCTGTTTTCAATATTTTTCTATATTTCAAATTATATTCATTTGATTTGGTTACATCATAAATTTCAGTTGCATATATTTTTTGTCGAGTAAAAACTACTCAATGGGATAAAAGTTTTAAGTATTGAATGACTTTTTCATAACTTTTAGTCGGATTCATGGTTTGAAGAAAATGAAAGTCAAGGCAAATAACTGATATATGTGCGAAACTATATAACGGTGTTCCACTAGGCATCAGGGCTCAATAAGAAATAGTTCGGATCCAAAAACAGACCCCGGTGGAGTACCTAATTAAATATTTTTTTCATCGAACCACACATCTTTTAGATATAATGCGTGACATAAGGGCACAGCTAATCTCGGAAAAAAATTCTTGTTATATCATTGATTCTTTGTCAGAAAAAGAATTTGCAATTCTAATACAGGGTCACATTTCATGAGAATCTATAGAACAATAACGTAATAATAAAGCAACTTTCTTACGACAATTAACCAGTTTTCTTCTCCTGACGATGAAACAATGAAGTTTCGAAAGCTTGAATTAGAAAATGCACTTCAAGTGAAAAATATACTCAAATATGCAGACGAAGATCAAATCATAATATTTAATCATTTCAACATAATCGAAATATACTTTTATTTATACATTGTTTTATTATAAAATTATAATTGTCACATAAGATATACATATTTACAAAGGCTATAAACAAAAAATATCAAATTTCTGGCGTGAAAACAGAATCTTAATAATTCACAGCAAAAAAGGTTGGGATTATTTTATGGTTTAAATGCATATCCAAATAGTTGTAGGGGCTAAATTGCTTTATTATTGAACTGTTTTCAAGGTACAACATTGTTAAAATTTCTTTCTTCAAACGGATTTCAATGCCATCCGAACTGGCACTAATATATGTCCAATTTCTACTCCATTTATTTTTTCGTAGTTTTCTCTATGAAGATCTTCATCCACATTATCACCTCGATTCTTATTAATAACATTATTTATAGTTGGTCAAGATTTCATAATTTCCTTGATGCCATCCATGTTAGATCTAATTGATCCAACTTCCTCTGCATTACTTGCACCATGAGGAATAAAAGTATCTTTCATTGTTCCTCAATTTATTATCTTTATATTAGAATTTTAGTTAAGTAACATACTAATGATATCTTAGAATTTTGGTGGTACATTGAAATCTAAACTGGTTTTATTCTTTCAGTTCTTTCCAATGGAATAATGACTGGATCAGATTCACCTGGAGAATCTGGTATAAATTGTTTTTGGATTCTTTTCATTTCTTTGATATTGAAAAGATTTCTCCCAACTTTTAGAACCAGTTTCGACCAACCAACTAGGTTGCTTCAGGCAATTGTAGCTTCCATTGATCCTACATTCTTATCTGGCTCGAAACACTCAATTTCTACCATGTCCTCTTTCGAATGCAATTTTATTTTCATCAATTTTGTCTTCCTGCTCTACTATAGTTCAATGTGTCCACGTAGAAATTGAGATTAGTACAGTTTCCAATTTCGATAAAGGAAGAGTTCTATTTTTGACTGGCTTTAATATTATTATCGATTGTCTTTATACACCCCGCATTTGATGTGTTCGTTCAATTAGATTATACTCTTGCTGGCTTTTTAATGAGGTATATTATGTCAAGAAAGTATTTGGGGTAATAACTCTTTCCAGTTTATTATTGAATCGAGACTGGCATTAGTATTTTCAAAATTTTTTCACATATTTTAGAATTCTCGTTTGCAATCTTCGACTTGAATTCCATTCGATGCTCCAATATGTTCCAGAATGATATTTCTTTCAAGTTATGGATTCAACAATGAATTTAATAATAATAACTTACTAATCTGTGTAAACTTAAAGGTATACAATAATGCAAATATAGAATTATACAATACACAAGTGTCAATAAATGAAGTAATTTGCAACAGGCATTTATCCATACATTAAATTATTCGCATAGTCGTCGTTAATAAACTAATCTAGCATAAATTACAATATGGAAAATCTTGTGACGTATTATGACTGCAAATCGGATGTCCGCGGCGACATTGAAAAATTGGGAGAACTGCAGGCCTCTGGTAAATGTGGCAATTGTAAGAATCTCCAATCGCCCTCTCGATTCTCTGAAAATTAATAAATTTTTTTATGAAAATTGTTCATTCTTCTTTTTAGCAGATGAGAAAATATACAAATATATTTAGATATGGAACTTGCCCCAAAAAGTTCTGATTGATTTTTTTCACGCACTTCGCGTTGCTACACAGATGGTTTCCGAAAGGATACAGAGAAAAATCATTTAACAAATCTTAGTTTCACGATATAGAAAATTTCACTTTTGGCACCTTTCGTGGAAAAACTATCTGAAATGCCTGTAATTTTCAAATACACAAAAAAATTAAAAAGAAATGAATTCTGGCCGTTTGGAATATCACAATTTTCGCAAGAGCTTTGCTAGACTTTTCATTTTATTAGAATAGGTTCGAATAAAGGGTAAATCCCAATGATGACTAAGTACAGAATACATACCAACCTGTGAACCCAACCTATGTATAATATGAGAAATAGTAAAGCCATAAATGAAATATATCGACAAAGTTTGACTCAGTCGCATTTTTAAGTAATGTAAGTAGTTTCGCTGTGATTTTTTCAAGTCTGTACTCTCAAAATTACAATTTTATCAATAATAATTATATTTATATCTTTGTCAACTAATTGAAATGTTTAGGTTCGAAAAAATATTGTCAGTTAACTTTATCACTCCCCGTTGGTGAAAATGTAAAAATCAAGACTGATGTGAAAACAGCCGAGTAAGATAGCAGAGTTTTGTACAGAATTTTTCGTACGCCACTGGAATATTGGCCGGATAGCGATGCAAAAAATTTTGATTCGCCGGGATAATTTGGGATTTTTTCTATTTTCACGTTGGAATCTGGATACGGTACGTTCTCTACTACGATGGCCCATGATAAATCCATCACCAGCACTCATGGAAAACTGGAAAACTAGACATAGGATTGAGGTCAAATTTCACAATAACATTAAGAAGCATCAACTCACAATTTCTGCATATGTCCCATTCACTTGCACCCCCCAGGGGGGTCAGTAGGTACTCGGCCTGATTTTTAAAAATTCATAAAAAATCAACTATACATGAGAATGCCATCAAACTCCTGCAGAATTTTCTTCATTACAACAAAAAAATAAATCAGTAGTTATCTCTGTCTTGCAACCCCTTGGGGGGCTAAAATACTGGCTTAATTATTATTCAAGCATATTCGAATATCTCGAGAACTAGACATAGAATCGACACGAAATTCGGTATTTGATCTTCTTTCTATATACACAAAATAACTTTTGGGTTCACTACCACTTGCACCCCCAGGGGGGGGCTAGCCGAGTTCCAGCCGAGTTTTCTGTGAGTAATTCATACCTGGAAAACTAGACATAGGATTGATGTCAAATTTCAGAATAACAATTAGAAGCATCATCTCGAAGTTTCAGCATATGCCAAATTCACTTGCACCCCCCAGGGGGGTCAGTAGGTACTCGGCCTGATTTTTAAAATTTCATAAAAAATCAACTATACATGAGAATGCTATTAAACTCCTGCAGGATTATCTACATGTCGACAAAAAAATAATTCAGTAGTTATCTCTGACTTGCATCCCCTTGGGGGGCTAAAATAACGGCTTAATTATTATTCAAACAGATACGAATATCTCGAGAACTAGACATAGAATCGACACGAAATTTGGTATTTATTCTTCTCTCTAAATATAGAGAATAATTCTATGCCTTCTTTCCACTTGCACCCCTTGGGGGGATGGGGAGTAGCCGAGTTTCAGCCGAGCTTTCTGTGAGTAATTCATACCTGGGAACTAGACATAGGATTGAGGTCAAATTTCACAATGATTTGTGACGTTTAATAATTTTAAATCTTCGCGGTAAATGAATGTGCCTGAATCAATTGAAGGTAGGCAATTAATCGAACAGCTTCAGCCAAATAAACAAAAAAACTGTTATCTTTGCTTCCGTGCGACACCTGAGTTCGAGATCTCACAATACAATATAGTTTTTCTTCTGAGAGTGAGTTTGAAATTCAACGTTCAAATTTGTGAAATTATATTTACACGATTATATTCGGATATTTTGGACATTTATTTCATCATATTCTTGTCGACTTATTATTGGATTTATTGGATTTTTGGAAGTCAGACAGAATTTCCGTTTCATACGGGATTTACTTCACTACGAAAGAAGAATCGAAACAACCGACCATCATCCTAGGTTATTCACATTATCTATACCTTTACGAGTATATTTACTTATTTTGGAGATTTGGTATGTGCAACGAACAGAAAACGAAATAGTCAACGAGTAATCAATCAACAAAGTTATAAGATCAAGAGCAGTGACAGCAGGTAGAAGCAGGATTTGCAACAATATTCATTATAACCTTTTGGAAAATTTGGCTGACACCACTACTTTTGACATTCTGGAACACTCATCGACTTCAAGAATTTGAACAACCATTTCCTGTATTTGAGAAACAATCCTTTGAGTGTGATTTCGAGACCTCTCCGGGACAGGATGAGTACAATTTTATTTCATTCATTTTCATCACCATTTATTACGTTACGAAACATTTAGAACCCTAATAATTGTTTTAAATTACTGAACCCTCTATCGTGAACATTGAACCGACTTGTTTCGTCCATTCAGTAAGAGATAATAATATTTGGATTATTATATCATTAGTATATTATTTGACACCATTATTTTCATCAACTGCAGAATTTTGGTTGTAAATGAAAGCCGGCCTTCATCCCCTCATTTGAAAGTGTCAGTTTCTTGGTAAATATTATATTTATGTGAACTTTTGAATAAATATCGAAGATCTTATTTTAAAGTTACTTTCATTCATCAACAATTTTAAATTTTGTTAGTTTTTGAATTACAAGTGGAAGCTACAATTTCAGAAGTTAGATTAAAACTATCTGGCGCCCCTATTTCCAAGGAACCCACCCCTTCTCCACTTAGAGTTAAGCCGCGAGCCTGAATAACTTTATTGTGTCGTGATTTACACGTAACAAACGTCCAGAAGCATCAACTCATAATTTCTGCATATGCCACATTCACTTGCACAACCCAGGGGGGTCAGTAGGCCCTCGGTCTAATTTTTAAATATTCATAAAAATTCAACCATACATGCGAATGCCATCAAACTCCTGCAGAATTATCTACATGTCGCCAAGAAAATAATTCAGTAGTTATCTCTGACTTGCAACCCTTTGGGGGGATAAAATAACGGCATAATTATTATTCAAGCAGATTCGAATATCTCGAGAACTAGAGATAGAATCATGGGGGTGCAAGTGAATGGGGCATATGCTAAAATTGTGAGTTGATGCTTCTGAATGTTATTGTGAAATTTGACCTCAATCCTATGTCTAGTTTCCCAGGTATGAATTACTCACAGATAACTCGGCTGGAACTCGGCTAGACCCCCCCAGGGGGTGCAAGTGGAAGTGAGTCATGAAGTTATTCTCTGTATTGAGGGAGAAGAATAAATACCAAATTTCGTGTCGATTCTATGTCTAGTTCTCGAGATATTCGTATCTGCTTGAATAGTCATTAAGCCGTTATTTTAGCCCCCCAAGGGGTTGCAAGTCAGAGATAACTACTGATTTATTTTTTGTCGTAATGTAGAAGATTCTGCAGGAGTTTGATGGCATTCTCATGTATATTTGATTTTTTATGAATTTTTAAAAATCAGGCTGAGTACCTACTGACCCCCCTGGGGAGTGCAAGTGAATGTGGCATAAGCAGAAATTATGAGTTGATGCTTCAGGATGTTATTGTGAAATTTGACCTCAATCCTATGTCTAGTTTCCCAGGTATGAATTACTCACAGAAAACTCGGCTGAAACTCGGCTAGCCCCCCCAAGGGGTGCAAGTGGAAGTGAGTCATAGAGTTATTCTCTGTATTAAGAGAGAAGAATAAATACCAAATTTCGTGTCGATTCTATGTCTAGTTCTCGAGATATTCGAATCTGCTTGAATAATCATTAAGCCGTTATGTTAGCCCCCCAAGGGGTTGCAAGACAGAGATAACTACTGAATTATTTTCTTGTCGACATGTAGATGATTCTGCAGGAGTTTGATGGCATCCGCATGTATTGTTGAATTTTTATGAATATTTAAAAATTAGACCGAGGGCCTAATGACCCACCTGGGTTGTGCAAGTGAATGTGGCATATGCAGACATTATGAGTTGATGCTTCTGGACGTTATTGTGAAATTTGACCGCAATCCTATGTCTAGTTTCCCAGCTATGAATTACTCACAGAAAACTCGGCTGAAACTCGGCTAGCCCCCCCCAAGCGGTGCAAGTGGTAGTGAGTCATAGAATTATTCTCTGTATCAAGAGAGAAGAATAAATCCCAAATTTCGTGTCGATTCTATGTCTAGTTCTCGAGATATTCGAATCTGCTTGAATAATCATTAAGCCGTTATATTAGCCCCTCAAGGGGATGCAAGACAGAGATAACTACTGATTTATTTTTTTGTCGTGATGTAGAAAATTCTGCAGGAGTTTGATGACATTCTCATGTATATTTGATTTTTTATGAATTTTTAAAAATCAGGCCGAGTACCTACTGACCCCCCTGGGGGGTGCAAGTGAATGTGGCATATGCAGAAATTATGAGTTGATGATTTTTCTCTGTATCCTTTCGGAAACCATCTGTGTAGCAACGCGAAGTGCGTGAAAAAAATCAATCAGAACTTTTTGGGGCAAGTTCCATATCTAAATATATTGTATATTTTCTCTTCTGCTAAAAAGAAGAATGAACAATTTTCATAAAAAAATTTATTAATTTTCAGAGAATCGAGAGGGCGATTGGAGATTCTTACAATTGCCACATTTACCAGAGGCCTGCAGTTCTCCCAATTTTTCAATGTCGCCGCGGACATCCGATTTGCAGTCATAATACGTCACAAGATTTTCCATATTGTAATTTATGCTAGATTAGTTTATTAAGGACGACTATGCGAATAATTTAATGTATGGATAAATGCCTGTTGCAAATTACTTCATTTATTGACACTTGTGTATTGTATAATTCTATATTTGCATTATTGTATACCTTTCAGTTTACACAGATTAGTAAGTTATTATTATTAAATTCATTGTTGAATCCATAACTTGAAAGAAATATCATTCTGGAACATATTGGAGCATCGAATGGAATTCAAGTCGAAGATTGCAAACGAGAATTCTAAAATATGTGAGGAACAGATTCCAAAAAAACGATCGAGATGTTCAATAGACGTCCTTACTCCCCGAAATAAGAATAAGTTAGATTTACCTGAAAGAGGCGCAAATGAATGTAATGGGAAATACTTGAATACCAAAAAGAATAAACTCCATGCCAGCCAACAATCCAACCCAGCTCTTAGTGAAACTGGAAAGAGTTATTACCCCAAATACTTTCTTGACATAATATACCTCATTAAAAAGCCAGCAAGAGTATAATCTAATTGAACGAACACATCAAATGCGGGGTGTATAAAGACAATCGATAATAATATTAAAGCCAGTCAAAAATAGAACTCTTCCTTTATCGAAATTGGAAACTGTACTAATCTCAATTTCTACGTGGACACATTGAACTATAGTAGAGCAGGAAGACAAAATTGATGAAAATAAAATTGCAAAGGTTCTATACGTTCGAAAGAGGACATGGTAGAAATTGAGTGTTTCAAGCCAGATAAGAATGGAGGATCAATGGAAGCTACAATTGCCTGAAGCAACCTAGTTGGTTGGTCGAAACTGGTTCTAAAAGTTGGGAGAAATCTTAACAATATCAAAGAAATGAAAAGAATCCAAAAACAATTTATACCAGATTCTCCAGGTGAATCTGATCCAGTCATTATTCCGTTGGAAAGAACTGAAAGAATAAGACCAGTTTAGATTTCAATGTACCCCCAAAATTCTAAGATATCATTAGTATGTTACTTAACTCAAGGTCTAATATAAAGATAATAAATCAGGGACCAATGAAAGATACTTTTATTCCTCATGGTTCAAGTAATGCAGAGTAAGTTGGATCAATTAGATCTAACATGGATGGCATCAAGGAAATTATGAAATCTTGACCAACTATAAATAATGTTATTAATAAGAATCGAGGTGATAATGTGGATGAATATCTTCATAGAGAAAACTACGAAAAAATAAATGGATCTTACTCGGCTGTTTTCACATCAGTGAAATCAAGTGATAAAAATTGTTTGAAGCAAAACTCAACACTTATAAATGTGTCTTCCTAAACTAATGCCACCGATACTCACTGTTTGCAGAAGTCTATTCATGTTGGAATAATAGACCATTCTGTCATTTGTGTCAGAATATTCTAGCTTGATATTATACAAGGTGATGCAAAAGCCAGTTTACCGTTTTGCTTATGGGGAAAAAAGCAAAAATAATTGCAAATAAATTTATTTTCGAGAAAAATATAACATCAATAATAACTTGTGACCTCACATTTTATGTTCGAATTATCACCTCCCCTCTTCAACACACATGCGGTATCGTTTAGTCACGGTAAAACAAATTTTATGAAAATATTCCTCATAACGGTAGCAGGGCGGCTAGTCGACTACGGAGCCTGTACTTGTTTACGATACTATTTATGCTCCATTTGTCTGGTGGGAACCTGCTTATTTGGAGAGCTTTGGCAAAATTCGTCAAAAATTTCAGCATTATCTCCGTCAAGTTTTAGTTAAGAAGTTAAGAACGCACTGTAAACGTACACAACAACACTATTACACGCAGAAAACTCAACTCACTATGTTTCAGCTGCCTCCTTCCGCCCTAGGTACGAAACTGGCCGAGAATACACGCATGCGTGAATACCAGACTGTGTAAACTGACTTTTGCCGCACTCTATATATCAAGGTTTTATTTTAATTCCGTGAAATCCTCAACAAACCGGTATTATCATTATGACAATATTTCACTCTGTGTTGAAAACAAAGGGATTTGTAGCCATATGCATCTAAGTTTCAATATGAAAAGGTCTTAGATGCATATGGCTACAATTCCCTTTGTTTTCAATACAGAGTGAAATATTGTCATAATGATTCTAATACATAATAATGTATTAGAAGTGTTGTATTATAATTTGGGCGATGTCCACCATCTGTTATAGTTCAACTTCCCACTAACGTTTCGACAGCCATCTTTCGCATTCTCAAGGTAAATTCACTTTTGAACAGCAGATAATGTACGAAAATTTTTGATATAACAATTCTTTAAGAGTTTCATCATCAAACTTCTCGTCGTATGTTATTTGATCAAAATACCAAAAGCTCAGATAGTTTTGTGTCAGTGTTGTGCATTCAGGAGAAAAAATGGATTGCTGTTATTTTTACACGATCACGATATACAAAATTCTTTCGCATTATTGACAAAAACTCCTGAATGAAATTCATTTATTCTACATAAAACAAAGTAAAATCTCAGTTGAAACAACAATATAATATAAACAACGCAATAAAGATTCTCATTATTCAGGGTATATCAACATCTTATTTGAATAATTAATACTAATATTGATATGAAAAACAAAACATAAATTCAATAAAAATAAAGATATTCTGGGCATAAATTTGAGTTCAAAATTCAATTCCTTATACATTTCTGTGAATGTTCAAGAGAAATTTTATAAAAAAAAATATTGGAGTTGATCTAATAAGCAATAATAGCATGATATTCTACTAGTTTGAGGATTTATGATTGGTAAAACAAACATGCAAAAATTAGGGAAATATATCCGAATATAAACATCGTCAAAGCAATGAGACACAATCTCTCGAAAGGGAAAAATATATTGAACTCACGTCCAAATCTTGTAAAGTGTCTCCCCAATATGAAACTAAATCGATTTGTTGTGGTTCTTCCATTTCAAACTGATTGCTATATACACAAAACGATAAATTTTAAATATTATAACAAATTATTACACGCAACATATGCCAATATCACATTCTTCAGCTGAGTGAATGATTTGTGCGTTGTTAGTAATTAACATATTGAAAACAGTAAGGCACATGAGCACATTGTTTTTGAAGGTATGTTCGAAAAGTACATACCAAACTTTAAACATTAGAAACAGAAATGAAAAAGTGTACAAATGTACAAATCACTAAATTTTTAAAGTTTACTTGCATGAAATAATACGATGAACCATTTTCTTTATTATCTCGAACTGGCTGTTTCCATTTCGAATCAGAATGACGATCTCTCTACCTCCAAATGAAATGGTACAACGTAAAGGAATAATCTCTACATAGCGACATGCAACCTCCTTCCAAAGGACAAAGCTCTGTATATCCCAGATTAATGTAATACATTACCTTCTTCCATTCAGTTTAAAATCAAGAATGACATGAACAGCAGAGATTCTGAGTGCCTTTTCGCCAAAGATTTATGGCATACTCCACAATGTATGAACATATATATATATATATCTAGTGAGTGGAAACGAGGAAATAAAACAAGGTTTACGCAGGTTGTCTGCATAAGGTATGAAATAATTAATGTAAGGGTTAAATTGCAAAGACATTGTGATATTTTATAGGGGAATATATTCGATTAGTTTCTGAAGAGGATGAAGCGTGATTGGTTTTTTCTTACGGTATTAATTTAAATTATAAATTCATCATTCAATAACAAACATGTTATAACTAAAACAGAATAAAAACTATAAATATACGAAAAATTTCTTAGAAATAAAAAAAACCAACAAGCACAATCTAAACACAATATACAGGGTGAGTCTTTGACAACTGCGTTAATTTTAACCATAGATTCTTGACGTCAAAAGAAACATTTTCTTCCTATAACATTTTTCCAAATTTGGCCCCGTTCAAAAGATATAGGGTGTTGAAATTTCATAAAAAAATTGCATTTTCACCTGTAATATTCAAACGACAATATCAATTGAAATGATCTCTTGTAGAAGGTTTTTGATAACAGTTATGCATATTTTGGCATCAATAGATTTATTCCACTTCTTGTGGGTTTCTCACTACTACTCTACAGATTGGTTAAATTGCATGAAAAACAAATATCGCTTGAACTAAAGGTCCGTATCTCGTACTTCCTAGAATCATTAGTCTTTTTTGCATAAAAAATCATTCTCGTGTTTTCTCCTAAATTGCACCATTCTTGAGATATTTGAAGTTGAAAGGAATTGAATCGATATGATTTTGTCCAAATTTTCTGATTTTCCCAAATCCAACTCTGTGCTGAAATGATTCAATAATCAGATTTGTTCAATGTTGCCATATTTTATGTCTTTATTAAATATTTATATAAAAGGTTGGGGAAATCTCTCCAGTCTATGGTTCCACCACTAAACACTATAGATGAAATTAACCACTGAACAATTTTTGTCTTACATTCACCACAAAATCTAAATTGCCATGTGCTGTATTCATTGTTAATGATGTCTAGCACTTTGTTTAATATTTAATCCAGAATAATATTCCATAATAAATAAAGAAAAAGTTTTCCATCACTCTTCGGTATATTTTGACCGTTGAAATAGGTAAAGTACTTTCTGTCAGGACCTGTTAAATTGAAGACTTGTCTTTATGAAGAGCTGGTTTTTTATAGCTTCAGACTTTCAGGGTTCATCAAATTATATCTATTCTAACAAAGGAATGCTGCAAATTGAACTCATATGAGTTTTAAAAACTTCGAACCCAGACTCCTAGATTAGTTTTATACCTTTATTATCTTTATTTCATACACCGATTCAACCTTGTTCACAAACTTAAGAGATAATAGAATTTGACTTAGTTTTAATTTTTCTGAATGTTTGTTATGATGCATGGTTAATTAAAATTCAATCAATATTGAATCTGGAAGCTATAAGCTCATAAACAAGAAAGATTAGAATAGAATGCATTTTCTGACCATAATCATTCCATACTGAATTGAATAATTTAAAACTATCGATATTATCCCTAAAGAATTTTCCACTTTTTTAGAAGATACAAATAACTTTTGACAGTTTCAAACAGAATCAAAACAACAAGGAACCACAGAACACTTTTTTATTTGGAACTACCCACCACAGAGACGTTATAATATTTTAATGTGATAATAATTCACTCTGATTATTCTGAGGAAAATTATAACTAAAGATCAATAATAGTTACAGATATTATCTTTCATTTAAAAAAACATTGCAAATATTAATTTTTTCTCTCCTGGGGTTCGACAATAAATTAATATTCTATGGTAAGGTATTAAAATTTGACATAATCTATGAATAACCATTATTCAATATTTATGTTCTTGTTTACGTAATTAAAACAGAGACTCTGATTATACAAATCAATAATCAGTAATTATAGTCTAAACAGAATAGATCCATATTAATGATTTAACAAAAAACAAAAATAGAACACCTAGTTGATTTTTCAAAATCAAATTTAGGTAGTTCTTCAAGAAAGTATAATTGCACACCTAAATCTGGAAATACTTGTAATCTATCCAGGTAAATTGTTATTGGGATTCAGTACAGAAAATATCTGTTCACTGGTCTCTGTCAAGGAGAAGAAACTTCAGAAATACCAGTGTTTGGAAAATCATAGATGATTTTTTCTGGCTTTGAGTGAAAAAAAAAGCACAGTGACAACCTCTTGCCTTGGGAAGTTTTCATAGAAATGATGGTTATCATGATTTGGAAATTTTAAGAAGAAAATTACAAATGTATGATGATAAAACCCAATAATTCTGAGGTTTTTTTGGAATTTCTCACTAGAAAGCCATGGTTTATAATCTTGAAGTAGAAAGAAAATATAGTAAAACAACAAAAATCTATGTTTATGGTGTTGAATTTTTTTTACCAGAAAGTAAGTATTTTGTATCTTCCTTCTGGATATGGACCTCATCGGATGAAACATGAGTGAGTGAATCATTTCTTAGAGGGAAAATAATGTTTTTAAACAATTCAGATTCAATAGTGGATGCTGTGGAAGGTATTTTTCATTCAAACTAAACTGGACTACAGAGGGGTATTTGCCCAATGTGAAAACTTAAAATGGTTATAACTTTTCAACGCAGCTGAATATAGAAAAACCGTAATGGAAAAAGTGTTTCTTTTGATCTCAAGAACCTATGGTTAAAATTAACGCAGTGGTCAAAGACTCACCCTGTATATTGTGCGATAAAGGGTAAAGTAGAGTATACCCAAGTTACATTTTTGGTAACCAATTTGAAATTGGTGTTATTATTGATTCATAATAGGGCTGCTAAATACCTGAGGTGTTTTAGTTTATATAGGAGTTGCAAAAATTATTGATTCTCAAAAGTTTCTATAAACTACAGATTTTCAACTGTTCATAAAAACTTCAGATTATAGTACTATAAGGTTCATAATATAGGTTTATAAAGGCGACAAGAACCCGCCTATGAAACATCAGGAGCAAGGCGATACAACAGTTATTATAGGGCGCATGGGCGTATTCACGGGGGGGGGTGTACTGGGGGTAATTACCCCCAGAAAAGAGTTTCCAACACTAAATCCTCTAATGAAAATGGAAATTTAAAATATATCAAATATATATATAATATATAATATAATATATCACTAATGAAAAAGTTTATTTCATTTTATTCGATATTCCACCTAGCTGATATAGCATAAAGAAAAAAGAAATAAACAAATGAAATTAATTAAAATGATTTCCTAGAATCTAGATAGATCATATCTAGATAAGCGAATAGCATGTGAAAGTTTGTGTGGTTGAATAAGTAAACTGGTGTCTACGCTTGACAAGACTTCTTCACTCTTACAAAAGCAGGGGCGCGGGTTGCCGAATAGTTTGGTTAATTTCTCCAACAGTACAAATGTGAAAATGATACAAATTCAGAACTTTTGATATAAATCCACACAATTATGGAAAAAAATTATATCGAAGATAATTTCTTTTCTGCAGAAAGAAAATCCCCTGAATTATGGTTATCATCCCTTGAGGTCTGTGTTCTATGTGAATTACTTCAATCGGGTAAAACCTGAAGTGACGTACGCTACAGCTGATGCGCTTTTCTGCCAGTTCATAGTTGAAACTTGAGATTGCTGAATGCTGAGAGATTAAGTGTAGAAAAACTTTTGTATTTGATATTTTGAAACCGATTTTATAAATTATATATTAGATATTGCAAGCCAAGTCAGTTGATAAACAGTATGCAAATATGCTAATAATTAATGTTTCACAGTTTTAAAAGAAAGACGTCAAAACTCCGAAACTCATTTTAGTAATGTATTCGCTTTGATAGCCGATATTCATAAAAAATTAAATATAGAAATTACTAAACCAAGAATAACACAGAGACAATCACACCGCTCAAATATACCTACTGAAAATGATGAATGTTTTTTCAGAATCAATGTTTATATTCCTATGTTAGATTATATCTTACAAGATCTACAATATCGATTTAACGAAGAATCTCTGAAAGCTTACGAGTTTAATATTTTTTTTCTTCAATTTTCAATACGAAAACGGACACAGAAATCAATCTTTCACTTGGAATAGTCGCGGAGTATATAAATAACCTTGAGAATGTCAAAAATATAGACTTGATGCTTTTGAAATTGAAAGCAGAATTCAGTATTTGGAAAATTATGACAGAATACATAACAGATGGTATGGCGTTATATTCGTCCAGCGATGAAAGTATCTATCCACTTATAAAAATATGTCTTAAAGTTTTAGTCACTCTGCCTGTTAGTGTAGCCTCCGCTGAGAGGAGTTTCTTCTCACTGCGGCGTCTTAAAACCTGGCTTCGTTCAACAATGGGTCAGGAGAGATTAGTTGGGCTATCATCATTGCTATTTATACATAGAGATATTTCAATAAAGGTGGACAATATTATAAGTAGATTTGCTAATAATAAGAAGAGGCGGATTGATTTCGTTTTGTAATTTTTGAATCATGTTTGATGCTCATTCACTAATTCACTAATCTTCATTCACTAATATTTCTGATATTTTCCCTTTCGAATGATTTATTTCTTGAGTTTTTTATATATTTTTTTTACCTATATATATTTTATTTCTTGACTTTTCAATATTTTATATTTATATATTTTATTTCTTCAAATTTTATGATGATTATTGTATGCACTGTTCTCGCAATTGTTTGTTTTATATGTTGTCAATGTAGAATAAAAACTGTCAAATTATAGATGAGCTACAATAATAAATCCCCCCCTCCTAGCGCGCTTTCGCTCAAGCTCATTATCTTATTATTGATAGTTCAGGTCAACTCCCAAAAACTTGCCACTACCCCCCCAAACTCAATCTCTGGATACGCCACTGATAGGGCGTTCTATAGAAGTGTTTGCAAATTCGTAATATAACCGAAAGTGTTCACTGTTTTCAAGTCTTTTGTATACATAAAAATCTTGTATGTCCAATTACTGAGTACCCTTATAAATCAAGATGAGAATAAGTAATAAAAAGGGTTTTTAATAGTTATAGTTATTTATGTAATAAGGATCATAATATGGATATATTATGGTACAAGTCGTGAATGTTATAACACGGCGTGTGCCATAATGATTGTTTATGATTCGTATTATATACAAAATTTTATCTGATGGCATTTATATCAATACATTTTCGAAAAATTAAAAACTGCATTTTCGACATGTCACAATGACAACTATTTTTAAATGAGTAGGTATTGTGTAGAACATTACATGTTTTCCTTATAGAATTTCATTATGGTACTTAGTCCCATAATGAGCTTCCTTATGTCATCAAAATTGAGTGACATAACGTTGTCATTATGACATGCCATCAGATAAATACAATTTCATAACTACTTGAAAGTGTTTGACATCACTGCATTTTCATAGTTTGCAGAATAACCTATAAGAATTATTAAATTTACACCCAACAATCGGGAAAGATATTTCTTTAGGTCCTTATTGAAATTATTTATTGTCGAAATGGAGAACAAGAGGAGTAAATGGCCAATGTTAAAAACATTTATTGTTTCAAAAGGAGAACTTTTCTTAATTTACAAAAACTGAAGAACATAAAAAATACTGTTTCTAGACTTTATCGGGCTTTGAAAACGGATTTCGTACTGCACTCGCTGCATTCCTTGACTTGGACCAATAAAGGATGCCGTTTTGTTCCCAAGCTTCAACAATTGTAAGAGAAGGAATATCTCTTTCTGGTTCTTCGGTTTGAACTATTTTGAAAGACATCTCCACAATTATTGATAATAGTACACAATATCTTGAGTGAGAACTTGCGTCAAGAATATTAGGATATGTTTTCATTCAGAGCATATACTTATAAGAACAATACTGTGAATGTAATAAAAACCTTGAAGCCAACATAGTAGGCTTTGACACCTTCGACCTCGTAGCATAGTCTCAACTGCGCATGCGCCAAATCTAGCTATCAATTTAAACAAGCGGCGATTTTGAACTTTCAGTTTTGTGCATGCGCAGTAGGAATTAAGCTACGAGGTCATCTTGGCATCAATTTTCGATGCGTTTGGACTAACATTCACAATATATGTCTAATATATAAATATATGATTCAGAGAACACCTTCAAATGGCCACTAGTTCTCACGCACCCACCCCCCCTCGAGGTATCTGAGAATCACTGAATATATTATTTCCTTCAAGGAATTCTAAGAGCCCGGATAACATTGCTTACTCAAATATTATTGAAAAATATAGCAGAAAACTTTTAAGTCTTTAATTTTCAGTAGCATCGTTATCTGCCTTTTCAAAAATGGGTTTTATAATAGAATTTTCAATTGATTAGGAAAAATGCCATATCAAAAATTATATTCAATCTAGTTGCATTCTGGTGCTTGGCTGATTTCGTGCTTGTTCTTTATGTTCATATAAAAAAAAAACCTTTATTATGTACCATATTACCAATTGGCCATTTAATCAAACTAAATTGCTATTATTGTATCTGAATACTTGAAAATTTTTCATGATATCGAATACCAGCATAACTAAATACTACTGGGTTTTCTATATATTGATATATGAGATTTAACAGGTAATTAAGGTATGCATCCTCTTGCATTGAATAGAAAAGAAAACTCTGAGTGTTTATTTGTACCTAAAGATAGGTTTGATTATTGATCTTCGCACTGCTTCAAAGTACGGGAAAAGAATTCAAAACAAGCGCATAAAATATTTGCTATTTTTTCCATCATTTTTTAAGGGATTTCACCTTTCAATCGCTTGCACTTACCCGAAGACCTTATAAATGATATTAAATGTAAAAAATATTGTACGATTGCACTTTCCTGCTTTCACAGGAAAAATTCAATAACTAATACATAAAAATGAGAATTTATTTTAAATATATTCAAACTGAAAATAGTCCCATAATGAGCTTCCTTATGTCATCAAAATTGAGTGACATAACGTTGTCATTATGACATGCCATCAGATAAATACAATTTCATAACTACTTGAAAGTGCTTGCACTTACCCGAAGACCTTATAAATGATATTAAAAGTAAAAAATATTGTAGGATTGCACTTTCCTGCTTTCACAGGAAAAATTCAATAACTAATACATAAAAATGAGAATTTATTTTAAATATATTCAAACTGAAAAATATCAGCATTTTTGCTTGTGTCTAGTGTATAGACTAATATCAAACCATAATATTTAGTCATTTTAACAAAATAGAAATAAAATTTTATCTATACATTTTTATATTGCAAAATTAATAATTGTCATACGAGATATATACATATTTACAAAGGCTAGATACATGAAATACTAGATTTCTGGTGTGTAAACAAAATCTTAATGATTCACAGCAAAAAGAATCAACACAATACACCCAACAAAATAGGATGAGATCATTTTAAGGTTTTAATGCATATCTCATATTATATAGTTATTGGTGCTAAAACGCTCTATTATTGAACTGTATCTCAGGTACAATATTGTTAAATCTTCTGTTTCCCCAACGGTTTTTAATGTCACACGAACTGGCACCAAAATATGGCATATTTCTATTCCATTTATATTATTTTTTCGTCGTTTTCTCCATGAAGACCTTTTTTCATCCACATTATGTATGCTAGTTTGATTTTTTTTCATGATTTCATTCTTGCCATCCATGTTAGGTGTAATGGGTCCAACTTCCTTTGCATTAATTGTACCATGAGGCATATAACTCTCTTTTATTGGTCCCTGATTTGTTATCTTCATATTTTTACGCCTTGAGTTCACTACCATTTTCGTTATATCTTCGAACGTTGGAGTTACGTTCGTAATAGATGACCTTGTCATATCTAATCTCCCTGAATAATTGGTATAAGATACTGCATTTTCTGCAGAATTAATATCTGGATTGATCATGGGATGAAATGGGTAAAGTTGAACATTCTGCTGTTGGGAATATGTGTAATCAAAAACTGGTGTTATTTCATCAATTTTTCCTAACGGAATGATGACTGGATCAGGTTCAGATGGAGAATCTGGCAAAATATATTTATTGACAAAAACTGCTTTAGGAATATTTTTATTCCTTTGATACACAACCCTGATGCTATTTGTAATCCACTGATAATTAATTATTTATGAGTTATTACTATGTAATAGTATATTTCACTATTTTCATCTAATGATTATGTACATATGGACTTTGTTAGGAAATTCTTTTAATTGTTTTTCATAAAAATATTATACTCTAGTATTGATCGCTGATAAATGTTATGTATCCACTATTATTCATTCCAATTGATTCAAAACAATGTTTTGTAGAAGAATAACATACTCGTCACAAAATATGCCATTTTATATTTACGTTTTGTTATTTCTTCAAGCTCCAAAATTATTTATTCATGTTCTATTTTCTTATGGATCATCCATTAAAATTTAATGAATCAAAAGCGTGTTTCATTCATATTTATTCTATCAGTACGGTCCATTTCTTGAAAATTTATGCCGAGAGAAAGCATCTTGAGCCTCAATCAAAAGAAATGCTTTCTTTTGAGTTCAGTATATTTTTTCTGGGCACTAAAAAAATCTTATTTCATTTCGTATAAAATAGGAATACCATTTGAATTTAGCGCCTATTCTAACCATAGAGTGAGCATATCTCTACTCTATGGTTCTAGTTAAAGGTTTCCAGAGCCCCCTGATGCCTCAGACCCCGAAACACTACCAAAATCGTGGTCTTTTTAGCACTAGAATTAGTTCCTCGTTTCCACTCTTGGTATCTTTACTCTATGTACTGGTCATTTCAAGGTGTTTTGAGTTACCATCAGTGATAATTCAGGGATGGTGGTGGTGTAAATCACTTAAAGTTTATAAAGCTCCTACTTTTTTTTATTCAGTAATTTTTATCACTTAAATTGGTGATTATGAATATGTCAAAAATTATTATAGAACAAAAAGGCAGAATTAACAAATTCTTTGGGTTTTCGTCAGAAATTAATAGTCGTACAGCGTGTTTCGGATGTTCACCCGAGAGATTCGCGCCAAATCTAGCTGTCAATTTCAACAAGCGATGATCTTGACCTTTCAGTTTTGCGCATGCGCAGTAGAGATGATGCTGCGAGGTCTTCCTGGCATCAATTTTTGGTGCGGTTGGATTGACATTCACAATATATCTCTAATATATATATACGTTGAATTAGAGTGAAACAATATGACTAAGTTGCGCATGCGCGTTTTCATCCAGAAAGGTAATATGAAGAGCCCAGCAGTTTATATGTAGTAACCCTGATAAAAAAAATTGCGAAAGATATGAATATTTTATCTCAATTATTTTTCAGCTTTCCATCTATTTTAGAGATGGGTTGACCTCTTTATTAAATACCCTGTATAAGATAAAACACCTACCATTTAATATAAAGTCCCTCATCTGAACATAAACAGGTAGAAGAAGAGGAAGAAGAAGAAGAAGAAGAAGAAAAAAGAAGAGAAAGAAGAAGAAGAAGAAGAACTATAATGGTTGGTACATCTATGATAGATGGGTATGTTAACGAGGGCTATGCGTATAATATATTATATGGATGAACTTTATTTATAGGTACGAGTCGAATTCCTTTTGCAACTCAGTTCACTTATTGTCGCTTGGGAATTTTATAATTTATGTATTTGAATAATAGTATACGTATCAGGATTAGTAAATTATTAGTATTAAATTAATTCATCATTGAATCCATACATTGTATAAAATATAGTTATGGAACATATAAAAGCGACAAATGGTGTTGAAAATAAAAATTGGGGAACAAGAAACAAAGGCTTGGGACTGCAAAGCGCTTTAAAAACGCATGGAAAGAAAACCAAAAAAGGTTCTATACGTTGGAAAGAAGACTTGGTAGAAATCAGGTATTTTGAGCTAGTTAAGAACGAGAGAGTTAATGTTTCCAGGAGAGAATACAAAGAGAAGATGTACAAAAATGAATTCGAAAGTGGAGCTAAATTGGAAGCTACTATTGCCTGGAGGAGACCACAGAATCTGGAACAACTTAGTTGGTTGGTCGAACCTGGTTCGAAAAGTTTAGAGAAATTTATTCAGTGTCAGAGGAATAAAAATATCCCTAGAGAAGTTTTTGTCAATAAACATATTTTGCCAGATTCTCCAGCTGAACCTGATCCAGTCAGAATTGATGAAATTACACCAGTTTTTGATTACACTAAATTCCCAACAGCAGAATGTTCAACTACACCTTCTTACCCATTTCATCCCATGATTAATCCAGTTATTAATTCTGCAGAAAATGCAGTATCTAATACCAATTATTCAGGGGAATATGATATGACAAGGTCATCTATTACGAATGTAACTCCAACATGCGAGGATATAATGAAAATGTTAGTGAACTCAAGGCCTAAAAATATGAAGATAACAAATCAGGGACCAATAAAAGAGAGTTATATGCCTCATGGTACAATTAATGCAAAGGAAGTTGGACCGATTACAGCTAACATGGATGGCATTAATGAAATCATGAAAAAAAATCAAAGTAGCATACATAATGTGGATGAAAAAAGGTCTTCATGGAGAAAACGACGAAAAAATAAATGGAATAGAAATATGCCATATTTTGGTGCCAGTTCGTGTGACATTAAAAACCGTTGGGGAAACAGAAGATTTAACAATATTGTACCTGAGATACAGTTCAATAATAGAGCGTTTTAGCACCAATAACTATATATGAGATATGCATTAAAACCTTAAAATGATCCCAACCTTTTTTGTTGGGTGTGTTGTGTATTTCATGTATCTAGACTTTGTAAATATGTATATATCTTGTATGACAATTAATTATTTTTTAATAAAAGAATGTATAGATGAAATTTTATTTCAATTTTGTTAAAATGATTAAATATTATGATTTGATATTAGTCCATACACTAGACACAACCAATAATGCTGATATTTTCTACAATTTGAATATATTTAAAATAAATTCTTATTTTTGGCGCTCTTGTTCACCTGAACAGAGTGCTTATCAATTTGCCCAAATGTCTGTGACTTTCGAATTTTTGGACAAAAGTGGTAGCAATCGTTTTGTTTGGACCTACTGATGAATAATCCGTGGTCAAAATCGATTCTGTCCAGCCGTCCGTCCGTCCGTCCGTTCCGTGAACACGATAACTCTCGAACGGATGAAGTTAGAGTTGAAACTTTCAGAATAGGTTTGAGGTATAAATATCTCGGCTAAGTTCGTTATTCAAAATCGGCCGAATAGGTTCGGAGTAACAAAAAAAAAATTGTTTTTTCAAATGACAATGTTCAAATAAAATTTTTTTATGGTGCAGTTTTATCAGACGTATACAAAAATACCGTTCTCGACTTCGACAAGCTAATAGTTCTGGAGATATGATTTTTCAAAATTTTTTTCATCTACTCAAGAGAAAAATAGAAATGTCATGAAGTCCGAGCTTTGTCATTGAAAGATTTGCCATCACAGATCGATATTCGTTTGACAACTTGCGTACCTAGATATCAGTGTCAGTTGGCGTAATATCAATCAAAATTTTCATAGAATTCATAGAGGTAGAATTCGATGTCGATGACGTTGTCAAAGTTCAGAAAAGCACAGACATAATATCAATCAAAAAATTTTTTATCATAGAGAAAGAATTTGATGGCGTTGTCAAAACTCAGAAAAGCAATGACGTTAGTTTTTAGGAGAAGCATAGAACAAAATTTGGTGAAAATTATGAGTAGTTATTTTCAAATTGAGATAAAGGTTTGTTTATTCATTAGGCTTTCATATTTGCATCACATTGTCCCATAGTACGGAAAAGGACTATTGTTCACCCGATCAGAGAGCTTATAGATTTCTTAAAGTTTGAATATTTACTCGCAAGTAGCTCAACAAGAGCGCCAAAGCAATCTGACCTCACGTCAGTGCTTTCTAAATTTTTATGTATTGAATTTTTCCTGTGAAAGCAGGTAAGTGTAATCGTACAATATTTTTTATATTTATTATCATTTATAAGGTCTTCGGGTAAGTGCAAGCGATTGAAAGGTGAAATCACTTCAAAAATGAAGGAAAAAAATAGCAAATCTTTTGCGCGCTTGTTTTGAATTCTTTTCCTGTACTCTGAAGCAGCGAAGATGAATAATGAAACTTATCTTTAGGTACAAATAATCACTCAGAGTTTTCTTTTCTATTCCATGCAAGAGGATGCATACCTATATTACCTGTTAAATCACATATATCAATATACAGAAAACCCAGTAGTATTTAGTTATGCTTATGTTCGATATCATGAAAAATTTTCAAGTATTTAGATACAATAATAGCAATTTAGTTTGATTAAATGGCCAATTGGTAATACGGTACATAACAAAGGTTTCTTTTATACGGACATAAAGAATAAGCACGAAAACAGCCAAGTACCAGAATGCTACTGGATTGCATATAATTTTTGATATGGAATTTTTCCGAATCAATTGAAAATTTCTATTATAAAACCCATTTTTGAAAAGTCAGATAAGGATGCTACTGAAAATTATAGACTTATAAGTTTTCTGCTATGTTTTTCAATAATATTTGAGTAAGCAATGTTATCCGGGCTCTTAAAATTCCTTGACGGAAATAATATATTAAATGACTCTCAGATACCGCGGGGGTAGGTCTCCGATCACAGCCATTTTCAGGTTTACTCGGGAAATAATTGGCATAATTGAAGAAGATGAACTCGGATTGGTTTTATTTATATTTATCAGTCAAGAGCTTATTACTGTTGAAGCAAACTCATCTGCTCCAAAAGTTAGAGAATATGGGAATTAGGGATGTGGCAAATATGTGGTTTGAGTCTTACCTTGGAGATCGCCATCAGAAGACATCAGTTCGAGTAGGTGGTGTGATGTCAGAGTCAGATCAGGTTAAGGTGAATATTGGTGTACCTCAGGGAAGCACACTTGGTCCAGTATTGTTTATTCTCTTTATGAATAATTTATGTCTATAAATTGAAGCCCTGTTCGTCATTATTACTTATTTTGTAGATAACACCAATATATTATTGGAGGGTAATGACTATGTAAGTATCAGAAAAAAAGCAGATGAGATATTTGCTGTAGTGAAATAATGGCTCTGTTCTAATAAACTTCTCGTAAAGAGTTGCAGGATTCAATACAGATGGCAGATAAATAACACTTAGGCCTTCAAACTGACAGGTTTTTCAAATGATAACGATCATATTGAATTCTAGTCGATGAAATTGTAGGGTCGAATATGTTATCTCTACTTATACGTTTCGTCCCTGGCGCACATATTTGGACTCATCAGTATGGCTTGTGTGCGCCATGCCATAGACGCAGGGGATGTTTGAAGTTTTGAGAGAGCCGCCGGGAGTTGAACCCGGCACCTAGTCGGTGTGAAACTTGAGCACTAACCTCTAGGCAACCGAAGCGCTGTGAATAAAAGTATGCGTGGCTATATAGAGTGCCGCCAAGAGATCCCTACACACTCCCCTGCCGCTACAAAATTAAGTAAGATATGCTATGGAATAAGGGTATTAGCGAAATATTTAAACACAATAAGCTCATTATCAGTATATTTTGCCAATGCAGTCTGTCATGACATATGGTATCATATTTTGGAGAGCTAGCTCTGCTGATGACTCTATCTTTAAAATACAAAAAAAAAATTATGAAAATTATTTTCCATATGAAATTCAGAGTAGAGTGTAGAGGCATTCAGAGAAAATAATATTCAGACATTGTATGCCCTTTATATATTTGAATATTTGGTGTTCTTTATGAAGAAAAGGGAAAAACTTACAATTAATACTTCTCAGCATCACTATCCATCACTATCAACTTAAATTCTTCATTGCATAAATTAGCAATTATTGAGAAACATGCATCTCATTAATATATTTAACTGCTCAATTTCCTTCCATATATTGTGAAAGTGTTGACGAACTTGAATGCCTTTAAGGAAACCTTGAAAACTCTCCTCATTAAGATCAAACCATTTTCCTTAGAAGAATTTTTTCATGCAGTGAGAATCATGTAATTTAAGTAAATATTGTATTTTAGTTTAGTTTAGACGTGAACTCAAATACACTTCGTAATTTTTTATGGAGATTCTTTGAAATAAATTACATTTTTATTATTATATGATTTTTCCAATCGACTGGCAACATTATAACAAAATTTTGAACGAATATGCTTTGGAACCTGATAAATCTTATAATTTGTTTCTTATGTCCGACGCCCATAGAGAGCGCTAGTTCCAACGTTCCTACCATGTTGCATTGAATATAACTTCTTTAACATTTATACGTATTATTTATATAAATAAATATAAATTCATATTTGATATTCTATTTTCATACTGTACCATACGAGAGGCGCTTATATTGATATTATGGATCATTCGGTATCGAGCTGCAGTTGAGAGTAGTCGTACGATCTGGAGCTCCGCATATTGTATAGTTTTCAGCAACCGACTCCGGGAGTAAAATCCGGATTGATCGAGTTGCTTACTATTTACTATTGAATAACTGTGCAAACTTATAAAGATGTTAACGATTGATGATCAGAACGGAGAAAACTCCAATGAAATGATGGATATCGATGAAAAAAGGAGTAGATGTGCATACTGTAAGCATACTGTACGAGAAGAAGTTGATTGTATTAAATGTGAAGAAATTTTCCACCCTTTCTGCTTGACTTTTGCAGCTAAGAGAAAAATACTAATTGTGTTCATGAAATACCTGAAGGTGACAATGTAAAAGAAATTCAAGAAGACGAAAATCCTCAAACTGAAATAAAGCTTCTCAAAATGAAGGTGAAATATCTAGAAGAGTTATTACTTGAAAGTAGAAGTAAAAATGATATATTAATGGTAAATAATGAATTATTACTCGAAAAAATGAAAAGAATGGAAAAAAACAATAAGGGAGAAATTAAAAAAAATGTAAACAATGAAGGCGTATCAACATACAATGAAATACAAATCTAGGTAATTCATACGAGTAGAAACAGAAAATTAAACAGAATCAGGCTAACCCACAGAATCCACAAAGTTCACAGAATGAAGTCACGTAGTCAATCACAGTGATAATATGTCACATGCCCAATCAAAACCACCACAACAAATGAAAAAGAAATGGAATGAGGTTATGAAGGATGCCAATAATAAACAAGAACAAAATCATATAAATGCACATCAGGGAAACGAAGTGAAATCAGATAACATAAAATCAACTCAAAATGATGAAGACTGGCAGACGATTAACAGAAAGACCAGGCAAAACAGACAATTCAACAAGGTATTATGCACGGGAACTAGGTCGGGCGATGCATTAATTCAAGGAGTTAGGAAAAGGAAATGGATATACCTGGGAGAAATTACAGGAAAGAAAACTACGGAAGATGTGAAAAATTATGTCAAGTCAACTAAAAACATTGAGGATGTACAAGTAAAAAAATTGAAAACTAGAGGTGGAAATTCTGCGTTCACAACCGGGGAAGAAGATTTTCAATCTATTTGCAGTGAGGAATTTTGGCCAGAGGGAGTAGTGGTCAGAGAGTTCAGCTTTAGGATTTTTTTCCGACAAATGACCAACACAAATACAAACAGCTGAAACAGATAGAAAAAACAAAACCTTTAAATTAATACACTTTAATATACAGTGTCTCAATACTTCTTACAATGGACTTTTAAAATTAATAAACGAGTATAACACTGATTTTATTGCAATAACTGAACATTGGCAGAATGAAGAACAACTGAACAGTTTCTATTTAGAGGGATATAAAAAAGTGAATAGTTTCTGCAGAGAGCAAGGAAAACATGGAGGAGTGGTCGTTTACTCAAGAGTCAACTTTGAATTTAAAGCCAGGTTAGACAGTTCGAGATTTTCTATAGCAGGTATATTTGAATGTTGTGCTATGGAGGTTTATTCTAATAATATATTTAAGCTCATAGTTGTATGTATATATAGGCCTACGCCAGCACCACTGGCTGATGTTGATATATTTTTAGATCATATAATCAACAAAAAAATGGTCCAGTCTTAATAGTGGGTGATTTCAATTTTGATTTCCTCAATACAGGTAATAAAAACACTAATGTCATAACAACGATAATGAATAGTTTTAATTTGAAAAAGATGGTTAATGAACCAACCAGAATAACTAGTCACTCAGCTACTTGTCTTGACAATATATTCACTAATATAGCAGATAGTTCTGTGAAGGTAATTCAACCACATTTATCTGATCACTCAGCTCAAATTGTCTCTTTCACTCTGGAGAATGGGTATGAACATAAACTTCGGGGTGAAAAACTGGTGAGAATGTATAATGATGAGGGTATATTTGGTTTCAAAGACCAATTGTCGGCATATGATTGGTCAGATCTATATAAATATAATAGTGATGAAATTGATGAAATGTGGAAATTTTTTTATTGTCAATTTGAAACTATGCTTCAAAACTTCGATTCCGATTGTCTATTATATTAAAGCAATAAGGGTGGGCGTGGCTAACTAGGGTCCCGTCAGGGACCCGCGAGGCGAAGCCGAGCCCGCGGCCCGCAGGGCCGCTAGAGAGGCAATCTTAAAACGGATCGAAAGGGCGTATCCTCTTCTAGGAGAAGCGACCGAAAAACACCCCCCGGCGCTCTTAAAATACCCGAAATTTTCAAAGGAAAAAGTCGAAAAACGTCGTTTTTGGCGAAATCGCCGAAACTGTCCCCGCGTTGGAACGTTCCCGTCCGAAGATAGACCGTTTTGCGGGGAGGGGTAGGTCGCTATTTCGAGAGGAAGAACCGCCGGGGTTCCAGCTACGAGCTGGACCCCGGAGCTACCCCGGATGGGTACGAAAATTCGGTAAGAAAATGGGCAATTTTCGGATTCTCCAACTCCGCGAAACGTCAAAAACCCCTATGATGCTTTCGATCAGCTCGGGCTCTACGAGCCATTAAATGACCTTTTAGCGGTAGAAAACGAAATTTGAGGAAATTCCCCATCTCTGGGTACCAATTTTCATATCCAAGTAGCGAGATAAGGCCGTGAATTCTTCATTCCAAATTCGCTAATTTCTACGAAAATCGTGGGAAAATGTCAGAATTTCTCATTCGGTTCCGATGATAGCCGAACGCGAGCTCCAATTTTGAAAATTCGGCATCGATTTTTTGTTCGATATCGGCGGTAGATGATCTTTCAGGCTTTGCAAGTTGTCGAATAAGAATCTACAGGAGATTCCGAATCTCCATAGACCACTCACAGATCGGAAATTGAACAAAAAATACCTAAATTATGCGTTTGAAAATAAGCATTTCAGGCTCCATTTTCGCGCCAGTGCGATGTAGCTTGACGCAGATCTGTCTGACCTTCAGAATTGTCATTTCGAATTTGCAAGTAAATTCGATTTAAACATTCCGTTGAGGGTAATATTTATATATTCGGTTTTCATAACGATTAATTCTCTTTATTTACAGTAAATAATCCATCTGGAAGAATGAATATCAAAATATAATGCCTTCGATGTCAATATAACATATGTAAACACGATCTGGAAGTACAAAAATTAGCTCAGGTATTTATTCGATTATAAATCAAAGATAAATCAATCTAGCGTATCGTTTCATTTCAGTTATCTCTCAAGAATGAATGAATATATATCAAAATATATTTTTCAAAGATGTAAACAATGGATGTTCTATTTATTTACATGACATTCGAGGAATGAATGAAATGGTCCAAATCTCCAAATCTTGACACCATTCATCTCTATTCCATGAACTAAGTAAGTAGAAATGTGAGTAATCTCCTTAAGATAAAGCCCCTTCTAAACATCTTTTCTCTGTTAGAATCGACGAGGCTTTAAAAAATAATTTAGAATAGTCTCATTGTCATTTTGAATTTGCAAGTAAATTCGATTTAAATATTCTGTTGAGGGTAATATTTATATATTCGGTTTTCATAACGATTAATTCTCTTTATTTACAGTGAATAATCCATCTGGAAGAATGAATATCAAAATATAATGCCTTCGATGTCAATACGACATATTTAAACACGATCTGGAAGTACAAAAATTAGCTCAGGTATTTATTCGATTATAAATCAAAGATAAATCAATCTAGCATATCGTTTCATTTCAGTTATCTCTCAAGAATGAATGAATATATATCAAAATACATTTTTCTAAGATGTAAACAACGGATGTTCTATTTATTTACATGATATTCGAGGAATGGATGAAATGGTCCAAGAAATGTTCGAAGAACCTCCAAATCTTGACACCATTCATCTCTATTCCATGAACTAAGTAAGTAGAAATGTGAGTAATCTCCTTAAGATAAAGCCCCTTCTAAACATCTTTTCTCTGTTAGAATCGACGAGGCTTTAAAAAATAATTTAGAATAGTCTCATTGTCATTTCGAATTTGCAAGTAAATTCGATTTAAATATTCCGTTGAGGGTAATATTTATATATTCGGTTTTCATAACGATTAATTCTCTTTATTTACAGTGAATAATCCATCTGGAAGAATGAATATCAAAATATAATGCCTTCGATGTCAATACATATTTAAACATGATCTGGAAGTACAAAAATTAGCTCAGGTATTTATTCGATTATAAATCAAAGATAAATCAATCTAGCATATCGTTTCATTTCAGTTATCTCTCAAGAATGAATGAATATATATCAAAATACATTTTTCTGAGATGTAAACAACGGATGTTCTATTTATTTACATGACATTCGAGGAATGAATGAAATGGTCCAAATCTTGACACCATTCATCTCTATTCCATGAACTAAGTAAGTAGAAATGTGAGTAATCTCCTTAAGATAAAGCACCTTTATTATATCATCACAATTTTATTGGTTGCATATTTTACAATGCAAATGTTAATGCTTGCCTCATATTTTTAAAACTTTCACTGTGTTGCTATATAACTCATGTTTTTGGATATCCCTTATATTCCAATGTAGAATTTTAATTGAAATGCATATTACCCTCTTTCTAATTTTGTTTTTTTTTTTTGCTTCAGATGCAATATACTTCTTCGTAATATCCAGTTGTCGCTCCTCATTAAGAAGATGCTTAATAATTTTCGAATTGCGGTGAGCAGAAATTTGCATTATGGTTTGCCGATTGTTTAATATGCAGTCTATTGGAGATTCAATCTATCAAGAAAGCACTTTGATTCTGAAATGCACAAATGGTGGTGAAACGTGAGCATTACAACAGATTGTGTTGATTGGTTCTCTCTTATATAAGGAGATTTGGTAGAGTTTTCAATCTTATTGTTGCACCTGTATATTTACAGTAATATACAATTTGGAAGAGATTGTCATTGCATGCATTGGTTCTGATGAAAGAATCTAAATTGAAGTCATTGTTTATTTGGTTGAGTGCATCACACTGATTTTCACATAATTATTCATTCTAATTTGGAAAAGCCTGCCTAGCACAAGCTATTTCTTCCAAAGCAACATAAATGTTCTGTTTCTGAAAAAAAGATTTTTAACTTAAGTAATTTTTTTGCAATATTCTAAAGGAATTATTGTTTGCTTCAAAGTCATGGAATTAAATATTTGTATTACCTACTTGGTAATTCTTTTGGATCCGCTAAATTTCTTACACTCGCCCATTTCCAGTTCTTTTATGAAAATCTGTTGCTTACCTCTTCAAACACTATTATTTCTTCATTACACAACCCATAATTATCTTAGTACTAATGATTTTTGACTTATAAAACCCAGTGATCTCAGTTACTAATTTTGCTCTTTCTTATTTCAGCTGCACTACACTGTTGTGCTATGCAAATAGATTTTCATCGTTGCATCTCCTACGATTTGGTGGGACGTTGTCTGCTATTCATTCATTCGTCTGAGGAAAATGTTGGTTATTTTGCAGGAATGAGAGAGGACTCTATTACAGTATTCAATCCTTCAAGAGGGTACTTCAAATTTATTGTAAAGGGCCTTTGCAAGTTAATGTGTATGAGCCTGTTGAAATAATTGCACTCACGTTGAGTTAATTTTTTAAGGGAAAATTTTTTGGTTCTTTTGATTTAAAAAAAAGAATCACATGAATAAACTATATTATTCCATTTTCAATTTTCACAAAATGCAATTATTCAGAGTATTCAGGTGTAAACACTGATAAGTTATGTCAGGTCATTCAACTTTCTTGCTTTCACTGGCATCTAATTTCTATGGCACTAGAACATATTGTCTTGCTCAGAAACTGAATTCTGTATTGAAATATATAAAAATTTTATTGATCTCTTTATCAATTGTTGTTTGTTTAAAATTTTTATATATATTATTGTGGAAGAAACTTCATCAAGTTGAAATAGATCAAAGTAATTTACAATCTGAATATTCATATTTTATATTCACATACAAACATTTGTGGATTTTCAAAATTTTTATCTGTTCTGTTTCCCACTTACGTAGCATATGTTATTTTTTTTCAAATAAAGATTTTAATATATCATGTTTTAAATTCAATAGTAGAATTTTGAAAAACGTTCAGATTAGATTTTTATAATTTAAAGTCCTAATTCCCTCAACCAATTGCAGTGTATCATTTTTCATTCAGGTTATTGTCTCATTTCAGTAGATTTAATTCATATTCACTTATATCATTAACAGTATTAATTTTTATATTTCCTATATTTTTTCTAGTCTGAGCTGTTTCTATATATTTCATTATAATTTGCTCTAAGCAATAGGTATTAAAACAATTATATTATAGAATATCTTTTCTTTTCATTAGAGGATAACACCATTGTTTAAACAATGAAAACACTGATAAGTTATGTCAGGTGATAAATAATAGCTTTTTGGCCTTTCCGTTCATAATAAGCACAAAGTAATAAGCACAAAGAAACTGTTTCTGTATTGAAAACTGTACTTTCTATTGATCCCTTTATCAATTTTGACACCACTAATAGAACATTTTCTTAAAGAACATTTTTTAAATTGAAGTGTAACTGTATATTTTATATAGTGATAAAATTCGCACTAAGTAATAGGCTTAATTCATTGTGTCCACAAACATTCAACATTATTGGTGATATCGAGATTAACTTTCAATTTCTTTTCCACTGAACTGATAAGGTAATATGGATTGGCCCTTTGTTACTTTCATTTGAAATGAATCTGAAGATTGGCCACCATCAACAGAGGATATGACATCAATATTCTACCTTTGAAAATCATATGATTATGTAATTAATGTATTTTAGTAAATAAAATATTCTGAATTTGGTAATTATTTGTGAAATCTTTCGAAATTCTCTCTCAGAGCTGAAAACAGATAATTAATCGATTATTTTCCTGTCATTTCCTTTTTTCTTCTAAAATTATCTCTCACTACTTCTTTACCTTTTCAATCGACAAACCTTGAATGGAGATTTTTGCCTAATTATTTTTGTTTAGGATCTGAAATTCTACTAAAAGATCATTCATCAACTCTGAATTTAAAAAATATCATCTATAATCTTTGTTACATGTGAATAGAAGGCTCTGCATAAATAAAACTGTTGAAAAATAAACCAGCTGATCCTTCTAGGTTATTAACTTTATAACTGTCATAGACAAGTACAAGTAAGGTAACGTCCATAGAATACTATTACGCACCACTCAATTTTTTAAGTGGATTTATTGGGAATAATGAATTAATAAAAACATAATAAATGCCCTATAACGTCATTCCTTATTATTATATATTTATGATATTTTGATTTTTTTATATTAATTTTATACTACAGAAGAGATGAGAGCATGGACCATCGAAAACATATATTCTTGACCTTGAGAATTGTCATTTCGAATTTGCAAGTAAATTCGATTTAGACATTCCGTTGAGGGTAATATTTATATATTCGGTTTTCATAACGATTAATTCTCTTTATTTACAGTAAATAATCCATCTGGAAGAAAGAATATCAAGATATAATGCCTTCGATGTCAAATAACGGAATATGTATATGTAACATTTGGAAGTTGAAAAAAAATTGTTTTATGGAGAGGTTTTCAGGTATTTTTTCGATTATAAATCAAAGATAAATCAATCTAGCATATCGTTTCATTTCAGTTATCTCTCAAGAATGAATGAATATATATCAAAATATATTTTTCAAAGATGTAAACAATGGATGTTCTATTTATTTACATGACATTCGACGAATGAAATAAATGGTCCAATTTAAATGATCAAACAACCTTAGTAATTGTGGAGAAACGTTCTATATTTCTTAAAGAATGTTTTTAACATTCCATTCCAAAAAGTTAGAGTATCTAATAGAAATGTTCGAAGGGCCTCCAAATCTTGACACCATTTATTTTTATGAACTAAGTAAGTAGGAATGTGAATAATTTCCTTAAGATGAAGCCCCTTCCAAACATCTTTTCTCTGTTAGAATCGACGAGGCTTTAAAAAATAATTTAGAATAGTCTCATTGTCATTTCGAATTTGCAAGTAAATTCGATTTAAACATTCCGTTGAGGGTAATATTTATATATTCGGTTTTCATAACGATTAATTCTCTTTATTTACAGTAAATAATCCATCTGGAAGAATGAATATCAAAATATAATGCCTTCGATGTCAATACATATTTAAACACGATCTGGAAGTACAAAAATTAGCTCAGGTATTTATTCGATTATAAATCAAAAATAAATCAATCTAGCATATCGTTTCATTTCAGTTATCTCTCAAGAATGAATGAATATATATCAAAATACATTTTTCTGAGATGTAAACAACGGATGTTCTATTTATTTACATGACATTCGAGGAATGAATGAAATGGTCCAAAAATGTTCGTCCAAATTTGACACCATTCATCTCTATTCCATGAACTAAGTAAGTAGAAATGTGAGTAATCTCCTTAAGATAAAGCCCCTTCTAAACATCTTTTCTCTGTTAGAATCGACGAGGCTTTAAAAAATAATTTAGAATAGTCTCATTGTCATTTTGAATTTGCAAGTAAATTCGATTTAAATATTCTGTTGAGGGTAATATTTATATATTCGGTTTTCATAACGATTAATTCTCTTTATTTACAGTGAATAATCCATCTGGAAGAATGAATATCAAAATATAATGCCTTCGATGTCAATACGACATATTTAAACACGATCTGGAAGTACAAAAATTAGCTCAGGTATTTATTCGATTATAAATCAAAGATAAATCAATCTAGCATATCGTTTCATTTCAGTTATCTCTCAAGAATGAATGAATATATATCAAAATACATTTTTCTAAGATGTAAACAACGGATGTTCTATTTATTTACATGACATTCGAGGAATGAATGAAATGGTCCAAATCTTGACACCATTCATCTCTATTCCATGAACTAAGTAAGTAGAAATGTGAGTAATCTCCTTAAGATAAAGCCCTTCTAAACATCTTTTCTCTGTTAGAATCGACGAGGCTTTAAAAATAATTTAGAATAGTCTCATTGTCATTTCAATTTGCAAGTAAATTCGATTTAAATATTCCGTTGAGGGTAATATTTATATATTCAGTTTTCATAACGATTAATTCTCTTTATTTACAGTAAATAATCCATCTGGAAGAATGAATATCAAAATATAATGCCTTCGATGTCAATACATATTTAAACACGATCTGGAAGTACAAAAATTAGCTCAGGTATTTATTCGATTATAAATCAAAGATAAATCAATCTAGCATATCGTTTCATTTCAGTTATCTCTCAAGAATGAATGAATATATATCAAAATACATTTTTCTGAGATGTAAACAACGGATGTTCTATTTATTTACATGACATTCGAGGAATGAATGAAATGGTCCAAATCTTGACACCATTCATCTCTATTCCATGAACTAAGTAAGTAGAAATGTGAGTAATCTCCTTAAGATAAAGCACCTTTATTATATCATCACAATTTTATTGGTTGCATATTTTACAATGCAAATGTTAATGCTTGCCTCATATTTAAAACTTTCACTGTGTTGCTATATAACTCATGTTTTTGGATATCCCTTATATTCCAATATAGAATTTTAATTGAAATGCATATTACCCTCTTTCTAATTTTGTTTTTTTTTTTTTTGCTTCAGATGCAATATACTTCTTCGGTAATATCCAGTTGTCGCTCCTCATTAAGAAGATGCTTAATCATTTTCGAATTGCGGTGAGCAGAAATTTGCATTATGGTTTGCCGATTGTTTAATATGCAGTCTATTGGAGATTCAATCTATCAAGAAAGCACTTTGATTCTGAAATGCACAAATGGTGGTGAAACGTGAGCATTACAACAGATTGTGTTGATTGGTTCTCTCTTATATAAGGAGATTTGGTAGAGTTTTCAATCTTATTGTTGCACCTGTATATTTACAGTAATATACAATTTGGAAGATATTGTCATTGCATCCAATGGTTATGATGAAAGAATCTAAATTGAATTCATTGTTTATTTGGTTGAGTGCATCACACTGATTTTCACATAATTATTCATTCTAATTTGGAAAAGCCTGCCTAGCACAAGCTATTTCTTCCAAAGCAACATAAATGTTATGTTTCTGAAAAAAAGATTTTTAACTTAAGTAATTTTTTTGCAATATTCTAAAGGAATTATTGTTTGCTTCAAAGTCATGGAATTAAATATTTGTATTACCTACTTGGTAATTCTTTTGGATTCGCTAAATTTCTTACACTCGCCCATTTCCAGTTCTTATATGAAAATCTGTTGCTTACCTCTTCAAACACTATTATTTTTTCATTACATAACCCATATTTATCTTAGTACTAATGATATTGGCTTATAAAACCCAGTGATCTCAGTTACTAATTTTGCTCTTTCTTATTTCAGCTGAACTACACTGTTGTGCTATGCAAATAGATTTTCATTGTTACATCTTCTACGATTTGGTGGGACGTTGTATGCCATTCATTCATTCGTCTGAGGAAAATGTTGGTTATTTTGCAGGAATGAGAGAGCATTCTATTACAGTAGTATTCAGTTATTCAAGAGGGTACTTCAAATTTATTGTAAAGGGCCTTTGCAAGTTAATGTGTATGAGCCTGTTGAAATAATTGCACTCACGTTGAGTTCATTTCTTAAGGGAAAATTTTTGGTTCTCTTGATTTAAAAAGAATCACATGAATAAACTATATTATTCCATTTTCAATTTTCACAAATTATTATTATTAATTATTCAGAGTATTCAGGTGGTCATGTTTGTTCATTCAACTTTCTTGCATTCACTGGCATCTAATTTCTATCGTACTAGAACATATTGTGTTGCTCAGCCATATGAATTGTGTAGACATTAAATATATAAAAATTTTTGGGAATGAAATTGCTTCTTTACAATTGTTGTTTGTTGTAAAATGTTTTATATATGCTTCATTGTATACAAACTTCATCAAATGAAATAGATCAAGAGTAGAATTACAGAGAAACCATATTCAGTATTACGATATTCACATACAAACATTTGTGGATTTTCAAAAATTTTTATCTGTTCTGTTTCCCCTACTTCATAGCATATGTTATTTTTCAAATATAGATTTTAATATATCATGTTTTAAATTCAATGGTAGAATTTTGGAAAAAGTTCAGATTGGCCACTTTTATAATAAAAATTTGTAATTCCCTCAACCAATTGCCGTGTATTATTTTATCACGTTCATACCTATTGTCTCATTTCAGTAGATGTAATTTATATTCGTTTAAATCAAGTTAACAAGAAATTAATTTTTATATTTTATATATTTTTTCTATTTGAAGTGTAACTGTATATTTTATATATAGCTAAAATTTATCAAATAAGACATGTTTTCAAGTAATTTCAAAATATCCAACGTTAATTTGGTATGTACATTTATTATTCCACCCATTCATTGCAATATTGATAACTGTTTTGAACTCTTTGCAGAAGAAACAGCATAATCTTCAAACTATTCCAAGTTAAATGTGCTAAAATGTTCATCGTCCTGATATAGAGATCAACTGTTTTCATATAACTGATGAGTTAATATGGATCAGCTTTTTGTTAGCTTAGAGGATATGAAACACGTATGTACTTTTCATAATTTAAAGTCCTTGGATAACAATTCATTCAGGTTATTTCAGTTGTCACTAATTTGGTTTCACTTATATGATTCTCACTATCACTTAAGATTTCTTCATATTTTCAAGAGTCTGAGCTGTACATGCTCCTTTTCTTTGATAAACAAAGATCAACAAAATGCAACATAAAATTAATTACAGATAGCAAGTAACTGTATATAACATTATTATAATTGTAAGGCTGTTAAATTTTTATACGAAGATTTTCTGTCCAAACTAGAGCTTCTAATCGTTGCTTTTTGTTCTCTTTTACAAGTAATATACTAAAGTTTATGAGATATATCCCCATTCGAAAGGAGAGAGACTTTATAGTATCAAAATTCCTTCGATGACAGCTACTCAATATTTATTATTGATAAAGTTACCACATTTCAGCAAGATTGTTTGGAGATTATTGGTTATTTTCAGATTTTATGCTCCATTTCATAATAGATTGTTCTTCATAGAGAAGAATTAAACCAAAAACCATGTGAAATATATTACTTGAAATATATTACTGAGTCATAAACTGCAAATCAATCAAATAGTTTTCTGCCTTTATTGAAGTCAAAGGCTATATTATTATATCATCACAATTTTATTGGTTGCATATTTTACAATGCAAATGTTAATGCTTGCCTCATATTTAAAACTTTCACTGTGTTGCTATATAACTCATGTTTTTGGATTTCCCTCATATTCCAATGTAGAAATTATTCAGGTTATTTCAGTTGTCACTAATTTTGTTTCACTTATATGATTCTCACTATCACTTAAGATTTCTTCATATTTTCAAGAGTCTGAGCTGTTTCGATAATCTATTATACATCCACAAAAATTACTAATTCCATTTAATAGCAGTACTTTTTATTTCATATCTTATAGGTTAATCAAAGTAAGATAATCGTATAATAATTTTCTACTGATGTATCAAAATCATTGTTTACATTCAGAGCTATCTTTAATAATCCATGCATGTCGAGGGATAAAGATAATCTGAAATAATTTCAAATTAATGAATTATCATGGCAATATTTGAGACTAACAATTACTGAAGTTATGGTAAGTTTTCTTGGAAAATGGATCATTTCTTCTTAAAATTCACAACTTTATTCACATCAATATTCACCAAAGACGTTATGTATCATTTAGATAGGAAGGTCTTACTCCTTCGTTCAACTCTGAAACATACATTCTGATTATATCAGCATAGGATAATAAAAATAAAGCTTAACTGTTTTTCATGCATACGAGAACATCTTATAAAAATGATCATATTACTCCGTACATTCAATAAAACCATTGGTTTCTTTTCCTTGAGAAATATATTTTATTGTAGGTTATTAATGAACACTGATTTCAACTGTCATAGAGAGCTAATTCGCACCAGCCATTTTTCTAAACCAGTGTGAAGGCAGCAGGCTGAGTTAGCATATCTACCTACCAGTGGCGTCGTTGGTGAATGACACGTTGTGCTCTGACGATGAAAATATTAATTGACAGTGTTTTCGTTCAATAAGAAGAAATTAAGTCTTATTTATAATTATTTTAAAATACTTTAGATAAACAAATCAAGTTTAAGGAATATTCAGAATCTTTTTGATAACTTCCAAATCTTCACTTTATTTATGCAGTCTACCGAAAATGGTTTCAGATTATTTATATCGAATCGTATTTGACAAAATACATGGAAAGAAAATACTATATCGTTTTCATAGGAAAAAACAATTTGCTCAACATGAAAATAGTTCAATATTTATTTAGTGAGGCCGTTCTGGAAAAATGAAAAAGGAGCTTTATCGAATAATTTTTATACAACCTTTGTAGAATGTACTGAACTTGAAACGATATAGTCAAAACTATATTCTTTCGGTTTGTTTTTATGGAAAAATTATTTTCGATTCATATACAGGGTGTTACATAGGAGGTCCATAGAATAATTTTGATACTTCCTTCGTGGTAATTATTGAATTCGAATAGATGGAGTTACAACGATATTCTTTTGGTTTTTTTTTCACTGCTAATCAATTGTATACTGAGTGTATCATATGCATTTTTCTTCAAGTTTTATCGCTGATGGGAGCTGATTTCGATAAAATGTAATACAGGGTGTGCAATTTACGATGAGTTTACGTTCGGGTGATATACGGGGTGTGCAATTTACAAGTACTTTTGTTTTTTTACGCGCTTTCGGTTTTTTTGTATTTCTCCGTGACTTCGAGTTTTTTTGTGCGCTTTTTTCAGGTTCCTTTGGATTATTGGTGTTACTTGGGGTTCTTTCGTGTTCTCTCGCGTTGTTTCGTGTAATTTCGGTTTCTTTCGTGTAACTTCGGTTTCTTTCGTGTTTCTTCGGATTCTTCCGTGTTTTTTCGCTTTTCTTCGCGTTTTTTCCAGTACTTTCATGTTTTTTGGCTTTCAACGGGTATTTTGACGTGTTTCGTGTTTCTGCGCGATTCATTGATGTATGGGCCCTATTGATCTATGGTCTATATTGATCCATGGGCCGATTGAACTACTGGCCAATGGAACTACTGGCCAATTGAACTACTGGCCTATTGAACTACTGGCCTATGGATCTACGGGCCTATGGATCTACGGGCCTATTGATCTACCCGCTTACTAGTCTATAATATAAAAGCAATAAGGGTGGGCGTGGTTAAAATTGGAATTTTCGGGTCCCGTCAGGGACCCGGAAAGCGTAGCTTTCGAGCGGCCCGCAGGGCCGCTCGAGAGGGAATCTTAAAACAGATCGAAAGGGCGTATCCTCTTCTAGGAGAAGCGACCCCGAGAGCCCCCCCGGGCGCTCTTAAAATACCCGAAATTTTCAAACGAAAATGTCGAAAAACGTCGTTTTTGGCGAAATCGCCGAAAGCGTCCCCGCGTTCGAACGTTCCCGTCCGAAGATATACCGTTTTGCGGGGCGGGGGAGGTCACCATTTCGAGAGGAAGAACCGCCGGGGTTCCCGCTACGAGCTGGACCCCGGAGCTACCCGAAATGGGTACGAAAATTTGGTAAGAAAATGGGCAATTTTCGGATTCTCCAACTCCGCAAAACGTCAAAAACCCTATGATGCTTTCGCTCGCTGCGGGCTCTACACGTCCCTAAACGCCCTGTCCAGGGTAGAAAACGAAACTTGAGGAAATTCCCCATCTCCGGGTACCAATTTTCATATCCAAGCAGCGAGATAAGGCCGTGAATTCTTCGTTCGAAGTTCGGTAATTTTCACAATATCGCGAGGAGAAATGTCAATTTCTGTTTCCATTCCGAGGATAGCCGAACGCGAGCTCCAATTTTCAAAATCCGGCATCGATTTTTCGCTCGATTTCGGCGGTATAAGATTTTCAGGCCTTTCCAGCGGTCGAATAAGAATCTACGGGAAATTCCGAATCTCCAGATACCTTTCACATTTCGGGAATCCCAACAAAAATGCCTAAATTATGCGTTTGAAAATCGGCATTTTTGGCTCGATTTACGCGCCATTCCATTTTCGTCCTTGAAGAACGAACCGATCGCGATGGATTGCTGTACAGGGGTCGTGCATTATTGCTGTACAGGGGTTGTGCATTAAAAAAATCGCTATCTAGGCTGTGCCCATGGGAAGCACCGATTTTCACCAGATTCTTTCTTCGAGAGATTTTCAGTCTGAATTTTTATGGAAAAAGCAATTAGTGAGTGGGATCTAATTTCGATAAAATGTCATACAGGGTAAACGATTTACAATGAATTTGCGATCATGTGATATACGAGGTGTGCAATTGACAAGTTATTTTGATTTTTTTCGCGCAAATTCGAGTTTTTTGTGTTTCTTCGGTGTGTTTCAGTTCTGAATTAGATAAAATATATTCGATTCATATACGGGGTGTCAGATCTGAGTAGCGCTGACATTCATCAGAGTTTTCTCTAGCTTTCGTGCTTTTCCGCTTAAGCGAGCTGAATGCAATGAAATCTCATACAGGGTGTGCCATTAACAATGATTTCGCGATCGATTGATATACAGGGTGTGCAATTTGAAAGTTCCTTCATTATTTTTTGCACGCTTTCGGTTTTTTTGCTCCCTCGGGGTCTCAAGCTTTCCTTCGAGTTTTTTTGCGCGCTTTCGGTGATTTTGTGCTCCTTCGGGTTTTTTCGGTTCCTTTGGATATTTTTCGTTCATTCGTGGTACTTCGGGTTCTTTCAAGTTTTTCCGTGTTTCGTCGGGTTCTTTCTTCGTGAAATGCACCGAACTTGAAACGATAGAGTTAAAACGATATTCTTTCGGTTTGTTTTTATGATGAAAGCACCCACTGCAAATCAATTATATACAGGGTGTCCCATATGCATTTTTCTTCATGTTTTTCACGTGTTGAGGCTAATTTCGATAAAATGTCATACAGGGTGTGCGAATTACAATGAATTTGCAATCATGTGATATACAGGGTGTGCAATTTACAAGTTATTTTGCTAATTTCGATAAAATGTCATACAGGGTGTGCAATTCACAATGAGTTTACGATCTGGTGATATACAGGGTGTGCAATATACAAGTACTTTTGTTTTATTGCGCGCTTTCGGTTTTTTTCAAGTATTTCTCCGGGGTGTTCCGCGTGACTTCGAGTTTTTGCGCGCTTTCAAGTTATATGTATTCTTTCGGGATTTTCTCAGGTTCCTTTGGATTTTTGTGTTACTTGGGTTTCTTTCGTGTTTTCTCGCGTTGTTTCGTGTAATTTCGGTTTCTTTCATGTAACTTCGGTTTCTTCCGGGTTTCTTCGGATTCTTCCGTGTTTTTTCGCTTTCAACGGGTTTCTTGACCTGTTTCGTGTTTCTGCGCGCTTCATTGATGTATGGGCCCTATTGATCTATGGTCTATATTGATCCATGGGCCAATTGAACTACTGGCCAATGGAACTACTGGCCAATTGAACTACTGGCCTATTGAACTACTGGCCTATTGAACTACTGGCCTATGGATCTACGGGCCTATTGATCTACCCGCTTACTAGTCTATATAATAAAGTAATAAGATCGGGGACCAGAGAAAATTTTGACAGGTGGTCCCGTTAGGGACCCGGAAAGCGTAGCTTTCCTTGCGGCCCGCAGGGCCGCTCGAGAGGGAATCTTAAAACAGATCGAAAAGGCGTATCCTGTTCTAGGAGAAGCGACCCCGAAACCCGCCCCGGGCGCTCTTAAAGTGCCCGAAATTTTCGAAAGAAAATCGCGAAAAACGTCATTTTCGCGAAATCGCCAAAAGTGCCCCGGAAAAAAGGAAATAGGCTCCGAAGCCGAAACGCCCAGCGTCCCGGACTCGCCACATATTCCGAGAGCGAGGACGTCCGGTTTCCTTAGAACCCATTAGAACTCCGGAGCCCCCCTATTTCTAGGCTAAAATCCCGTAAGTAAAACGGCAATTTTAGTTTCGCTAGCCCCGCGAAACGTCAAAATGACCCATGATGCTTTCGCTCAGTGCGGGCGTTACGAGCCTCGAAACGCCCTTTCGGCGGTAGAGTATGAAACTTGAGGAAATTCCCCATCTCTGGGTACCAATTTTCATATCCAAGTAGCGATATAAGGCCGCGAATTCTTCATTCGAAATTCGGCAATTTCTACGGTGAAATGAGGCAAAATGTCAGAATTTCTCATACGATTCCGATGATAGCCGAACGCGAGCTCCAAATTTGAAAATACGGCATCAATTTTTCGCTCGATATGGGCTGTCGAAGATTTTTCAGGCCTTCCAATTGCTCGATTAAGAATCTACAGGAGATTCCGAATCTCTAGAGACCACTCACGTTTCACGAATCGCGAGAAAAACACCTCAAATATGCGATTGAAAATCGTCATTTCAGGCTCTATTTTCGCGCTAATTCATTTTCGTCCTTGAAGAATGCACACAGATCGCGATGAATCGCTATACAGGCTGTGCTATCTCGAAAAAATCGCTATACAGGCTGTGCTTATGGAAAGCACTGATTTTCACCAGATTCTTTCTTCGAGAGATTTCGTGTTACTTAGGGTTCTATCATGTTTTCCGCGTTTTTTCGTATTTGGTCGGTTTCTTTCTTGGTGGAATGCACTGAACTCGAAACGATAGAGTTATAAACGATATTCTTTCGGTTTGTTTTTTATGAAGAAAGCACCCACTGCGAATCAATTATATACAGGGTGTCCCATATGCATTTTTCTTCAAGTTCTCTGGCGAATGGGAGCTGATTTCGGTATAATGTCATACAGGGTGTGCGATTCACAATGAATTTGCGATCGGGTGATATACGGGGTGTGCAATTTACAAGTTAATTTGATTTTTTTGCGCAAATTCGAGTTTTTGTGTTGTTTCGGGGAGTTTTGGATCTTAATTCGATAAAATATATTCGATTCATATACAGGGTGTCAGTTTTTTCTCCAGCTTTTGTGCTTTTCCGCGTAAGGGAGCTTAATTCAATGAAATCCCATACAGGGTGTGCCATTAACAATGATTTCGCGATCGATTGATATACAGGGTGTGCAATTTAAAAGTTCTTTCATTATTTTTTGCACGCTTTCGGTCTTTTGTGCTCCCTCGGGGTTTTAAGCTTTCCTTCGAGTTTTTTTGCGCGCTTTCGGTGATTTTGTGCTACTTCGGGGTTTTTTCGGTTCCTTTGGATATTTTTCGTTCGTTCGTGGTACTTCGGGTTCTTTCAAGTTTTTCCGTGTTTCGTCGGGTTCTTTCTTCGTGGAATGCACCGAACTTGAAACGATAGAGTTAAAACGATATTCTTTCGGATTGTTTCTTATGATGAAAGCACCCACTACAAATCAATTATATACTGGGTGTCCCATATGCATTTTTCATCATGTTTTTTCACGTGTGAAAGCTAATTTCGGTAAAATGTCATACAGGGTGTGCGATTTACAATGAATTTGCGATCGGGTGATATACTGAGTGAGCACTTTACAAGTTCTTCTGTTTTTTGCGCGCTCTCAAGTTTTTTCAAGCTTTTTGTGTTCCTTCGGGTTTTTTTACGGAAAAATCATCTTCGAAACATATACGGGGTGTTACATAGGAGCTCCATAGAATAATTTTGATACTTCCTTCGTGGTAATTACTGAACTCGAATAGATGGAGTAACAACGATATTCTTTTGGTTTTTTTTTTCACTGCTAATCAATTGTATACTGAGTGTCTCATATGCATTCTCCTTCAAGTTTTCTCGCGAATGGGAGCGGATTTCGATAAAATGTCATACAGGGTGTGCAATTCACAATAAGTTTACGGTCAGGTGATATACGGGGTGTGCAATTTACAAGTACTTTTGTGTTTCGGGTTTTTTTCAGGTTCCTTTAGATTTTTTGTGTTACTTGGTGTTCTTTCGTGTTTTCTCGCGTTGTTTCGTGTAATTTCGGTTTCTTTCGTATAACTTCGGTTTCTTTCGTGTTTCTTCCTTCGTGTTTTTTCGCGTTTCTCCGTGTTTTTTCCAGTTCTTTCTAGCTTTTTCGCTTTTAACGGGTAATTTGACGTGTTTCGTGTTTCTGCGTGCTTCATTGATGTATGGGCCCTATTGATCTGCGGTCTATATTGATCTATGGTCTATATTGATCCATGGGCCAATTGAACTACTGGCCTATTGAACTACTGGCCTATGGATCTACGGGCCTATGGATCTACGGGCCTATTGATCTACCCGCTTACTAGTCTAATATATTAAAATGATAAGATCGGGAACCAGAGAAAATTTTGACAGGTGGTCCCGTTAGGGACCCGCGAGGCGTAGCCGAGCGTGAGGCCCGCAGGGCCGAACCCGGGGCAATCTTAAAACAGATCGAAAAGGCGTATCCTCTTCTAGGAGAAGCGACCCCGAAAACCCCCCCGGGCGCTCTTAAAGTGCCCGAAATTTTCAAACGAAAATCGCGAAAATGACGTTTTTCGCGAAATCGCCAAAAGTGCCCCGGAAAAAAGGAAATAGGCTCCGAAGCCGAAACGCCCAGCGTCCAGGACTCGCCACATATTCCGAGAGCGAGGACGTCCGGTTTCCTTAGAACCCATTAGAATTCCGGAGCCCCCCTATTTCTAGGCTAAAATTTCGTAAGTAAAACGGCAATTTTTAGTTTCGCCAGCCCCGCGAAACGTCAAAATCACCCATGATGCTTTCGATTCGTGCGGGCGTTACGAGCCTCGAAACGCATTTTCGGCGGTAGAAAATGAAACTTGAGGAAATTCCCCATCTCTGGGTACCAATTTTCATATCCAAGTAGCGAGATAAGGCCGCGAATTCTTCATTCCAAATTCGGCAATTTACTCGATATTTCGATCAGAAGTGTCATAGTTTCTCATACGATTCCGATGATAGCCGAACGCGAGCTCCAAATTTGAAAATACGGCATCAATTTTTCGCTCGATATGGGCGCTGAAAGACATTTTGCGCCTTCGAAGTGCTCGATTAAGAATCTACAGGAGATTCCGAATCTCTAGACAGCACCCGCGGTTCACGAATCGGAAGAAAAACACCTCAAATATGCGTTTGAAAATCGTCATTTCAGGCTCTATTTTCGCGCTAATTCATTTTCGTCCTTGAAGAATGCACACAGATCGCGATGAATCGCTATACAGGCTGTGCTATCTCGAAAAAATCGCTATACAGGCTGTGCTTATGGAAAGCACTGATTTTCACCAGATTCTTTCTTCGAGAGATTTTCCGTTTGAATATTTTATGGAAAAAGCACCCACTGCGAATCAATTATAGAGTGGGTGTCCCAAATGCATTTTTCTTCAGGTTTTTTCGCGTATGGGCTCTAATTTCGATAAAATGGCATACAGGGTGTGCGATTTACAATTAATTTACGATCATGTGATATACGGGGTGTGCAATTTACAAGTTATTTTGCTGATTTCGATAAAACGTCATACAGGGTGTGCAATTTACAATGAGTTTACGATCGGGTGATATACGGGGTGTGCAATTTACATGTACTTTTGTTTTTTTGCGCGCTTTCGGTTTTTTTTATATTTCTCCGGGGTGTTTCGCGTGACTTCGAGTTTTTTTGCGCGCTTTCAAGTTATATGTATTCTCTCGGGATTTTTTCAGGTTCCTTTGGATTATTTGTGTTGCTTGGGGTTCTTTCGTGTTTTCTCGCGTTGTTTCGTGTAATTTCGGTTTCTTTCGTGTAACTCCGGTTTCTTTCGTGTTTTTTCGCGTTTCTTCGTGTTTTTTCCAGTTCTTTCAAGTTTTTTCGCTTTCAACGGGTATTTTGACGTGTTTAGTGTTTCTGCGCGCTTCATTGATGTATGGGCCCTATTGATCTGTGGTCTATATTGATCTATGGTCTATATTGATCTATGGTCCCTTATGATCTATGGTCTATATTGATCCATGGGCCTATTGATCTACCCGCTTACTAGTCTAATATATTAAAATGATAAGATCGGGAACCAGAGAAAATTTTGACAGGTGGTCCCGTCGGGGACCCGCGAGGCGTAGCCGAGCGTGAGATCCTGGGGCTGAACCCGGGGCAATCTTAAAACAGATCGAAAAGGCGTATCCTCTTCTAGGAGAAGCGACCCCGAAAACCCCCCCGGGCGCTCTTAAAGTGCCCGAAATTTTCGAAAGAAAATCGCGAAAATGACGTTTTTCGCGAAATCGCCAAAAGTGCCCCGGAAAAAAGGAAATAGGCTCCGAAGCCGAAACGCCCAGCGTCCCGGGCTCGCCACATATTCCGAGAGCGAGGACGTCCGGTTTCCTTAGAACCCATTAGAACTCCGGAGCCTCCCTATTTCTAGGCTAAAATCCCGTAAGTAAAACGGCAATTTTTAGTTTCGCCAGCCCCGCGAAACGTCAAAATGACCCATGATGCTTTCGATTCGTGCATGCGCTACAAGCCTCTAAACGCATTTTCGGCGGTAGAAAATGAAACTTGAGGAAATTCCCCATCTCTGGGTACCAATTTTCATATCCAAGTAGCGAGATAAGGCCGCGAATTCTTCATTCCAAATTCGGCAATTTACTCGATATTTCGATCAGAAGTGTCATAGTTTCTCATACGATTCCGATGATAGCCGAACGCGAGCTCCAAATTTGAAAATACGGCATCAATTTTTCGCTCGATATGGGCTGTCGAAGATTTTTCAGGCCTTCCAATTGCTCGATTAAGAATCTAAAGGAGATTCCGAATCTCTAGAGACCACTCACGTTTCACGAATCGCGAGAAAAACACCTCAAATATGCGTTTGAAAATCGTCATTTCAGGCTCTATTTTCGCGCTAATTCATTTTCGTCCTTGAAGAATGCACACAGATCGCGATGAATCGCTATACAGGCTGTGCTATCTCGAAAAAATCGCTATACAGGCTGTGCTTATGGAAAGCACTGATTTTCACCAGATTCTTTCTTCGAGAGATTTTCCGTCTGAATATTTTATGGAAAAAGCACCCACTGCGAATCAATTATAGAGTGGGTGTCCCAAATGCATTTTTCTTCAGGTTTTTTCGCGTATGGGCTCTAATTTCGATAAAATGGCATACAGGGTGTGCGATTTACAATTAATTTACGATCATGTGATATACGGGGTGTGCAATTTACAAGTTATTTTGCTGATTTCGATAAAACGTCATACAGGGTGTGCAATTTACAATGTGTTTACGATCGGGTGATATAGGGGGTGTGCATTTTACAAGTACTTTTGTTTTTTTGCGCGCTTTCGGTTTTTTTATATTTCTCCGGGGTGTTTCGCGTGACTTCGAGTTTTTTTGCGCGCTTTCAAGTTATATGTATTCTCTCGGGATTTCTTCAGGTTCCTTTGGATTATTTGTGTTACTTGGGGTTCTTTCGTGTTTTCTCGCGTTGTTTCGTGTAATTTCGGTTTCTTTCGTGTAACTTCGGTTTCTTTCGTGTTTCTTCGGATTCTTTCGTGTTTTTTCGCGTTTCTTCGTGTTTTTTCCACTTCTTTCAAGTTTTTTCGCTTTCAACGGGTATTTTGACGTATTTAGTGTTTCTGCGCGCTTCATTGATGTATGGGCCCTATTGATCTGTGGTCTATATTGATCTATGGTCTATATTGATCTATGGTCTATATTGATCTATGGTCCCTTATAATCTATGGTCTATATTGATCCATGGGCCTATTGATCTACCCGCTTACTAGTCTAATATATTAAAACGATAAGATCGGGAACCAGAGAAAAATTTGACAGGTGGTCCCGTTAGGGACCCGGAAAGCGAAGCTTTCCTTGCGGCCCGCAGGGCCGCTCGAGAGGGAATCTTAAAACAGATCGAAAAGGCGAATCCTCCTCTAGGAGAAGCGACCCCGAAACCCCCCCCGGCGCTCTTAAAATGCCCGAAATTTTCGAAAGAAAATCGCGAAATCGGCGTTTTTCGCGAAATCGCCGAAAGTGTCCCCAAGGGAGAAGATCTCACGGACGAACGGGGCCATTTCTCCGGCCGAGATCGGTCGCTTTTTCAAGAAAAAGACATTCCTCATAATGTGGTACCGGTACGGACCGCGGAGCCCCTCGAAATCTATACGAAAATTATGCATATAAAACGGCAATTTTTAGACTCGCGACTTCCCTGAAACGTCAAAAACCACACCTACGTTTTCCCTCCGTGCCGGTCGAAAACGATATAAATCGCCCCGCGATCGGTAGAAAACGAATCTACGTGAAATTTCCCATCTCTGGGTACCAATTTCCACATCCAAGTAGCGAGTCAAGACCGGGGATATTCATTCCAAATTCGGCAATTTTCTCGATAATTCGAGGAGAAGTGTCATATTTTATCATACGATTCCGATGATAGCCGAACGCGAGCTCCAAATTTGAAAATACGGCATCAATTTTTCGCTCGATATGGGCGGTGAAAGATTATTTGCGTTTTCCAAGCACTCGGATAAGAATCTACAGGAGATTACGAATCTCTAGATACCACTCATCCTTCACGACTCTCAAGAAAAACATCTCAAATATGCGTTTGAAAATCGTCATTTCAGGCTCTATTTTCGCGCTAATTCATTTTCGTCCTTGAAGAATGCACACAGATCGCGATGAATCGCTATACAGGCTGTGCTATCTCGAAAAAATCGCTATACAGGCTGTGCTTATGGAAAGCACTGATTTTCACCAGATTCTTTCTTCGAGAGATTTTCCGTCTGAATTTTTATGGAAAAAGCACCCACTGCGAATCAATTATAGAGTGGGTGTCCCATATGCATTTTCTTCAGGTTTTTCGCGTATGGGCTCTAATTTCGATAAAATGGCATACAGGGTGTGCGATTTACAATTAATTTACGATCATGTGATATACAGGGTGTGCAATTTACAAGTTATTTTGCTGATTTCGATAAAACGTCATACAGGGTGTGCAATTTACAATGAGTTTACGATCGGGTGATATACGGGGTGTGCAATTTACAAGTACTTTTGTTTTTTTCGTGCGCGCTTTCGGTTTTTTTTTTTCGCGTTTTTTCGTATTTCTCCGGGGTGTTTCGCGTGACTTCGAGTTTTTTTGCGTGCTTTCAAGTTATATGTATTCTCTCGGGATTTTTTCAGGTTCCTTTGGATTATTTGTGTTACTTGGTGTTCTTTCGTGTTTTCTCGCGTTGTTTCGTGTAATTTCGGTTTCTTTCGTATAACTTCGGTTTCTTTCGTGTTTCTTCGGATTCCTTCGTGTTTTTTCGCGTTTCTCCGTGTTTCTTCCAGTTCTTCCTAGCTTTTTCGCTTTCAACGGGTAATTTGACGTGTTTCGTGTTTCTACGCGCTTCATTGATGTATGGGCCCTATTGATCTGCGGTCTATATTGATCTATGGTCTATATTGATCCATGGGCCAATTGAACTACTGGCCTATTGAACTACTGGCCTATGGATCTACGGGCCTATTGATCTAATATATTAAAATGATAAGATCGGGAACCAGAGAAAATTTTGACAGGTGGTCCCGTCGGGGACCCGCGAGGCGTAGCCGAGCGTGAGAGATTCGCAGGGCCGAACCCGGGGCAATCTTAAAACAGATCGAAAAGGCGTATCCTCTTCTAGGAGAAGCGACCCCGAAAACCCCTCCGGGCGCTCTTAAAGTGCCCGAAATTTTCGAAAGAAAATCGCGAAAATGACGTTTTTCGCGAAATCGCCCAAAGTGCCTCAGAAAAACGGAAATAGGCTCCGAAGCCGAAACGCCCAGCGTCCCGGGCTCGCCACATATTCCGAGAGCGAGGACGTCCGGTTTCCTTAGAACCCATTAGAACTCCGGAGCCTCCCTATTTCTAGGCTAAAATCCCGTAAGTAAAACGGTGATTTTTAGTTTCGCCAGCCCCGCGAAACGTCAAAATCACCCATGATGCTTTCGCTCAATGCGGGCGTTACGAGCCTCAAAACTTATTTTCGGCGGTAGAAAATGAAACTTGAGGAAATTCCCCATCTCTGGGTACCAATTTTCATATCCAAGTAGCGAGTCAAAGCCGCGAATTCTTCATTCGAAATTCGGCAATTTTAACGGTGAAATGAGTCAAAATGTCATAATTTCTCATACGATTCCGATGATAGCCGAACGCGAGCTCCAAATTTGAAAATACGGCATCAATTTTTCGCTCGATATGGGCGGTCGAATATTCTGCAGGCCTTCCAAGTGCTCGATTAAGAATCTACAGGAGATTCCGAATCACTAGAGACCACTCACGTTTCACGAATCGCAAGAAAAACACCTCAAATATGCGTTTGAAAATCGTCATTTCAGGCTCTATTTTCGCGCTAATTCATTTTCGTCCTTGAAGAATGCACACAGATCGCGATGAATCGCTATACAGGCTGTGCTATCTCGAAAAAATCGCTATACAGGCTGTGCTTATGGAAAGCACTGATTTTCACCAGATTCTTTCTTCGAGAGATTTTCCGTCTGAATATTTTATGGAAAAAGCACCCACTGCGAATCAATTATAGAGTGGGTGTCCCAAATGCATTTTTCTTCAGGTTTTTTCGCGTATGGGCTCTAATTTCGATAAAATGGCATACAGGGTGTGCGATTTACAATTAATTTACGATCATGTGATATACGGGGTGTGCAATTTACAAGTTATTTTGCTGATTTCGATAAAACGTCATACAGGGTGTGCAATTTACAATGAGTTTACGATCGGGTGATATACGGGGTGTGCAATTTACAAGTACTTTTGTTTTTTCGCGCGCTTTCGGTTTTTTTATATTTCTCCGGGGTGTTTCGCGTGACTTCGAGTTTTTGCGCGCTTTCAAGTTATATGTATACTCTCGGGATTTTTTCAGGTTCCTTTGGATTATTTGTGTTACTTGGGGTTCTTTCGTGTTTTCTCGCGTTGTTTCGTGTAATTTCGGTTTTTCTTTCGTGTAACTTCGGTTTCTTTCGTGTTTCTTCGGATTCTTTCGTGTTTTTTCGCGTTTCTTCGTGTTTTTTCCAGTTCTTTCAAGTTTTTTCGCTTTCAACGGGTATTTTGACGTGTTTAGTGTTTCTGCGCGCTTCATTGATGTATGGGCCCTATTGATCTGTGGTCTATATTGATCTATGGTCTATATTGATCTATGGTCTATATTGATCTATGGTCCCTTATGATCTATGGTCTATATTGATCCATGGGCCTATTGATCTACCCGCTTACTAGTCTAATATATTAAAACGATAAGATCGGGAACCAGAGAAAAATTTGACAGGTGGTCCCGTTAGGGACCCGGAAAGCGAAGCTTTCCTTGCGGCCCGCAGGGCCGCTCGAGAGGGAATCTTAAAACAGATCGAAAAGGCGAATCCTCCTCTAGGAGAAGCGACCCCGAAACCCCCCCCGGGCGCTCTTAAAATGCCCGAAATTTTCGAAAGAAAATCGCGAAATCGGCGATTTTCGCGAAATCGCCGAAAGTGTCCCCAAGGGGGAAGATCTCACGGACGAACGGGGCCATTTCTCCGGCCGAGATCGGTCGCTTTTTCAAGAAAAAGACATTCCTCATAATGTGGTACCGGTAAGGACCGCGGAGCCCCTCGAAATCTATACGAAAATTATGCATATAAAACGGCAATTTTTAGACTCGCGACTTCCCTGAAACGTCAAAAACCACACCAACGTTTTCCCTCCGTGCCGGTCGAAAACGATATAAATCGCCCAGCGATCGGTAGAAAACGAATCTACGTGAAATTTCCCATCTCTGGGTACCAATTTCCACATCCAAGTAGCGAGTCAAGGCCGGGAATATTCATTCCAAATTCGGCAATTTTCTCGATAATTCGAGGACAAGTGTCATATTTTATCATACGATTCCGATGATAGCCGAACGCGAGCTCCAAATTTGAAAATACGGCATCAATTTTTCGCTCGATATGGGCGGTGAAAGATTATTTGCGTTTTCCAAGCACCCGGATAAGAATCTACAGGAGATTCCGAATCTCTAGACAGCACCTGCGATTCACGAATCGAAAGAAAAACACCTCAAATAAGCGTTTGAAAATCGTCCTTTTTCAGTCCATTTTCGCGCTAATTCATTTTTTCCATCTTGAAGTGATATATTTCGATGTTCGTTCGAGCCCGGTCAGTTATCATAAAACGTCAAACGACGAACGAGGAATAGATCATTTCAAGTATAAAATTGGTGGAATTGGACCGTTATAGGTAATATTATGCATTATATTCGTGTCTCATAACGATTTATTCCCTTTATTTTCAGTAAATAACATGAAGGAATATCAAAAAATAATACAATCGATGTCAATACGACGATATTATGTAAAGACGATCTGGAGTTGAAAAATTAGCTCGAAATTGGTTTAAAGAGAGGTTCTCAGGTATTTATTCGATTATAAATCAAAGATAAATCAATCAAGCGTATCGATTCATTTCAGTTATCTCTCAAGAATGAACGAATAAGCGAAATATGAATATATTCTTCATACAACGGATATTCTCAAAAGAACCTTCAAGCAGGTAGGATTTTCCTATCATAAAGTGTAACCCTTCTTTTAATTCAGTTCAAACGGCCTCAGAAATCACGGATAGACCGAGATTTTACGTTTTGAATTTGCTAATATTCATTCATTCCATTCTGTCACAATTTGCCCACGGAGAAACCCGAACGGGTTTCGCGATTCAATCGTCTTGAAATCATAGACCTTGAGGCAATTGTATAGAATCACAGAATAAATAGTTGGAAACGCAAAACTTCCGATCGACGATCGGATCTACTCGGTTCACGAAATTCCAAGTTCCCTGTTACATCTTCGGACCATTATCGAATAATTTTTATTTTATCTTTGTGAAATTCACCGATCGCGAATCGATCGAATTGAAAGGATATTACTTTGGTTTTTTTTTATTGGAAAAAGCACCCAATGTGATTCAATTGTATACCGGGTGTCCCATGTGCGTAATCTATTATTACGGGTTCTTAATTCGATAAAATATTTTCGATTCATATACAGGGTGTCAGATCCGAGTAGCGCTGACATTCACCAGAGTTTTTCTCAAATTTTCATGCTTTTCCGCGTAAGGGAGCTAAATTCAATGTAATCTCATACAGGGTGTGCCATTAACAATGATTTCTCGATCGATTGATATACAGGGCGTGCAATTTAAAAGTTTTTCCATTATTTTTTGCACACTTTCGATTTTTTGTGTGCTCCCTCGGGGTTTTAAGCTTTCCTTCGAGTTTTTTTGCGCGCTTTCGTTGATTTTGTGCTCCTTCGGGGTTTTTTGATTTCCTTTGGATTTTTTTCGTTCTTTCGTGTTACTTTGGGTTCTATCATGTTTTTTCGTATTTGGTCGGGTTCTTTCTTGGTGGAATGCACTGAACTTGAAACGATAGAGTTATAAATGATATTCGTTCGGTTTGTTTTTTATGATGAAAGCACCCACTGCGAATCAATTATATACGGGGTGTCCCATATGCATTTTTTCAAGTTTTCTCGCAAATGAGAGCTGATTTCGGTATAATGTCATACAGGGTGTGCGATTTACAATGAATTTGCGATCGGGTGATATACGGGGTGTGCAATTTACAAGTACTTTTGTGTTTCGGGATTTTTTCAGGTTCCATTAGATTTTTTCTGTTACTTGGTGTTCTTTCGTGTTTTCTCGCGTTGTTTCGTGTAATTTCGGTTTCTTTCGTGTAACTTCGATTTCTTTCGTCTTTCTTCGGATTCTTCCGTGTTTTTCGCGTTTCTTCGTGTTTTTTCCAATACTTTTATGATTTTTCGCTTTCATCGGGTTTTTTGACGTGTTTAGTGTTTCTGCGCGATTCATTGATGTATGGGCCCTATTGATCTATGGTCTATATTAATCTATGGTCTATATTGATCCATGAACCAATTGAACTACTGGCCTATGGATCTACGGGCCTATTGATCTACCCGCTTACTAGTCTAATATATTAAAATGATAAGATCGGGAACCAGAGAAAATTTTGACAGGTGGTCCCGTCGGGGACCCGCGAGGCGTAGCCGAGCGTGAGGCCCGCAGGGCCGAACCCGGGGCAATCTTAAAACAGATCGAAAAGGCGTATCCTCTTCTAGGAGAAGCGACCCCGAAAACCCCTCCGGGCGCTCTTAAAGTGCCCGAAATTTTCGAAAGAAAATCGCGAAAATGACGTTTTTCGCGAAATCGCCCAAAGTGCCTCAGAAAAAAGGAAATAGGCTCCGAAGCCGAAACGCCCAGCGTCCCGGGCTCGCCACATATTCCGAGAGCGAGGACGTCCGGTTTCCTTAGAACCCATTAGAACTCCGGAGCCTCCCTATTTCTAGGCTAAAATCCCGTAAGTAAAACGGCAATTTTTAGTTTCGCCAGCCCCGCGAAACGTCAAAATGACCCATGATGCTTTCGATTCGTGCATGCGCTACAAGCCTCTAAACGCATTTTCGGCGGTAGAAAATGAAACTTGAGGAAATTCCCCTTCTCCAGGTACCAATTTTCATATCCAAGTAGCGATATAAGGCCGCGAATTCTTCATTCCAAATTCGGCAATTTACTCGATATTTCGATCAGAAGTGTCATAGTTTCTCATACGATTCCGATGATAGCCGAACGCGAGCTCCAAATTTGAAAATACGGCATCGATTTTTCGCTGGATATGGGCGGTGGAAGATTTTTTCCACCTTCCGAGCACTCGAATAAGAATCTACAGGAGATTCCGAATCTCTAGATACCACCCGCGATTCAAGACTCTTAAGAAAAACACCTCAAATATGCGTTTGAAAATCGTCATTTCAGGCTCTATTTTCGCGCCAATTCATTTTCGTCCTTGAAGAATGAACACAGATCGCGATGAATCGCTATACAGGCTGTGCTATCTCGAAAAAATCGCTATACAGGCTGTGCTTATGGAAAGCACTGATTTTCACCAGATTCTTTCTTCGAGAGATTTTCCGTCTGAATATTTTATGGAAAAAGCACCCACTGCGAATCAATTATAGAGTGGGTGTCCCAAATGCATTTTTCTTCAGGTTTTTCGCGTATGGGCTCTAATTTCGATAAAATGGCATACAGGGTGTGCGATTTACAATTAATTTACGATCATGTGATATACGGGGTGTGCAATTTACAAGTTATTTTGCTGATTTCGATAAAACGTCATACAGGGTGTGCAATTTACAATGAGTTTACGATCGGGTGATATACGGGGTGTGCAATTTACAAGTACTTTTGTTTTTTTGCGCGCTTTCGGTTTTTTATTTTCTCCGGGGTGTTTCGCGTGACTTCGAGTTTTTTGCGCGCTTTCAAGTTATATGTATTCTCTCGGGATTTTTTCAGGTTCCTTTGGATTATTTGTGTTACTTGGGGTTCTTTCGTGTTTTCTCGCGTTGTTTCGTGTAATTTCGGTTTCTTTCGTGTAACTTCGGTTTCTTTCGTGTTTCTTCGGATTCTTTCGTGTTTTTTCGCGTTTCTTCGTGTTTTTTCCAGTTCTATCAAGTTTTTTCGCTTTCAACGGGTATTTTGACGTGTTTAGTGTTTCTGCACGCTTCATTGATGTATGGGCCCTATTGATCTGTGGTCTATATTCATCTATGGTCTATATTGATCTATGGTCTATATTGATCTATGGTCCCTTATGATCTATGGTCTATATTGATCCATGGGCCTATTGATCTACCCGCTTACTAGTCCCAATATATTAAAAACAATAAGGAATATTTCTGTGGTAATCCACAGAAGGAGATCGAAAAACTTTGGGTCGGCGAGGGGTTCAGAAATGCGATATTTCGAGGTAGAAAGGGGCAGGCGATCTCGCGAGCGAAGCAAGCACCGTAAAGTTCATGAGACGGACTTTCGTTAGGTGCATTTCACATGCCTATACGACCACGCTAACATTTTCAAAAAAATTATCTAAAACAGCGATTTCCCGGTTTTTCGCGAAAGATGGTCCGGTAAAGTTGAAAAAGGCTTTTTCCACGGACATGATCAGGAAAAGCCGTTTTCATATGTGCATTCCCCGAGAATCGGCCGTTTGGATAAAGCTATTCATATCTTCCAATCGCAAGTAAAAATATTTTAAATTAATTGCTGAAAATAGCTTACTTCGGCTCAAACACAAATTTCCAGATCATCAGTCACGTCCGACGTTCACAGAACATTGTCACATATTTTCAATTACAATTTTAATCCATACTCCGTATAATATTTTGAAAATTCTTCAATTCATACGATTCGTAAGAACCCTGGTGAGGTATTCTCTTATAGTTTAACAGTCTACGATGTGTATTTAGGAAATTCAAAAATTTACCCAGCATAGAATCAGTTTTACAATCCCTAGCAATTCATTTCACCCTGTCGATTCCTACTCTAAATGACAATTGTCGTTGACAGTCTAATCTTATGTATTGTAATAATAATAATCATACTTTTATTTATGTATGATTGTAATCGTAACAAACAATAAACTAATCCAAATGGATATTTTGCAGATAGCAGATAATATTTTATTCGGGTTGTACATTTCAATTTTACTCCACGAAGAAACATAGGAACGATCCTGTAAAATTCATCATGCCTTCTGATCAAAATATCCTTCTTTCACCATCAGATACTTTCCATCAAGTTTTTACAGATCCAAGGATTAATATTGTCTCTAATATTTGTAAAACTGAAGGTCATTATAATTAACTATATTACTATCTAAGGTTTCTATAAAAATGAACCTACAAGGATAAATATGACCTCTTATATTCTGTAAAACTGAAGGTAATATTTCATTATTATTTACATTTAACTTCCTTACATATTGAATGAACTCTTAAATCATACAAATCCTCAATATGCATGAAAAATCCATTTACCTGGATTTGAAGTTACTCACATACCTAATTTTCATAATTTAAAGTCCTTGGATTTGCAGATAATAATTCATTCAGGTTATTTCAGTTATCGTTTCAGAAAGAAACATAGCAAGGACCCTGTGAAATGATTGTGATCTTAAAAAAGGGAAAAATCTTTCTTTCGCCATTAGACTCATGGCTCCAGACTAAGAAGTCTGCCTTTGGCAGTTTACGTCATCACATTCTACCCATAATCAAGCAAAACAGTTGATCAAGATTCCATCGCTTTGCAATTTCCTCTAATTATTTCGATAATCTACATCCACAAAAATTACTATGTGACCTTCCCTATACTCTAAATGGAATCTTCAATCCTACAAAGCTTTACTATATATGAAAAAAAAAAGCGTGGATAGCATATACTTTTCCATATATAATACCCTTGATAATTAAAAGACCTTGCAATGATACAAGCTAAAATTTTGTCACAATCAAGTTACATGCTAATTCAACATCTGCAGATACTTTCCTGTTTATAGAATAAAATAGTTATTTATACTCAAGTGTTCAAATAATCATTATCTATATAATAATTTATAATATTACAATTCAACTACAAAAATATAATCTTCACTACATTAATTTATTCACAGTAATCTTTACTTCATATCTTGCAGGTTTTCATCCTTATCAAAGTAAGATAATCTAATTTTCTATTGATATATCAAAATCATTGTTTTTTTTGCATCTACTTCCATTATTTCAAATGAATGAAATTTCATGGCAGTATCCCAGAGACTACTTATAATTACTGAAGGTATGGTAAGTTTCCTTGAAAGTCACGAAGGATCATTTCTCCTTAAGAGTCACAACACAAAGACAGTTCTTCAATTCCTTTGGTCTAAAACATACATTTTGAATATATTAGCATTAGATAAAAATAAAGCTTACCTGTTCCTATGCATACGAGAACAACTGATGAAAATAATCATCATTTTCCGTACATTCAAAAACTATTTAATTCTTTTCCTTAAGAAATCGATTTTATAGAATCTGTCAAAAACGATCATTGTTTTGATACTGATGACAGATCACGCCATAGAAGAGAGTAATATCTACATCCCTTGCTATAAGTGAGGCGAATTTAAGAGAATGCGAGGTTAAGTTTGTGCAAGTCGCGTTCCGTGTGAATATACAGGGGGTAGGAAGAATATTTTTGTGTTTATTATGCTAAAGTTGCGGAAACCCTTAGTCATTAAAACGCAGTTAATATTATTTGCTTTTTTCACTCTCGCTTCTTAGAAATGTTGTGGCAAATTGAAATAACAAATTTTTTTTAGGAACACAGTGATTCCTTGTTTTTTTTTCTGTAAAAATTGCTGAACTCTTGCTATCGCTCAATTCTCTTCAGCAAGAAAATATTGCTGTCGAAATTTTTCATTACTCTAAAGAGTATTTGTTGAATTATTTGTTATGAGCATTGCTCTCTGTGGATACTTTACTTTTGTCGGTTTTATTCGCATTTTTTCGAGATTTCTCTGCGTTTCTGCGGGTTTCGTTGAGATTCTTCAGGCTTTTTTGTGTGCGTTCAGATTTTTTGCGTTCCCTCGGGATTTTTCGAGTTCTTTCAGGGTTTGTTAAGTTTCTTCGAGATTTTTTGCGTGTTTTCAGGTTTCTTACCGTCAATCGGGCTTTTTGAGTTTCTTTGGGATTAGTTGCGTGCTTTCGGGCTTTTGAGTTTTTTCGGGATATTTGGTGTGCTTTCAGTTTTTTTTTGCGTTTTTTCGGAATATTTTGCGTGCTTTCAGATTTTTTACTTTCCTCCGGGGTTTAATATGTTCTTTTGAGCTTTTTTACGTTCTTATGAGGTTTTATTGTTTCTCTACTGTTTCGTAGCACTCTTCGGTTTTTTTCGCTTCTTGTCGTGTTTTTTGCTTAGTTTTGCTGAGTATGGGCTACATTGAGCTACCTGCCAATGGTTCTACTGGCACATGGAACAACTTGCTTATGGATCTACTGGCCTAAGGATCTACTGGCTTATGGATCTATTGGTCCATAGATCTACTGGCGTTCTTTCGTGTTTTTTCGTGTTTCTTCGCGTTCTTTAGTGTTTCTCCGCTTTCTTCCGTGTTGCTTAGCGTTCTTTCGAGTTTCTTCGCCTTCAACGTGTTTCTTTGCTGTGTTTCGTGTTTCTGTGCACTTCATTGATCTATGGTCTATATTGATCTATGGGCTTATTGAACTACTGGCTTATGGATCTACTGGCCTATAGATCTACGGGCCTATGGATCTCCTGGCTTACTAGTCCCAATATATTAAAAACAATAAGGAATATTTCTGTGGTAATCCACAGAAGGAGATCGAAAAACTTTGGGTCGGCGAGGGGTTCAGAAATGCGATATTTCGAGGTAGAAAGGGGAAGGCGATCTCGCGAGCGAAGCGAGCACCGTAAAGTTCATGAGACGGACTTTCGTTAGGTGCATTTCACATGCCTATACGACCACGCTAACATTTTCAAAAAAATTATCTAAAACACCGATTTCCCGGTTTTTCGCGAAAGATGGTCCGGTAAAATTGAAAAGGCTTTTTCCACTGACGCGATCAGGAAAAGCCGTTTTCATATGTGTCTTCCTCGAGAATCGGACCTTTGGATAAAGCTATTCATATCTTCCAATCGAAAGTAAAAATATTTTAAATTAATTGCTGAAAATAGCTTACTTCGGCTCAAACACAAATTTCCAGATCATCAGTCACGTCCGACGTTCACAGAACATTGTCACATAATTTCAATCACAATTTTAATACATACTTCGTATAATATTTTGAAAATTTTTCAATTCATACGATTCGTAAGAGCCCTGGTTAGGTATATTCTTATAGTTTAACAGTCTACGATATGTTTTTAAGAAATTCAAAAATTTACCCAGCATAGAATCAGTTTGGCTATCCCTATCTAATTCATTTCACCCTGTCAATTCCTACACTGAAATGACAATTGTCGTTGACATTTTAATCTTATGTATTGTAATCGCAACCAAACAATAATCAAATCAAAATGAATATTTCGCAGGTAGGGATTTGCAGATAGCAGATAATACTTTGTTCGGGTTGTACATTTCATTTTACACTCCACAAAGAAACGACCGTGTAAAATTCATCGTGCTTGGTTGTATTTATTTATATAAATGAATCTATCAAAATATGACTACCTATATTCATCATTCGTAATCAATGGATATTTTCATAAAAACCTTTTTGCAGGTAGGATTTCCTCACATATAGTGTAATCTTTCTTTTAATTCAGTTCAAACGGCCTCAGAAATCACAGAGAAACGAACTATATTTCTAAAATAGTGGTTTTAAAATTCCATTCCTTAAATTTTTATCTAACGTAATCTTGACATTTCTGTTTCGTTCGGGCAGTAGAAACCCATTTTCATATCCAAGTAGAGAGATAAGACCGAAATTTTCCGTTTTGAAAGTCGAGAATTATGCCATTCTGTCACAATTTCACGAAGAAACCCGAACGGGTTTCGAGATGAATCGTCTTGAAAACATAGACCTTGCGGCAATTGTATAGAAGCACAGAATAAATCCATTCCACTCGGTTTATGCGGGAACAACTGGAAATTGAGTAGCCTCTATTTATCTGCACATCTTTAGAGCTTCATCGAATAATAATAATTTTTTATTCAACTTTAGTAAAATTCACGGAGGGTGAATCGATGCTGGAGTTGAATTAATATTATTTCGGTTTTTTTTTTTTGGAGAAAGCACCCACTGCGAATCAATTATATAAAGGGTGTCCCATATGCGTTGCATATTATTAACAAATACTTTCCATCGAGTTATTTCGGCTGTTTCTGCTTACGGGTTCTTAATTCGATAAAATATTTTCGATTCATATACAGGGTGTCACATCTGAGTTGCGCATTCCTAGCGCTGACTTTCACCAGTTTTCCTCAAGTTTTCGTGTTTTTCCGCGTACGGGAGCTAATTTCAATAAAATGTCATACAGGGTGTGCGATTTATATGTTCTTTTGGTATTTCTTGCGCTCTTTCGGTTTTTTTGTGCTCCTTCGGGGTTTTTTGGGTTCCTTTGGATTTTTTGCGTTCTTTCGTGTTACTTCGGGTTAATTCGTGTTTTTCGCGTTCTTTCGTGTTCCATCGGGTTCTTTCGTGTTTCTTCCACTTCTTTCATGTTTTTTCGCTCTCGACGGGGTTTTTTGCGTTCCTTCGAGTTTTTTCGGGTTCCTTTGCGCTTTTTGCGATCTTTCGTGTTTCTCTGCGTTCTTTCGTGTTACTTCGGGTTATTTCGCGTTTCTTCGTGTTTCTTCCAGTTGTGTCATGTTTTTTCTCTTTCGACGGATTTTTTTTGCGTTCCTTCGGGTTTTCTTGGGTTCCTTTGGGATTTTTGTGTTCTTTCGTATTTCTTCCCGATTTTTTTTTGTTTCTTCGCTTTCTTTCGTGTTTCTTCGCCTTCTTTCGTGTTTCTTCGGGTCCTTTCGTGTTTTCTCGGGTTCTTTCGCGTTTTTTCGCGTTCTTTCTTGTATCTTCGCGTTCTTTCGTGATTCTTCCAGTTCTTTCGTGTTTTTCTGCTTTCAACGGTTTTTTTTTGCGTTCCTTCGAGTTTTTTTGGGTTCCTTTGGGCTTTTTGCGTTCTTTCGTTTTTCTTTGCTTTCAACGGATTTTTTGCCGTGTTTCGTGTTTCTGTGCGCTTTATTGATCTATGGGCCTCATTTATCTATGGTCTATATTGATCTATGGGCTTATGGATCTACTGGCCTATATTGATTTACGGGCCTCATTTAACTATGGTTTATATTGATCTATGGGCTTATGGATCTACTGGCCTATATTGATCTACGGACTTTTTGATCTACAGGCTTATGGATCAACTGGCTTACTAGTAAAATTAAAATCAGGAAAGAGAAATTCATCAAAACAAATCAATGCAACTTGTAATTCCAACCCTGTTTTGATGGCTTTAAAGAAAGAACTTGATATGCTTTCTTTGGTGGCACAACATCGGCCAGAATATTATCAACAATATAAGCATACCAATCAGAAATATGATTCAGAAATTAAAAAAATTAAGCAAGTGTTCATCAGTAATAAAATATCTCAGTCAGACAATAAAACAAAAACAACATGGAATATAATAAATTCGTTAAATGATAAAGGCCATGTAAAAGATCAAATTCTCCCTTCAGGAAACCCACATGTTATTGTGAGTGAATTCAATAGATTTTTTGCGAACATTGGTTCCATCATTCCAACTTTTCCTTCAGGTCAGGACAAATATGATATGAAACGTGTACAGAACTCTTTTTTTGTATTTAAAATAAAATCAGATGAAATAATTAAGATGGTTAAACAATTGAAAAACACTTTTTCATCGGGATATGATGAAATGCCAAATGTATTAATCAAAAAGCCTATTCATTTGATAGTGGAACCGCTGAGGTATATAATAAACAAAGCATTTGTGGAGGGTGTCTTTCCATCTGAGCTTAAAATATCTATCATATCACCAATACATAAATCCGGACCTTAAAATGATATAAGTAATTATCGACCTATAAATGTGCTAACAACTTTCACGAAAATATTTGAAAAATTTTAGCTAATCGTCTAATCAGTTTTTTAGGAAACATAAAATTTTCAGTAGAGCGCAACATGGTTATATGAATAAAAAAAAAATACAACTACAGCAACTCTTGAGCTTACAAATTTTGTCATAGAGGCTATTGAAGTGGGTGAAATTCCTGTAGGGTTTTTTCTTGATTTGTCAAAGGCTTTCGATTGTATGAATCATGACACATTATTAAAGAAACTGAAAAATTATGGTATACGAGACCAACAACTAAAACTTATTCATAGTTATTTGAATGGAAGGAAACAGAAAGTACGTATTAAAATAAACACGGAAACTTTCATTTCCGATGATCAAACTGTAATTCGAGGAGTACCACAAGGTAGTATACTCGGGCCACTTTTGTTTATTGTGTACATTAATGATTTGTCCAATAATATTGATCAAAATTTAGATCTCATAATGTATGTTGATGATACAAACATAATAAAAGGCTGCAGAATATATTGAATTTAATACAGCAAGTGAATGCAGCTTTCTCAGAAGTGAAATGCTGGTGCTGTACTAATGAATTAAAATTGAATGAAAAAAAAACAGAATGTGTGATTTTTCATACATCTAGGTCAAATATTGAGCTACCAGAGATAATATTAATAGATGAGTCTCAAGTTAAGACAGCGGACTCTACTAAGTTTTTAGGTAAGCATAACAACGAGAAGCAATAGATCCTGAAAAAGGTTTATTGTTTGCTACTGAGGAGCTTTTCAAGTACATTCAAAAGCTGGAAGTTATTCATAATGAATATTTCCCGGAGCTCCTATGTAGTAAAATAATATTATATAAGAATTAGTGGAGATTGTCAAGAAGCACGAAATAGGATTCACACTGTGTTCCTCTGAATCCTCAGATAATTTTTTACAGTTATTTATGACGATCAGGTGCCATTAGGGGGTTCGCTTCATCAATGACGAAAAGAAGAAGAGGGTAACTACGAAAAATAAAAAATTAAAAAACATTTGTCATGAATAAACAACCCTGATGCTATTTGTAATCCACTGATAATTAATTATTTATGAGTTATTACTATGTAATAGTATATTTCACTATTTTCATCCAATGATTATGTAAATATGGAGTTTGTTAGGAAATTCTTTTAATTGTATTTCATAAAATTATTATACTCTAGTATTGATCGCTGATAAATGTTATGTATCCACTATTATTCATTCCAATTGATTCAAAACAATGTTTTGTAGAAGAATAACATACTCGTCACAAAATATGCCATTATATATTTACGTTTTGTTATTTCTTCAAGCTCCAAATTTATTTATTCATTTTCTATTTTCTTATGGATCATCCATTGAAATTTAATGAATCAATAGCGTGTTTCATTCATATTTATTCTATCAGTACAGTCCATTGCTTGGAGAGTTGTGCCGAGAGAAAGCATCCTGAGCCTTAATCAAAAGAAATGCTTTCTTTTGAGTTCAGGATATTTTTTCTGGGCACTAAAAAAATCTTATTTCATTTTGTATAAAATAGGAATACCATTTGAATTTCGCGTCTATTCTAACCATAGAGTGAACATATCTCTACTCTGTGGTTCTAATTACAGGTTTCAGCGCCCCCTGGTGCCTCAGACCCCGAAACACCACCAAAATCGTGGTCGTTTTCAGCACTAGAATTAGTTCCTCGTTTCCACTCTTGGTAACTTTACTCTATGGCCAGGTCATTAGTAAATGTGAAAGTAGGTACCTAGGTGGGTATATAAAGGCGACACGGTCATTCAGAATTCATATTTACCCAAGTAAGATAGAGAGCGACGGTGCTGAAATTATATATCTGAATTATATTCAACATCAAATTTTTTTCGAAATGGCTTCGTACAAACCTCGATCATACGGACGAAGAAATCCACGAGTAAGTCTTTGTGAGAAAGAATGGAATGAATTCATAGACCAAATAGAAGAACGCAAGCGGAAATATGAGGAAGACATTGAAACATCCGAATTGAATATTCCCAAGAAAAAAGCAGACGAAGATCTTGATTCTATCGAATGCCCCGAACCAACTCTTCTGGAAAAACTGAAAAGGTCGGCCAAATGGCGAAAGCGTTGGAACGAGAAAATTCAAAAAAATCTCAATCAAATCGTAGAGGTACCCCCTGAAATCAAATCGAATCCAGCACTTGAGAAATATTGGACAAGGAGATATGGATTGTTCAGTCGATTCGACGAAGGTATCAAACTTGATGCAGAAAGTTGGTTTTCGGTTACACCTGAATCTATAGCCAAAGAAACAGCTCGAAAATGTCGAACTAATGTTGTGGAGCAGGAGGGAACACGATACAATTTGCTAAACATTGTACGAAAGTCATAGCAATTGACATTGATCCCAAGAAAATAGAACTTGCCAAGAATAATGCTGCAGTTTATGGTGTACTGGATAGGATTGATTTTATTGTTGGGGACTTCATAGAGATAGCTCCAATTCTCAAAGGTGACGCTGTGTTTTTGAGTCCGCCATGGGGTGGTATTTTATATTTGGACCAAAAAGTCTACGATTTGGAAAAAACACTTAAACCAGTACCATTCTCTAAACTAATGAAGGTTTGTAAACAAATAAGTCCTAATATTACGGTGTTCTTACCCAAAAACTGCAATGAGGATGAGCTGAAAAAACATGCAGGAAATTTAAACGTAAAAATTGAACTGAATTCTGACTCTCTCGGGATGGCAGGATTAACAGTTTATTATAGGAAGAATAAAGCAATTGGCTTACAGAGAATCCGAAAAATGACAGAGATGAATCTGATGGAAAAATGCAAAAGCTGGAGGCAGAAACGGACTGAGGAAAAACAGGATGAAACAGAACAGCAAAAGAAGTGGAATAATCGAATGAACTTCAAATATCGATCAGCAAAGTTTTGATATGAATAGAGTTTCAATAAAAGTTAAATTCATATTCAACAATAATTAAAGAATTATTTATCCATTGTACATACTTGCATATAACCTATTATTGTAGCTAGATAATATTGTAATCTCATTCACTTGTCTTTATCTTGAATATTGGTCAAAATATAATCTTTTCAAAATAATTTTTTCGTTTTTATAACACAGATTTCCCACAATACCTTCAGTATAACTGCCCTCTTTAGATAATAAAAGATAAATTATTGGAATGACACTGAGCCTCGAAGCGCATTTCGATAACTTAAAATTCACACAAAATAGGTATTGAAAAATTGAAGATTGGTTTGTACTCATTTCGAAAAAAAAATTGGTATGTCATTTAAAATTTCGAACTGAAATCTCGAATATTGGGAGAACTACATCCATTTTCTAACTCTCAAATTAGATTTATAATTTTAAAAAATAATTTATAACTAAGAAACAGTTATAGATAGGTAAAATGAAGTGAATAAATTATTATTATGGAGAATAGTGAATAAAATTGAAATACGGGAGGGATTTCCTCATTTTCACTAACGAAACTCTTGCCAAATTTGCTGACATCTGGCTATTATTGTCGGTACTATCGATCGTCCCAAAGCTATGCTGTCACTTATATTAGTACCTAGGGGATTTGTACCTACCAAATGATGTGGAGTAATCGAATGAACTTCAAATATCGATCAGCAAAATTTTGACAAGAGTAATTTCAATAAAAGTTAAATTAATATTTAATTACAATTAATGAATTATTTATCCATTGTACATACTTAAATATAACCTATTATTATAGCTAGATAATATTATAATTTCATTCATTTGTCTTTTCCTTGAATATTGGTCAAAGTATAATCTTTTCACAATAATTTTTTTGTTTTAATTACACAGATTTCCCACAATGCCTTTAGTTGACAGCCCTCTTTTGATAATAAAAGTGGAATTATTGGAATGACACTAAGCCTCAAAACGAATTTCAATAATTTGTTCTAAGAATTCAATGTTTATATTATCACTAGGTTGATGCGAATGGCGTTGCCAACGCTATGTTTATATAAATGCATTTGGGAAAATGCCCTCTATTGTTGACGAATTTTCAAACTGCTAGAACCAAATCAATATACAAGTCGATGTTTCTGGAGAACTATCACGTTTTATCTAGCATAATCAGGAGCTAACATTAAGGACATGAAGAAACATGGGGGATGGATCTATTTGACGGTAGCCGAGGGTTATGCTTATCATTCCATTTCTTATAAAAATACCATTGCAGAAAAAATTCTCCCAAATTGTATGACAGCAAACCACTCTATAAATTTGCAATACATTTTCGGATATCCTATCTTGTTTAGATTTTGAATTAGCTGCGTTTATTTAATCTTAAGATATTTATACATAAACTTGTGCAGGACACTGGGAATACTTGTTGTTTGTCATGTAATCTTCAATGATGATGTTGTATCGATCGAGTTGAGTCACAGATATGCATTAATATTGGCTGAAAGAGCACAGAGATATTATCAGTACATAAACTCAATGGATATTAAATCAATCAGAAGTTAAATAAACAAAGATAACTTAAAATTCACACAAAATAGGTATTGAAAAATTGAAGATTGGGTTGTTCTCTATTTGAAAAAAAAAACGTCCAAAAGCTATGCTGTCACTTACATTAGTAACAAGGGTATTAGTACCTAGAGGATTAATAGCCAGGTCCATAGAGTAAAGATACCAAGAGTGGAAACGAAGCGACCACAGTCGCATCAGCGCCACCTCGTGGTTCAAGTCCCTAACAAAAAAAAATATGCTATAATTTACTAAGGCCATTAGGAGAGAAACATGAAAAATTTGTAGTTTTGCTTTCACGTGGTATTTCTTTGGTTATGTTATGTTATTGTTATAAGGCTTGAGGATCAGTGTACAATCAAAGATGAATTTGATAATTTTATAAAATGTAGATGTACGTTCAGTTAATAATGAGATACGACTTTCGAGGAGAGGACACGTAAATAAATATTCAAAGATGCCTACCGGATCAACTTGTATGATAAAAAACTGTAGGAAAAGTAAAAACGACGATTCTGAATTATCATCATTCCATTTACCGAAGAGAAAGGATGTGTAAGTGTTGACGCATTTTCAAAAAATTACATATTTATTTGATTCATATGTATAACTAATATACTCTGTACTTTCAGCGCTGAATAGTGGATACAATTTGCAGGTCGTAGGAACATAGACCTGAGTACAAATTATGTGATATGTAGTGATCATTTCTTGAGTGAGCAGTACAAATGTATCCAGCCTCGAAAATTGTTGTTATCAGGAAGCGGAATATGTCGTAATAATCTGGTGGAAAAAGAAAAACACCTGACAGGAGAACACCAAATTTTCATATACTTCAAACAACGAGAAGCAATAGATCCTGAAAAAGGTTTATTGTTTGCTACTGAGGAGCTTTTCGAGTACATTCAAAAGCTGGAAGTAATTCATAATGAATATTTCCCGGAGCTCCTATGTAGTAAAATAATATTATATAAGAATTAGTGGAGATTGTCAAGAAGCACGAAATAGGATTCACACTGTGTTCCTCTAAATCTTTAGATAATTTTTTACAGTTATTTATGACGATCAGGTGCCATTAGGGGGTTCGCTTCATCAATGACGAAAAGAAGAAGAGGGTAACTACGAAAAATAAAAAATTAAAAAACATTTGTCATGAATAAACAACCCTGATGCTATTTGTAATCCACTGATAATTAATTATTTATTAGTTATTACTATGTAATAGTATATTTCACTATTTTCATCCAATGATTATGTAAATATGGAGTTTGTTAGTAAATTCTTTTAATTGTATTTCATAAAATTATTATACTCTAGTATAATCGCTGATAAAAGTTATGTATCCATTATTATTCATTCCAATTGATTCATAACAATGTTTTGTAGAAGAATAACATACTCGTGACAAAATATGCCATTATATATTTACGTTTTGTTATTTCTTCAGGCTCCTAATTTATTGATTCATGTTCTATTTTCTTATGGATCATCCATTGAAATTTAATGAATCAATAGCGTGTTTCATTCATATTTATCTTGAAAAGTTGTGCCGAGAGAAAGCATCCTGAGCCTTAATCAAAAGAAATGCTTTCTTTTGAGTTCAGGATATTTTTTCTGGGCACTAAAAAAATCTTATTTCATTTCGTATAAAATAGGAATACCATTTGAATTTAGCGCCTATTCTAACCATAAAGTGAACATATCTCTACTCTATGGTTCTAATTACAGGTTTCAGCGCCCCCCCTGATGCCTCAGACCCCGAAACACTACCAAAATCGTGGTCGTTTTTAGCACTAGAATTAGTTCCTCGTTTCCACTCTTGGTATCTTTACTCTATGTACTGGTCATTTCAAGGTGTTTTGACTTACCATCAGTTATAATTCAGGGATGGTGGTGGTATAAATCACTTAAAGTTTATAAAGCTCCTACTTTTTTTTATTCAGTAATTTTTATCACTTAAATTGGTGATTATGAATATGTCAAAAATTATTATAGAACAAAAAGGCAGAATTAATAAATTCTTTGGTTTTTCGTCAGAAATTAATAGTCGTACAGCGTGTTTCGGATGTTCGCCCGATAGATTCGCGCCAAATCTAGCTGTCAATTTCAACAAGCGATGATCTTGACCTTTCAGTTTTGCGCATGCGCAGTAGAGATGATGCTACGAGGTCTTCCTGGCATCAATTTTTGGTGCAGTTGAATTGACATTCACAATATATCTCTAATATATATATATACGTTGAATTAGAGTGAAACAATATGACTAAGTTGCGCATGCGCGTTTTCATCCAGAAAGGTAATATGAAGAGCCCAGCAGTTTATATGTAGTAACCCTGATAAAAAATTGCGAAAGATATGAATATTTTATCTCATTTATTTTTCAGCTTTCCATCTATTTTAGAGATGGGTCGACCTCTTTATTAAATACCCTGTATAATATAAAACACCTACCATTTAATATAAAGTCCCTCATCTGAACATAAACAGGTAGAAGAAGAGGAAGAAGAAGAAGAGGAAAAAGAAGATAAAGAAGAAGAAGAAGAACTATAATGGTTGGTACATCTATGATAGATGGGTATGTTAACGAGGGCTATGCGTATAATATATTATATGCATGAACTTTATTTATAGGTACGAGTCGAATTCCTTTTGCAACTCAGTTCACTTATTGTCGCTTGGGAATTTTATAATTTATGTATTTGAATAATAGTATACGTATCAGGATTAGTAAATTATTAGTATTAAATTAATTCATCATTGAATCCATACATTGTATAAAATATAGTTATGGAACATATAAAAGCGACAAATGGTGTTGAAAATAAAAATTGGGGAACAAGAAACAAAGGCTTGGGACTGCAAAGCGCTTTAAAAACGCATGGAAAGAAAACCAAAAAAGGTTCTATACGTTGGAAAGAAGACTTGGTAGAAATCAGGTATTTTGAGCTAGTTAAGAACGAGAGAGTTAATGTTTCCAGGAGAGAATACAAAGAGAAGATGTACAAAAATGAATTCGAAAGTGGAGCTAAATTGGAAGCTACTATTGCCTGGAGGAGACCACAGAATCTGGAACAACTTAGTTGGTTGGTCGAACCTGGTTCGAAAAGTTTAGAGAAATTTATTCAGTGTCAGAGGAATAAAAATATCCCTAGAGAAGTTTTTGTCAATAAACATATTTTGCCAGATTCTCCAGCTGAACCTGATCCAGTCAGAATTGATGAAATTACACCAGTTTTTGATTACACTAAATTCCCAACAGCAGAATGTTCAACTACACATTCTTACCCATTTCATCCCATGATTAATCCAGTTATTAATTCTGCAGAAAATGCAGTATCTAATACCAATTATTCAGGGGAATATGATATGACAAGGTCATCTATTACGAATGTAACTCCAACATGCGAGGATATAATGAAAATGTTAGTGAACTCAAGGCCTAAAAATATGAAGATAACAAATCAGGGACCAATAAAAGAGAGTTATATGCCTCATGGTACAATTAATGCAAAGGAAGTTGGACCGATTACAGCTAACATGGATGGCATTAATGAAATCATGAAAAAAAATCAAAGTAGCATACATAATGTGGATGAAAAAAGGTCTTCATGGAGAAAACGACGAAAAAATAAATGGAATAGAAATATGCCATATTTTGGTGCCAGTTCGTGTGACATTAAAAACCGTTGGGGAAACAGAAGATTTAACAATATTGTACCTGGGATACAGTTCAATAATAGAGCGTTTTAGCACCAATAACTATATATGAGATATGCATTAAAACCTTAAAATGATCCCAACCTTTTTGTTGGGTGTGTTGTGTATTTCATGTATCTAGACTTTGTAAATATGTATATATCTTGTATGACAATTAATTATTTTTAATAAAAGAATGTATAGATGAAATTTTATTTCAATTTTGTTAAAATGATTAAATATTATGATTTGATATTAGTCCATACACTAGACACAACCAATAATGCTGATATTTTCTACAATTTGAATATATTTAAAATAAATTCTTATTTTTGGCGCTCTTGTTCACCTGAACAGAGTGCTTATCAATTTGCCCAAATGTCTGTGACTTTCGAATTTTTGGACAAAAGTGGTAGCAATCGTTTTGTTTGGACCTACTGATGAATAATCCGTGGTCAAAATCGATTCTGTCCAGCCGTCCGTCCGTTCCGTGAACACGATAACTCTCGAACGGATGAAGTTAGAGTTGAAACTTTCAGAATAGGTTTGAGGTATAAATATCTCGGCTAAGTTCGTTATTCAAAATCGGCCGAATAGGTTCGGAGTAACAAAAAAAAAATTTTTTTTCAAATGACAGTGTTCAAATAAAAATTTTTTTATGGTGCAGTTTTATCAGACGTATACAAAAATACCACTCTCGACTTCGACAAGCTAATAGTTCTGGAGATATGATTTTCAAAATTTTTTTCATCTACTCAAGAGAAAAATAGAAATGTCATGAAGTCCGAGCTTTGTCATTGAAAGATTTGCCATCACAGATCGATATTCGTTTGACAACTTGCGTACCTAGATATCAGTGTCAGTTGGCGTAATATCAATCAAAATTTTCATAGAATTCATAGAGGTAGAATTCGATGTCGATGACGTTGTCAAAATTCAGAAAAGCACACACGTAATATAAATAAAAAAATTTTTTATCATAGAGAAAGAATTTGATGGCGTTGTCAAAACTCAGAAAAGCAAGGACGTTAGTTGTTAGGAGAAGCATAGAACAAAATTTGGTGAAAATTATTAGTAGTTATTTTCAAATTGAGATAAAGGTTTGTTTATTCATTAGGCTTACATATTTGCATCACATTGTCCCATAGTACGGAAAAATACTATTGTTCACCCGATCAGAGAGCTTATAGATTTGTTAAGGTTTGAATATTTACTCGCAAGTAGCTCAACAAGAGCGCCAAAGCAATCTGACCTCACGTCAGTGCTTTCTAAATTTTTATGTATTGAATTTTTCCTGTGAAAGCAGGTAAGTGTAATCGTACAATATTTTTTACATTTATTATCATTTATAAGGTCTTCGGGTAAGTGCAAGCGATTGAAAGGTGAAATCACTTCAAAAATGAAGGAAAAAAATAGCAAATCTTTTGCGCGCTTGTTTTGAATTCTTTTCCTGTACTCTGAAGCAGCGAAGATGAATAATGAAACTTATCTTTAGGTACAAATAATCACTCAGAGTTTTCTTTTTTATTCCATGCAAGAGGATGCATACCTATATTACCTGTTAAATCACATATATCAATATACAGAAAACCCAGTAGTATTTAGTTATGCTTATGTTCGATATCATGAAAAATTTTCAAGTATTTAGATACAATAATAGCAATTTAGTTTGATTAAATGGCCAATTGGTAATACGGTACATAACAAAGGTTTCTTTTATACGGACATAAAGAATAAGCACGAAAACAGCCAAGTACCAGAATGCAACTAGATTGCATATAATTTTTGATATGGAATTTTTCCGAATCAATTGAAAATTTCTATTTTCGGCAACCGTCCGGGAAGTACCCACTTTCCGGACGCTTTTTCTTTGAGAAAGAAGCCTTTCCCGGCCTAGTCCGGGAAGTACGTACTTCCCGGACTAGGCCGGGAAGAATCACGTCGTTTTGATCATAGTAAATATGAAAATCTTGGTAGGTATATTTTTGATAAATGAAGTTACCATAGCACTGAGAAAACGGCTGACAGTTCATATAAAATTAGTTGTCAAGAATTTGCATGTTTTCTGATCGCAATCCCAATCCGCATTAAAATATGGAAAGCAGCAGTGATAGTGACAATGAAAATGTGCCTTGGGAAATTTCAATATAGCAGCCGCTGCTACAGCACAATTATTGCCTGAAAAATCAAAATCAAGGTATGAAAACGTGTATGATTCGTTCACGAAATGGATGGAGATGAAGCAATGCAAAATTATAACAGAGGATGTAATGTTGGCCTATTTGGCGCATAAATCAGAAACAGTCAAATCCTCCACTCTGTGGAGCATGTACTCTATGTTGAAAAGTACCATTTTAGTAAAGAAAAATGTGAACATAGCCATTTTCCCAAAAGTTCTCGCATTTCTTAAAAAGGAAGAATGTTGGTTACAAAGCCAAAAAATCAGAAGTTTTCAGCAGTGAACAGATCAGCAAATTCATTAGAGAAGCGGATAATGATACATATCTAATGCTGAAGGTGATTTTAACAAAATATTACGATTGTAGGATATAAAAGTATCAACTTACTTTTCAGGTAGCAACAATTATTGGGTTAGCTGGCGCGTGCAGAAGAGAAGAACTGACAAAAATGTCGATTGATTTAATAAACGATAAGGAAGACATGTTGCTTGTGAAAATACCGGATTCCAAAACACATATTGAGAGAACTTTTGTTGTAATTGGGCAAGAAAACCTGCTGTTGTATAGACAATATTTATCTTTACGGCCATCTCATACTCCACACAACAGATTATTCGTGAATTACAAAAAGGGAAAATGTTCGATTCAGCCTGTTGGTATCCACACTTTCGGGAGTCTCGGAATGAAAATCGCAGAGTTTTTACATTTACCCAATCCTAAAATTACACAGGCCATAGCATTCGTCGAACTTCGGCGACGTTATTTGCTGACAATGGTGGAAACATCACAAATTTGAAGAGACACGGTGGCTGGAAGTCTACCAATGTGGCTGAAGGATATATAGATAATTCCCTTGAAAACAAAATTAAAATTGCCAAGACCATTCAAAAATCACCAGAAGAAAATAATCGATGCGAAACGGAAACTTTGCCATCTTGTTGTGGCTTCAACAAAAGGAATTTAAATATACCAGGCATTTCAAACAAATTGAATCCCTTCAATATCAGTAATTGCTCGAATTTTAATATAAATATTAATATAAATAAGAATTAGAATGTTTCTGTTAATATGTGATATTTTCTGTTCTGTTTAATTTAAATAAGAATTAAAATATATAAAAAAGAAATGTGTCGTCTCATTGATTTGTTATTCTAGACGGTTGCCGAAAAAATATTGTACGCAACACGCCAGAAAATGGTTTTTTTGGACTCATAGACTTCTAGGACTCGCTTGCGCTCGTCCTAGAATTTTGTCTATTCGTCCAAAAAAACCCTATTTTCCGGACTTGTTACGTAAATTACTATTATAAAACCCATTTTTGAAAAGTCAGATAAGGATGCTACTGAAAATTATAGACTTATAAGTTTTCTGCTATGTTTTTCAATAATATTTGAGTAAGCAATGTTATCCGGGCTCTTAAAATTCCTTGACGGAAATAATATATTAAATGACTCTCAGATACCGCGGGGGTAGGTCTCCGATCACAGCCATTTTCAGGTTTACTCGGGAAATAATTGGCATAATTGAAGAAGATGAACTCGGATTGGTTTTATTTATTTATCAGTCAAGAGCTTATTACTGTTGAAGCAAACTCATCTGCTCCAAAAGTTAGAGAATATGGGAATTTGGGATGTGGCAAATATGTGGTTTGAGTCTTACCTTGAGATCGCCATCAGAAGACATCAGTTCAGTAGGTGGTGTGATGTCAGAGTCAGATCAGGTTAAGGTGAATATTGGTGTACCTCAGGGAAGCACACTTGGTCCAGTATTGTTTATTCTCTTTATGAATGATTTATGTCTATAAATTGAAGCCCTGTTCGTCATTATTACTTATTTTGTAGATAACACCAATATATTATTGGAGGGCAATGACTATGTAAGTATCAGAAAAAAAGCAGATGAGATATTTGCTGTAGTGAAATAATGGCTCTGTTCTAATAAACTTCTCGTAAAGAGTTGCAGGATTCAATACAGATGGCAGATAAATAACACTTAGGCCTTCAAACTGACAGGTTTTTCAAATGATAACGATCATATTGAATTCTAGTCGATGAAATTGTAGGGTCGAATATGTTATCTCTACTTATACGTTTCGTCCCTGGCGCACATATTTGGACTCATCAGTATGGCTTGTGTGCGCCATGCCATAGACGCAGGGGATGTTTGAAGTTTTGAGAGAGCCGCCGGGAGTTGAACTCGGCACCTAGTCGGTGTGAAACTTGAGCGCTAACCTCTAGGCAACCGAAGCGCTGTGAATAAAAGTATGCGTGGCTATATAGAGTGCCGCCAAGAGATCCCTACACACTCCCTGCCGCTACAAAATTAAGTAAGATATGCTATGGAATAAGGGTATTAGCGAAATATTTAAACACAATAAGCTCATTATCAGTATATTTTGCCAATGCAGTCTGTCATGACATATGGTATCATATTTTGGAGAGCTAGCTCTGCTGATGACTCTATCTTTAAAATACAAAAAAAAAATTATGAAAATTATTTTCCATATGAAATTCAGAGTAGAGTGTAGAGGCATTCAGAGAAAATAATATTCAGACATTGTATGCCCTTTATATATTTGAATATTTGGTGTTCTTTATGAAGAAAAGGGAAAACTTACAATTAATACTTCTCAGCATCACTATCCATCACTATCAACTTAAATTCTTCATTGCATAAATTAGCAATTATTGAGAAACATGCATCTCATTAATATATTTAACTGCTCAATTTCCTTCCATATATTGTGAAAGTGTTGACGAACTTGAATGCCTTTAAGAAAACCTTGAAAACTCTCCTCATTAAGATCAAACCATTTTCCTTAGAAGAATTTTTTCATGCAGTGAGAATCATGTAATTTAAGTAAATATTGTATTTTAGTTTAGTTTAGACGTGAACTCAAATACACTTCGTAATTTTTTATGGAGATTCTTTGAAATAAATTACATTTTTATTATTATATGATTTTTCCAATCGACTGGCAACATTATAACAAAATTTTGAACGAATATGCTTTGGAACCTGATAAATCTTATAATTTGTTTCTTATGTCCGACGCCCATAGAGAGCGCTAGTTCCAACGTTCCTACCATGTTGCATTGAATATAACTTCTTTAACATTTATACGTATTATTTATATAAATAAATATAAATTCATATTTGATATTCTATTTTCATACTGTACCATACGAGAGGCGCTTATATTGATATTATGGATCATTCAGTATCGAGCTGCAGTTGAGAGTAGTCGTACGATCTGGAGCTCCGCATATTGTATAGTTTTCAGCAACCGACTCCGGGAGTAAAATCCGGATTGATCGAGTTGCTTACTATTTACTATTGAATAACTGTGCAAACTTATAAAGATGTTAACGATTGATGATCAGAACGGAGAAAACTCCAATGAAATGATGGATATCGATGAAAAAAGGAGTAGATGTGCATACTGTAAGCATACTGTACGAGAAGAAGTTGATTGTATTAAATGTGAAGAAATTTTCCACCCTTTCTGCTTGACTTTTGCAGCTAAGAGAAAAAATACTAATTGTGTTCATGAAATACCTGAAGGTGACAATGTAAAAGAAATTCAAGAAGACGAAAATCCTCAAACTGAAATAAAGCTTCTCAAAATGAAGGTGAAATATCTAGAAGAGTTATTACTTGAAAGTAGAAGTAAAAATGATATATTAATGGTAAATAATGAATTATTACTCGAAAATGAAAAGAATGGAAAAAAAAACAATAAGGGAGAAATTAAAAAATGTAAACAATGAAGGCGTATCAACATACAATGAAATACAAATCTAGGTAATTCATACGAGTAGAAACAGAAAATTAAACAGAATCAGGCTAACCCACAGAATCCACAAAGTTCACAGAATGAAGTCACGTAGTCAATCACAGTGATAATATGTCACATGCCCAATCAAAACCACCACAACAAATGAAAAAGAAATGGAATGAGGTTATGAAGGATGCCAATAATAAACAAGAACAAAATCATATAAATGCACATCAGGGAAACGAAGTGAAATCAGATAACATAAAATCAACTCAAAATGATGAAGACTGGCAGAGGATTAACAGAAAGACCAGGCAAAACAGACAATTCAACAAGGTATTATGCACGGGAACTAGGTCGGGCGATGCATTAATTCAAGGAGTTAGGAAAAGGAAATGGATATACCTGGGAGAAATTACAGGAAAGAAAACTACGGAAGATGTGAAAAATTATGTCAAGTCAACTAAAAACATTGAGGATGTACAAGTAAAAATTGAAAACTAGAGGTGGAAATTCTGCGTTCACAACCGGGGAAGAAGATTTTCAATCTATTTGCAGTGAGGAATTTTGGCCAGAGGGAGTAGTGGTCAGAGAGTTCAGCTTTAGGATTTTTTTCCGACAAATGACCAACACAAATACAAACAGCTGAAACAGATAGAAAAACAAAAACCTTTAAATTAATACACTTTAATATACAGTGTCTCAATACTTCTTACAATGGACTTTTAAAATTAATAAACGAGTATAACACTGATTTTATTGCAATAACTGAACATTGGCAGAATGAAGAACAACTGAACAGTTTCTATTTAGAGGGATATAAAAAAGTGAATAGTTTCTGCAGAGAGCAAGGAAAACATGGAGGAGTGGTCGTTTACTCAAGAGTCAACTTTGAATTTAAAGCCAGGTTAGACAGTTCGAGATTTTCTATAGCAGGTATATTTGAATGTTGTGCTATGGAGGTTTATTCTAATAATATATTTAAGCTCATAGTTGTATGTATATATAGGCCTACGCCAGCACCACTGGCTGATGTTGATATATTTTTAGATCATATAATCAACAAAAAAATGGTCCAGTCTTAATAGTGGGTGATTTCAATTTTGATTTCCTCAATACAGGTAATAAAAACACTAATGTCATAACAACGATAATGAATAGTTTTAATTTGAAAAAGATGGTTAATGAACCAACCAGAATAACTAGTCACTCAGCTACTTGTCTTGACAATATATTCACTAATATAGCAGATAGTTCTGTGAAGGTAATTCAACCACATTTATCTGATCACTCAGCTCAAATTGTCTCTTTCACTCTGGAGAATGGGTATGAACATAAACTTCGGGGTGAAAAACTGGTGAGAATGTATAATGATGAGGGTATATTTGGTTTCAAAGACCAATTGTCGGCATATGATTGGTCAGATCTATATAAATATAATAGTGATGAAATTGATGAAATGTGGAAATTTTTTTATTGTCAATTTGAAACTATGCTTCAAAACTTCGATTCCGATTGTCCCAATATATTAAAAACAATAAGGAATATTTCTGTGGTAATCCACAGAAGGAGATCGAAAAACTTTGGGTCGGCGAGGGGTTCAGAAATGCGATATTTCGAGGTAGAAAGGGGAAGGCGATCTCGCGAGCGAAGCGAGCACCGTAAAGTTCATGAGACGGACTTTCGTTAGGTGCATTTCACATGCCTATACGACCACGCTAACATTTTCAAAAAAATTATCTAAAACACCGATTTCCCGGTTTTTCGCGAAAGATGGTCCGGTAAAATTGAAAAAGGCTTTTTCCACTGACGCGATCGGGAAAAGCCGTTTTCATATGTGTCTTCCTCGAGAATCGGACCTTTGGATAAAGCTATTCATATCTTCCAATCGAAAGTAAAATATTTTAAATTAATTGCTGAAAATAGCTTACTTCGGCTCAAACACAAATTTCCAGATCATCAGTCACGTCCGACGTTCACAGAACATTGTCACATAATTTCAATCACAATTTTAATACATACTTCGTATAATATTTTGAAAATTTTTCAATTCATACGATTCGTAAGAGCCCTGGTTAGGTATATTCTTATAGTTTAACAGTCTACGATATGTTTTTAAGAAATTCAAAAATTTACCCAGCATAGAATCAGTTTGGCTATCCCTATCTAATTCATTTCACCCCTGTCAATTCCTACACTGAAATGACAATTGTCGTTGACATTTTAATCTTATGTATTGTAATCGCAACCAAACAATAATCAAATCAAAATGAATATTTCGCAGGTAGGGATTTGCAGATAGCAGATAATACTTTGTTCGGGTTGTACATTTCATTTTACACTCCACAAAGAAACGACCGTGTAAAATTCATCGTGCTTGGTTGTATTTATTTATATAAATGAATCTATCAAAATATGACTACCTATATTCATCATTCGTAATCAATGGATATTTTCATAAAAACCTTTTTGCAGGTAGGATTTCCTCACATATAGTGTAATCTTTCTTTTAATTCAGTTCAAACGGCCTCAGAAATCACAGAGAAACGAACTATATTTCTAAAATAGTGGTTTTAAAATTCCATTCCTTAAATTTTTATCTAACGTAATCTTGACATTTCTGTTTCGTTCGGGCAGTAGAAACTAGTGGTGTAACGAATGTTGGATTTTTCACATTCGCGAATGCGAATGCGAATGCGAATATTCATCTCCAATATTCGCGAATGCGAATGCGAATGCGAATGTTGAATTTCAAATAGCAATAAATATGGTATTCTTTCTCCTGTAGCCAGAGAATATTTGGTAACTCCACCCACAAGTGTCCCCAGTGAAAGAGTTTTCAGTGGAGCTGGACTTCTTTACACACCTCACCGAAACAGGCTGCACGGAGAAAGAGCTTCAAAACTTTTATTTTTAAAATTTAACATTCCTTTACTTCAATTTAATTACTAAGAATTTAAAGTTACAGCGAGTTTAATTAGTTTAATAGTCAACTGTGTCAACTTAGCAAAACTATAATTGTGTAGTTTATATTTCATTATTTTTAATTCATAGAAAAAGAAAATTAGTGAAAAAATGTGCAATTGAAACCAAATGTTGACATTATGAATATTAGAGCTTTACTTTTGTTTTAAATAGAAATAAATATTTCGTTTTTTTTTTTGTAAAAAGCTTATTTACTAATAGACAAGTTTCATTATTTGGTTTTTAAGTTCATATTTCATTATCATATTTAATTCTTAGGAAATATATAGTGGGATGGAAAATATATAATTAAAGCCAAAAAGTTATAAATTAATATTATACTTAGATTTGATTGGATCTTTGAGTTTCTTTTTTTCACAAAAGATACTTGAATTTAGAATTAGATTTTTTTCAAAATGTATGTAAGGCATGGACATTCATTATTTTTTCTATGGCGGAGTTGAGTTGTGATTTTGTTATTTTAATTGTTATTTTAATTAGACTATCAAGAACAAAAGAGAAAGTGTTTCTAATTTAGTTGCTTACCAAGACTGTTCCATTTTTTTTTAATTCAAGTATGATTAAATAAAAATATATAAATCTTATCAGTTGTGTTATCATTTCATATGCAACCATATAATGATTTCCTTTTTGTTTGTTAAATACATTCCCTAAATATTCGCATCGTTTTTTGCGAATAAGAATGCGAATGCGAATATCGAAAAATATGCGAATATTCGCGAATGCGAATGCGAATGCGAATATTCGTTACATCACTAGTAGAAACCCATTTTCATATCCAAGTAGAGAGATAAGACCGAAATTTTCCGTTTTGAAAGTCGAGAATTATGCCATTCTGTCACAATTTCCACGAAGAAACCCGAACGGGTTTCGAGATGAATCGTCTTGAAAACATAGACCTTGCGGCAATTGTATAGAAGCACAGAATAAATCCATTCCACTCGGTTTATGCGGGAACAACTGGAAATTGAGTAGCCTCTATTTATCTGCACATCTTTAGAGCTTCATCGAATAATAATAATTTTTTTATTCAACTTTAGTAAAATTCACGGAGGGTGAATCGATGCTGGAGTTGAATTAATATTATTTCGGTTTTTTTTTTTTGGAGAAAGCACCCACTGCGAATCAATTATATAAAGGGTGTCCCATATGCGTTGCATATTATTAACAAATACTTTCCATCGAGTTATTTCGGCTGTTTCTGCTTACGGGTTCTTAATTCGATAAAATATTTTCGATTCATATACAGGGTATCACATCTGAGTTGCGCATTCCTAGCGCTGACTTTCACCAGTTTTCCTCAAGTTTTCGTGTTTTTCCGCGTACGGGAGCTAATTTCAATAAAATGTCATACAGGGTGTGCGATTTATATGTTCTTTTGGTATTTCTTGCGCTCTTTCGGTTTTTTGTGCTCCTTCGGGGTTTTTTGGTTCCTTTGATTTTTTGCGTTCTTTCGTGTTACTTCGGGTTAATTCGTGTTTTTCGCGTTCTTTCGTGTTCCATCGGGTTCTTTCGTGTTTCTTCCACTTCTTTCATGTTTTTTCGCTCTCGACGGGGTTTTTTGCGTTCCTTCGAGTTTTTTCGGGTTCCTTTGCGCTTTTTGCGATCTTTCGTGTTTCTCTGCGTTCTTTCGTGTTACTTCGGGTTATTTCGCGTTTCTTCGTGTTTCTTCCAGTTGTGTCATGTTTTTTCTCTTTCGACGGATTTTTTTTGCGTTCCTTCGGGTTTTCTTGGGTTCCTTTGGGATTTTTGTGTTCTTTCGTATTTCTTCCCGATTTTTTTTTGTTTCTTCGCTTTCTTTCGTGTTTCTTCGCCTTCTTTCGTGTTTCTTCGGGTCCTTTCGTGTTTTCTCGGGTTCTTTCGCGTTTTTTCGCGTTCTTTCTTGTATCTTCGCGTTCTTTCGTGTTTCTTCCAGTTCTTTCGTGTTTTTCTGCTTTCAACGGTTTTTTTTGCGTTCCTTCGAGTTTTTTGGTTCCTTTGGGCTTTTTGCGTTCTTTCGTTTTTTCTTTGCTTTCAACGGATTTTTTGCCGTGTTTCGTGTTTCTGTGCGCTTTATTGATCTATGGGCCTCATTTATCTATGGTCTATATTGATCTATGGGCTTATGGATCTACTGGCCTATATTGATTTACGGGCCTCATTTAACTATGGTTTATATTGATCTATGGGCTTATGGATCTACTGGCCTATATTGATCTACGGACTTTTTGATCTACAGGCTTATGGATCAACTGGCTTACTAGTAAAATTAAAATCAGGAAAGAGAAATTCATCAAAACAAATCAATGCAACTTGTAATTCCAACCCTGTTTTGATGGCTTTAAAGAAAGAACTTGATATGCTTTCTTTGGTGGCACAACATCGGCCAGAATATTATCAACAATATAAGCATACCAATCAGAAATATGATTCAGAAATTAAAAAAATTAAGCAAGCGTTCATCAGTAATAAAATATCTCAGTCAGACAATAAAACAAAAACAACATGGAATATAATAAATTCGTTAAATGATAAAGGCCATGTAAAAGATCAAATTCTCCCTTCAGGAAACCCACATGTTATTGTGAGTGAATTCAATAGATTTTTTTATGAACATTGGTTCCATCATTCCAACTTTTCCTTCAGGTCAGGACAAATATGATATGAAACGTGTACAGAACTCTTTTTTTGTATTTAAAATAAAATCAGATGAAATAATTAAGATGGTTAAACAATTGAAAAACACTTTTTCATCGGGATATGATGAAATGCCAAATGTATTAATCAAAAAGCCTATTCATTTGATAGTGGAACCGCTGAGGTATATAATAAACAAAGCATTTGTGGAGGGTGTCTTTCCATCTGAGCTTAAAATATCTATCATATCACCAATACATAAATCCGGACCTTAAAATGATATAAGTAATTATCGACCTATAAATGTGCTAACAACTTTCACGAAAATATTTGAAAAAATTTTAGCTAATCGTCTAATCAGTTTTTTTATGGAAACATAAAATTTTCAGTAGAGCGCAACATGGTTATATGAATAAAAAAATACAACTACAGCAACTCTTGAGCTTACAAATTTTGTCATAGAGGCTATTGAAGTGGGTGAAATTCCTGTAGGGTTTTTTCTTGATTTGTCAAAGGCTTTCGATTGTATGAATCATGACACATTATTAAAGAAACTGAAAAATTATGGTATACGAGACCAACAACTAAAACTTATTCATAGTTATTTGAATGGAAGGAAACAGAAAGTACGTATTAAAATAAACACGGAAACTTTCATTTCCGATGATCAAACTGTAATTCGAGGAGTACCACAAGGTAGTATACTCGGGCCACTTTTGTTTATTGTGTACATTAATGATTTGTCCAATAATATTGATCAAAATTTAGATCTCATAATGTATGTTGATGATACAAACATAATAAAAAGGCTGCAGAATATATTGAATTTAATACAGCAAGTGAATGCAGCTTTCTCAGAAGTGAAATGCTGGTGCTGTACTAATGAATTAAAATTGAATGAAAAAAAAACAGAATGTGTGATTTTTCATACATCTAGGTCAAATATTGAGCTACCAGAGATAATATTAATAGATGAGTCTCAAGTTAAGACAGCGGACTCTACTAAGTTTTTAGGTAAGCATAACAACGAGAAGCAATAGATCCTGAAAAAGGTTTATTGTTTGCTACTGAGGAGCTTTTCAAGTACATTCAAAAGCTGGAAGTTATTCATAATGAATATTTCCCGGAGCTCCTATGTAGTAAAATAATATTATATAAGAATTAGTGGAGATTGTCAAGAAGCACGAAATAGGATTCACACTGTGTTCCTCTGAATCCTCAGATAATTTTTACAGTTATTTATGACGATCAGGTGCCATTAGGGGGTTCGCTTCATCAATGACGAAAAGAAGAAGAGGGTAACTACGAAAAATAAAAATTTAAAAAACATTTGTCATGAATAAACAACCCTGATGCTATTTGTAATCCACTGATAATTAATTATTTATGAGTTATTACTATGTAATAGTATATTTCACTATTTTCATCCAATGATTATGTAAATATGGAGTTTGTTAGGAAATTCTTTTAATTGTATTTCATAAAATTATTATACTCTAGTATTGATCGCTGATAAATGTTATGTATCCACTATTATTCATTCCAATTGATTCAAAACAATGTTTTGTAGAAGAATAACATACTCGTCACAAAATATGCCATTATATATTTACGTTTTGTTATTTCTTCAAGCTCCAAATTTATTTATTCATTTTCTATTTTCTTATGGATCATCCATTGAAATTTAATGAATCAATAGCGTGTTTCATTCATATTTATTCTATCAGTACAGTCCATTGCTTGGAGAGTTGTGCCGAGAGAAAGCATCCTGAGCCTTAATCAAAAGAAATGCTTTCTTTTGAGTTCAGGATATTTTTTCTGGGCACTAAAAAAATCTTATTTCATTTTGTATAAAATAGGAATACCATTTGAATTTCGCGTCTATTCTAACCATAGAGTGAACATATCTCTACTCTGTGGTTCTAATTACAGGTTTCCAGCGCCCCCTGGTGCCTCAGACCCCGAAACACCACCAAAATCGTGGTCGTTTTCAGCACTAGAATTAGTTCCTCGTTTCCACTCTTGGTAACTTTACTCTATGGCCAGGTCATTAGTAAATGTGAAAGTAGGTACCTAGGTGGGTATATAAAGGCGACACGGTCATTCAGAATTCATATTTACCCAAGTAAGATAGAGAGCGATGGTGCTGAAATTATATATCTGAATTATATTCAACATCAAATTTTTTTCGAAATGGCTTCGTACAAACCTCGATCATACGGACGAAGAAATCCACGAGTAAGTCTTTGTGAGAAAGAATGGAATGAATTCATAGACCAAATAGAAGAACGCAAGCGGAAATATGAGGAAGACATTGAAACATCCGAACTGAATATTCCCAAGAAAAAAGCAGACGAAGATCTTGATTCTATCGAATGCCCCGAACCAACTCTTCTGGAAAAACTGAAAAGGTCGGCCAAATGGCGAAAGCGTTGGAACGAGAAAATTCAAAAAAATCTCAATCAAATCGTAGAGGTACCCCCTGAAATCAAATCGAATCCAGCACTTGAGAAATATTGGACAAGGAGATATGGATTGTTCAGTCGATTCGACGAAGGTATCAAACTTGATGCAGAAAGTTGGTTTTCGGTTACACCTGAATCTATAGCCAAAGAAACAGCTCGAAAATGTCGAACTAATGTTATGAGAGATGGATTTTGTGGAGCAGGAGGGAACACGATACAATTTGCTAAACATTGTACGAAAGTCATAGCAATTGACATTGATCCCAAGAAAATAGAACTTGCCAAGAATAATGCTGCAGTTTATGGTGTACTGGATAGGATTGATTTTATTGTTGGGGACTTCATAGAGATAGCTCCAATTCTCAAAGGTGACGCTGTGTTTTTGAGTCCGCCATGGGGTGGTATTTTATATTTGGACCAAAAAGTCTACGATTTGGAAAAAACACTTAAACCAGTACCATTCTCTAAACTAATGAAGGTTTGTAAACAAATAAGTCCTAATATTACGGTGTTCTTACCCAAAAACTGCAATGAGGATGAGCTGAAAAAACATGCAGGAAATTTAAACGTAAAAATTGAACTGAATTCTGACTCTCTCGGGATGGCAGGATTAACAGTTTATTATAGGAAGAATAAAGCAATTGGCTTACAGAGAATCCGAAAAATGACAGAGATGAATCTGATGGAAAAATGCAAAAGCTGGAGGCAGAAACGGACTGAGGAAAAACAGGATGAAGCAGAACAGCAAAAGAAGTGGAATAATCGAATGAACTTCAAATATCGATCAGCAAAGTTTTGATATGAATAGAGTTTCAATAAAAGTTAAATTCATATTCAACAATAATTAAAGAATTATTTATCCATTGTACATACTTGCATATAACCTATTATTGTAGCTAGATAATATTGTAATCTCATTCACTTGTCTTTATCTTGAATATTGGTCAAAATATAATCTTTTCAAAATAATTTTTTCGTTTTTATAACACAGATTTCCCACAATACCTTCGGTATAACTGCCCTCTTTAGATAATAAAAGAGAAATTATTGGAATGACACTGAGCCTCGAAGCGCATTTCGATAACTTAAAATTCACACAAAATAGGTATTGAAAAATTGAAGATTGGTTTGTACTCATTTCGAAAAAAAAATTGGTATGTCATTTAAAATTTCGAACTGAAATCTCGAATATTGGGAGAACTACATCCATTTTCTAACTCTCAAATTAGATTTATAATTTAAAAAAATAATTTATAACTAAGAAACAGTTATAGATAGGTAAAATGAAGTGAATAAATTATTATTATGGAGAATAGTGAATAAAATTGAAATACGGGAGGGATTTCCTCATTTTCACTAACGAAACTCTTGCCAAATTTGCTGACATCTGGCTATTATTGTCGGTACTATCGATCGTCCCAAAGCTATGCTGTCACTTATATTAGTACCTAGGGGATTTGTACCTACGAAATGATGTGGAGTAATCGAATGAACTTCAAATATCGATCAGCAAAATTTTGACAAGAGTAATTTCAATAAAAGTTAAATTAATATTTAATTACAATTAATGAATTATTTATCCATTGTACATACTTAAATATAACCTATTATTATAGCTAGATAATATTATAATTTCATTCATTTGTCTTTTCCTTGAATATTGGTCAAAGTATAATCTTTTCACAATAATTTTTTTGTTTTAATTACACAGATTTCCCACAATGCCTTTAGTTGACAGCCCTCTTTTGATAATAAAAGTGGAATTATTGGAATGACACTAAGCCTCAAAACGAATTTCAATAATTTGTTCTAAGAATTCAATGTTTGTATTATCACTAGGTTGATGCGAATGGCGTTGCCAACGCTATGTTTATATAAATGCATTTGGGAAAATGCCTCTATTGTTGACGAATTTTCAAACTGCTAGAACCAAATCAATATACAAGTCGATGTTTCTGGAGAACTATCACGTTTTATCTAGCATAATCAGGAGCTAACATTAAGGACATGAAGAAACATGGGGGATGGATCTATTTGACGGTAGCCGAGGGTTATGCTTATCATTCCATTTCTTATAAAAATACCATTGCAGAAAAAATTCTCCCAAATTGTATGACAGCAAACCACTCTATAAATTTGCAATACATTTTCGGATATCCTATCTTGTTTAGATTTTGAATTAGCTGCGTTTATTTAATCTTAAGATATTTATACATAAACTTGTGCAGGACACTGGGAATACTTGTTGTTTGTCATGTAATCTTCAATGATGATGTTGTATCGATCGAGTTGAGTCACAGATATGCATTAATATTGGCTGAAAGAGCACAGAGATATTATCAGTACATAAACTCAATGGATATTAAATCAATCAGAAGTTAAATAAACAAAGATAACTTAAAATTCACACAAAATAGGTAACAACGAGAAGCAATAGATCCTGAAAAAGGTTTATTGTTTGCTACTGAGGAGCTTTTCAAGTACATTCAAAAGCTGGAAGTTATTCATAATGAATATTTCCCGGAGCTCCTATGTAGTAAAATAATATTATATAAGAATTAGTGGAGATTATCAAGAAGCACGAAATAGGATTCACACTGTGTTCCTCTGAATCCTCAGATAATTTTTATTTCCCGGACAGTTATTTATGACGATCAGGTGCCATTAGGGGTTCCATTAGGGGTTCGCTTCATCAATGACGAAAAGAAGAAGAGGGTAACTACGAAAAATAAAAAACATTTGTCATGAATAAACAACCCTGATGCTATTTGTAATCCACTGATAATTAATTATTTATGAGTTATTACTATGTAATAGTATATTTCACTATTTTCATCCAATGATTATGTAAATATGGAGTTTGTTAGGAAATTCTTTTAATTGTATTTCATAAAATTATTATACTCTAGTATTGATCGCTGATAAATGTTATGTATCCACTATTATTCATTCCAATTGATTCAAAACAATGTTTTGTAGAAGAATAACATACTCGTCACAAAATATGCCATTATATATTTACGTTTTGTTATTTCTTCAAGCTCCAAATTTATTTATTCATGTTCTATTTTCTTATGGATCATCCATTGAAATTTAATGAATCAATAGCGTGTTTCATTCATATTTATCTTGAAAAGTTGTGCCGAGAGAAAGCATCCTGAGCCTTAATCAAAAGAAATGCTTTCTTTTGAGTTCAGGATATTTTTTCTGGGCACTAAAAAAATCTTATTTCATTTCGTATAAAATAGGAATACCATTTGAATTTAGCGCCTATTCTAACCATAGAGTGAACATATCTCTACTCTATGGTTCTAATTACAGGTTTCCAGCGCCCCCTGATGCCTCAGACCCCGAAACACTACCAAAATCGTGGTCGTTTTTAGCACTAGAATTAGTTCCTCGTTTCCACTCTTGGTATCTTTACTCTATGTACTGGTCATTTCAAGGTGTTTTGACTTACCATCAGTTATAATTCAGGGATGGTGGTGGTATAAATCACTTAAAGTTTATAAAGCTCCTACTTTTTTTTATTCAGTAATTTTTATCACTTAAATTGGTGATTATGAATATGTCAAAAATTATTATAGAACAAAAAGGCAGAATTAATAAATTCTTTGGTTTTTCGTCAGAAATTAATAGTCGTACAGCGTGTTTCGGATGTTCGCCCGATAGATTCGCGCCAAATCTAGCTGTCAATTTCAACAAGCGATGATCTTGACCTTTCAGTTTTGCGCATGCGCAGTAGAGATGATGCTACGAGGTCTTCCTGGCATCAATTTTTGGTGCGGTTGAATTGACATTCACAATATATCTCTAATATATATATATACGTTGAATTAGAGTGAAACAATATGACTAAGTTGCGCATGCGCGTTTTCATCCAGAAAGGTAATATGAAGAGCCCAGCAGTTTATATGTAGTAACCCTGATAAAAAAATTGCGAAAGATATGAATATTTTATCTCATTTATTTTTCAGCTTTCCATCTATTTTAGAGATGGGTCGACCTCTTTATTAAATACCCTGTATAATATAAAACACCTACCATTTAATATAAAGTCCCTCATCTGAACATAAACAGGTAGAAGAAGAGGAAGAAGAAGAAGAGGAAAAAGAAGATAAAGAAGAAGAAGAAGAACTATAATGGTTGGTACATCTATGATAGATGGGTATGTTAACGAGGGCTATGCGTATAATATATTATATGCATGAACTTTATTTATAGGTACGAGTCGAATTCCTTTTGCAACTCAGTTCACTTATTGTCGCTTGGGAATTTTATAATTTATGTATTTGAATAATAGTATACGTATCAGGATTAGTAAATTATTAGTATTAAATTAATTCATCATTGAATCCATACATTGTATAAAATATAGTTATGGAACATATAAAAGCGACAAATGGTGTTGAAAATAAAAATTGGGGAACAAGAAACAAAGGCTTGGGACTGCAAAGCGCTTTAAAAACGCATGGAAAGAAAACCAAAAAGGTTCTATACGTTGGAAAGAAGACTTGGTAGAAATCAGGTATTTTGAGCTAGTTAAGAACGAGAGAGTTAATGTTTCCAGGAGAGAATACAAAGAGAAGATGTACAAAAATGAATTCGAAAGTGGAGCTAAATTGGAAGCTACTATTGCCTGGAGGAGACCACAGAATCTGGAACAACTTAGTTGGTTGGTCGAACCTGGTTCGAAAAGTTTAGAGAAATTTATTCAGTGTCAGAGGAATAAAAATATCCCTAGAGAAGTTTTTGTCAATAAACATATTTTGCCAGATTCTCCAGCTGAACCTGATCCAGTCAGAATTGATGAAATTACACCAGTTTTTGATTACACTAAATTCCCAACAGCAGAATGTTCAACTACACCTTCTTACCCATTTCATCCCATGATTAATCCAGTTATTAATTCTGCAGAAAATGCAGTATCTAATACCAATTATTCAGGGGAATATGATATGACAAGGTCATCTATTACGAATGTAACTCCAACATGCGAGGATATAATGAAAATGTTAGTGAACTCAAGGCCTAAAAATATGAAGATAACAAATCAGGGACCAATAAAAGAGAGTTATATGCCTCATGGTACAATTACTGCAAAGCAAGTTGGACCGATTACAGCTAACATGGATGGCATTAATGAAATCATGAAAAAAAATCGAAGTAGCATACATAATGTGGATGAAAAAAGGTCTTCATGGAGAAAACGACGAAAAAATAAATGGAATAGAAATATGCCATATTTTGGTGCCAGTTCGTGTGACATTAAAAACCGTTGGGGAAACAGAAGATTTAACAATATTGTACCTGAGATACAGTTCAATAATAGAGCGTTTTAGCACCAATAACTATATATGAGATATGCATTAAAACCTTAAAATGATCCCAACCTTTTTTGTTGGGTGTGTTGTGTATTTCATGTATCTAGACTTTGTAAATATGTATATATCTTGTATGACAATTAATTATTTTTTAATAAAAGAATGTATAGATGAAATTTTATTTCAATTTTGTTAAAATGACTAAATATTATGATTTGATATTAGTCTATACACTAGACACAACCAATAATGCTGATATTTTTTACAGTTTGAATATATTTAAAATAAATTCTTATTTTTGGCGCTCTTGTTCACCTGAACAGAGTGCTTATCAATTTGCCCAAATGTCTGTGATATTCGAATTTTTGGAAAAAAGTGGTAGCAATCGTTTTGTTTGGACCTACTGATAAATAATCCGTGGTCAAAATCGATTCTGTCCGTCCGTCCGTCCGTTCCGTGAACACGATAACTCTCGAACGGATGAAGTTAGAGTTGAAACTTTCAGAATAGGTTTGAGGTATAAATATCTCGGCTAAGTTCGTTATTCAAAATCGGCCGAATAGGTTCGAGTAACAAAAAAAAATTTTTTCAAATGACAGTGTTCAAATAAAAATTTTTTATGGTGCAGTTTTATCAGACGTATACAAAAATACCACTCTCGACTTCGACAAGCTAATAGTTCTGGAGATATGATTTTCAAAATTTTTTCATTTACTCAAGAGAAATGTCATGAAGTCCGAGCTTTGTCATTGAAAGATTTGCCATCACAGATCGATATTCGTTTGACAACTTGCGTACCTAGATATCAGTGTCAGTTGGCGTAATATCAATCAAAATTTTCATAGAATTCATAGAGGTAGAATTCGATGTCGATGACGTTGTCAAAATTCAGAAAAGCACAGACGTAATATCAATCAAAAAATTTTTTATCATAGAGAAAGAATTTGATGGCGTTGTCAAAACTCAGAAAAGCAAGGACGTTAGTTGTTAGGAGAAGCATAGAACAAAATTTGGTGAAAATTATGAGTAGTTATTTTCAAATTGAGATAAAGGTTTGTTTATTCATTAGGCTTACATATTTGCATCACATTGTCCCATAGTACGGAAAAAGACTATTGTTCACCCGATCAGAGAGCTTATAGATTTGTTAAGGTTTGAATATTTACTCGCAAGTAGCTCAACAAGAGCGCCAAAGCAATCTGACCTCACGTCAGTGCTTTCTAAATTTTTATGTATTGAATTTTTCCTGTGAAAGCAGGTAAGTGTAATCGTACAATATTTTTACATTTATTATCATTTATAAGGTCTTCGGGTAAGTGCAAGCGATTGAAAGGTGAAATCACTTCAAAAATGAAGGAAAAAAATAGCAAATCTTTTGCGCGCTTGTTTTGAATTCTTTTCCTGTACTCTGAAGCAGCGAAGATGAATAATGAAACTTATCTTTAGGTACAAATAATCACTCAGAGTTTTCTTTTTTATTCCATGCAAGAGGATGCATACCTATATTACCTGTTAAATCACATATATCAATATACAGAAAACCCAGTAGTATTTAGTTATGCTTATGTTCGATATCATGAAAAATTTTCAAGTATTTAGATACAATAATAGCAATTTAGTTTGATTAAATGGCCAATTGGTAATACGGTACATAACAAAGGTTTCTTTTATACGGACATAAAGAATAAGCACGAAAACAGCCAAGTACCAGAATGCAACTAGATTGCATATAATTTTTGATATGGAATTTTTCCGAATCAATTGAAAATTTCTATTATAAAACCCATTTTTGAAAAGTCAGATAAGGATGCTACTGAAAATTATAGACTTATAAGTTTTCTGCTATGTTTTTCAATAATATTTGAGTAAGCAATGTTATCCGGGCTCTTAAAATTCCTTGACGGAAATAATATATTAAATGACTCTCAGATACCGCGGGGGTAGGTCTCCGATCACAGCCATTTTCAGGTTTACTCGGGAAATAATTGGCATAATTGAAGAAGATGAACTCGGATTGGTTTTATTTATATTTATCAGTCAAGAGCTTATTACTGTTGAAGCAAACTCATCTGCTCCAAAAGTTAGAGAATATGGGAATTTGGGATGTGGCAAATATGTGGTTTGAGTCTTACCTTGGAGATCGCCATCAGAAGACATCAGTTCGAGTAGGTGGTGTGATGTCAGAGTCAGATCAGGTTAAGGTGAATATTGGTGTACCTCAGGGAAGCACACTTGGTCCAGTATTGTTTATTCTCTTTATGAATGATTTATGTCTATAAATTGAAGCCCTGTTCGTCATTATTACTTATTTTGTAGATAACACCAATATATTATTGGAGGGCAATGACTATGTAAGTATCAGAAAAAAAGCAGATGAGATATTTGCTGTAGTGAAATAATGGCTCTGTTCTAATAAACTTCTCGTAAAGAGTTGCAGGATTCAATACAGATGGCAGATAAATAACACTTAGGCCTTCAAACTGACAGGTTTTTCAAATGATAACGATCATATTGAATTCTAGTCGATGAAATTGTAGGGTCGAATATGTTATCTCTACTTATACGTTTCGTCCCTGGCGCACATATTTGGACTCATCAGTATGGCTTGTGTGCGCCATGCCATAGACGCAGGGGATGTTTGAAGTTTTGAGAGAGCCGCCGGGAGTTGAACCCGGCACCTAGTCGGTGTGAAACTTGAGCGCTAACCTCTAGGCAACCGAAGCGCTGTGAATAAAAGTATGCGTGGCTATATAGAGTGCCGCCAAGAGATCCCTACACACTCCCCTGCCGCTACAAAATTAAGTAAGATATGCTATGGAATAAGGGTATTAGCGAAATATTTAAACACAATAAGCTCATTATCAGTATATTTTGCCAATGCAGTCTGTCATGACATATGGTATCATATTTTGGAGAGCTAGCTCTGCTGATGACTCTATCTTTAAAATACAAAAAAAAAATTATGAAAATTATTTTCCATATGAAATTCAGAGTAGAGTGTAGAGGCATTCAGAGAAAATAATATTCAGACATTGTATGCCCTTTATATATTTGAATATTTGGTGTTCTTTATGAAGAAAAGGGAAAAACTTACAATTAATACTTCTCAGCATCACTATCCATCACTATCAACTTAAATTCTTCATTGCATAAATTAGCAATTATTGAGAAACATGCATCTCATTAATATATTTAACTGCTCAATTTCCTTCCATATATTGTGAAAGTGTTGACGAACTTGAATGCCTTTAAGAAAACCTTGAAAACTCTCCTCATTAAGATCAAACCATTTTCCTTAGAAGAATTTTTTTCATGCAGTGAGAATCATGTAATTTAAGTAAATATTGTATTTTAGTTTAGTTTAGACGTGAACTCAAATACACTTCGTAATTTTTTATGGAGATTCTTTGAAATAAATTACATTTTTATTATTATATGATTTTTCCAATCGACTGGCAACATTATAACAAAATTTTGAACGAATATGCTTTGGAACCTGATAAATCTTATAATTTGTTTCTTATGTCCGACGCCCATAGAGAGCGCTAGTTCCAACGTTCCTACCATGTTGCATTGAATATAACTTCTTTAACATTTATACGTATTATTTATATAAATAAATATAAATTCATATTTGATATTCTATTTTCATACTGTACCATACGAGAGGCGCTTATATTGATATTATGGATCATTCAGTATCGAGCTGCAGTTGAGAGTAGTCGTACGATCTGGAGCTCCGCATATTGTATAGTTTTCAGCAACCGACTCCGGGAGTAAAATCCGGATTGATCGAGTTGCTTACTATTTACTATTGAATAACTGTGCAAACTTATAAAGATGTTAACGATTGATGATCAGAACGGAGAAAACTCCAATGAAATGATGGATATCGATGAAAAAGGAGTAGATGTGCATACTGTAAGCATACTGTACGAGAAGAAGTTGATTGTATTAAATGTGAAGAAATTTTCCACCCTTTCTGCTTGACTTTTGCAGCTAAGAGAAAAAATACTAATTGTGTTCATGAAATACCTGAAGGTGACAATGTAAAAGAAATTCAAGAAGACGAAAATCCTCAAACTGAAATAAAGCTTCTCAAAATGAAGGTGAAATATCTAGAAGAGTTATTACTTGAAAGTAGAAGTAAAAATGATATATTAATGGTAAATAATGAATTATTACTCGAAAAAATGAAAAGAATGGAAAAAAACAATAAGGGAGAAATTAAAAAAAATGTAAACAATGAAGGCGTATCAACATACAATGAAATACAAATCTAGGTAATTCATACGAGTAGAAACAGAAAATTAAACAGAATCAGGCTAACCCACAGAATCCACAAAGTTCACAGAATGAAGTCACGTAGTCAATCACAGTGATAATATGTCACATGCCCAATCAAAACCACCACAACAAATGAAAAAGAAATGGAATGAGGTTATGAAGGATGCCAATAATAAACAAGAACAAAATCATATAAATGCACATCAGGGAAACGAAGTGAAATCAGATAACATAAAATCAACTCAAAATGATGAAGACTGGCAGACGATTAACAGAAAGACCAGGCAAAACAGACAATTCAACAAGGTATTATGCACGGGAACTAGGTCGGGCGATGCATTAATTCAAGGAGTTAGGAAAAGGAAATGGATATACCTGGGAGAAATTACAGGAAAGAAAACTACGGAAGATGTGAAAAATTATGTCAAGTCAACTAAAAACATTGAGGATGTACAAGTAAAAAAATTGAAAACTAGAGGTGGAAATTCTGCGTTCACAACCGGGGAAGAAGATTTTCAATCTATTTGCAGTGAGGAATTTTGGCCAGAGGAGTAGTAGTCAGAGAGTTCAGCTTTAGGATTTTTTTCCGACAAATGACCAACACAAATACAAACAGCTGAAACAGATAGAAAAAACAAAACCTTTAAATTAATACACTTTAATATACAGTGTCTCAATACTTCTTACAATGGACTTTTAAAATTAATAAACGAGTATAACACTGATTTTATTGCAATAACTGAACATTGGCAGAATGAAGAACAACTGAACAGTTTCTATTTAGAGGGATATAAAAAAGTGAATAGTTTCTGCAGAGAGCAAGGAAAACATGGAGGAGTGGTCGTTTACTCAAGAGTCAACTTTGAATTTAAAGCCAGGTTAGACAGTTCGAGATTTTCTATAGCAGGTATATTTGAATGTTGTGCTATGGAGGTTTATTCTAATAATATATTTAAGCTCATAGTTGTATGTATATATAGGCCTACGCCAGCACCACTGGCTGATGTTGATATATTTTTAGATCATATAATCAACAAAAAAATGGTCCAGTCTTAATAGTGGGTGATTTCAATTTTGATTTCCTCAATACAGGTAATAAAAACACTAATGTCATAACAACGATAATGAATAGTTTTAATTTGAAAAAGATGGTTAATGAACCAACCAGAATAACTAGTCACTCAGCTACTTGTCTTGACAATATATTCACTAATATAGCAGATAGTTCTGTGAAGGTAATTCAACCACATTTATCTGATCACTCAGCTCAAATTGTCTCTTTCACTCTGGAGAATGGGTATGAACATAAACTTCGGGGTGAAAAACTGGTGAGAATGTATAATGATGAGGGTATATTTGGTTTCAAAGACCAATTGTCGGCATATGATTGGTCAGATCTATATAAATATAATAATGATGAAATTGATGAAATGTGGAAATTTTTTTATTGTCAATTTGAAACTATGCTTCAAAACTTCGATTCCGATTGTGAAATTAAAATCAGGAAAGAGAAATTCATCAAAACAAATCAATGCAACTTGTAATTCCAACCCTGTTTTGATGGCTTTAAAGAAAGAACTTGATATGCTTTCTTTGGTGGCACAACATCGGCCAGAATATTATCAACAATATAAGCATACCAATCAGAAATATGATTCAGAAATTAAAAAAATTAAGCAAGCGTTCATCAGTAATAAAATATCTCAGTCAGACAATAAAACAAAAACAACATGGAATATAATAAATTCGTTAAATGATAAAGGCCATGTAAAAGATCAAATTCTCCCTTCAGGAAACCCACATGTTATTGTGAGTGAATTCAATAGATTTTTTGCGAACATTGGTTCCATCATTCCAACTTTTCCTTCAGGTCAGGACAAATATGATATGAAACGTGTACAGAACTCTTTTTTTGTATTTAAAATAAAATCAGATGAAATAATTAAGATGGTTAAACAATTGAAAAACACTTTTTCATCGGGATATGATGAAATGCCAAATGTATTAATCAAAAAGACTATTCATTTGATAGTGGAACCGCTGAGGTATATAATAAACAAAGCATTTGTGGAGGGTGTCTTTCCATCTGAGCTTAAAATATCTATCATATCACCAATACATAAATCCGGACCTTAAAATGATATAAGTAATTATCGACCTATAAATGTGCTAACAACTTTCACGAAAATATTTGAAAAAATTTTAGCTAATCGTCTAATCAGTTTTTTTAGGAAACATAAAATTTTCAGTAGAGCGCAACATGGTTATATGAATAAAAAAAATACAACTACAGCAACTCTTGAGCTTACAAATTTTGTCATAGAGGCTATTGAAGTGGGTGAAATTCCTGTAGGGTTTTTTCTTGATTTGTCAAAGGCTTTCGATTGTGTGAATCATGACACATTATTAAAGAAACTGAAAAATTATGGTATACGAGACCAACAACTAAAACTTATTCATAGTTATTTGAATGGAAGGAAACAGAAAGTACGTATTAAAATAAACACGGAAACTTTCATTTCCGATGATCAAACTGTAATTCGAGGAGTACCACAAGGTAGTATACTCGGGCCACTTTTGTTTATTGTGTACATTAATGATTTGTCCAATAATATTGATCAAAATTTAGATCTCATAATGTATGTTGATGATACAAACATAATAAAAAGGCTGCAGAATATATTGAATTTAATACAGCAAGTGAATGTAGCTTTCTCAGAAGTGAAATGCTGGTGCTGTACTAATGAATTAAAATTGAATGAAAAAAAAACAGAATGTGTGATTTTTCATACATCTAGGTCAAATATTGAGCTACCAGAGATAATATTAATAGATGAGTCTCAAGTTAAGACAGCGGACTCTACTAAGTTTTTAGGTGAGCATAACAACGAGAAGCAAAAGATCCTGAAAAAGGTTTATTGTTTGCTACTGAGGAGCTTTTCAAGTACATTCAAAAGCTGGAAGTAATTCATAATGAATATTTCCCGGAGCTCCTATGTAGTAAAATAATATTATATAAGAATTAGTGGAGATTGTCAAGAAGCACGAAATAGGATTCACACTGTGTTCCTCTGAATCCTCAGATAATTTTTTACAGTTATTTATGACGATCAGGTGACATTAGGGGGTTCGCTTCATCAATGACGAAAAGAAGAAGAGGGTAACTACGAAAAATAAAAAATTAAAAAACATTTGTCATGAATAAACAACCCTGATGCTATTTGTAATCCACTGATAATAAATTATTTATGAGTTATTACTATGTAATAGTATATTTCACTATTTTCATCCAATGATTATGTAAATATGGAGTTTGTTAGGAAATTCTTTTAATTGTATTTCATAAAATTATTATACTCTAGTATTGATCGCTGATAAATGTTATGTATCCACTATTATTCATTCCAATTGATTCAAAACAATGTTTTGTAGAAGAATAACATACTCGTCACAAAATATGCCATTATATATTTACGTTTTGTTATTTCTTCAAGCTCCAAATTTATTTATTCATTTTCTATTTTCTTATGGATCATCCATTGAAATTTAATGAATCAATAGCGTGTTTCATTCATATTTATTCTATCAGTACAGTCCATTTCTTGAAAAGTTGTGCCGAAATAAAGCATCCTGAGCCTTAATCAAAAGAAATGCTTTCTTTTGAGTTCAGGATATTTTTTCTGGGCACTAAAAAAATCTTATTTCATTTCGTATAAAATAGGAATACCATTTGAATTTCGCGCCTATTCTAACCATAGAGTGAACATATCTCTACTCTGTGGTTCTAATTACAGGTTTTCAGCGCCCCCTGGTGCCTCAGACCCCGAAACACCACCAAAATCGTGGTCGTTTTCAGCACTAGAATTAGTTCCTCGTTTCCACTCTTGGTAACTTTACTCTATGGCCAGGTCATTAGTAAATGTGAAAGTAGGTACCTAGGTGGGTATATAAAGGCGACACGGTCATTCAGAATTCATATTTACCCAAGTAAGATAGATAGCGATGGTGCTGAAATTATATATCTGAATTATATTCAACATCAAATTTTTTCGAAATGGCTTCGTACAAACCTCGATCATACGGACGAAGAAATCCACGAGTAAGTCTTTGTGAGAAAGAATGGAATTAATTCATAGACCAAATAGAAGAACGCAAGCGGAAATATGAGGAAGACATTGAAACATCCGAATTGAATATTCCCAAGAAAAAGCAGACGAAGATCTTGATTCTATCGAATGCCCCGAACCAACTCTTCTGGAAAAACTGAAAAGGTCGACCAAATGGCGAAAGCGTTGGAACGAGAAAATTCAAAAAAATCTCAATCAAATCGTAGAGGTACCCCCTGAAATCAAATCGAATCCAGCACTTGAGAAATATTGGACAAGGAGATATGGATTGTTCAGTCGATTCGACGAAGGTATCAAACTTGATGCAGAAAGTTGGTTTTCGGTTACACCTGAATCTATAGCCAAAGAAACAGCTCGAAAATGTCGAACTAATGTTATGATAGATGGATTTTATGGAGCAGGAGGGAACGCTACAATTTGCTAAACATTGTACGAAAGTCATAGCAATTGACATTAATCCCAAGAAAATAGAACTTGCCAAGAATAATGCTGCAGTTTATGGTGTACTGGATAGGATTGATTTTATTGTTGGGGACTTCATAGAGATAGCTCCAATTCTCAAAGGTGACGCTGTGTTTTTGAGTCCGCCATGGGGTGGTATTTCATATTTGGACCAAAAAGTCTACGATTTGGAAAAAACACTAAAACCAGTACCATTCCCTAAACTAATGAAGGTTTGTAAACAAATAAGTCCTAATATTACGGTGTTCTTACCCAAAAACTGCAATGAGGATGAGCTGAAAAAACATGCAGGAAATTTAAACGTAAAAATTGAACTGAATTCTGACTCTCTCGGGATGGCAGGATTAACAGTTTATTATAGGAAGAATAAAGCAATTGGCTTACAGAGAATCCGAAAAATGACAGAGATGAATCTGATGGAAAAATGCAAAAGCTGGAGGCAGAAACGGACTGAGGAAAAACAGGATGAAACAGAACAGCAAAGGAAGTGGAATAATCGAATGAACTTCAAATATCGATCAGCAAAGTTTTGATATGAATAGAGTTTCAATAAAAGTTAAATTCATATTCAACAATAATTAAAGAATTATTTATCCATTGTACATACTTTCATATAACCTATTATTGTAGCTAGATAATATTGTAATCTCATTCACTTGTCTTTATCTTGAATATTGGTCAAAATATAATCTATTCAAAATAATTTCTTTGTTTTTATAACACAGATTTCCCACAATACCTTCGGTATAACTGCCCTCTTTAGATAATAAAAGAGAAATTATTGGAATGACACTGAGCCTCGAAGCGCATTTCGATAACTTAAAATTCACACAAAATAGGTATTGAAAAATTGAAGATTGGTTTGTACTCATTTCGAAAAAAAAAATTGGTATGTCATTTAAAATTTCGAAGTGAAATCTCGAATATTGGGAGAACTACATCCATTTTCTAACTCTCAAATTAGATTTATAACTTTAAAAAATAATTTATAACTAAGAAACAGTTAAAGATAGGTAAAATGAAGTGAATAAATTATTATTATGGAGAATAGTGAAAAAATTGAAATACGGGAGGGATTTCCTCATTTTCACAAACTAAACTTTTGCCAAATTTGCTGACATCTGGCTATTATTGTCGGTACTATCGATCGTCCCAAAGCTATGCTGTCACTTATATTAGTACCTAGGGGATTTGTACCTACCAAATGATGTGGAGTAATCGAATGAACTTCAAATATCGATCAGCAAAGTTTAGACAAGATTAATTTCAATAAAAGTTAAATTAATATTTAATTACAATTAATGAATTATTTATCCATTGTACAAACTTAAATATAACCTATTATTATAGCTAGATAATATTATAATTTCATTCATTTGTCTTTTCCTTGAATATTAGTCAAAATTTAATCTTTTCACAATAATTTTTTTGTTTTCATTACACAGATTTCCCACAATGCCTTTAGTTGACAGCCCTCTTTTGATAACAAAAGTGAAATTATTGGAATGACACTGAGCCTCAAAACGAATTTCAATAGTTTGTTCTAAGAATTCAATGTTTATATTATCACTAGGTTGATGCGAATGGCGTTGCCTACGCTATGTTTATATATATGCATTTGGGAAAATGCCCTCTATTGTTGACGAATTTTCAAACTGCTAGAACCAAATCAATATACAAGTCGATGTTTCTGGAGAACTATCACGTTATATCTAGCATAATCAGGAGCTAACATTAAGGACATGAGGAAACATGGGGGATGGATATTTTTGACGGTAGCCGAGGGTTATGCTTATCATTCCATTTCTTATAAAAATACCATTGCAGAAAAAATTCTCCCAAATTGTATGACAGCAATCCACTCTATAAATTTGCAATACATTTTCGGATATCCTATCTTGTTTAGATTTCGAATTAGCTGCGTTTATTTAATCTTAAGATATTTATACATAAACTTGTGCAGGACACTGGGAATACTTGTTGTTTGTCATGTAATCTTCAATGATGATGTTGTATCGATCGAGTTGAGTCACAGATATGCATTAATATTGGCTGAAAGAGCACAGAGATATTATCAGTACATAAACTCAATGGATATTAAATCAATCAGAAGTTAAATAAACAAAGATAACTTAAAATTCACACAAAATAGGTATTGAAAAATTGAAGATTGGGTTGTTCTCTATTTGAAAAAAAAAACGTCCAAAGGCTATGCTGTCACTTACATTAGTAACAAGGGGATTAGTACCTAGAGGATTAATAGCCAGGTCCATAGAGTAAAGATACCAAGAGTGGAAACGAAGCCTGTTTTGATGGCTTTAAAGAAAGAACTTGATATGCTTTCTTTGGTGGCACAACATCGGCCAGAATATTATCAACAATATAAGCATACCAAGCAGAAATATGATGCAGAAATTAAAAAAATTAAGCAAGCGTTCATCAGTAATAAAATATCTCAGTCAGACAATAAAACAAAAACAACATGGAATATAATAAATTCGTTAAATGATAAAGGCCATGTAAAGATCAAATTCTCCTTCAGAAACCCACATGTTATTGTGAGTGAATTCAATAGATTTTTTGAACATTGGTTCCATCATTCCAACTTTTCCTTCAGGTCAGGACAAATATGATATGAAACGTCTACAGAACTCTTTTTTTGTATTTAAAATAAAATCAGATGAAATAATTAAGATGGTTAAACAATTGAAAAACACTTTTTCATCGGGATATGATGAAATGCCAAATGTATTAATCAAAAAGACTATTCATTTGATAGTGGAACCGCTGAGGTATATAATACACAAAGCATTTGTGGAGGGTGTCTTTCCATCTGAGCTTAAAATATCTATCATATCACCAATATATAAATCCGGACCTTAAAATGATATAAGTAATTATCGACCTATCAATCTGTTAACAACTTTCACGAAATTATTTGAAAAAATTTTAGATAATCGTCTAATCAGTTTTTAGGAAACATAAAATTTTCAGTAGAGCGCAACATGGCTAAATAAATTTAAAAAAATACAACAACAGCAGTTTATGAGCTTACAAATTTTGTCATAGAGGCTATTGAAGAGGGTGAAATTCCTGTAGGGTTGTCAAAGGCTTTCGATTGTGTGAATCATGACACATTATTAAAGAAACTGAAAAATTATGGTATACGAGACCAACAACTAAAACTTATTCGTAGTTATTTGAATGGAAGGAAACAGAAAGTACGTATTAAAATAAACACGGAAACTTTCATTTCCGATGATCAAACTGTAATTCGAGGAGTACCACAAGGTAGTATACTCGGGCCACTTTTGTTTATTGTGTACATTAAAGATTTGTCCAATAATATTGATCAAAATTTAGATCTCATAATGTATGTTGACGATACAAACATAATAAAAAGGCTGCAGAATATATTGAATTTAATACAGCAAGTGAATGCAGCTTTCTCAGAAGTGAAATGCTGGTGCTGTACTAATGAATTAAAATTGAATGAAAAAAAAAAACAGAATGTGTAATTTTTTATACATCTAGGTCAAATATTGAGCTACCAGAGATAATATTAATAGATGAGTCTCAAGTTAAGACAGCGGACTCTACTAAGTTTTTAGGTGTGCATAACAACGAGAAGCAATAGATCCTGAAAAAGGTTTATTGTTTGCTACTGAGGAGCTTTTCAAGTACATTCAAAAGCTGGAAGTAATTCATAATGAATATTTCCCGGAGCTCCTATGTAGTAAAATAATATTATATAAGAATTAGTGGAGATTGTCAAGAAGCACGAAATAGGATTCACACTGTGTTCCTCTGAATCCTCAGATAATTTTTTACAGTTATTTATGACGATCAGGTGACATTAGGGGGTTCGCTTCATCAATGACGAAAAGAAGAAGAGGGTAATTACGAAAAATAAAAAATTTAAAAACATTTGTCATGAATAAACAACCCTGATGCTATTTGTAATCCACTGATAATTAATTATTTATGAGTTATTACTATGTAATAGTATATTTCACTATTTTCATCCAATGATTATGTAAATATGGAGTTTGTTAGGAAATTCTTTTAATTGTATTTCATAAAATTATTATACTCTAGTATTGATCGCTGATAAATGTTATGTATCCACTATTATTCATTCCAATTGATTCAAAACAATGTTTTGTAGAAGAATAACATACTCGTCACAAAATATGCCATTATATATTTACGTTTTGTTATTTCTTCAAGCTCCAAATTTATTTATTCATTTTCTATTTTCTTATGGATCATCCATTAAAATTTAATGAATCAATAGCTTGTTTCATTCATATTTATTCTATCAGTACAGTCCATTGCTTGAAGAGTTGTGCCGAGAGAAAGCATCCTGAGCCTTAATCAAAAGAAATGCTTTCTTTTGAGTTCAGGATATTTTTTCTGGGCACTAAAAAAATCTTATTTCATTTCGTATAAAATAGGAATACCATTTGAATTTCGCGCCTATTCTAACCATATAGTGAACATATCTCTACTCTGTGGTTCTAATTACAGGTTTCCAGCGCCCCCTGGTGCCTCAGACCCCGAAACACCACCAAAATCGTGGTCGTTTTCAGCACTAGAATTAGTTCCTCGTTTCCACTCTTGGTAACTTTACTCTATGGCCAGGTCATTAGTAAATGTGAAAGTAGGTACCTAGGTGGGTATATAAAGGCGACACGGTCATTCAGAATTCATATTTACCCAAGTAAGATAGAGAGCGACGGTGCTGAAATTATATATCTGAATTATATTCAACATCAAATTTTTTTCGAAATGGCTTCGTACAAACCTCGATCATACGGACGAAGAAATCCACGAGTAAGTCTTTGTGAGAAAGAATGGAATGAATTCATAGACCAAATAGAAGAACGCAAGCGGAAATATGAGGAAGACATTGAAACATCCGAATTGAATATTCCCAAGAAAAAAGCAGACGAAGATCTTGATTCTATCGAATGCCCCGAACCAACTCTTCTGGAAAAACTGAAAAGGTCGGCCAAATGGCGAAAGCGTTGGAACGAGAAAATTCAAAAAAATCTCAATCAAATCGTAGAGGTACCCCCTGAAATCAAATCGAATCCAGCACTTGAGAAATATTGGACAAGGAGATATGGATTGTTCAGTCGATTCGACGAAGGTATCAAACTTGATGCAGAAAGTTGGTTTTCGGTTACACCTGAATCTATAGCCAAAGAAACAGCTCGAAAATGTCGAACTAATGTTATGATAGATGGATTTTGTGGAGCAGGAGGGAACACGATACAATTTGCTAAACATTGTACGAAAGTCATAGCAATTGACATTGATCCCAAGAAAATAGAACTTGCCAAGAATAATGCTGCAGTTTATGGTGTACTGGATAGGATTGATTTTATTGTTGGGGACTTCATAGAGATAGCTCCAATTCTCAAAGGTGACGCTGTGTTTTTGAGTCCGCCATGGGGTGGTATTTCATATTTGGACCAAAAAGTCTACGATTTGGAAAAAACACTAAAACCAGTACCATTCTCTAAACTAATGAAGGTTTGTAAACAAATAAGTCCTAATATTACGGTGTTCTTACCCAAAATCTGCAATGAGGATGAGCTGAAAAAACATGCAGGAAATTTAAACGTAAAAATTGAACTGAATTCTGACTCTCTCGGGATGGCAGGATTAACAGTTTATTATAGGAAGAATAAAGCAATTGGCTTACAGAGAATCCGAAAAATGACAGAGATGAATCTGATGGAAAAATGCAAAAGCTGGAGGCAGAAACGGACTGAGGAAAAACAGGATGAAACAGAACAGCAAAGGAAGTGGAATAATCGAATGAACTTCAAATATCGATCAGCAAAGTTTTGATATGAATAGAGTTTCAATAAAAGTTAAATTCATATTCAACAATAATTAAAGAATTATTTATCCATTGTACATACTTTCATATAACCTATTATTGTAGATAGATAATATTGTAATCTCATTCACTTGTCTTTATCTTGAATATTGGTCAAAATATAATCATTTCAAAATAATTTTTTTGTTTTTATAACACAGATTTCCCACAATACCTTCGGTATAACTGCCCTCTTTAGATAATAAAAGATAAATTATTGGAATGACACTGTGCCTCGAAGCGCATTTCGATAACTTAAAATTCACACAAAATAGGTATTGAAAAATTGAAGATTGATTTGTACTCATTTCGAAAAAAAAAATTGGTATGTCATTTAAAATTTCGAACTGAAATCTCGAATATTGGGAGAACTACATCCATTTTCTAACTCTCAAATTAGATTTATAACTTTAAAAAATAATTTATAACTAAGAAACAGTTAAAGATAAGTAAAATGAAGTGAATAAATTATTATTATGGAGAATAGTGAAAAAAATTGAAATACGGGAGGGATTTCCTAATTTTCACTAACGAAACTCTTGCCAAATTTGCTGACATCTGGCTTTATTGTCGGTACTATCGATCGTCCCAAAGCTATGCTGTCACTTATATTAGTACCTAGGGGATTTGTACCTACCAAATGATGTGGAATAATAATAATAATAATAATAATAATAATCTTTATTGTATATAGGGCATTTAAGTTCATGCATATACTCGTCAAATAGGTACAAATTACCGTATTACATAGAAATCGTATAGTACACCGCACAAATACTGCAATATAATAAATTACAAACATAACTAAACGAAATTTGTATAATACAATTATAGACAAGGCCGATAATAAAAACAGAGCAGTATGGAACGTTATAAGGGAAGTCACAAACAGAAGTACAAAGTCCATCTCAAAGCTCCCTCATATATATCCAGATAAAAATGATAAAAGCAGTATATCAATGTTAGCAAATGACTTCAATAAGCACTTCTCTCAAGTTGCATCAACTTTACGCTCAAATTCGCCACCACAGTTTAAGAAAAAAAAAAAAGCCCATCGAAATCTTTCTACTTGTTCGATGTCAATGATAATGAGTTGATATCTACAGTTAGGAAAATGCAGAATAAGTTCTCTACCGGATATGATGAAATTCCAGTTAATGTAATTAAACAACACATTTCGAATATAGTTAAACCTCTTTGCTACATCATTAATTCTGCCTTTAAGTCTGGAGTATTTCCTGATGCGTTAAAGATAACACTAGTGAAACCCTGTTATAAGAAAGGAAACATAGATGATTTCAATAATTACAGACCAATTAGCCTAATAACATCCTTCGCAAAAATTTTTGAAAAAATCCTAGCGAAACGAATGCTGAAGTTCTTCCAAAATTCGACATTCTATCTCATAGCCAGCACGGATTCACTAAAGGTAAAAGTACAGAAACAGCAGTGTTTGAATTCATACAAAAAGTTTTCTCGTCACTTGAGAATGATAGTATACCAGCAGGATTGTTTGTAGACCTTTCGAAGGCATTTGACCGCGTTGAACACAGAATACTGCTACTGAAACTTCAGGATAAGGGTATCAGGGGCACACCTCTCAAGCTAATTGAGAGTTACCTCGAAAATAGAAAGCAAATGGTGATGCTGAAGATGAACGAAGATAAAATTTTATCGCCTGAACTAAACGTGGTTGCTGGCATACCTCAGGGCACTATTGTGGGGCCCATTCTTTTTATTGTCTATGATGATGACCTGCCAGAGAATCTGAAGGATATGAACAATCAAGAACCAGTGGAGGAAGATTTGGAAACAGATGCCTTCTTATATGCTGATGACACTAATGTAATACTATCATCTCGTAATCTAAACTCAGTGACAAATGGCTTAAATTCTACACTCACGAACATCAGTGGCTGGTGCCATCAAAACTCATTGTCTCTCAATTCCGAAAAAACCAACGTTATATTCTTCTCAATACAAGATCCAATCTTACTCATCCCGAATCCATCAGACTGAATAATATCGACATATCAATTAGCTCAAGCACACGACTCCTGGGAATTACCATAGATAAAAACCTTAATTGGAGTCAACATTGTGATACTTTGGTACCAAAGCTGAACTCAGTGATCTATACACTTAGAGCTCTCAAAAATCAAGTAGACTCAAATATACTAAAAACCATGTATTTCTCAAACTTTCAAGCTCTCTATCTTATGGCATCGTTTTTTGGGGTTCCAGTTCACAAGCTGAACACATCTTTATAATACAGAAGCAGGCAATCAGAACAATGTTAAACATTAAATTTAGGTCATCATGCAGAAATATATTTAAATCAAATAATATCTTAACATTGCCAGCTTTGTACATCTACAGATTATTATTGTTTCTGCGCAAGCATTCTTATTATTTTGAAGAATATAAAAATACAAATTTAACAAGGAGAGTCCATGAATATTTCTACCCTATTCATAAATACTCAAATACAGAGCGTAGCACTTTATATATGTGTATTAGATTATACAATCTTCTTCCTAAGGCTATCAGAAATATATCAGAGTATAATGTATTTCGTAAGACAATATTTTCAATGCTGTTAAACTGTGAGCCATATTCATGTGATGAATTTAAAGATTTTTGTCAATCATATAATTGTAACTAATCCTTCTTGTTGTAAATGAATGTTGATTTTTTTTTGACCTATTTTCACTTTGTCATTTATGATCATTCTGAAAATAAATCCTATTATTATTATTATTATTATTATTATGCTGAAGTAACAATCACATGAAAATTACAGACAACCAGGTACAAAGTCCGGACAAAATCATTTCTGCCATTATAGGAGTAGAATCAAAATGACGGCTACCTAAGGTAAGACTAATTCCTATTCTATCTTCCCATTCAGGCAAAACATAAGCGCACATATCATGTTATAGCTTACTTTATTTACTCATATCGTTAAAAAATTCTGCCATAGAGTAGTAGCACTTTCCTTGAAAAAATTCCCTAATATAACCCTTAAACCTGGTATAGGCCATGCCCCTGACACTGTCTGGAAGACAGTTCATAAGTTTTTGCCCATATAGTCAGGAGAATGCTCAAATTTGACGGATCTATGAGTTTCAAGAACAAACCTACTCGAATGCCGAGTAATATAATGATGGAGATCGGAGTAACGGAGGTGCTGATCCGCAGTTGATTTTATATGTAGCAGAAGCTTATACATATATAAACTCGGAAGAGGCATAATTTTGTACTTGACGAAATGGGGTCTACAGGAACAAGTACGCTTCAAGCCAAATATTAAACGAAGAATTCGTTTCTGACCAATGAATGCTCTTGTCCAACCAACACCACCACCCCATAGAACGATATTGTAAGTTAAGTGGGAATATATCAGAGAATAATAATGAGTGTTTGAGTATCGAAACTTTTTTTCAGCTGGTTGATCGCATGATACCCTGAGCTAATTTTTTTACATACATGGTCTATATGGTTCTTCCAGCTAACCACATCACCAATATGCAAACCAAGAAAGCATGCCGTCTCCGACATCAAGACATTTCGCATTGACAGTTTGCCTACCTGAGCCATATCGAAAGTTGACGCAGATTGTTTTGTCTAAGTTCAACATGATGTGGTTTTTTACACACCACTTCTCAAATTCTCCTCTAACCCTCTCCAGTTTGCACTCGAGCTCCACAAGAGACCGGGCTGAAACCACTATCGTTGTGTCATCTGTATACATGATCACTATTCCATCTTTAATATAGTCTGGAAGTTCGTTTACAAAAATTAAAAACAGCAGTGGTCCCAGCACGGATCCCTGAGGAACTCCAACATCTACCTCGCACTCCTCAGAGACCGCATTACCAAGTTTAACTCTTATTTTTCTTTCACTCAAGAAAGATTCAATGAACCTTAGAGCCTTCCCCCTGATCCCATAACTATGAAGCTTGTCAGATAGAAATTTCAAATTGAGGCTGTCGAAAGCCTTCGAAAGATCGAAGAAGACCGCAGCAACGTAATCCCCACTATCCAGCTTTGAATATATAAATCTAAACAGTTCAATCGCTGCGGTCCCCGTCGACCTGCCTCGGCAGAAATCGTGCTGTGCTGCCGCCAGCACATGACTCGACTCAAGAAACGATATAATTCTATCATACAGCAAACGTTCAACAATTTTACTTACTGTGCTGAGTAATGCTACAGGTCTATAGTTTTCTATGGCCTCCGGATTCGATTTTTTTAGAATAGGGATCACTACTGCTAACTTGAGGGCATCAGGAAAGATGGCCGTTTCAAAAATCATATTTACTAAATGAGTGAGAACCTCCAACAAATTTTCACGAAGAAACTTGAACAAGCTAACCGAGAGACCATCAAATCCAGAACTATTCCTACTTTTCATTTTTTTAATCACGTTGTCTACTTCACTCTCATAAACATAGGTCAAGAATAAACTACGAACGCTACTCTTTATTGGCAGTGAACAAGAATCAGATAAATTATTGCCATATCTATTTGTAAGGGCAGACTGAGCAATAGTTGAATAGTAATGCCCGAAAGAATTAGCAACCTCAGCAGCATCAGATATAGTTCTGTTTGCATAATTGAGTGTAATAGAACTATTTGTTTTTTGTCTATTCAAATCCAAGTTAACTAAATTCCAGATTTTCCTTTGTCTGTTACTACCGATATCAATATAGGCACGATTGAACTTTCGTTTAGTGTCTAGAACTAAGTTCTTGTAATATTTTCTTTCAGAGATATATAATCGATAGATTTCCGCATTAGAAAGGTTCTTTGCCAACCAGAAAAGGTTTTTCAGTTCCCGCCCACGCGACATAATTTCATCGGTCATCCACGATTTGCTTTTTGGGATACTTTCCCGTATGTCACAATTACTTTTAATTAAAAAATCTAACGAGTTAAAAAATTCGATATATTTATTGTTAGTCCCTGTTACCCGGAACACGTCCTGAAAAGTATTTTCTGTAATAGAAGCTCTTATCATTTTGAAATTTGGTATTGATTTCTTTTTACTTATTTTGATCTTCTCGTTGAGATCAGCGAATGTGAATTTACCTATCTGTGCTAAGTGATCTCCAAGGTTTGATTGTGTGACCAATGCCTCAACTTGGTCCACATCCGTGACCATATAGTCTAGTTTCTGCTCACATTTTACATTGTTTCTATCAAAATATATTCTAGTTGGGGCTGTAGACGTTACCCTTAAACCAAAGCTATCAAATAAGTCAATTAAAGCTTTCTTCTCTTGATTGTTCTCGAAATATTTTATATTGAAATCTCCGCAAAATACCAGGTGTTGACATGATCTACTACAGAAAGCCAAAATCTCATAAGATTTGTCCAAAAAATTACCAAAATTGCCACTAGGTGACCTATACACACATATTATACAACACACAATTTTACCAACATTGAATCTTACTGCACTACATTCAAAGTCAATATCAACTGCCCAGGGGCTGCAGTCAACTGTTCTGACAGTATGCTTACATTTGAAGTTACGTTTGAGTAGGGATGATCAGAAATTGATTGCTGATGAATTGGAAGTTGGAATTACAAAAGAGAGCATTTTACAGGATTCTAAAAATGTTACAGAAGAAAAACTGCAAAGAATTAATGTACTCGCAAGGGCAGATCTTTCTTATATTATGCGAAAATTCAATATTGAAGAAACGAAAACATGATGATGACATGCTACGGCTTTAAAAGTTAAATTAGATTAATCTAATAAAATTTCTAATTTTTCCATAGATTCTGACAGTAAATTTCAAGTAAGTCTTTGTGATAAGTCAGACATGTGTTTTTCATAGTAGTTGTTTGTAGATGGAGTTAAACCAAAGCATTATGAAACTTAAATCGTTGCATGAGAGTGATATTTGACGTACAATGAAATTGATTGATGAAGCACATGATTTGACACATGGTACTGGTGCAACTAGAAGAAAAAGAAAAATGGAGACACAATTATATTTCCCAAAACATAGTAGTTGAATTTAATATTTTGTAATTTCTTCATCTTCCAAGATAGTTTATTCATTAAATTTGATGCAAAGGTGTTGAGGTAGCAGTTCTGTAAGCTTATTCAGTGAAGCCTGTTTTTCAAGAACAAGAAAATTCTAATAAGATGCATGGTGAAGATCAGTTTAAAAAAAAAGGGAAATTGATCTCATATGTGGGTTTTGCCGCTGCTTGATAGATGGAGGTGCAAGGATTTTGATGAAGCAGGTTTAACTTAAAATTATCATTCACCATTTAACTAAGCAAAAATTGAATTTTCTCTCCAATCTAAGAATTATACTCTATTTTTATTAAAACAGAATGTAAATATCAATAAAAGCCATGAAATATATCAGCACCTTCGAAATAATGCATTTTCCAACAAACCTGATCCTGTAAAGAAAACAATGAGTGTAATATATTGATACTGACTTTTTAGTGTTGCTTCAAGTGCCTTATGGTCAATAAGATATTTCGATAAATTTAAAACAGAAAATAGTATATGTGGTCATACTAATTGGTACATTCACATATGCACCATTTATCCTTGTTTGTAACTCACAACATATCATTTTATTTGAAATGCTGCAATGAGTAATGAAAGTTTGAGTGTTTTGTTTAAATATACTGTGAAACATTTCAATTTGTTATATTGTCATGAATTGGAAATGTGCATTAAATTAATTATACTACCGATATTGGCCCCTGTTGAGCATCATGCGATATCTTAGGAGTAATTAAATTATTTTTATAAGATACAAAAATTTTGACCAATTGTAAAGAATACTTGGAACTTATTGCATAAATGATCAAAAAAATACCTACAATAACATTAATGTCTGCTTTCGCACCATACAAAATATTAACTTAGTATAATTCGAAATGAAATAAGAATTTATTGATGCTACAGGTATTAGATTTTATTCATCAATCAAATATTTTGTGTTTACTTGTTTCAAAAAATTTTGAGGATATAGATAACTTATTGCTGGTTTATTTTTATTAACATCCCCTACAAATATTTATCATCACTATAGAAACTGATATTGCACTCCGTATTTACACTGTTTTTACTTGAACCTGTAGTTTTCATCAACAGATTCATGCTTATGCTGGAAATAGGGAGCCCTGAAAAATTCAGTATAATCCAAGAGGAATTGTTATCCATTTCTTCATTAGAATGAATGTATAAATGTCTATTTAAAAATAAATGCTATTAAACTGAAAACAAAAGCAGCCTATAAGATAGAAAGGCAAAAACGTTTTCGGAATCCTCTCCTGCATGGCGCTATAGCGTATAGCGGCAAAATCTGGAACCTCAATCATATTTTTGATTAATCTTTCCTCACGTCGACGTAGGACGTGAAGCTAAACTTTATGGAACACAGTGCATCTACGTGATTGGTCGGCATCGGGGTAAAATTAATGTATGCTCTTTCTGACATAGTTTGCCCACACAGTATAGCCTGGAACACCAGCAAGACCCGCATTAACTCCATTACACCAATGTTCCGTGATACATACAAAGTCTAAATCCATCGATTTGATGAACGATTCGAATTCAGAACTCTAATTCAATAGGCACTGGACATTTACATGACCAATTTTCAAAATCGTTTTTAACTGATCGTTATTGCTATTCCCCTCTTCGGTCACGAAAAAATTTAAATCTTTTCACTACCACACCACTCGGCCACACAGAAGCTTCCATCGATTGCGGTAATAAGGTCGAATCTGCTCCCACTTTGAAAGAACTACTAGTTGCCTCCACGTGGGTTGGTAGTTGCTTGACAATGAAGTCTCCATTTCCAGACCTTGATTTCAAATATGATTCTATTTGTGAGTCTTTACATCCTTTTTTACTTTTCCAACATATAACCATTCTCTTCTCAAAGCTGCCGAGAAAGCATTGCTGTGATTGTCAATAATTTCATTAGAACCCAATATTAACGTTGGGCTTTTATTTTTGTTGAGTACATTACTGACTACTGGGTGATTAACGGTACGATTTCCTACCACATTAGCGATATTAGGGTTTTGTTTTAAATTTGTTTGATCTTTGTACTCAAGGTCGAGTTTTTCAGATTTTTCAGACGACGTGGCAATGCCGCTTTTGTTCTTATCTACTGCATTGTTTACATTTCGGTTAACATTAACCAATTTATTGTTTTTCAGAAGAGAAATTATGGTGTTTTTATCACTCACCATTTCTTCTATGAAGAATCACTGATTCTTTGTTTGACGTAGTCTTATCATGAAAGTCAGCAAGAATTTCCTCATCATTTATGTTACCACTTTGTTCTATATGTAATTTCAGTTCACTGGACACTGCAATATTATCAGGAACTTTCTTGTTAATTATAATAGAAATTAACGTGTCTTTTTTCAGTTTATTTAGCTCAGCGTTTAACTCGACAATATTATCACAATTCGCCATGTTGCAACACCTAACATAATCGAATGATCTTCAAATATCGATCAGCAAAGTTTTGACAAGTAATTTCAATAAAAGTTAAATTAATATTTAACTACAATTAAAGATTTATTTATCCATTGTACATACTTAAATATAACCTATTATTGTAGCTAGATAATATTATAATTTCATTCATTTGTCTTTTCCTTGAATATTGGTCAAAATATAATCTTTTCACAATAATTTTTTTGTTTTCATTACACAGATTTCCCACAATGCCTTTAGTTGACAGCCCTCTTTTGATAATAAAAGTCAAATTATTGGAATGACACTGAGCCTCAAAACGCATTTCAATCCTATGTTCTAAGAATTCAATGTTTATATAATCACTAGGTTGATGCAAATGGCGTTGCCAACGCTATGTTTATATAAATGCATTTGGGAAAATGCCCTCTATTGTTGACGAATTTTCAAACTGCTAGAACCAAATCAATATACAAGTCGATGTTTCTGGAGAACTATCACGTTATATCTAGCATAATCAGGTGCTAACATTAAGGACATGAAGAAACATGGGGGATGGATGTTTTTGACGGTAGCCGAGGGTTATGCTTATCATTCCATTTCTTATAAATATACCATTGCAGAAAAAATTCTCCCAAATTGTATGACAGCAAACCACTCTATAAATTGCAATACATTTTCGGATATCCTATCTTAGATTTTGAATTAGATGCGTTTATTTAATCTTAAGATATTTATACATAAACTTGTGCAGGACACTGGGAATACTTGTTGTTTGTCATGTAATCTTCAATGATGATGTTCTATCGATCGAGTTGAGTCACAGATATGCATTAATATTGGCTGAAAGAGCACAGAAATATTATCAGTACATAAACTCAATGGATATTAAATCAATCAGAAATTAAATAAACAAAGATAACTTAAAATTCACACAAAATAGGTATTGAAAAATTGAAGATTGGGTGGTTCTCTATTTGTAAAAAAAACTTGGTCTCTTATTTCAAATTTCGAACTGAATTCTCGAATATTGGGAGAAATATATCCATTTTCTTACTCTCAAACTAGATTTATAATTTTAAAAAATAATTTATAACTCAGAAACAGTTATAGATAGGTATAGTGAAGTGAATATGATTTTTTTATAGAGAATCGTGAAAATAATTGAAATACGGGAGGGATTTTCCCATTTTCACTAACGAAACTCTTAGCAAGTTTGCTGACATCTGGCTATCATTGTCGGTACTAACGATCGTCCAAAAGCTATGCTGTCACTTACATTAGTAACAAGGGGATTAGTACCTAGAGGATTAATAGCCAGGTCCATAGAGTAAAGATACCAAGAGTGGAAACGAAGCGACCACAGTCGCATCTGCGCCACCTCGTGGTTCAAGTCCCTAACAAAAAAAAATGCTATAATTTACTAAGGCCATCAGGAGAGAAACATGAAAAATTTGTAGTTTTGCTTTCACGTGGTATTTCTTCGGTTATGTTATGTTATTGTCATGAGGCTTGAGGATCAGTGTACAATCAAAGATGAATTTGATAATTTTATAAAATGTAGATATAAGTTCAGTTAATAATGAGATACGACTTTCGAGCAGAGGTCACGTAAATAAATATTCAAAGATGCCTACCGGATCAACTTGTATGATAAAAAACTGTAGGAAAAGTAAAAACGACGATCCTGAATTATCATTATTCCATTTACCGAAGAGAAAGGATGTGTAAGTGTTGACGCATTTTCAAAAAATTACATATTTATTTGATTCATAGGTATAACTAATATACTCTGTACTTTCAGCGCTGAAAAGTGGATACAATTTGCAGGTCGTAGGAACATAGACCTGAGTACAAATTATGTGATATGTAGTGATCATTTCTTGAGTGAGCAGTACAAATGTATCCAGCCTCGAAAATTGTTGTTATCAGGAAGCGAAATATGTCGTAATATTCTGGTGGAAAAAGAAAAATACCTGACAGGAGAACACCAAATTTTCATATACTTCAAACAACGACAGGGCCAGATTACCAATTAGGCACAGTAGGCACGTGCCTAGCGCCTACGAAGGCCAAAGAGCCTACGAAGGCCAAAGGTCTTAGGGCTTTGAAAAAAAAAATATTGAAATAAAATACTCCAAAAACTTATAAACATTTTATATTATTATATAGTGAAGGTCAAAATAATATATCTAAATACAAATACTCAAAAAATACGAATACAAAACGTTTGGTTTACTAAGTAGATCCTAAAATAACTCCTTTTTTCGGGATTTTGACACAGCGAATTATTCGTGATTTATATCTTCAAAATTAATGCCGCGAGCGACATCACTTTCAATACACAGAAGGCCCAGTGACGAAGTTCTCTCTTGACCCATAGTTGAACGCATAAAATTTTTTATAAGCTTCAACTTGGAGAATGATCTTTCTCCTTCTGCATTCGAACCCAATATCGAAAGGTATATGCGCAATGCAATATTAACATTTGGGAAACTTGACACAAGTATATCCTTTATTTGTAATTTGATGAGATCTGTTATAGAGGTGGTTTTGGGGTACAAATTTGAAAAAATCAAATACTCATCAACAAACTTTTCTTCTAAGTCAGAGGGATACATTTTTACCAGAGCTTGAGCCTTAACCTTGATAATGTCCTCGGTCAGTGTATTATCTGTAAGAAAACTAAATGTGTCATAAAGGCTGGTATACGCAGTGCGTCTCTTTGTCATTTCAGCGCAAAGCACATCCAGAACAATAAAAAAAACATTAATCTTAAAGGAATCTTTGGCACTGCGAGAGGGAGTCTCATCTGGCCCTTCATCGAACTGCCGTTTTCTCTTACGAACTCTAGTTTCGGATTCTTTAAATTCTGAATCTGGTGCAAGGGTTTTTGCCTTAAGATAATAGCTATTATACATGTCCTCAGTTCTGCAGTGAGATAAATATTGAATTAAACTGTCTTAAAGTCGCACCATCGTGTTAAACTCGATGCCAGGTTCTTGAAGAGATTTATTTACAATATCGACATGTTTTAGTAGATCTTCCCAAATAACTGTGAGTAATACCATCCCCAAAGTATTCATTTGATGGATTAAGGTTTATGCCTCAATCACTGTTGTAGGTTTCATACCTTCACTAGTTGAAATATTTGTAAGAATACCACGTTATCATCATAATGGGCACATAATGTTTTTACAGCCTCATAACGTGCTGACCATCTGGTCTCTGAAAGTCTTTTTACAGAAATTTTACTTCCCAAAGACCTTACTTTAGACCATCTTTGAGGGGACGCTGCAAAGAAATTGTCGGAAAATATCAACCAGTCCCTTTTTATAATATCATTGTTCTTCAGTTTTCTGAAGAAATAATCTTGTGATGGACATCTCATTTTTTCGCAAAATTTAGTGGCGTATAACTTAAAATTTATATCCAGTTTCTGCACAGGGTGATTACCAGAGAAGTAATCGATAAGATCTGCTCTTATGGTTGTCCACCGTGCTGGATCAGAACTGAAAATACTTGAGGCTGATGTTGTTGGTAGTGATTCAGGCACCACCTGGTTGGAAGCGTCGTTAAAATTTCGTAAACCCCCGTCAGCCTCGTCTTCGTGACATTCTCAGTTTTATTGGTTGAACATTCTTGCGAGTCCCAACAAGCCTCAGCTTCTTTAGGTCTAACCTCGATCGAGGAAATATCTACCGCATCTGCATTATCTTCTGTTTCCTTAGAAATGTTAACATATTTCAATAAAGAACCTTTAATTTTACTAAGCGACTCACTCACTTTCTCTTTCTTTTTGCGTTTTTCATGTCCACTTTGGTGTTTTCTTTTATATCCATCAGACATTTTTCGCTAAAAAAAGTAGAAATAAGTAAAATAAGTAATAGTTGATAAGTAGATAAGTATAAAGTATATAAGTAGAGTATAAAAAAAACTTTCCTTTACTTACCTTACTTATAATAAATTTAACTTCCAGTTTTTAAACTAAAGATTGACTTTGGGTTGAGCGTGATTAAATACAGGCATACATGCTCTATCGTAGTGTTTACATATTAACTTACTAGTAAGCGGGTAGATCAATAGGCCCGTAGATCCATAGGCCAGTAGTTCAATAGGCCAGTAGTTCAATTGGCCCATGGATCAATATAGACCATAGATCAATATAGACCATAGATCAATAGGGCTCATACATCAATGAAGCGCGCAGAAACACTAAACACGTCAAAAAACCCGATGAAAGCGAAAAATCATAAAAGTATTGGAAAAAACACGAAGAAACGCGAAAAAACACGGAAGAATCCGAAGAAAGACGAAAGAAACCGAAGTTACTCGAAAGAAACCGAAATTACACGAAACAACGCGAGAAAACACGAAAGAACACCAAGTAACACAAAAATTTAATGGAACCTGAAAAAACCCGAAACACAAAAGTACTTGTAAATTGCACACCCCGTATATCACCCGATCGTAAACTCATTGTAAATTGCACACCTTGTATGACATTTTATCGAAATCAGCTCCAATTCGCGAGAAAACTTGAAGGAGAATGCATATGAGACACTCAGTATACAATTGATTAGCAGTGAAAAAAAAAAAACAAAAGAATATCGTTGTAACTCCATCTATTCGATTTCAGTAATTACCACGAAGGAAGTATAAAAATTATTCTATGGAGCTCCTATGTAACACACCGTATATGTTTCGAAGATAATTTTTCCGTGAAAAAACCCGAAGGAACACAAAAAACTTGAAAAAACTTGAGAGCGCGCAAAAAACAGAAGAACTTGTAAAGTGCTCACCCCGTATATCACCCGATCGCAAATTCATTGTAAATCGCACACCCTGTATGACATTTTACCGAAATTAGCTTTCACACGTGAAAAAACATGATGAAAAATGCATATGGGACACCCAGTATATAATTGATTTGCAGTGGGTGCTTTCATCATAAGAAACAAACCGAAAGAATATCGTTTTAACTCTATCGTTTCAAGTTCGGTGCATTCCACGAAGAAAGAACCCGACGAAACACGGAAAAACTTGAAAGAACCCGAAGTACCACGAAAGAACGAAAAATATCCAAAGGAACCGAAAAAACCCCGAAGGAGCACAAAATCACCTAAAGCGCGCAAAAAAACTCGAAGGAAAGCTTAAAACCCCGAGGGAGCACAAAAAACCGAAAGCGTGCAAAAAATAATGAAAGAACTTTTTAATTGCACACCCTGAATATCAATCGATCGCGAAATCATTGTTAATGGCACACCCTGTATGGGATTTCATTGAATTAAGCTCCCTTACGCGGAAAAGCACAAAAGCTGGAGAAAAACTCTGGTGAATGTCAGCGCTACTCAGATCTGACACCCTGTATATGAATCAAATATATTTTATCGAATTAAGATCCAAAACTCCCCGAAACAACACAAAAACTCGAATTTGCGCAAAAAAAATCAAATTAACTTGTAAATTGCACACCCCGTATATCACCCGATCGCAAATTCATTGTGAATCGCTCACCCTGTATGACATTATACCGAAATCAGCTCCCATTCGCGAGAGAACTTGAAGAAAAATGCATATGGGACACCCCGTATATAATTGATTCGCAGTGGGTGCTTTCTTCATAAAAAACAAACCGAAAGAATATCGTTTATAACTCTATCGTTTCGAGTTCAGTGCATTCCACCAAGAAAGAAACCGACCAAATACGAAAAAACGCGGAAAACATGATAGAACCCTAAGTAACACGAAATCTCTCGAAGAAAGAATCTGGTGAAAATCAGTGCTTTCCATAAGCACAGCCTGTATAGCGATTTTTTCGAGATAGCACAGCCTGTATAGCGATTCATCGCGATCTGTGTGCATTCTTCAAGGACGAAAATGAATTAGCGCGAAAATAGAGCCTGAAATGACGATTTTCAAACGCATATTTGAGGTGTTTTTCTTGCGATTCACGAAAAGTGGTAGGTATCTAGAGATTCGTAATCTCCTGTAGATTCTTATCCGAGTGCTTGGAAAACGCAAATAATCTTCCACCGCCCATATCGAGCGAAAAATTGATGCCGTATTTTCAAATTTGGAGCTCGCGTTCGGCTATCATCGGAATCGTATGATAAAATATGACACTTCTCCTCGAATTATCGAGAAAATTGCCGAATTTGGAATGAATATTCCCGGCCTTGACTTGCTACTTGGATGTGGAAATTGGTACCTAGAGATGGGAAATTTCACGTAGATTCGTTTTCTACCGATCGCGGGGCGATTTATATCGTTTTCGACCGGCACGGAGGAGAACGTAGGTGTGGTTTTGACGTTTCAGGGAAGTCGCGAGTCTAAAATTGCCGTTTTATATGCATAATTTTCGTATAGATTCCGGGGCTCCGCGGCTGAGCTCGTAGCCACGTATGGGGACGTTCTTCGTCCAGAAAAAGCGACCCCCTCCCCGCGAGATGCTCCGGCTTCATAGGAGTACTTTCGCCCGTTTTTCGCCTTTGGGCGATTTCGCGAAAATGGCCGATTTCGCGATTTTCTTTCGAAAATTTCGGGCACTTTAAGAGCGCCCGGAGGGGGTTTCGGGGTCGCTTCTCCTAGAGGAGGATTCGCCTTTTCGATCTGTTTTAAGATTCTCTCGAGCGGCCCTGGGGGCCGCTCAAAGCTTCGCTTTCCGGGTCCCTCACGGGACCCGTTTCGATTTTTTTTTCTCTGGTCCCCGATCTTATTACTTTATTATATAGACTAGTAAGCGGGTAGATCAATAGGCCCGTAGATCCATAGGCCAGTAGTTCAATAGGCCAGTAGTTCAATTGGCCCATGGATCAATATAGACCATAGATCAATAGGGCTCATACATCAGTGAAGCGCGCAGAAACACTAAACACGTCAAAAAACCCGATGAAAGCGAAAAATCATAAAAGTATTGGAAAAAACACGAAGAAACGCGAAAAAACACGGAAGAATCCGAAGAAAGACGAAAGAAACCGAAGTTACACGAAAGAAACCGAAATTACACGAAACAACGCGAGAAAACACGAAAGAACACCAAGTAACACAAAAAATTTAATGGAACCTGAAAAAAACCCGAAACACAAAAGTACTTGTAAATTGCACACCCCGTATATCACCCGATCGTAAACTCATTGTAAATTGCACACCTTGTATGACATTTTATCGAAATCAGCTCCAATTCGCGAGAAAACTTGAAGGAGAATGCATATGAGACACTCAGTATACAATTGATTAGCAGTGAAAAAAAAAACCAAAAGAATATCGTTGTAACTCCATCTATTCGAGTTCAGTAATTACCACGAAGGAAGTATCAAAATTATTCTATGGAGCTCCTATGTAACACACCGTATATGTTTCGAAGATAATTTTTCCGTAAAAAAACCCGAAGGAACACAAAAAACCTGAAAAAACTTGAGAGCGCTCAAAAAAACAGAAGAACTTGTAAAGTGCTCACCCCGTATATCACCCGATCGCAAATTCATTGTAAATCGCACACCCTGTATGACATTTTACCGAAATTAGCTTTCACACGTGAAAAAACATGATGAAAAATGCATATTGGACACCCAGTATATAATTGATTTGCAGTGGGTGCTTTCATCATAAGAAACAAACCGAAAGAATATCGTTTTAACTCTATCGTTTCAAGTTCGGTGCATTCCACGAAGAAAGAACCCGACGAAACACGGAAAAACTTGAAAGAACCCGAAGTACCACGAATGAACGAAAAATATCCAAAGGAACCGAAAAAACCCCGAAGGAGCACAAAATCACCTAAAGCGCGCAAAAAAACTCGAAGGAAAGCTTAAAACCCCGAGGGAGCACAAAAAACCGAAAGCGTGCAAAAAATGATGAAAGAACTTTTAAATTGCACACCCTGTATATCAATCGATCGCGAAATCATTGTTAATGGCATACCCTGTATGGGATTTCATTGAATTAAGCTCCCTTACGCGGAAAAGCACAAAAGCTGGAGAAAAACTCTGGTGAATGTCAGCGCTACTCAGATCTGACACCCTGTATATGAATCAAATATATTTTATCGAATTAAGATCCAAAACTCCCCGAAACAACACAAAAACTCGAATTTGCGCAAAAAAAATCAAATTAACTTGTAAATTGCACACCCCGTATATCACCCGATCGCAAATTCATTGTGAATCGCTCACCCTGTATGACATTATACCGAAATCAGCTCCCATTCGCGAGAGAACTTGAAGAAAAATGCATATGGGACACCCCGTATATAATTGATTCGCAGTGGGTGCTTTCTTCATGAAAAACAAACCGAAAGAATATCGTTTATAACTCTATCGTTTCGAGTTCAGTGCATTCCACCAAGAAAGAAACCGACCAAATACGAAAAAACGCGGAAAACATGATAGAACCCTAAGTAACACGAAATCTCTCGAAGAAAGAATCTGGTGAAAATCAATGCTTTCCATAAGCACAGCCTGTATAGCGATTTTTTCGAGATAGCATAGCCTGTATAGCGATTCATCGCGATCTGTGTGCATTCTTCAAGGACGAAAATGAATTAGCGCGAAAATAGAGCCTGAAATGACGATTTTCAAACGCATATTTGAGGTGTTTTTCTTGCGATTCACGTAAGTGGTAGGTATCTAGAGATTCGGAATCTCCGGTAGATTCTTATTCGAGTGCTTGGAAGGCGCAAACAATCTTTCACCGGCCATATCGAGCGAAAAATTGATGCCGTATTTTCAAATTTGGAGCTCGCGTTCGGCTATCATCGGAATCGTATGAGAAATTCTGACATTTTGCCTCATTTCACCGTATAAATTGCCGAATTTCGAATGAAGAATTCGCGGCCTTGACTCGCTACTTGGACGTGAAAATTGGTACCCAGAGATGGGAAATTTCACGTAGATTCGTTTTCTACCGATCGCGGGGCGATTTATATTGTTTTCGAGCGGCACGGAGAGAAAACGTAGGTGTGGTTTTGACGTTTCAGGGAAGTCGCGAGTCTAAAAATTGCCGTTTTATATGCATAATTTTTGTATAGATTTCGAGGGCTCCGCGGCTGAGCTAGTAGCCACGCATGGGGACGTTCCTCGTCCAGAAAAAGCGACCCCCCTCCCCGCGAGATGCTCCGGCTTCATAGGAGTACTTTCGCCCGTTTTTCGCCTTTCGGCGATTTCGCGAAAATGGCCGATTTCGCGATTTTCGTTTGAAAATTTCGGGCACTTTGAGAGCGCCCGGGGTGCTTCGGGGTCGCTTCTCCTAGAAGAGGATACGCCTTTTCGATCTGTTTTAAGATTCCCTCTCGAGCGGCCCTGCGGGTCGCTCAGAAAGTTACGCTTTCCGGGTCCCTGACGGGACCCGTTTCGATTTTTTCTGGTCCCCGATCTTATTACTTTATTATATAGACTAGTAAGCGGGTAGATCAATAGGCCCATGGATCAATATAAACCATAGATCAATATAGACCATAGATCAATATAGACCATAGATCAATATAGATCATAGATCAATATAGACCATAGATCAATATAGACCACAGATCAATAGGGCCCATACATCAATGAAGAACGCAGAAACACGAAACACGTCAAAATACCCGTTGAAAGCGAAAAAACTTGAAAGAACTGGATAAAACACGAAGAAACGCGAAAAAACACGAAAGAATCCGAAGAAACACGAAATGAACCGAAGTTGCACGAAAGAAACCGAAATTACACGAAACAACGCGAGAAAACACAAAAGAACCCCAAGTAACACAAAAATCCAGAGGAACCTGAAAAAACCCGAGAGAATACATATAACTTGAAAGCGCTCAAAAAAACTCGAAGTCACGCGAAACACCCCAGAGAAATACAAAAACAACGAAAGCACGCAAAGAAACAAAAGTACTTGTAAATTGCACACCCTGTATATCACCCGATCGTATACTCTTTGTAAATTGCACACCCTGTATGACAGTGTAAAGTGCTCACCCTGTATATCACCCGATCGCAAATTCATTGTAAATCGCACACCCTGTATGACATTTTATCGTAATTAGATCCCATACGCGAAAAACCATGAAGAAAAATGCATTTGGGACACCCACTATATAATCGATTCGCAGTGGGTGCTTTTTCCATAAGAAATTCAGACGGAAAATCTCTCGAAGAAAGACTCTGGTGAAAGTCAGTGCTTCCAATGTGCACAGTACGTATATCATTCGATCGCAATCGGTGCATTCCACAAAGGTAGTATAAACATTATTCGATAAAGCTCCTATGTAACACCCTGTATAAGAATCGAAAATAATTTTTCCATAAAAATAAACCCAAGGAATATCGTTTCAACTCCATCAATTTTACAAAGGTGAAATAAAAATTATTCGAAAAAGGTCTGAACGTGTATTCATGAACAGAGTGCATAGCAGTTTTTCCCTGAATAAACTAAGTGTGTCGGATTTCAACATAGAGTATCATAAGTTGGATCGGAGCTCGGAGAGGGCAATGAATTCGCGCGAAAATAGACTGAAAAAGGACGATTTTGAAACGCTTATTTGAGGTGTTTTTCTTTCGATTCGTGAACCGCAGGTGCTGTCTAGAGATTCGTAATCTCCTGTAGATTCTCATTCGAGTGCTTGGAAAACGCAAACAATCTTCAACCGCCCATATCGAGCAAAAAATTGATGCCGTATTTTCAAATTTGGAGCTCGCGTTCGGCTATCATCGGAATCGTATGATAAAATATGACACTTCTCCTCGAATTATCGAGAAAATTGCCGAATTTGGAATGAATATTCCCGGCCTTGACTCGCTACTTGGATATGAAGATTGGTACCCAGAGATGGGAAATTTCACGTAGATTCGTTTTCTACCGATCGCGGGGCGATTTATATCGTTTTCGACCGGCACGGAGGAAAACGTAGGTGTGGTTTTTGACGTTTCAGGAAGTCGCGAGTCTAAAATTGCCGTTTTATATGCATAATTTTCGTATAGATTCCGGGGCTCCGCGGCTGAGCTCGTAGCCACGTATGGGGACGTTCTTCGTCCAGAAAAAGCGACCCCCCCCTCCCCTCGAGATGCTCCGGCTTCATAGGAGTACTTTCTACCGTTTTTCGCCTCTGGGCGATTTCGCGAAAATGGCCGATTTCGCGATTTTCGTTTGAAAATTTCGGGCACTTTAAGAGCGCCCGGGGCGGGTTTCGGGGTCGCTTCTCCTAGAAGAGGATACGCCTTTTCGATCTGTTTTAAGATTGCCCCGGGTTCGGCCCTGCGGGCCTCACGCTCGGCTACGCCTCGCGGGTCCCTGACGGGACCATTTTCGATTTTTTTCTCTGGTTCCCGATCTTATTGCTATTATTATATTGACTAGTAAGCGGGTAGATCAATAGGCCCGTAGATCCATAGGCCAGTAGTTCAATAGGCCAGTAGTTCAATAGGCCCATGGATCAATATAGACCATAGATCAATATAGACCGCAGATCAATAGGGCCCATACATCAATGAAGCGCGCAGAAACACGAAACACGTCAAAAACCCCGTTGAAAGCGAAAAAACATGAAAGAACTGGAAAAACACAGAGAAACGCGAAAAAACACGGAATAATCCGAAGAAACACGAAAGAATCCGGAGTTACACGAAAAAAACCGAAATTACACGAAACAACGCGAGAAAACACGAAAGAACATCAAGTAACACAAAAATCTAAAGGAACCTGAAAAAACCCGAAACACAAAAGTACTTGTAAATTGCACACCCCGTATATCACCCGATCGTAAACTCATTGTAAATTGCACACCCTGTATATCACCCGATCATAAACTCATTGTGAATTGCACACCCTGTATGTTATTTTATCGAAATCAGCGAGAAAATTTGAAGAAAAAAATGCATATGAGACACTCAGTATACAATTGATTAGCAGTGAAAAATAAAACCAAAAGAATATCGTTGTAACTCCATCTATTCGAGTTCAGTAATTACCACGAAGGAAGTATCAAAATTATTCTACGGAGCTCCTATGTAACACCCGTATATGTTTCGAAAATAATTTTTCCGTAAAAAAACCCGAAGGAACACAAAAACTTGAAAAAAACTCGAGAGCGCGCAAAAACAGAAGAACTTATAAAGTGCTCACCCCGTTTATCACCCGATCGCAAATTCATTGTAAATCGCACACCCTGTATGACATTATACCGAAATCAGCTCCCATTCGCGAGAAAACTCGAAGAAAAATGCATATGGGACACCCCGTATATAATTGATTCGCAGTGGGTGCTTTCATCATAAAAAACAAACCGAACGAATATCGTTTATAACTCTATCGTTTCAAGTTCAGTGCATTCCACCAAGAAGGGACCCGACCAAATACGAAAAAACGCGAAAAAACATGATAGAACCCAAAGTAACACGAAAGAACGAAAAAAATCAAAGGAAATCAAAAAACCCCGAAGGAGCACAAAATCAACTTAAGCGCGCAAAAAAACTCGAAGGAAAGCTTAAAACCCCGAGGAGCACACAAAAACCGAAAGCGTGCAAAAATAATGTAAAAACTTTTAAATTGCACGCCCTGTATATCAATCGATCGCGAAATCATTGTTAATGGCACACCCTGTATGAGATTTCATTGAATTTAGCTCCCTTACGCGGAAAAGCACGAAAGCTAGAAAAACTCTGGTGAATGTCAGCGCTACTCAGATCTGACACCCTGTATATGAATCGAAAATATTTTATCGAATTAAGATCCCGTAAGTCGAACAGCCGAAATAACTCGATGGAAAGTATTTGTTAATAATAGATTACGCACATGGAACACCCTGTATACAATTGAATCACATTGGGTGCTTTTTCCAATAAAAAAAAAAAAAGTAATATCCTTTCAATTCGATCAATTCGCAATCGGTGAATTTCACAAAGATAAAATAAAAATTATTCGATAATGGTCCGAAGATGTAATCAGGAACTTGGAATTTCGTGAACCGAGTAGATCCGATCGTCGATCGGAAGTTTTGTGTTCCAACTATTTATTCAGTGATTCTATACAATTGCCTCAAGGTCTATGATTTCAAGACGATTGAATCGCGAAACCCGTTCGGGCTTCTCCGTGGGAAAATTGTGACAGAATGAAATGAATGAATTCAAAACGGAAAATCTCGGTCTATCCGTGATTTCTGAGGCCGTTTGAACTGAATTAAAAGAAGGATTACACTTTATGTAAGGAAAATCCTACCTGCTTGAAGGTTCTTTTGAGAATATCCGTTGTTTACATGTATGTAACGCATATGCGTTCATTCTTGAGAGATAACTGAAATGAATCGATACGCTTGATTGATTTATCTTTGATTTATAATCGAATAAATACCTGAGAACCTCTCTTTAAACCAATTTCGAGCTAATTTTTCAACTACAGATCGTCTTTACATAATATCGTCGTATTGACATCGATTGTATTATTTTTTGATATTCCTTCATGTTATTTACTGAAAATAAAGGGAATAAATCGTTATGAGACACGAATATAATGCATAATATTACCTATAACGGTCCAATTCCACCAATTTTATACTTGAAATGATCTATTCCTCGTTCGTCGTTTGACGTTTTATGATAACTGACCGGGCTCGAACGAACATCGAAATATATCACTTCAAGATGGAAAAAATGAATTAGCGCGAAAATGGACTGAAAAAGGACGATTTTCAAAGGCTTATTTGAGGTGTTTTTCTTTCGATTCGTGAATCGCAGGTGCTGTCTAGAGATTCGGAATCTCCTGTAGATTCTTATTCGAGTGCTTGGAAAACGCAAACAATCTTCAACCGCCCATATCGAGCGAAAAATTGATGCAGTATTTTCAAATTTGGAGCTCGCGTTCGGCTATCATCGGAATCGTATGATAAAATATGACACTTCTCCTCGAATTATCGAGAAAATTGCCGAATTTGGAATGAATATCCCCGGCCTTGACTCGCTACTTGGATGTGAAAATTGGTACCCAGAGAAAGGAAATTTCACGTAGATTCGTTTTCTACCGATCGCGGGGCGATTTATATCGTTTTCGACCGGCACGGAGGAAAACGTAGGTGCGGTTTTGACGTTTCAGGGAAGTCGCGAGTCTAAAAATTGCCGTTTTATATGCATAATTTTCGTATAGATTTCGAGGGCTCCGCGGCTGAGCTCGTAGCCACGCATGGGGACGTTCCTCGTCCAGAAAAAGCGACCCCCTCCCCGCGAGATGCTCCGGCTTCATAGGAGTACTTTCTCCCGTTTTTCGCCTTTGGGCGATTTCGCGAAAAACGTCATTTTCGCGATTTTCTTTCGAAATTTTCGGGCACTTTAAGAGCGCCCGGAGGGGGTTTCGGGGTCGCTTCTCCTAGAGGAGGATTCGCCTTTTCGATCTGTTTTAAGATTCCCTCTCGAGCGGCCCTGCGGGCCTCACGCTCGGCTACGCCTCGCGGGTCCCTGACGGGACCATTTTCGATTTTTTTCTCTGGTTCCCGATCTTATCGCTATTATTATATTGATAAGATCGGGAACCAGAGAAAAATCAAAATTGGTCCCGTCAGGGACCCGCGAGGCGTAGCCAGCGTGAGACCCGCAGGGCCGAACCCGGGCAATCTTAAAACAGATCGAAAAGGCGTATCCTCTTCTAGGAGAAGCGACCCCGAAACCCGCCCCGGGCGCTCTCAAAGTGCCCGAAATTTTCAAACGAAAATCGCGAAATCGGCCATTTTCGCGAAATCGCCCAAAGGCGAAAAACGGAGAAAGTACTCCTATGAAGCCGAAGCATCTCGCGGGAGGGGGTCGCTTTTTCTGGACGAGGAACGTCCCCATGCGTGGCTACGAGCTCAGCCGCGGAGCCCTCGAAATCTATACGAAAATTATGCATATAAAACGGCAATTTTTAGACTCGCGACTTCCTGAAACGTCAAAACCGCACCTACGTTTTCCTTCCGTGCCGGTCGAAAACGATATAAATCGCCCCGCGATCGGTAGAAAACGAATCTACGTGAAATTTCCCATCTCTGGGTACCAATTTTCACATCCAAGTAGCGAGTCAAGGCCGGGGATATTCATTCCAAATTCGGCAATTTTCTCGATAATTCGAGGAGAAGTGTCATATTTTATCATACGATTCCGATGATAGCCGAACGCGAGCTCCAAATTTGAAAATACGCCATCAATTTTTCGCTCGATATGGGCGGTTGAAGATTGTTTGCGTTTTCCAAGCACTCGAATAAGAATCTACAGGAGATTCCGAATCTCTAGACAGCACCTACGATTCACGAATCGAAAGAAAAACACCTCAAATAAGCGTTTGAAAATCGTCCTTTTTCAGTCCATTTTCGCGCTAATTCATTTTTTCCATCTTGAAGTGATATATTTCGATGTTCGTTCGAGCCCGGTCAGTTATCATAAAACGTCAAACGACGAACGAGGAATAGATCATTTCAAGTATAAAATTGGTGGAATTGGACCGTTATAGGTAATATTATGCATTATATTCGTGTCTCATAACGATTTATTCCTTTATTTTCAGTAAATAACATGAAGGAATATCAAAAATAATACAATCGATGTCAATACGACGATATTATGTAAAGACGATCTGGAGTTGAAAATTAGCTCGAAATTGGTTTAAAGAGAGGTTCTCAGGTATTTATTCGAATATAAATCAAAGATAAATCAATCAAGCGTATCGATTCATTTCAGTTATCTCTCAAGAATGAACGCATATGCGTTACATACATGTAAACAACGGATATTCTCAAAAGAACCTTCAAGCAGGTAGGATTTTCTTTACATAAAGTGTAACCTTCTTTTAATTCAGTTCAAACGGCCTCAGAAATCACGGATAGACCGAGATTTTCCGTTTTGAATTCATTCATTTCATTCTGTCACAATTTTTCCGCGGAGAAACCCGAACGGGTTTCGCGATTCAATCGTCTTGAAATCATAGACCTTGAGGCAATTGTATAGAATCACTGAATAAATAGTTGGAACACAAAACTTCCGATCGACGATCGGATCTACTCGGTTCACGAAATTCCAAGTTCCCTATTACATCTTCGGACCATTATCGAATAATTTTTATTTTATCTTTGTGAAATTCACCGATTGCGAATTGATCGAATTGAAAGGACATTACTTTGGTTTTTTTTTATTGGAAAAAGCACCCAATGTGATTCAATTGTATACAGGGTGTCCCATGTGCGTAATCTATTATTAACAAATACTTTCCATCGAGTTATTTCGGCTGTTCGACTTACGGGATCATAATTCGATAAAATATTTTCGATTCATATACAGGGTGTCAGATCTGAGTAGCGCTGACATTCACCAGAGTTTTTCTCTAGCTTTCGTGCTTTTCCGCTTAAGGGAGCTAAATTCAATGAAATCTCATACAGGGTGTGCCATTAACAATGATTTTGCGATCGATTGATATACAGGGCGTGCAATTTAAAAGTTTTTACATTATTTTTTGCACGCTTTCGGTTTTTTGTGTGCTCCCTCGGGGTTTTAAGCTTTCCTTCGAGTTTTTTTGCGCGCTTTCGTTGATTTTGTGCTCCTTTGGGGTTTTTTGATTTCCTTTGGATTTTTTTTCGTTTCGTGTTACTTTGGGTTCTATCATGTTTTTTCGCGTTTTTTCGTATTTGGTCGGGTTCTTTCTTTGTGAAATGCACTGAACTTGAAACGATAGAGTTATAAACGATATTCTTTCGGTTTGTTTTTTATGATGAAAGCACCCACTGCGAATCAATTATATACGGGGTGTCCCATATGCATTTTTCTTCAAGTTTTCTCGCAAATGGGAGCTGATTTCGGTATAATGTCATACAGGGTGTGCGATTTACAATGAATTTGCGATCGGGTGATATACGGGGTGTGCAATTAACAAGTACTTTTGTGTTTCGGGTTTTTTCAGGTTCCTTTAGATTTTTGTGTTACTTGGTGTTCTTTCGTGTTTTCTCGCGTTGTTTCGTGTAATTTAGGTTTCTTTCGTGTAACTTCGGTTTCTTTCGTGTTTATTCGGATTCTTTCGTGTTTTTTCGCGTTTCTTCGTATTTTTTCCAGTTCTTTCAAGTTTTTTCGCTTTCAACGGGTATTTTGACGTGTTTCGTGTTTCTGCGCTCTTCATTGATGTATGGGCCCTATTGATCTATGGTCTATATTGATCCATGGGCCAATTGAACTACTGGCCTATTGAACTACTGGCCTATTGAACTACTGGCCTATGGATCTACGGGCCTATTGATCTACCCGCTTACTAGTCGTTTTAATATATTAGATTACTCAACTGAGCTACTAAAACAAAAGACCTTAGCAGCAGGGAAAATCTCTCGATCGCGAGCAAGCGTTTGGTAGTGGGCATGGAAACGTGGCCAACTGTGTCAAACGCATGTGCCCGTCCGAGAGGTTTTCCCGGCGGCTAATGTCTTGTCATGTTCATGTACTGAAACCCTGGAATTCTGCATGGAATTTGGTAGAAATAAAAGTTGCATTGTTGCAGATAAACTCAGTTCTGGAATTATGGATATTGAAAATGGCTCTATGAAAAATAAAAACATTAAAATCCCAAAATAAAATAATGTTATTATACCGCATCATCACATTTTCGGATTTATATCTACAACAAAATTATTACTTAATATTAGCGGTCAATTTCAGTTAAAAAATATTTATTATTTCGGGGCCTACGCTGCTGGAGTGCCTAGGGCCTACGACACCCTTAATCCGGCCCTGTGTGCATGTTGATGCTAATCTGACGTGGAAAAATCATATGAAATACCTAAATAGAAAACTGAACTCCAATTTATATGCAATGAATATTTTAAAAAAATCAGTAGATACATCTACACTGAAAGTGGTTTACTTTGCCAACTTCCAGTCACTATTGTCATACGGAATTGTATGCTGGGGAAATAGTTCCAGTACTGATAGCTTATTTGTGAAACAAAAAATTGCCACAAGATCTTTATTTAAAATGAAATATAGGCAGACTTGTAGAGGTGTTTTTAGAGCAAACAATATTCTGACATTAACTGGCATATATGTATATAATTGCGTTAAGTTTTTGGTAGAACATAAGGAATTATTCGAAAAATATAAAAATAAAAATGAAAAAACTAGGCAAATGGATCAATACTACTATCCACTTAACTCACTTAGCATAACTCACAAAAATTCTAGATATATGTGTATTAAATTGTACAATATTTTGCCAAGGCAATTTCATGTTATGGACGATGTAAAAAAATTTTATAAAAGACTTTTCCTATTTATGATTGATTGTGAACCATATAATGTAGGAGAATATTTAGATTACTGTAGAATACACAAAAATTAGTGATTAGGCTAAAATTTATTTCGAATTATGAAGTATGATAACATACTACATTTTTTCTTGTACTTACAATTAGTATGTACTATGAATTGAATAAAAATTATTATTATTATTATTATTATTATTTTATTGTTTATTTGTTTCGTACGGATATTACTTAAAACAAACAAGAGTAGCTACATATACACTGGTGGTTTATTCAGAACTTAATACGTTTCTAAATGAAAAATTAACTGTTTGAATTTGTGAATTTTTCGGTTGCTACCACATGTGCGTGAAAAGAATTGTATCAATAAACCCAGATTCTCGAGAGGTACCTTCATTTGACTAATGACAACTATAAATGGAGAAAAACGAAAACATATTTGTCTAATATTTCTCTCTCTGGAAAAAATGTCTATAAAGGATATACACAATGACTTGGTACAAACATTGGGAGACTCTGCCATTCTATATTCCATGGTTGCACATTAGGCCAAGGAGTTTAAGCTGGGTAGAACATACATGGAAGATGAAATTCTCAAAGGGGATTAGAAATATGTTCAATTAAACAAATTAACTTCTTAGGATACTGAGTAGAAAATAGTATATTATTTCAAAAGGAGGAGAAGTTTCACTTTTCAGGGCGAGCTTGAGTTTACCCTCCGAACGCAGTGAGTTATAATTATTAGTTATTGTTATAATTGAATGAATTATGGGACATTTGCCAAGTAACGGTTGCCACGCAAAATTGATTCTGATAGATATGAAGTAAAATAATTGATAGTTATAATTTGCAAGCTGGTGAGAAGTGGTTGAAAGTCTTCAGAAATCGAGGTTTAGGCCAATGAAGCAGTCTCTTCTCTTGGACCATCGAAGTCTATTGAAAAATATTCTGCAGCATATGATCCCTTTGTGAATTGGTGCAATTCGAAAAATGTGACAGTTTATCAAGAAAATGTGCTTGTAGAATATTTCAACTCAATGGCTAGAGATAAAAAATGGAAATCATCTACTTTGTGCGCCCGATATTCAATGATAAAGTCGCAACTAGCGATCAAACATGGATATTGGTAAGTACCTGAAGTTTTTGAAAAAATCAAATGAAGTGTAATCTGCAAAAAAATCAAGAGTATTTTTTAAGAAAGAGTTCGATTGTTTTCTCTTCGAAGCACCGGATGATTCATATTAGGGATTGAAGGTAACTATCATATTTCCATTAATTTTTATTTTGTATTTTTGATCTCGTGGTTGTTTGAGATTGTTTTATTATTCGGAGTAGCTGGTGTCTGCAGATGTGATGAAATGGTGAAAATGAACACTACGGATAACGAGGACATACGAAATATTATAATGGTCAATATTTCTGAGAGCAAAACGAGAAAAGTTCGATCATTCACAGTTATTGGGGAGAATAATCTAAAGATTTATCGGAGATACACTACGTTAAGACCAACAGATTTCGTTGGAAATTTATATTTTTTAAATATTAATCGGGAAAATGCTACAGGGCTGTGATGGGAATACATACTATAGGAAGTGTTCCAAGAAAGGTTGTCTCTTTTTTGCAATTAAGTCGTCTAAACGAATATACAGCTCATTCGTTGAGGCGAACTTCTGCTACACTACTTATAGATGGAGGAGCCAACATTGAGTCTTTGAAACGACACGGAGGTTGGAAGTCAAGTAGTGTAGCAGAAGGCTATATCGAGGATTCGCTGCGAAATAAGAATGAGATTGCTGGTAGGATATTGAGCGTCAACGAACTCCCTGAAACCAGCAACTCAAATTACTCTATTGAGTCATCAGCATTTGAACAGAATATGAGACAGAATCCTACCAGTTCATTACTACATAGTTTTAATTTTCAAAATGCAACATTGACCAATTGTACATTCAATGTAACTTCAATGAATAAAAATGACGTTTGAATTGGAGAATTTTTTGTTCATGGTGACCAATTTATTTTTTGCATAGTAACACTTTTCCTGTCGCCGGCCGGAAGAGTGTTGCATAGCAACACTTCTCCTCCTTGGCGGAGAAATAGAATTTTTTGATGATCCTGTCTATCGAGAAATGACGTTATTATTGTACGTTTGAAAATAAAAAATTTTTTGCAACTTCAGCTAATGTTTTTTGTTTTGATTTTCATTACTTTTCGATCACCCTTCATATTAGTCTTGCAAAATACTTATCTGTATTTCAAGCGAATATGGTCTCCTTACATACGACATCATGTGATGAATAACTGAGATAAATTACAAAATAATGAAAAAAATTTATCCACAAAACCCTCGTTCGGGTAAAGTCAGTGTGCAAAACTGGTGGCGGATGAAATTGCCTCATCTGAAAGCCATTATTGCAAAGTCACACGTAATTGAGTCTCCTGACATTTTCATTATAAATTGAATCTTGAAGGAATGAGTCGCTCGAAATACAAGGATGATTAATGAATGTCGATGGTTGAGGCTCCTCCTCGCCATCAGATTGAATGTTTGCAGTTTGATTAGCATAAAGGCGTTTCTCGTCGCTCAACTAACGCCACACAGAACGATTAGTCACTTTCATATTTTTTTCGATGGACGTCTCTCTTAGATTCGGTGGTTGGCTTTTTTGTTTCCATAAAATCAATAGAACCATAGACGAGGCTCAGATAATGACTATTTGCGATTTGAGTAAGATGGAGTATTATCAGCTAAAAGGGTGAAAACCTGCCTTATACACGGGTAGTTGCAACTTGGACGGCTTTTAGCTGAAAGGAACCAACCCCGAAAACAAGTTATTGAGTATTTAAGGGTTATAGTTTTGACAATTTCAAAAAATTTAAAAAAAATAAAGATAAATTGATAACATAATTGGGCTTTAAATATGCATATACGATATGAATTATTGAAAATTAAAAAAATTACATACTCCGCTTGAATTTTTTGGTTTTTGTGGGTTGGTTCTTTTCTGAAAAATAAATGTTAGCATTTTTTGGTTAAAGATACTTACTTAATCGCTTAACTAAATAGGTAAAAAATACATATTGTTTTTTTATTTATTCATCTATTATGGGTTCCACTTCAAAATCATGTGCTCCACTGAATCAATCCACGATGTCTGTGCCGGTTATATTTTCATAAAATTGCTTGCAATCGTTCGGAATTAAGTGCATCACAGATTTTATGTCTTCTACCTTTGGATGTGATATTTTTTTTTCCTTCAGACCACATTGGTATAAGCAAATCTTTAAATAATGCCGGACGACCTATTTGTTTTTTTCTGATATCTATTTCAGCATACGAGTTATCTTCAAAATTTGTTTTCAGAAAAATTGAAAATGGTTTTTCTTTATCAAGAAGTATCTCACATGTTTTTAACCAGCTAATTTTTTTATTCTCAACATCCACTTTTCTATTTACTATTTGTTTTTCTAGCTCAGTGGTCCCATAGAATTCAGTAGATAGCATTCGTGAAACTTTGAATTTATATTTCGTTCGACAGTCTTTCATGATTTTTATATAATCATCTGGCAGGTAAAGGCGCTGTTGATGTTTAAGTCCACATTCGACGTCGGAAAAGTCCGAATCGTTCGGGAGAAAACTATACCCAGATACAAGAAAACGCATACGAATTATTTTTAAAGAGGGGTGTGCCTGCAGAACAGCTTTGAGCATGAGTGTCATCTTAATGGTGCGGTTTTGACATCCACAGGAATCCGACCACAAAATTAACTCAGTAAGTTAAAGAGGTTTTCTTTAATATGTTTCAATAAACATTATCCAAATTCTTGTGCTCCCCGACCTGCCTCGTTTTCAGTCAAGATATAAAAATGACCCTTGTTAGTTGAGCCGGAATGAACTCCCAAATTTTAGAGCCAAATTTGTCCATATAATAATAGCAATAAGATCGGGAACCAGAGAAAAAAATCAAAATTGGTCCCGTTAGGGACCCGCGAGGCGTAGCCGAGCGTGAAGCCCGCAGGGCCGAACCCGGGGCAATCTTAAAACAGATCGAAAAGGCGTATCCTCTTCTAGGAGAAGCGACCCCGAAACCCGCCCCGGGCGCTCTTAAAGTGCCCGAAATTTTCAAACGAAAATCGCGAAATCGGCCATTTTCGCGAAATCGCCCAAAGGCGAAAAACGGGAGAAAGTACTCCTATGAAGCCGAAGCATCTCGCGGGGAGGGGTCGCTTTTTCTGGACGAGGAACGTCCCCATGCGTGGCTACGAGCTCAGCCGCGGAGCCCTCGAAATCTATACGAAAATTATGCATATAAAACGGCAATTTTTAGACTCGCGACTTCCTGAAACGTCAAAAACCACACCTACGTTTTCCCTCCGTGCCGGTCGAAAACGATATAAATCGCCCCGCGATCGGTAGAAAACGAATCTACGTGAAATTTCCCATCTCTGGGTACCAATTTTCATATCCAAGTAGCGATATAAGGCCGCGAATTCTTCATTCGAAATTCGGCAATTTCTTCGAAAATTCGAGGAGAAGTGTCATATTTTATCATACGATTCCGATGATAGCCGAACGCGAGCTCCAAATTTGAAAATACTGCATCAATTTTTCGCTCGATATGAGCGGTTGAAGATTGTTTGCGTTTTCCAAGCACTCGAATAAGAATCTACAGGAGATTCCGAATCTCTAGACAGCACCTGCGATTCACGAATCGAAAGAAAAACACCTCAAATAAGCGTTTCAAAATCGTCCTTTTTCAGTCCATTTTCGCGCTAATTCATTTTTTCCATCTTGAAGTGATATATTTCGATGTTCGTTCGAGCCCGGTCAGTTTTCATAAAATGTCAAACGACGAACGAGGAATAGATCATTTCAAGTATAAAATTGGTGGAATTGGACCGTTATAGGTAATATTATGCATTATATTCGTGTCTCATAACGATTTATTCCCTTTATTTTCAGTAAATAATATCAGGAATATCAAGGAATAATAAAATGGATGTCAATACTACATATTTTGTAAACACGATCTGGAGTTGAAAAATTAGCTCGAAATTGGTTCAAAGAGAGGTTCTCAGGTATTTATTCGATTATAAATCAAAGATAAATCAATCAAGCGTATCGATTCATTTCAGTTATCTCTCAAGAATGAACGAATAAGCGAAATATGAATATATTGTTCATATATGTAAACAACGGATATTCTCAAAAGAACCTTCAAGCAGGTAGGATTTTCCTCTCATAAAGTGTAACCCTTCTTTTAATTCAGTTCAAACGGCCTCAGAAATCACGGATAGACCGAGATTTTACGTTTTGAATTTGCTAATATTCCTTCATTCCATTCTGTCACAAATTCCCCACGGAGAAACCCGAACGGGTTTCGCGATTCAATCGTCTTGAAATCATAGACCTTGAGGCAATTGTATAGAATCACAGAATAAATAGTTGGAAACGCAAAACTTCCGATCGACGATCGGATCTACTCGGTTCACGAAATTCCAAGTTCCTGGTACATCTTCGGACCATTATCGAATAATTTTTATTTTATCTTTGTGAAATTCACCAATCGCGAATCGATCGAATTGAAAGGATATTACTTTGGTTTTTTTTATTGGAAAAAGCACCCAATGTGATTCAATTGTATACAGGGTGTCCCATGTGCGTAATCTATTATTAACAAATACTTTCCATCGAGTTATTTCGGCTGTTCGACTTACGGGTTCTTAATTCGATAAAATATTTTCGATTCATATACAGGGTGTCAGATCCGAGTAGCGCTGACATTCACCAGAGTTTTTCTCAAATTTTCATGCTTTTCCGCGTAAGGGAGGGATTCAATGAAATCTCATACAGGGTGTGCCATTAACAATGATTGCGCGATCGATTGATATACAGGGCGTGCAATTTAAAAGTTTTTTCATTATTTTTGCACGCTTTCGGTTTTTGTGTGCTCCCTCGGGGTTTTAAGCTTTCCTTCGAGTTTTTTGCGCGCTTAAGTTGATTTTGTGCTCCTTCGGGGTTTTTTGATTTCCTTTGGATTTTTTTCGTTCTTTCGTGTTACTTTGGGTTCTATCATGTTTTTTCGCGTTTTTTCGTATTTGGTAGGGTCCTTTCTTGGTGGAATGCACTGAACTTGAAACGATAGAGTTATAAACGATATTCGTTCGGTTTGTTTTTTATGATGAAAGCACCCACTGCGAATCAATTATATACGGGGTGTCCCATATGCATTTTTCTTCGAGTTTTCTCGCGAATGGGAGCTGATTTCGGTATAATGTTATACAGGGTGTGCGATTTACAATGAATTTGCGATCGGGTGATAAACGGGGTGAGCACTTTATAAGTTCTTCTGTTGTTTGCGCGCTCTCGAGTTTTTTCAAGTTTTTTGTGTTCCTTCGGGTTTTTTTACGGAAAAATTATTTTCGAAACATATACGGGGTGTTACATAGGAGCTCCGTAGAATAATTTTGATACTTCCTTCGTGGTAATTACTGAACTCGAATAGATGGAGTTACAACGATATTCTTTTGGTTTTATTTTTCACTGCTAATCAATTGTATACTGAGTGTCTCATATGCATTTTTTCTTCAAATTTTCTCGCTGATTTCGATAAAATAACATACAGGGTGTGCAATTCACAATGAGTTTATGATCGGGTGATATACGGGGTGTGCAATTTACAATGAGTTTACGATCGGGTGATATACGGGGTGTGCAATTTACAAGTACTTTTGTGTTTCGGGTTTTTTCAGGTTCCTTTAGATTTTTGTGTTACTTGATGTTCTTTCGTGTTTTCTCGCGTTGTTTCGTGTAATTTCGGTTTTTTCGTGTAACTCCGGATTCTTTCGTGTTTCTTCGGATTATTCCGTGTTTTTTCGCGTTTCTCTGTGTTTTTTCCAGTTCTTTCATGTTTTTTCGCTTTCAACGGGTTTTTTGACGTGTTTCGTGTTTCTGCGCGCTTCATTGATGTATGGGCCCTATTGATCTATGGTCTATATTGATCTATGGTCTATATAGATCCATGGGCCAATTGAACTACTGGCCTATTGAACTACTGGCCTATTGAACTACTGGCCTATGGATCTACGGGCCTATTGATCTACCCGCTTACTAGTCTAATATATTAAAACGATAAGATCGGGGACCAGAGAAAATTTTGACAGGTGGTCCCGTGAGGGACCCGGAAAGCGTAGCTTTCCGAGCGGCCCGCAGGGCCGCTCGAGAGGGAATCTTAAAACAGATCGAAAAGGCGAATCCTCCTCTAGGAGAAGCGACCCCGAAACCCCCCCCGGGCGCTCTTAAAATGCCCGAAATTTTCGAAAGAAAATCGCGAAATCGGCGATTTTCGCGAAATCGCCGAAAGTGTCCCCAAGGGGGAAGATCTCACGGACGAACGGGGCCATTTCTCCGGCCGAGATCGGTCGCTTTTTCAAGAAAAAGACATTCCTCATAATGTGGTACCGGTACGGACCGCGGAGCCCTCGAAATCTATACGAAAATTATGCATATAAAACGGCAATTTTAGACTCGCGACTTCCTGAAACGTCAAAAACCACACCTACGTTTTCCCTCCGTGCCGGTCGAAAACGATATAAATCGCCCCGCGATCGGTAGAAAACGAATCTACGTGAAATTTCCCATCTCTGGGTACCAATTTCCACATCCAAGTAGCGAGTCAAGACCGGGGATATTCATTCCAAATTCGGCAATTTTCTCGATAATTCGAGGAGAAGTGTCATATTTTATCATACGATTCCGATGATAGCCGAACGCGAGCTCCAAATTTGAAAATACGGCATCAATTTTTCGCTCGATATGGGCGGTGAAAGATTATTTGCGTTTTCCAAGCACTCGGATAAGAATCTACAGGAGATTACGAATCTCTAGATACCACTCATCCTTCACGACTCTCAAGAAAAACATCTCAAATATGCGTTTGAAAATCGTCATTTCAGGCTCTATTTTCGCGCTAATTCATTTTCGTCCTTGAAGAATGCACACAGATCGCGATGAATCGCTATACAGGCTGTGCTATCTCGAAAAAATCGCTATACAGGCTGTGCTTATGGAAAGCACTGATTTTCACCAGATTCTTTCTTCGAGAGATTTTCCGTCTGAATTTTTTATGGAAAAAGCACCCACTGCGAATCAATTATAGAGTGGGTGTCCCATATGCATTTTTCTTCAGGTTTTTTCGCGTATGGGCTCTAATTTCGATAAAATGGCATACAGGGTGTGCGATTTACAATTAATTTACGATCATGTGATATACGGGGTGTGCAATTTACAAGTTATTTTGCTGATTTCGATAAAACGTCATACAGGGTGTGCAATTTACAATGAGTTTACGATCGGGTGATATACGGGGTGTGCAATTTACAAGTACTTTTGTTTTTTTGCGCGCTTTCGGTTTTATATTTCTCCGGGGTGTTTCGCGTGACTTCGAGTTTTTTTGCGTGCTTTCAAGTTATATGTATTCTCTCGGGATTTTTCAGGTTCCTTTGGATTATTTGTGTTACTTGGTGTTCTTTCGTGTTTTCTCGCGTTGTTTCGTGTAATTTCGGTTTCTTTCGTATAACTTCGGTTTCTTTCGTGTTTCTTCGGATTCCTTCGTGTTTTTCGCGTTTCTCCGTGTTTCTTCCAGTTCTTCCTAGCTTTTTCGCTTTCAACGGGTAATTTGACGTGTTTCGTGTTTCTACGCGCTTCATTGATGTATGGGCCCTATTGATCTGCGGTCTATATTGATCTATGGTCTATATTGATCCATGGGCCAATTGAACTACTGGCCTATTGAACTACTGGCCTATGGATCTACGGGCCTATTGATCTAATATATTAAAATGATAAGATCGGGAACCAGAGAAAATTTTGACAGGTGGTCCCGTCGGGGACCCGCGAGGCGTAGCCGAGCGTGAGGCCCGCAGGGCCGAACCCGGGGCAATCTTAAAACAGATCGAAAGGGCGTATCCTCTTCTAGGAGAAGCGACCCCGAAAACCCCTCCGGGCGCTCTTAAAGTGCCCGAAATTTTCGAAAGAAAATCGCGAAAATGACGTTTTTCGCGAAATCGCCCAAAGTGCCTCAGAAAAACGGAAATAGGCTCCGAAGCCGAAACGCCCAGCGTCCCGGGCTCGCCACATATTCCGAGAGCGAGGACGTCCGGTTTCCTTAGAACCCATTAGAACTCCGGAGCCTCCCTATTTCTAGGCTAAAATCCCGTAAGTAAAACGGTGATTTTTAGTTTCGCCAGCCCCGCGAAACGTCAAAATCACCCATGATGCTTTCGCTCAATGCGGGCGTTACGAGCCTCAAAACTTATTTTCGGCGGTAGAAAATGAAACTTGAGGAAATTCCCCATCTCTGGGTACCAATTTTCATATCCAAGTAGCGAGTCAAAGCCGCGAATTCTTCATTCGAAATTCGGCAATTTTAACTGTGAAATGAGTCAAAATGTCATAATTTCTCATACGATTCCGATGATAGCCGAACGCGAGCTCCAAATTTGAAAATACGGCATCAATTTTTCGCTCGATATGGGCGGTCGAATATTCTGCAGGCCTTCCAAGTGCTCGATTAAGAATCTACAGGAGATTCCGAATCACTAGAGACCACTCACGTTTCACGAATCGCAAGAAAAACACCTCAAATATGCGTTTGAAAATCGTCATTTCAGGCTCTATTTTCGCGCTAATTCATTTTCGTCCTTGAAGAATGCACACAGATCGCGATGAATCGCTATACAGGCTGTGCTATCTCGAAAAAATCGCTATACAGGCTGTGCTTATGGAAAGCACTGATTTTCACCAGATTCTTTCTTCGAGAGATTTTCCGTCTGAATATTTTATGGAAAAAGCACCCACTGCGAATCAATTATAGAGTGGGTGTCCCAAATGCATTTTTCTTCAGGTTTTTTCGCGTATGGGCTCTAATTTCGATAAAATGGCATACAGGGTGTGCGATTTACAATTAATTTACGATCATGTGATATACGGGTGTGCAATTTACAAGTTATTTTGCTGATTTCGATAAAACGTCATACAGGGTGTGCAATTTACAATGAGTTTACGATCGGGTGATATACGGGGTGTGCAATTTACAAGTACTTTTGTTTTTTTCGCGCGCTTTCGGTTTTTTATATTTCTCCGGGGTGTTTCGCGTGACTTCGAGTTTTTTTGCGCGCTTTCAAGTTATATGTATTCTCTCGGGATTTTTTCAGGTTCCTTTGGATTATTTGTGTTACTTGGGGTTCTTTCGTGTTTTCTCGCGTTGTTTCGTGTAATTTCGGTTTCTTTCGTGTAACTTCGGTTTCTTTCGTGTTTCTTCGGATTCTTTCGTGTTTTTTCGCGTTTCTTCGTGTTTTTTCCAGTTCTTTCAAGTTTTTTCGCTTTCAACGGGTATTTTGACGTGTTTAGTGTTTCTGCGCGCTTCATTGATGTATGGGCCCTATTGATCTGTGGTCTATATTGATCTATGGTCTATATTGATCTATGGTCTATATTGATCTATGGTCCCTTATGATCTATGGTCTATATTGATCCATGGGCCTATTGATCTACCCGCTTACTAGTCTAATATATTAAAATGATAAGATCGGGAACCAGAGAAAATTTTGACAGGTGGTCCCGTTAGGGACCCGGAAAGCGTAGCTTTCCTTGCGGCCCGCAGGGCCGCTCGAGAGGGAATCTTAAAACAGATCGAAAAGGCGTATCCTCTTCTAGGAGAAGCGACCCCGAAACCCGCCCCGGGCGCTCTTAAAGTGCCCGAAATTTTGGAAAGAAAATCGCAAAAAACGTCATTTTCGCGAAATCGCCAAAAGTGCCCCGGAAAAAAGGAAATAGGCTCCGAAGCCGAAACGCCCCGAGTCCGGGACTCGCCACATATTCCGAGAGCGAGGACGTCCGGTTTCCTTAGAACCCATTAGAACTCCGGAGCCCCCCTATTTCTAGGCTAAAATCCCGTAAGTAAAACGGCAATTTTTATTTTCGCCAGCCCCGCGAAACGTCAAAATCACCCATGATGCTTTCGCTCATTGCGGGCCTCTCGAGCCTCTAAACGCATTTTCGGCGGTAGAAAATGAAACTTGAGGAAATTCCCCATCTCTGGGTACCAATTTTCATATCCAAGTAGCGAGATAAGGCCGCGAATTCTGCATTCGAAATTCGGCAATTTCAACGGTGAAATGAGGCAAAATGTCATAATTTCTCATACGATTCCGATGATAGCCGAACGCGAGCTCCAAATTTGAAAATACGGCATCAATTTTTCGCTCGATATGGGCGGTCGAAAATTTTCCAGGCCTTCCAAGTGCTCGATTAAGAATCTACAGGAGATTCCGAATCTCTAGAGACCACTCACGTTTCACGAATCGCGAGAAAAACACATCAAATATGCGTTTGAAAATCGTTATTTCAGGCTCTATTTTCGCGCGAATTCATTGCCCTCTCCGAGCTCCGATCCAACTTATGATACTCTATGTTAAAATCCGACACACTTAGTTTATTCAGGGAAAAACTGCTATGCACTCTGTTCATGAATACACGTTCAGACCTTTTTCGAATAATTTTTATTTCACCTTTGTAAAATTGATGGAGTTGAAACGATATTCTTTGGGTTTATTTTTTATGGAAAAATTATTTTCGATTCATATACAGGGTGTTACATAGGAGCTTCATCGAATAATGTTTATACTACCTTTGTGGAATGCACCGATTGCGATCGAATGATATACGTGCTGTGCACATTGGAAGCACTAACTTTCACCAGAGTCTTTCTTCGAGAGATTTTCCGTCTGAATTTCTTATGGAAAAAGCACCCACTGCGAATCGATTATATCGTGGCTGTCCCAAATGCATTTTTCTTCATGGTTTTTCGCGTATGGGATCTAATTACGATAAAATATCATACAGGGTGTGCGATTTACAATGAATTTGCGATCGGGTGATATACAGGGTGAGCACTTTACACACTGTAATAAAGGGTGTGCAATTTACAAAGAGTTTACGATCGGGTGATATACGGGGTGTGCAATTTACAAGTACTTTTGTTTCTTTGCGTGCTTTCGTTGTTTTTTTATTTCTCTGGGGTGTTTCGCGTGACTTCGAGTTTTTTTGAGCGCTTTCAAGTTATATTGTATTCTCTCGGGTTTTTTCAGGTTCCTCTGAATTTTTTGTGTTACTTGGGGTTCTTTTGCGTTTTCTCGCATTGCTTCGTGTAATTTCGGTTTCTTTCGTGCAACTTCGGTTCCTTTCGTGTTTCTTCGGATTCAATCGTGTTTTTTCGCGTTTCTTCGTGTTTTTTCCAGTTCTTTCAAGTTTTTTCGCTTTCAACGGGTATTTTGACGTGTTTCGTGTTTCTGCGCGCTTCATTGATGTATGGGCCCTATTGATCTGTGGTCTATATTGATCTATGGTCTATATTGATCTATGGTCTATATTGATCTATGGTTTATATTGATCCATGGGCCTATTGATCTACCCGCTTACTAGTCTAATATATTAAAACGATAAGATCGGGGACCAGAGAAAATTTTGACAGGTGGTCCTGTCGGGGACCCGGAAAGCGCAAGTTCCGAGCGACCCGCAGGGCCGCTCGAGAGGAATCTTAAAACAGATCGAAAAGGCGTATCCTCTTCTAGGAGAAGCGACCCCGAAACCCGCCCCGGGCGCTCTTGAAGCGCCCGAAATTTTCGAAAGAAAATCGCGAAATCGGCGATTTTCGCGAAATCGCCAAAAGTGTCCCCAAAGGGGAAGATCTCACGGATGAACGGGGCCATTTCTCCGGCCGAGATCGGTCGCTTTTTCAAGAAAAAGACATTCCTCATAATGTGGTACCGGTACGGACAGCGGAGCCCCTCGAAATCTATAAGAAAATTATGCATATAAAACGGCAATTTTTAGTTTCGCCAGCTCCGCGAAACGTCAAAATCACCCATGATGCTTTCGCTCAATGCGGGCGATACAAGCCTCTTAACGCATTTCCGGCGGTAGAAAATGAAACTTGAGGAAATTCCCCATCTCTGGGTACCAATTTTCATATCCAATTAGCGAGATAAGGTCGCGAATTCTTCATTCCAAATTCGGCAATTTACTCGATATTTCGATCAGAAGTGTCATAGTTTCTCATACGATTCCGATGATAGCCGAACGCGAGCTCCAAATTTGAAAATACGGCATCAATTTTTCGCTCGATATGGGCGGTCGAAGATTTTTCAGGCCTTCCAAATGCTCGATTAAGAATCTACAGGAGATTCCGAATCTCTAGAGACCACTCACGTTTCACGAATCGCGAGAAAAACACCTCAAATATGCGTTTGAAAATCGTCATTTCAGGCTCTATTTTCGCGCTAATTAATTTTCGTCCTTGAAGAATGCACACAGATCGCGATGAATCGCTATACAGGCTGTGCTATCTCGAAAAAATCGCTATACAGGCTGTGCTTATGGAAAGCACTGATTTTCACCAGATTCTTTCTTCGAGAGATTTCGTGTTACTTAGGGTTCTATCATGTTTTCCGCGTTTTTTCGTATTTGGTCGGTTTTTTTCTTGGTGGAATGCACTGAACTCGAAACGATAGAGTTATAAACGATATTCTTCCGGTTTGTTTTTTTATGAAGAAAGCACCCACTGCGAATCAATTATATACGGGGTGTCCCATATGCATTTTTCTTCAAGTTCTCTCGCGAATGGGAGCTGATTTCGGTATAATGTCCTACAGGGCGTGCGATTCACAATGAATTTGCGATCGGGTGATATACGGGGTGTGCAATTTACAAGTTAATTTGATTTTTTTTGCGCAAATTCGAGTTTTTGTGTTGTTTCGGGGAGTTTTGGATCTTAATTCGATAAAATATATTCGATTCATATACAGGGTGTCAGATCTGAGTAGCGCTGACATTCACCAGAGTTTTTCTCCAGCTTTTGTGCTCTTCCGCGTAAGGGAGCTTAATTCAATGAAATCCCATACAGGGTGTGCCATTAACAATGATTTCGCGATCGATTGATATACAGGGTGTGCAATTTAAAAGTTCTTTCATTATTTTTGCACGCTTTCGGTTTTTTGTGCTCCTCGGGGTTTTAAGCTTTCCTTCGAGTTTTTTTGCGCGCTTTCGGTGATTTTGTGCTCCTTCGGGGTTTTTTCGGTTCCTTTGGATATTTTTCGTTCATTCGTGGTACTTCGGGTTCTTTCAAGTTTTTCCGTGTTTCGTCGGGTTCTTTCTTCGTGGAATGTACCGAACCTGAAACGATAGAGTTAAAACGATATTCTTTCGGTTCGTTTCTTATGATGAAAGCACCTAGTGCAAATCAATTATATACTGGGTGTCCCATATGCATTTTTCATCATGTTTTTTCACGTGTGAAAGCTAATTTCGGTAAAATGTCATACAGAGTGTGCGATTTACAATGAATTTGCGATCGGGTGATATACGGGGTGAGCACTTTACAAGTTCTTCTGTTTTTTTGCGCGCTCTCAAGTTTTTTCAAGTTTTTTGTGTTCCTTCGGGTTTTTTTACGGAAAAATTATCTTCGAAACATATACGGGGTGTTACATAGGAGATCCATAGAATAATTTTGATACTTCCTTCGTGGTAATTACTGAACTCGAATAGATGAAGTTACAACGATATTCTTTTGGTTTTTTTTTTCACTGCTAATCAATTGTATACTGAGTGTCTCATATGCATTCTCCTTCAAGTTTTCTCGCGAATGGGAGCGGATTTCGATAAAATGTCATACAGGGTGTGCAATTTACAATAAGTTTACGGTCGGGTGATATACGGGGTGTGCAATTTACAAGTACTTTTGTGTTTCGGGTTTTTTTCAGGTTCCTTTAGATTTTTTGTGTTACTTGCTGTTCTTTCGTGTTTTCTCGCGTTGTTTCGTGTAATTTCGGTTTCTTTCGTATAACTTCGGTTTCTTTCGTGTTTCTTCGGATTCCTTCGTGTTTTTTCCAGTTATTTCTAGCTTTTTCGCTTTCAACGGGTAATTTGACGTGTTTCGTGTTTCTGCGCGCTTCATTGATGTATGGGCCCTATTGATCTATGGTCTATATTGATCTGCGGTCTATATTGATCTATGGTCTATATTGATCCATGGGCCAATTGAACTACTGGCCTATTGAACTACTGGCCTATGGATCTACGGGCCTATTGATCTACCCGCTTACTAGTCTAATATATTAAAACGATAAGATCGGGAACCAGAGAAAATTTTGACAGGTGGTCCCGTCGGGGACCCGCGAGGCGTAGCCGAGCGTGAGGCCCGCAGGGCCGAACCCGGGGCAATCTTAAAACAGATCGAAAAGGCGTATCCTCTTCTAGGAGAAGCGACCCCGAAAACCCCTCCGGGCGCTCTTAAAGTGCCCGAAATTTTCGAAAGAAAATCGCGAAAATGACGTTTTTCGCGAAATCGCCCAAAGTGCCTCAGAAAAACGGAAATAGGCTCCGAAGCCGAAACGCCCAGCGTCCCGGGCTCGCCACATATTCCGAGAGCGAGGACGTCCGGTTTCCTTAGAACCCATTAGAACTCCGGAGCCTCCCTATTTCTAGGCTAAAATCCCGTAAGTAAAACGGTGATTTTTAGTTTCGCCAGCCCCGCGAAACGTCAAAATCACCCATGATGCTTTCGCTCAATGCGGGCGATACAAGCCTCTAAACGCATTTTCGGCGGTAGAAAATGAAACTTGAGGAAATTCCCCTTCTCCAGGTACCAATTTTCATATCCAAGTAGCGATATAAGGCCGCGAATTCTTCATTCCAAATTCGGCAATTTACTCGATATTTCGATCAGAAGTGTCATAGTTTCTCATACGATTCCGATGATAGCCGAACGCGAGCTCCAAATTTGAAAATACGGCATCGATTTTTCGCTGGATATGGGCGGTGGGAGTTTTTTTCACCTTCCGAGCACTCGAATAAGAATCTACAGGAGATTCCGAATCTCTAGATACCACCCGCGATTCAAGACTCTTAAGAAAAACACCTCAAATATGCGTTTGAAAATCGTCATTTCAGGCTCTATTTTCGCGCCAATTCATTTTCGTCCTTGAAGAATGAACACAGATCGCGATGAATCGCTATACAGGCTGTGCTATCTCGAAAAAATCGCTATACAGGCTGTGCTTATGGAAAGCACTGATTTTCACCAGATTCTTTCTTCGAGAGATTTTCCGTCTGAATTTTTTACGGAAAAAGCACCCACTGCGAATCAATTATAGAGTGGGTGTCCCAAATGCATTTTTCTTCAGGTTTTTTCGCGTATGGGCTCTAATTTCGATAAAATGGCATACAGGGTGTGCGATTTACAATTAATTTACGATCATGTGATATACGGGTGTGTGCAATTTACAAGTTATTTTGCTGATTTCGATAAAACGTCATACAGGGTGTGCAATTTACAATGAGTTTACGATCGGGTGATATACGGGGTGTGCAATTTACAAGTACTTTTGTTTTTTTGCGCGCTTTCGGTTTTTTTATATTTCTCCGGGGTGTTTCGCGTGACTTCGAGTTTTTTTGCGCGCTTTCAAGTTATATGTATTCTCTCGGGATTTTTTCAGGTTCCTTTGGATTATTTGTGTTGCTTGGGGTTCTTTCGTCTTTTCTCGCGTTGTTTCGTGTAATTTCGGTTTCTTTCGTGTTTCTTCGGATTCTTTCGTGTTTTTTCGCGTTTCTTCGTGTTTTTACAGTTCTTTCAAGTTTTTTCGCTTTCAACGGGTATTTTGACGTGTTTAGTGTTTCTGCGCGCTTCATTGATGTATGGGCCCTATTGATCTGTGGTCTATATTGATCTATGGTCTATATTGATCTATGGTCCCTTATGATCTATGGTCTATATTGATCCATGGGCCTATTGATCTACCCGCTTACTAGTCTAATATATTAAAACGATAAGATCGGGAACCAGAGAAAATTTTGACAGGTGGTCCCGTCAGGGACCCGGAAAGCGCAGCTTTCCTTGCGGCCCGCAGGGCCGCTCGAGAGGGAATCTTAAAACAGATCGAAAAGGCGTATCCTGTTCTAGGAGAAGCGACCCCGAAATCCCCCCCGGGCGCTCTTAAAGTGCCCGGAATTTTCGAAAGAAAATCTCGAAATCGGCGATTTTCGCGAAATCGCCGAAAGTGTCCCCAAGGGGGAAGATCTCACGGAAGAACGGGGCCATTTCTCCGGCCGAAATCGGTCGCTTTTTCAAGAAAAAGACATTCCTCATAATGTGGTACCGGTACGGACCGCGGAGCCCCTCGAAATCTATACGAAAATTATGCATATAAAACGGCAATTTTAAACTCCCGACTTCCTGAAACGTCAAAAACCGCACCTACGTTTTCCTCCGTGCCGGTCGAAAACGATATAAATCGCCCCGCGATCGGTAGAAAACGAATCTACGTGAAATTTCCCATCTCTGGGTACCTATTTCCACATCCAAGTAGCGAGTCAAGGCCGGGGATATTCATTCCAAATTCGGCAATTTTTCTCGATAATTCGAGGAGAAGTGTCATATTTTATCATACGATTCCGATGATAGCCGAACGCGAGCTCCAAATTTGAAAATACGGCATCAATTTTTCGCTCGATATGGGCGATGGAAGATTTTTTGCGCCGACCAAACACTCGAATAAGAATCTACAGGAGATTCCGAATCTCTAGATACCACCCGGGATTCACGACTCTCAAGAAAAGTACCTCAAATATGCGTTTGAAAATCGTCATTTCAGGCTCTATTTTCGCGCTAATTCATTTTCGTCCTTGAAGAATGCACACAGATCGCGATGAATCGCTATACAGGCTGTGCTATCTCGAAAAAATCGCTATACAGGCTGTGCTTATGGAAAGCACTGATTTTCACCAGATTCTTTCTTCGAGAGATTTCGTGTTACTTAGGGTTCTATCATGTTTTCCGCGTTTTTTCGTATTTGGTCGGTTTCTTTCTTGGTGGAATGCACTGAACTCGAAACGATAGAGTTATAAACGATAATCTTTCGGTTTGTTTTTTATGAAGAAAGCACCCACTGCGAATCAATTATATACGGGGTGTCCCATATGCATTTTTCTTCAAGTTCTCTCGCGAATGGGAGCTGATTTCGGTATAATGTCATACAGGGTGTGCGATTCACAATGAATTTGCGATCGGGTGATATACGGGGTGTGCAATTTACAAGTTAATTTGATTTTTTTTGCGCAAATTCGAGTTTTTGTGTTGTTTCGGGGAGTTTTGGATCTTAATTCTATAAAATATATTCGATTCATATACAGGGTGTCAGATCTGAGTAGCGCTGACATTCACCAGAGTTTTTCTCCAGCTTTTGTGCTTTTCGCGTAAGGGAGCTTAATTCAATGAAATCCCATACAGGGTGTGCCACTAACAATGATTTCGCGATCGATTGATATACAGGGTGTGCAATTTAAAAGTTCTTTCATTATTTTTTGCACGCTTTTGGTTTTTGTGCTCCTCGGGGTTTTAAGCTTTCCTTCGAGTTTTTTTGCGCGCTTTCGGTGATTTTGTGCTCCTTCGGGGTTTTTTCGGTTCCTTTGGATATTTTTCGTTCATTCGTGGTACTTCGGGTTCTTTCAAGTTTTTCCGTGTTTCGTCGGGTTCTTTCTTCGTGGAATGCACCGAACTTGAAACGATAGAGTTAAAACGATATTCTTTCGGTTTGTTTCTTATGATGAAAGCACCCACTGCAAATCAATTATATACTGGGTGTCCCATATGCATTTTTCATCATGTTTTTTCAAGTGTGAAAGCTAATTTCGGTAAAATGTCATACAGGGTGTGCGATTTACAATGAATTTGCGATCGGGTGATATACGGGGTGAGCACTTTACAAGTTCTTCTGTTTTTGCGCGCTCTCAAGTTTTTTCAAGTTTTTGTGTTCCTTCGGGTTTTTTTACGGAAAAATTATCTTCGAAACATATACGGGGTGTTACATAGGAGCTCCATAGAATAATTTTGATACTTCTTTCGTGGTTATTACTGAACTCGAATAGATGGAGTAACAACGATATTCTTTTGGTTTTTTTTTTCACTGCTAATCAATTGTATACTGAGTGTCTCATATGCATTCTCCTTCAAGTTTTCTCGCGAATGGGAGCGGATTTCGATAAAATGTCATACAGGGTGTGCAATTCACAATAAGTTTACGGTCGGGTGATATACGGGGTGTGCAATTTACAAGTACTTTTGTGTTTCGGGTTTTTTCAGGTTCCTTTAGATTTTTTGTGTTACTTGGTGTTCTTTCGTGTTTTCTCGCGTTGTTTCGTGTAATTTCGGTTTCTTTCGTATAACTTCGGTTTCTTTCGTGTTTCTTCGGATTCCTTCGTGTTTTTTTGCGTTTGTCCGTGTTTTTTCCAGTTCTTTCTAGCTTTTTCACTTTCAACGGGTAATTTGACGTGTTTCGTGTTTCTGCGCGCTTCATTGATGTATGGGCCCTATTGATCTGCGGTCTATATTGATCTATGGTCTATATTGATCCATGGGCCAATTGAACTACTGGCCTATTGAACTACTGGCCTATGGATCTACGGGCCTATGGATCTACGGGCCTATTGATCTACCCGCTTACTAGTCTAATATATTAAAATGATAAGATCGGGAACCAGAGAAAATTTTGACAGGTGGTCCCGTCGGGGACCCGCGAGGCGTAGCCGAGCGTGAGGCCCGCAGGGCCGAACCCGGGGCAATCTTAAAACAGATCGAAAAGGCGTATCCTCTTCTAGGAGAAGCGACCCCGAAAACCCCCCCGGGCGCTCTTAAAGTGCCCGAAATTTTCAAACGAAAATCGCGAAAATGACGTTTTTCGCGAAATCGCCAAAAGTGCCCCGGAAAAAAGGAAATAGGCTCCGAAGCCGAAACGCCCAGCGTCCAGGACTCGCCACATATTCCGAGAGCGAGGACGTCCGGTTTCCTTAGAACCCATTAGAATTCCGGAGCCCCCCTATTTCTAGGCTAAAATTTCGTAAGTAAAACGGCAATTTTTAGTTTCGCCAGCCCCGCGAATCGTCAAAATGACCCATGATGCTTTCGATTCGTGCATGCGCTACAAGCCTCTAAACGCATTTTCGGCGGTAGAAAATGAAACTTGAGGAAATTCCCCTTCTCCAGGTACCAATTTTCATATCCAGGTAGCGATATAAGGCCGCGAATTCTTCATTCCAAATTCGGCAATTTACTCGATATTTCGATCAGAAGTGTCATAGTTTCTCATACGATTCCGATGATAGCCGAACGCGAGCTCCAAATTTGAAAATACGGCATCGATTTTTCGCTGGATATGGGCGGTGGAAGATTTTTTCCACCTTCCGAGCACTCGAATAAGAATCTACAGGAGATTCCGAATCTCTAGATACCACCCGCGATTCAAGACTCTTAAGAAAAACACCTCAAATATGCGTTTGAAAATCGTCATTTCAGGCTCTATTTTCGCGCCAATTCATTTTCGTCCTTGAAGAATGAACACAGATCGCGATGAATCGCTATACAGGCTGTGCTATCTCGAAAAAATCGCTATACAGGCTGTGCTTATGAAAAGCACTGATTTTCACCAGATTCTTTCTTCGAGAGATTTTCCGTCTGAATATTTTATGGAAAAAGCACCCACTGCGAATCAATTATAGAGTGGGTGTCCCAAATGCATTTTTCTTCAGGTTTTTTCGCGTATGGGCTCTAATTTCGATAAAATGGCATACAGGGTGTGCGATTTACAATTAATTTACGATCATGTGATATACGGGGTGTGCAATTTACAAGTTATTTTGCTGATTTCGATAAAACGTCATACAGGGTGTGCAATTTACAATGAGTTTACGATCGGGTGATATACGGGGTGTGCAATTTACAAGTACTTTTGTTTTTTGCGCGCTTTCGGTTTTTTATATTTCTCCGGGGTGTTTCGCGTGACTTCGAGTTTTTTGCGCGCTCTCAAGTTATATGTATTCTCTCGGGATTTTTCAGGTTCCTTTGGATTATTTGTGTTACTTGGGGTTCTTTTTCGTGTTTTCGCGTTGTTTCGTGTAATTTCGGTTTCTTTCGTGTAACTTCGGTTTCTTTCGTGTTTCTTCGGATTCTTTCGTGTTTTTTCGCGTTTCTTCGTGTTTTTTCCAGTTCTTTCAAGTTTTTTCGCTTTCAACGGGTATTTTGACGTGTTTAGTGTTTCTGCGCGCTTCATTGATGTATGGGCCCTATTGATCTGTGGTCTATATTCATCTATGGTCTATATTGATCTATGGTCTATATTGATCTATGGTCCCTTATGATCTATGGTCTATATTGATCCATGGGCCTATTGATCTACCCGCTTACTAGTCTCTTATAAAACAATATTCCAGTTGCTTATCGTGGTAGTGGCAGTGTTTTTTCAAGATCGAATGTTAAACATTCTATTTCTTCGTTTTCTTTTGCCATTTTCATATCATTCTTCATCTGGTTTCGGGCTTCTTGCCAATTTTTAATATGGGTTTCGTGTTCTACTTTGATTTTTTTTTCGTTATATGTTAGGGTATTTTGGAATCTGCTGTGATAGGTGTCTCACGTATTGCAAATCTCCTTTTTAAATTAATTTATTAATTAATTAGTTTTAAATTAAATTTGGTTAAAAAGATACGTCTGTAAGTCTGAAAACTAACCGGATTTTCTGTTTCTTCTTTATATGCTCTGTATATCAAAGACAAATTTCTGGTGGTAGAAACTCGGCATCTGAACACTGAGCTCTACGATAACGACTTTTGTACTTTTGTATTCTGTTTATTTGGTTCATGACTTCTTGTTCTCTTCTTTCATCCACCTTATTTTTTCCTCCTGATATTCCTCGCTTATCTGTTGTACTGCCAGATCTTAACTTCATTAATGCTGAATTAAACCTTTTTGTAAAAATTTGCAGAGTTTTGACAAAGGTTTCACGACATACTTGGACCCATAGTTGATCAATTCTAAAATACTTTTTTGGCTTTTGTCCTTGTCCGTAAGTTCTTTTCTTGTCATATTCTTTTACTAAGGCAGCTATATAGGCTGTTTGGGCGTTGTAACTACCAAGCTCTCAGAACTTTTGGAAACAACTTCGCCGTTGTGTCAAACTTAATGTTGTATTGCATTTTTTAGAACAGGAACACTGAAAGTCTTCATCAAAAATCTTTTCTTCTACTGTCCTTCTTTTATAATGAGTTTTGTTTTAATTCTTGGCTTTTTTATTTTGTGTTCTTGTCATGTTATGCAGAAAGGAACCAAGCAGCTTGGATCTTTACTGCAGGTAGGTTACCTGCTTAACAAATTTTGTTGGTTGGTTCATTGGTCAACAGATGGCGCTAAGTACCAGAATGTGGCTTGGATCTTTTTTGCAGTAAAGGTTACGGCTATTAATGTAAAATTGTGCGTAAATCCAAAAATCACAAAATTGTGGGATGGTTCCTTTCAGCTAAAAGCCGTTCACTTATAAATTAATATGACTGGTGGTAGAGCATCATACCTAAGCTCTATATCCTAACTTAAAGCTGATATATGCATAATTTGGTATCTTAAATGAGCCTCTATCCCAAAAATCTCGGAGAAGACTTGCAAGGAAGTGGTAGGAAACTAAATTATGCAAATAATCACAAACGACAATGTTTGAATCTGAAAAATTTATTTAGTTTAATATCTCTGATCTAAGTTTTTTTTCATTAATTCATTTTATTTAAGTTTTTTACTTGATATCCCAAAATGGTAATTAGAGATTTAAAATCAAAAGCTTTTTTTTTAATCGTTTAATTATTCACAACTTCATAACCTCTAGAAGTTTTTATTTACATTTGTAGAGGGAAAAATTTCAGTTCCCTATGTAACGCCCTTACGTGCAGTTCCTTTATCAGTAAACTCGGGCGCCAGACTATTTGCTTCTGAGGGCGTCACCCTCACCTATCGAGCTCCTCCGGAATGTCCAGAAGCTCGAGCCTAGGTAGACTCCAGTGGAGAATGAAGTGGGTAGCTGTTGGAGGTAGAGGTGTCACCAATAAAACACGCGATTAACTAAAAATATACTCTCTATTCGTACTAAATAAACAAACTTTCCAAAATAATACGTCTCACAGTCCTTAAAACAAATCAACAGTTCATATTCGGTACAACAGTCCTTAATCTAAATCACAAAATCTTCATAGTCCTTAACCTCTAAAAACTCAAGTCCCAAATCTACTTGTCAATCTTCAAAAGTCCAGTAACATTCCGTGAAGGGGTTAGAGTGCACATAAAGCGATTACAGTGGCGAGTTACTCGATGTATTAGGCATCAGAAAGAATTCGGCAAACAAAATGACTTACGCATAAAAATGGGTTAGGCATACCAATGAATCAGGCAGAGAATAGATAAGGCATTCGCTCATCAGAAAATTGCTCATGCATGAAAGTGACTAAGGCCGTGTGAAAGAAATAATAATATCTCAGGGTTAAAGCGAGAGGGGGGGCGGAAACCAAAGCCTCACTCAGGCCAACATGGACCATCCAAGCGGAGAGGGGTTCCTGGGGCACGGTTCCGCACGGCGCAACTAGTGTCCGTGCGCAACAGAACCCCTCGAAGAGAACTGCCAAGGCCCAGCCCAAATCGGAGTGACCGGCGGTATGGTGTGCGCATGCGCAAACCACCGCGCGTCCACCCGCGATGACGACAGGACCGAGGTCGAACCAAGTGCCTGCCGCACAGCAGCCCACGCCACGGAAAACTTCGGTCTCAGCACGATTGAGCTTTGCCCATCTCGCACATCAACGTCAGTCCCGGGAGATGGACAGCAGGAGTCCGCCGAGGTAAAACGGCCCACAACCTAGGGACGATTGAGTTTCCTCATCTCGGCACCCAGATGTCGGATACGCAATACCGGCTAAAGGACCCAGCCGACACCCGTGACGAATCCCGCACCCTCAAAGATCGGGCCAACCCAGTGCCTGCCGCGCAACAGCCCACGTCACGGAAAGCTTCGGTTTAAGCACGATTGAGTTTCCTCATCTCGCACATCAACGTCAGCTCCGAGAGATGGACAGCAGGAGTCCGCCGAGGTAAAACGGCCCACAACCCCAAGGGACATTGAGTTTCCTCGGACCCAGCCGACACCCCGTGACCAACCGACACCCGTGACCAACCCGTGCCTTCCAGGGTCGGTTCGACAAACAACAACAGGGGGGGGGGCACACCACAACCCTCACCGCGCAGCAGCCCACGTCACGGAAAGCTTCGGTTTAAGCACGATTGAGTTTCCTCATCTCGTACATCAACGTCAGCCCCGAGAGATGGACAGCAGGAGTCCGCCAAGATAAAACGGCCCACAATCTAGGGACGATTGAGTTTCCTCATCTCGGCACCCAGACGGTGGAAACGCAATACCGGCTAAAGGACTCGTAAAGGACGTGACGCCCTAGACGCCCTCCTGCAGCCGTCGTTCGGTCTCAACGATCGAACCTCACACTCACCTCCTGGAATCTCGTCCTCCACAAGTGGTCCTCCGGTCCCTCTCTATACCCCTTTCCTACCTTGGTATGTCTGCCTACCACTGAACTCACTACCAGCACTCACAACACTGGCTGGACCCTCCCCACTAAACGGTAGAGGCTTTCCTCTTATTTTGAGTTCCGCGCCGTACGAGGAACTGCCGTTCCAGTGCTCGACTCGTCTATAAATACCATTCTCGGTCCCCTCCACCACATACGTCGTGCGCACTGCAGATGGAGGTGGGAATGATCGGTCGGTGTCCCCACCGCTCGGCGCGATCTCGCTGGAGTCGATCAAGGTCAACGGGTTTCTGCCACGCAAACAAAACTACTTCGTTACACTCTCCCCTTACTTCCATAAAAAAAAAGAATTTTTTTTTCTCTTCCCTTCCTGACCACAAAAAGGATGAAGAAAGGACCTTAGCCTAATAAAACCCAAGAGAAAATCTTAGTCCAAATCAACCATATAAGAGAAAATCTTATCCTAAAGCAACAATATAAGAGAAAATCTTATCCTAAATCAACAATATAAGAGAAAAATCTTAGCCTAAATCTACAACATAAGAGAAAATCTTATCCTCAATCAACAACATAATAGAAAATCTTAGCCTAAATCAACAATATGAGAGAAAATCTTAGCCTAAATTAGCGATAACATACAAGAGGAAATCTTAGCCTAAATCAGCAATTCTCTCTACTGTTTGTCGGCGTTTGTGACGCGCACGCTGCGTTCCTTTGGGAGGGCGGTGACGCGGTGACGCGCACTATGCGTTCATTTGATGGGCTGAAACTACTGTCGCGCACTATGCGTTCATTTGGGAGGGCGGTGACGCGCACTACTGTCATGCGGGGGAAAAAGGACGCGCACTATGCATTCATTTGGGAGGGTTGTCACCGCGCACTACTGTCATGTGGGGAAAAAGGACGCGCACTATGCGTTCATTTGGGAGGGCGGTGACGCGCACTACTGTCATGTGGGAAAAGGACGCGCACTATGCGTTCATTTCGGAGGGCGACGCGTCTGAAACATAGGAAGCGTTAGCGGGCTTCAGGTCTTTTATATGAATATGCCTTAACCTCTTGCCCGATCCGTCTCGCAAGTCGTAGACCACCGGTGAAACTACTTTGGTCACAATATATGGTCCAGAAAATTTCGGCGCCAGTTTGCCCGAAAACTGGTTCGCAGCTGAAGACAGCGGTCGTTCCCGGCGCCAGACTTCATCTCCCACTCTACATCTCCATTCCCGTCGCCGGAGATTGTAATAGTGGCTTTGCTGGGTGAATGCCCGACCCAACTGCACTCGTACCAATTCAAACACTTCGCGTAGCCGTTTTACCCGACTCGCGTGACTTCGGACCTCCTCACGACTGGTGTCCTGAGCATCTTCTTCCTCTGCTTCGGAGTCTTCTGGCTCCTCTCTAGGACCATCGCCATCAACAACCACTCTTGGTATGTTCATTTCACGGCCGAAGTTGAGGAACGACGGAGTAAATCCCGTCGACTCATGTCTCGCCGAATTCGTCGCCATAGCCAGCTCAGGTAGTCTCTCGTCCCATTTACGATGATCGCCTTCACAAAATTGCGCTATCATCGTCTTCAACGTACGATTCGCCCGCTCGACCGCATTCGCTTGAGGGCTGTACACCGGTGTGAACCGTACTCGAACTCCCAATTGCCTCAATAAGCTCCGGAATTCTCGACTAACAAACTGTTTGCCGTTGTCGCATATCACCGTGCGAGGACAACCAAACTTTGCAATCACCTGCTCGAAGAGAGCCCTTGTTACTGCTGGTGCTGTCGCCTTGCGTAGAGCACGAAATTCCACCCACTTGGTGAATTTATCCTGAGCCACAAATACAAAAGTATTCCCTCTGGTAGAACGCGGTAATGGACCAATCAGGTCAACGCAGACTTTATCCCAGGGGTCTTTTCCTATACTTGGCTGCATCTTTCCAGGAGTCTGTTGTTGCGAAACTTTATATCTTTGACAGGACTGACACGATCTCACGAATTTAGCAATGTCCCTGAACATTCCTGGCCAGTAATATAGTTTAGCCATCCTGCAACTAGTTTTCGCTATTCCCATATGTCCGGCGGTTGGAGCATCATGGTTTTCCCGCATAAGAGCCTCTCTTTGGTTGGCGGGCACACACAGCTTCCAGGGTCGGGACATATCGGGTTCAGTCAAGTCGTTCGACTCGAAGAAATGTCGATATAATTTGCCATCGCTCACGCAATAGTCAGGCAACGCCTCGGGATTATTTTCGACTTCGGCCAACTTCCTTGTATACCATTTGCATTTGGTCTCCTCAGACAAGCAAATCTCTCCCTCGGTTGGGCCAGGCAATGGACTTCTTGACAGCGCATCGGCCACTCTATTGAGGGATCCTTTTCGGTATTTTATGTCGAAATCGAACTGTTGCAAATAGACTATCCATCTGGCAATACGTCCTGCAGGGCTCTTTACTGAATTCAGCCATCGGAGCGACTGATGGTCTGTCAATACTGTAAAGTGGTATCCCTCAAGGTAGGGTCTCATCTTCTCCACACCCCATACTATAGCCAGACACTCTTTCTCTGTTGTCGAGTAATTTCGTTCAGCCGGTGACAACGTTCTACTAGCATAGGCTATAACTCTTTCGACCTCATCGACACTCTGGGTCAGCGCTATGCCCAATCCTTGATCCGAAGCATCAGTCTGCAGCACGAACGGCTGCTCAAAATCAGGACACGCCAAAACTGGGGCCTCCGTGAGTTTCTTCTTTAGTAGTTCGAAAGATTTCAGTTCCTCTGCCTCAAAACGCCATTTCTGCTTCTTGCGTAGTAGGCGAGTCAACGGTGCCACAATCTGGGAAAACTCCGGTATGAACCGACGGTACCAAGATGCCACTCCGAGAAATCTTCTAATTTCGCGGACACTTCGGGGTACTGGTATTGCTTGTATCGCCGCCACCTTGTCAGGATCGGTCTTGATTCCGTCCGAGGAATCGTCAAATTGTTCAAGTTCCCCGTCCAGAAAGCGGTTGAGCTCTCGTCTTTCTTTCTCAGGAAGTTCCAGTTCTTCATGGTTATAATCGGCTTTCGAGCAGGACAGTGATTCCTCTCCGACAGATCTCAGTAATCTACCTCTGTAGTAGCAGGACACAGATCTTAGTTCAATGCTAAAATCGTAGTCACTCAGTACGTCCATCCCAACTACTATGTCTATCGGTAAACTCTCCATATACAGCATATCCACCGTGATATAGTCGTCGTGCAACTGCAATGGAAGTCTATAGCATCTTGGGATTGATACTGACTGTCCATCAGCTATCTTCGCCGTAGCCTGGTGTGTGAAAGATGGTATGTTCATTCGATCGCAGTAATCAGCCACAGTTCTTCCCAGGAATGACTTCGTAGCACCAGTGTCCAGTAACGCTCGAAAGTTTCTCCCTTCCACACTGACATAAATTATAGGTCGGTTATCTGGCGGATGTCTCTGAATGGTATTTAGCTTCGAGGCTAGTCTTTCAGAGGATTGCGGATGCCTCGTCTTCGCGCAATCCTCACTTAGTTTTCCGAACAACCACATTCTCTTGCAGAAACGCCATCTCTTCCACACCGTGGACAGGAAATCTTGGGAGGGTTTCGGCAGTTTATTCGCATATCCTGTCCATCTAAAACATACCATCGTGTCCTCATTGAATCTCACAGTTCTTCGGTTGGGACTAGGCCGTGGTTCCTGGGCGACAACATTCGTTCTAACGACCGTGTCACTATTCCTGTGTGGTAACTCCATCGACGTTCTAGTCGGTACCTCTGATCTATTCGTGTCTGACTCATTCGGCCTGGTGTGCGGACTTTGGTACACGAGATGAGGCTCTGGTGTTACTATGGCATTCTGTACTGGTGGTGGTTTATACTGTTGTGCCTGCCAATGTACCAACTCAAACACCTTGCCTTTATTCAGTAGTTCCTCAATCGTATCGGTATGCTGGAATACGAGTGCTCTCTGAAGATGTGGCAACAAGCCTCGTCTGATAATTGTGACTTGCTCGGTCTCAGTTACGCAGTTATGTACCAGCTTTCGAAATAGGTTTTGCATTCGAGTCACGTACAGTACAAGTTTTTCATCTTTGCCTTGCGTTCTCTTTTTAATATCTTCGAGAAGCAAGTCTTCGTAATTTGGTGGCAAGAAGGCTTCTTTGATTTTGGTCTTAAAATCTTCCCAGCTCTCTAAGTTTGCTTTTCGTGGCACATACCAATCTCGTGCATCACCCCTCAATATCTCATAAATTGACTTAAATAAATCTCCGTGTGTCAGGTTTCTCGACTCGGCTAGTTGTTCGATCTCGTCCAGAAACGCTGTGATACTTCCCGAGCCGTCATAATGTACGTTCCACATATACAATGGGACTGTGGGGGCACGAGTGGGGTAGATGTGGTACATACTCCTCTCGTCCTCCCGTGGTGGGGGAATTGGTGTTTCTCTCTCTTGTCTCCTTGTCTGCACCGGTAGTGGGGTAACCACAGACTCTACTGACTCTATTGTCTCTCCTACGATGTTTGCATTCGGTACTGATGCTCTCCTCGTTGATTCAGTGAATCCACGTCTTGGTATTTCTGTCGTTGTTGGCACAGTCTCTCTGCGCACCCGGCTCCGCAATGAATCAAAAATCCGGCGATTGATGGAACCAGTCGTCGCTCGTATCCCACAAGGTCGCGTGTTTGTCCCAATCGTTCGAAATTCCTCGTCTCTGCCATCGGTGTCAAATGACAGCCTCTGGTCTCTAACTTCTCTTGCTCGGTAAGTCCTATCGGTCCTCGGCATCAAAACCGGCGTATTATGTACAGGTATCGGTGCATCAATTAAAGACGGCGTCTCAGTCGCCTCCGTAGCCAATCCAGCGATGCTACGTGCATCCTCTAACTCTATTCGAGCGTCCTCCAAAACTTCCATCATTCTATCTCTCGTCAGTCCTTCCTCCATGGTGCCTGGCTTCACCAACCTCAATCTATGCTCAACATGCTCCAGACGGCTGAACATCCTCCTATATACATTTCGTGCATTTCCAGTGCCAAACTCCGGAACATCTTCCAGCAATTCGCTCAGTTTCGAACCACAGATCGCCAGCTCCACTGGGGCATCCAGCTCCACATCCTCGGGAATGTCAATCCCTCTCGATAGCGCTCTTCGCAGCAACAGCCTATCCTCATCTGTAGTGGATCCAACTTCCAACCTCCGGGCACGCAACTCCCATAGGAGTTTGTCACTCCGAAGCATATCCACATCCATCCTTACTTCCTCAGGATATCCAACAACGTCCAAACTCCAACAACCAACGTCCAAAATAAAGAAAAATCTCTATTATATTCCAACTCCAGCCTCCAACAACCTGCTGTCCCTGCTCGGGCGCCAGAATTGTAACGCCCTTACGTGCAGTTCCTTTATCAGTAAACTCGGGCGCCAGACTATTTGCTTCTGAGGGCGTCACCCTCACCTATCGAGCTCCTCCGGAATGTCCAGAAGCTCGAGCCTAGGTAGACTCCAGTGGAGAATGAAGTGGGTAGCTGTTGGAGGTAGAGGTGTCACCAATAAAACACGCGATTAACTAAAAATATACTCTCTATTCGTACTAAATAAACAAACTTTCCAAAATAATACGTCTCACAGTCCTTAAAACAAATCAACAGTTCATATTCGGTACAACAGTCCTTAATCTAAATCACAAAATCTTCATAGTCCTCAACCTCTAAAAACCCAAGTCCCAAATCTACTTGTCAATCTTCAAAAGTCCAGTAACATTCCGTGAAGGGGTTAGAGTGCACATAAAGCGATTACAGTGGCGAGTTACTCGATGTATTAGGCATCAGAAAGAATTCGGCAAACAAAATGACTTAGGCATAAAAATGGGTTAGGCATACCAATGAATCAGGCAGAGAATAGATAAGGCATTCGCTCATCAGAAAATTGCTCATGCATGAAAGTGACTAAGGCCGTGTGAAAGAAATAATAATATCTCAGGGTTAAAGCGAGAGGGGGGGCGGAAACCAAAGCCTCACTCAGGCCAACATGGACCATCCAAGCGGAGGGGGGTCCCTGGGGCACGGTTCCGCACGGCGCAACTAGTGTCCGTGCGCAACAGAACCCCTCGAAGAGAACTGCCAAGGCCCAGCCCAAATCGGAGTGACCGGCGGTATGGTGTGCGCATGCGCAAACCACCGCGCGTCCACCCGCGATGACGACAGGACCGAGGTCGAACCAAGTGCCTGCCGCACAGCAGCCCACGCCACGGAAAACTTCGGTCTCAGCACGATTGAGCTTTGCCCATCTCGCACATCAACGTCAGTCCCGGGAGATGGACAGCAGGAGTCCGCCGAGGTAAAACGGCCCACAACCTAGGGACGATTGAGTTTCCTCATCTCGGCACCCAGATGTCGGATACGCAATACCGGCTAAAGGACCCAGCCGACACCCGTGACGAATCCCGCACCCTCAAAGATCGGGCCAACCCAGTGCCTGCCGCGCAACAGCCCACGTCACGGAAAGCTTCGGTTTAAGCACGATTGAGTTTCCTCATCTCGCACATCAACGTCAGCTCCGAGAGATGGACAGCAGGAGTCCGCCGAGGTAAAACGGCCCACAACCTAGGGACGATTGAGTTTCCTCATCTCGGCACCCAGATTCCGGATCCGCAATACCGGCCAAAGGACCCAGCCGACACCCGTGACCAACCCGTGCCTTCCAGGGGTCGGTTCGACAAACAACAACAGGGGGGGGGGCACACCACAACCCTCACCGCGCAGCAGCCCACGTCACGGAAAGCTTCGGTTTAAGCACGATTGAGTTTCCTCATCTCGTACATCAACGTCAGCCCCGAGAGATGGACAGCAGGAGTCCGCCAAGATAAAACGGCCCACAATCTAGGGACGATTGAGTTTCCTCATCTCGGCACCCAGACGGCGGAAACGCAATACCGGCTAAAGGACTCGTAAAGGACGTGACGCCCTAGACGCCCTCCTGCAGCCGTCGTTCGGTCTCAACGATCCAACCTCACACTCACCTCCTGGAATCTCGTCCTCCACAAGTGGTCCTCCGGTCCCTCTCTATACCCCTTTCCTACCTTGGTATGTCTGCCTACCACTGAACTCACTACCAGCACTGGCTGGACCCTCCCCACTAAACGGTAGAGGCTTTCCTCTTATTTTGAGTTCCGCGCCGTACGAGGAACTGCCGTTCCAGTGCTCGACTCGTCTATAAATACCATTCTCGGTCCCCTCCACCACATACGTCGTGCGCACTGCAGATGGAGGTGGGAATGATCGGTCGGTGTCCCCACCGCTCGGCGCGATCTCGCTGGAGTCGATCAAGGTCACGGGTTTCTGCCACGCAAACAAAACTACTTCGTTACACCTATAAAACAAAAGTTTTATTACTACCATATCTACGGTATTATCGGGTACCGAGCCATACCTAGAGTGGATTGCTAGTATCTAAATATGACGTTTATAACCATTGCACCTCAGACCATAGCTTGAGCCAAATTATAGAGTCCACCTGTAATGTTTTTGAACCAGGAGTACTTAGCAGGAATAAATAAATTACACCTATAAGCAGCTAGTTAATTGAACTGAGTTTTTTTCGTTGCCCTATCCCAACAAGACTTGTCCAGATTGGAATAGCCACACACAGATAATACCAGTGGTGCTTTCACGCATCAGTAATTACAAAAAATAACCTGTGATCTATTTCATATTTCGACAAAATTCCTTCTTCTGTGTAATTAAAAAGTTGTAGCCTTAAAAAAATGACACCACCTTAAGAAAATGAAATACTTTACGGTCTCAGATTCACTTCAATTTTTTCTTGACATTTGAGTTATCATACTACTTTTGTTTCGATTGATAAATCAAAATGTTTTAGGGTACAATGTTCTTTAAACGTGATTACGATAAAATACATAATTCATATACAAAAATGTAAGCTCATAAGAAAATAATGAAGTATGTTAATTAAGTTATTCTTCGAACTATATTATGGTTCATGATACATCGTAATGTAAATTTTGTTGACTTATCACCCATGAAACCATCGACGATTTATTCGAATGAGTTTATTCCGAATTTTTCAAGTTACAATCTGTAACAAAATATATATCCTGGAATGTGGAGTTTGCAGAATATCATGAGACAAACCGGTGATGCTTTATATTCATAGAAATTCAGATACGTGTCGATCAAAGCTGGTTGGTTCTTATTGTGGCCATTATTTTCTTGTTCGTTCTAGATCTAGATATTTCTTTATTGGGGTATCATATTTCAGAAAAGAATTGCATTTGTCATTTTATTCGATGGAGATACTAAAGGATCTCTCAGAACAAAAAGAGTGCGTGTATCGTTCACACGCGATTGAAGTAAAACTTCTTTGGCATTGTAGGAGATGGCAATCAAGTTGAAAATCATATGAAATATGACCCGTTTTTATATAGAATAAGTATTGTTTATAGCGATAAATGTTTTTTATTGTTGATAAGTGTTGTATATGAAGCAATAGTTATTTTAAGTTAAATAACTGTTCTTCTAATATAATTCTTTAAGTTTTTTTGTTGTTTTATTAATTCATTTATTATGAAGTCTGAGAGTTAATTAGATTTATTCATTTTACATGAAGTTCATTTACTTTTTATACTGTTTTTCCATTGCTTTGTAATTTTAGAGTATTTTGAACGGAAACCTCGCATCCTCAAAATATTTTTTTTCCTTCTATTGTTTACGTGCTTGCAATACTGAAGACTCAACTCTTCCTATCAATTCTTTATGCTCTACTTCTGAATAATTTGTATTCATGGTTGAATGTCATATTATAATTTTCAAAATTACTTGAGTTAATTTTATTGCGAATATAAGAAACATATTCTTCTTTCATTTATTTTTGAATAAGTTCGGTATCCTTTGTTTTTCTCGTCTTCATTTTATGTTTCCTTTTCATTTTGTTCATTACTTTTATATCATTCAATAGCTGAGATTTCATTCATATCAATTTAATTATACCTGATCTGAATTCAATAAATTTTGTAGTCTGTTCAGTTTTGGAATTAATTCCTCTATAATTATATTCCTAACTAGTGAGCGGGTAGATCCATAGGCCCGTAGATCCATAGGCCAGTAAATCCATAAGCCAGTAGTTCAATAGGTCTGTAGATTCATAGGCCAGTAGATCCATGAGCCAGTAGTTCAATAGGCCCATAGATCATTATTGACCATAAATCGATAGTAAGCGGGTAGATCCATAAGCCCGTAGATCAATGAATCCATAGATTAATATAGGCCAGTAGATCCATAAGCCAGTAGTTCAATTAGCCCATAGATCAATATAGATCATAGATCCATATAGACCATAGATCAATGAAGCCCATTGATCAATAAAGCCCATAAATCAATGAAGTGCACAGAAACACGAAACACGACAAAGAAACCCGTTGAAATCAAAGCAACTTGAAAGAACGCGAAGAAACACGAAAGAACGTGAAAAAACACGAAAGAACCGGACGAAACACAAAAGAACGCGAAAAAACACGAAATAACCCGAAGAAACACGAAAGAACGCAGAGAAACACGAAAGATCGCAAAGAGCCCAATGGAACCCGAAAAAATCCGAAGGAATGCAAAAAACCCCGTCGAAAGCGAAGAAACATGGAAGAACTGGAAGAAACACGAAAGAACCCGACGAAAAAACGAGAGAAACCAAAGAAAACCGAAAGCGCGCACAAAATACCAAATCAACTTGTAAATTGCACACCCTGTATATCCATCGATCGCAAATTCATTGAAAATTGCACACCCTGTATGACAGTTTATTGAAATTAACTCCTGTACGCGGAAGAAACACGAAAACTTGAGAAAAACTCTGGTGAAAGTCGGCGCAAGGAATGCGCAACTCAAATGTGACACCCTGTATATGAATCGAAAATATTTTATCGAATTAAGAAGTCGTAGGCAGAAACAGTCGAAATAACTCAATGGAAAGTATTTATTAATGATAGGCAACGCATATGGGACACCCTGTATACAATTGATTCGCAGTAGGTGCATTTTCCATAAAAAAAAAACCAAAGGAATATCGTTTCTACTCGATCGATTCGCGATCGGTGAATTTTACAAAGGTAAAATAAAAAGTATTGGATAAAGTTCTGAACGTGTAACCATGAACAGTTCCATCCGTTCATACATGAACTAAGTAGGTCCGATTTTCAATCATGAACTGGTCACACATTTTGTTCTCGAAGGAAAGCTAAAAACCCCGAAGAAGCACAGAAAAACCGAAGGCGTTCAAAAAATACCGAAAGGACTTGTAAATTGCACTCCCTGTAAATCAATCGGTCGCGAATTCATTGTAAATAGCACACCTGTATGATATTTTATTGAAATTAGCTCCCTTACACGGAAAAACACGAAAACTTGAGAAAAACTCTGGTTAATGTTAGCGCTTCTCAGATCTGACACCCTGTATATGAATCGAAAGTATTTTATCGAATTAAGAACCCGTAAGAAGAAAAAGCCGAAAAAACTCGATGGAAAGTATTTGTTAATAATAGATAACGCACATGGGACACCCTGTATATAATTGATTCGCAGTGGGTGCTTTTTCCATTAAAAAAAAACCAAAGGAATATCCTTTCAATTCGGTGAATTTCACAAAGGTTAAATAAAAATTATTCGATAATGGTCTGAAGATGTAACCGTGAACTTGGAATTTCGTTCATGCATGAACCGAGTAGATCCGATCGTCGATCGGAAGTTTTGCGTTTCTAAGCCGAACACGGTGCAACTATTTATTCTGTGATTCTATAGAATTAGGTTGATTTTTCATGGAATTTTGAGGAAAGCAATTGGTCAAAACTACATTCAACTAATGCCATTAGTTGGGTGTAGTTAGGCATTAGTTGAATGTAGTTTTTGACCAATTGCTTTCCTCAAAATTCCATGAAAAATCAACCTAATATGTACCTACAAGGAAATGATCGATCAGAACATTCTATAGAATTGTCTCAAGGCCTATCTATGTTTTCAAGACGGTTGAATCGTGAAACCCGTTCGGGTTTCTCCGTGGAAATTGTGACAGAATGGAATGAATGAATATGAAAATATATGAAGATAGCAAATTTCAAAACGGAGAATCTCGGTCTATCCGTGATTTCTGAGGCCGTTTGAACTGAAATAAAAGAAAGGTTACACTATATGTGAGGAAAATCCTACCTGTTTGAAGGTTCTTTTGAGAATATCCATTGTTTACATGAATGAAGAATATTGGCATATTTCGATATATTCATTTAGTCTTAAAGATACCTGAAATGAAACGATATATAACGATATATAACGATTTATAATCTAATAAATACCTGAGAACCTCTCTTCTAAGCAATTTCAAGCTAATTTTTCAACCTCCAGATGTTGTTTACATATTTAGTCATTTGACATCGATTGCATTATATCTTGATATTTCTTTCGCTTGGATATATTATTTACTGAAAATAAAGAGAATAAATCGTTATGAGACACGAATATAATGCATAATATTACCTATAACGGTCCAATTCGTCCAATTTTATAGGCACGGGGACGTTCTTCGTCTAGAAAAGGCGATCTCCCCCGTCCCGCGAGACCCTCCGGCTTCGGAGGAGTACTTCCGCCCGTTTTTGTGCTCTGGGCGATTTCGACGAAAAACGTCATTTTCGCGATTTTCGTTTGAAAATTTCGGACACTTCAAGAGCGCCTGGGGGAGGGGGTGGTTCGCGGTCGCTTCTCCTAGAAGAGGATATACCCTTTCGATCTGTTTTAAGATTGCCCCGGGTTCGGCCCTTCGGGTCTCATGCTCATAATCTTCTCTGGTTCGTTCCTTACTGCTATATTTATATTGAATATCCACCAGAATAACAAGGAAATTACGAAAATTTATAACAGCTTTTTTCTTTGCCTTATTAATCTAGTATATGGCTGAATTAACCATGAGCGGCATAATTGAGTGCATATTTACAATGCATGCTTAAGAAAATTAAAAATTCCCTCTGCTTGGGTGATTCAAATTTCCCGTTGCTTCGTTCCTGTAATACTAAATATGACGGCCGATTTGTGTCAACGAAAATAAGTTATTATTATTATTCAATTTAATATTTTTCACGAATTATTTCATTTCTTCAATTGATTTATTTTTAAACTATCTAATATAAAAAACAAAATTATTTGAAAACCGGATGGTACAGAAAAGTGACGGCATATTACTGCATAGGACATTGAGCGTTGGGTAGTATTAGTAACGAGAGAAGGTTGGCGTAAAACCAGAATCCATGTGGTATTCTTCAATTATACTTTCACTTCACTGTTCGCAGAATGAACATTAAACTGATAATGGTTATGTTTACATAAGATAAGTAAATAAGGTTCCATTTGACATTCAGCCACATGGGAGCTAATTTGAATGCGCAGCTAGACATACAAAGATAACTACGAATATGTAGAATCTGCTGCCAAAGATCATCGTGTCTAGCATCGTAGGAAATAATAATCGATACTGAGCTGAATATTCATCACGAGTTATCCTATCACCTCATTGTTTAACCGTATCATTAATACTATTATAAATATGCATAAGCCCCTAACCATATGCCTGAGCTGTCTCAGGATACGATTCTGCAAAAGCCCTCGAAATTCATAACGTTCAAATTAATTTGAGAGATCATAAATGAATATTAAACGCATACCTCAAGAGGTTTGGGGTCCACTATGTGGGAGTTGAGTCGAACATACCATGAATTTTGAAAGATCCTATTAAAATTTGAAATTGGGTTACGGCTGACCGTAGCGAAATACGCAGTGAGTTATCAAGATATTTTGCTTCAGATAGACGTTTCTTCTTGAATATGAATATATAAATAACTAGCTGACCTGGCCTTCTGCTCTACGTTATAGAAAGTTTTGTTTTCCTATTTATGTCCATGGCGTACACAAAGAGGACTGTATGGCTTTTCGCAGTGTGTGCACGATGATACAAACGTAGGGGCTTTTATTTTTTTCGATAGTTCAGAATAGAAGAAAATGGTGTATATTCTTAATTTAATTTAATATTTTCCCCTTCGCTTATCAGTAACGATGAATTTATATATATTTATATTAGAAGTAGAATTAATTAACGTTGAACAGTGAGAAGAATACCTTATTACCTTTAGTTGGAAACAAATCCCCTAACATACCTAAATGTTTCAGTTTCAAAAAAAGGCGTGTATTCAATTTAGATTATAGATCTCTGACCAAAATAACAGGTCTTCTTTGTTAATAATCACACGAATATTCTGGAATGATATAAAATCGACCATTAGTCAAGAACTGCGTTATCTTTCGGGTCTTTTAATTGTGAAAAAAGTTGCCTCACATCCTTTATTCTGAAGTGCGAACAATGGGAGATGATGAATAACAGGGTGAGCTCCATGATAAATCTCCGAATCTGCTGTACCGAAATAAGAACAGTCGAAAAAAGGATTTCTTTGTATTTTTCATTCATTATTCTGCATCAGGAGTTGGTATGTCGAATTTCCCTTTTTTCCAAATTCTTTTTTCTGAACTTTATTATTAGTCAGGTTTAGTGAATCGGTTTTGTCTAAATGTCTGGATGACGTTAAGTCCGATGCTGTGGGTTTCGATGTTGAAAATTTGCTGTCCTCATATCCTGAAATATCTTGTCCACATAATAAACTGCTGCATTTTAACGGGAAATTGTCATTCAGCTTGGAAAAACGCCATTGTGCTGCCTATACCCAAGAAAAGAAAGATTGAACAGCTTAGCGATTTGCGCCCCATAAGTATATTGCCAGCAGTATCTAAGGTTTTCGAGAAGTTTTCATATACTCAGATGGTGGAGCATCTTGATAGGTTTGAAATACTCCCAGAATCTCAGTCTGGCTTTCGTCGCGGACACAGCTGCACGACTGCTCTGCTCAAGATTATCGACGATATTTTGTCAGCCACGGATAAGGGTCTCATTACGGCACTTATATTACTTGATTATAGTAAAGCCTTTGACTCTATTTGTCATCAATTACTGATTTCCATTTTATCTTTCGTGGGCTTTTCAAATGAGGCTGTGCTACTGCTCAAAAGCTATCTCTTCCACAAAACACAGCGAGTCAAAATTGATGGCTCTTTGTCGGACCCTTTGTTCATCTCGTGCGGGGTGCCCCAGGGTTCTCTCTTGGGTCCTCTGTTGCTCATAGTTTATACCCATGGATTTTGGAAATACCTTGACTTTTGTGAGGTTAATTTTAATTGTGACGATACACAGCTTTATTACAGTTTGAATGCTAATGCTGTTGATGTACTGGAGGAACTGAATAAGATTAATCGCGATTTACAAGCTATCAAAAAGGTGTCAGAACAACATAACCTGCTTGTCAATGGAAGCAAATCTAAGGCGATTTTTTTTTGGTAATCAGTCAGCATGTGATATGTTAGAAGAGTGTAGAGAGTTTGTTATTGGTACGGAGAAGATTCCTGTTGTTAAAACTGTACGTAATTTGGGTTTGTTGATGGATAATTCTTTTCGCTACAGATTACATATCTTAGGATGTATAGGAAGATCAATGCATGCCTTAAGATTGCTTTATCCGCATCGCCGCTGACTTCCGCTTGAACTGAAGAAATCACTATGTGACTCTATGGTTCTGTTTAATTTCACCTATTGCTCGCAGGCGTTTTTCTCGTGCCTGGATCAGAACACTCTCAGCTGCATTCAGAAGGTACAGAACTCCTGTTTGAGATTTATCTTTAGAATTAGAAAATTCGAGCGTATTTCATATAAGTTGTCGAAGGTCAAATGGTTGAATGTACGTAACCGGTTCTTGTTGTCTGCTCTAGTTTGCTATCATGGAATTGAGCTATCTCAGAAACCATCATATTTGCATCGGAAAATTACTTTTAGATCTGATGTCCATAACCTTAATATTCGAGGAAGGGGTCTCATATCTCCTCCTAAACATAATTTGTCTATTTTTGAGGGGTCGTTCAGTTTCAGCATAGGCATAGGCTATACAACAAATATATTACCAATGGTTGGCATAGTCTTCCGGTAGCTTCCTTCATAAAGAGAATAAAAGATTTGTTATTATCTGAACAGTGTCAGTCCAGTAACTGACGCACTTTTACCTGCACTCGTTTTCGCTCCTTCATAGCACTGTATCCAATTCAGAATGTATTGCTTTTTTTTCTCTTCATCGTAGTTTTTTAACCTTCTGTAATGTACTACATGAACTAACATGAACTTGAATCAGGGTTTGAGTGAAAGAGCAGAGAGTGGCTCCTCGTGTCACAATCTGACCTCCGCCCTGTGATTGATTGTACATTGTTTTTGTATTAGGAATAAATGTATTGACAATTTGGATTCAATAAAGTCATTATTATTATTACTAAAATCGTTGAAGTTGGTGAAATGTTGAAAGATGTAAATCTGAAACTCTGGCACATATTAAGTGTCTACTTAGTGCCATATAAAACTTTAATTGGGTTCATTTTTATTTGACCAATTAATAATTTTGGTTTCTGAATGATATCAAATTATTTTTAGTTTCGAAGTTATGGAGTGCTGAAATTTGTTGGCAATGATGGACATAACGGATGTCTGCCGTCAAGGTATAATACATTGTTTTGCCGCCATTATGGTAAACATTAGTCTTGACAGTTTATATATGGCAGTGGTATTTACGATTAAATTCAGTTTGCTTCAGAAGTTTAGTGTGCTTCTTTGAATTTAGTTTCAAACATACTAGAATATTCATCTGCCTGTTAATTAAAATTTAATGAAAATTACGAAAACTATTTAATCTAAAGTATTATTGGAAATCACATGAAGATGCTCAGGCTGCCAGCAATCTTAACTTTGACCGACAATGGTTTCGGGATAAGTTCGCTAGATTGCAGCAAAACTTAGTTAATTACGTTTCTTTTTAAAAAGCAATAAGTAGAAAATCTTTGAAGCCACGAATACAGATCGAGAGTTAGTAGAAATAATTGTTTTAGGGAAATACAAAACCAACCTAATAATGCAGGTATTCCAAAGACTACAGCAATACGAATAACAAAAATTCAAATCATTGAGAATAAGTTCACAAGTTACTACCAAATGACCTTCTATTTCGGCTCGAATTTTGCCAATGATATTTGGGTAATTGTGCTGAAAACCCAAATTTTGGACAGAATATCATATGGACTAATATATATTTTGAATAGATATAAAAGAAGGATAATGGGTGAAACCGCTGGAGTGCAGAAAATATGAGAATTGGATGGAAGGTACTTGCCAACACGTGTTTCTGCTTACTGGCTTCTTCAGGGCAAGGCAACCAAGAAACCAGTATAGGGATGGGAAAGAATAAATATGGAGAAACGACAACAGGTGAAGAAGCCAATAAGCAGAAACACGTGTTGGCAAGTACCTTCCATCCAATTCTCATATTTTCTACACTCCTGCGGTTTCACCCATGATCCTTCTTTTATATCTAATTTCACCGCATTATATCCTTTTCTGTATTTAAAATAGATATATGATATTTTTAATAGACTTAATTCCTACAATTGGATTTCAAAAAATACAGTGTTGACTACCATAAAACGAAGCATATAACTAGAAACATTGTAGTTATGATCTCATTACAGCCACATTTTCAGAATTGTAATGAACTCATCATACAGAAAGATATTATATTTGTTTCTCATTTGTAAACGTCAGTTTCCATAAACACAATATTAATCAAGAAAGTTTATTTTATCAAGTCACTAATTTGTAAAACTGACAGTTAATTTACAAAATTTTTACAAGTTAGTAGTATTATTTACATTAGAAAATTTTGTTTTATCGTCATATATGTGATATATGTGATACAATTGTTATTTCCAGTAACACAGATTTTTGATGATGATGAACCATCTGTTGACTCGGAAATTCCTGAACTCGACATGCTAGACATTTCGATTTTTTGTTGACCGAATCATCGACATAACTCATCCCAGTTTCGGTACTCTTCCACCCTCCTGCGTGCTAAAATATCTCCACCCGAATCCGCAACCATAGTGGCCATAGACTACCTAAAGATAGGCAACTCTGGCATGAATTTTGGTCCCTATTTCGAGAGCTCAACTTACAGCGTCATCTTTAGTCATTCCCTAGTGGATTACAGATTCCATTCGCACAACGTTCTGTCTCGTGGCGCCCTCTAGTGCATTTTATATGAGTTATCATAGGATTCCACGCAAGCGCAGGTTGAATCCCATATTTTTATTGTATTTTAAAACAAATACATTTGAAATGACCATTATTTTAATCTACTGAAGATTGTCACAACTTCAATAAAAAAATATCATTTGATCAGAAAATTGTGACAATTTGCAGCAGATTAAAAGAATTATGGTCATTCCAAATATATCTGCCCTTCAAATCGAAGAACATACTAATCTTTAGAGGATGAAAGGAAATAAACAAAAAATAAACTTTGGACATATATATATAATTAGATATTATCCACCCTGTATTCTAACTATTGCAACATTGTATCAATCCAAAAGGAAATGCATATAACCTTGTTGTATTTTGTTAAATCAGCATATTGCTTATCGTCTTAATTGTTATCGCGCTGTTTGCGACGCCTCTCTACAATGCTCATTGTTTCACAATGTTCTCATTGTTCTTAATTATTATAAATAGGAGAGACGTCTAATGATGTACGAAAAATATAGATTTGATCTTCACGTAATACATTGCTTGTATCGTTGTTTCCAAATAAAGTAGAAGTTTTTTTAAAAACACAAGTTTCTCCCAAAATGACATTATTGGCGACGAGGTCTGGGATTGTGCAAGTTTTGAGAAAACCTGCGTGTGTTCCTGACAGTGTTAAAATACAGAGGTCCACCCAGAGAGTCTAAAACTGTTGGTTTCAACCATTTAGCACAAGAGAATTCACGAGGAGAAGCAGGAAGTCCGATTGTCGAGTAGCGCCTTCAACGACTCCAAGATCTACATTGGAAATTTGCGTAAGTGAGAGATTCCTTTCTATTTTTCCCCAGTTTCCAATAATTCTGGCCCAAAAATTATCAATCTTTTTCTAGTTTTGAGCGTAAAACTTGTAGGAGTTTTTCTTGGTTTCTTGTAAAAAACCGATTGTTAATTTTAACATTTTCAATTCAATAATTTGAATTATCACAAAGTTTTTCCTAGGTTTCTTATAAGAAAAAACCGAAACGTGAAATTCAAAAATAGTTATTCTCAGAAGTATTGATAAAAAATATTCACAATTACTTCAGTTAAACATTTTCATTTTATAAAAGAACGAAAACATAAGAATCTTAAAATGGCAAACGAGAGAGTAGATTTGAGCATAGCAGAAAAATTTGGATTTCTATTACCTAAGTTTTCTGGTGAAGAAAATGAACTTCATTCTTTTATTAAAAATGTGCAAAGTTATTTTGATATGTTTAGACTAGAACATGATGTTGTAAAACGATATTGCTTTGCCGTAGTTAAATCAAAATTAACAGATAGAGCACTTGCTGAAGTCTCTACCTCCGATATTCCAGATGAATGGGATATTTTAAAAGCATTCCTAATGAACAAATTTGGAGATAAAATAAATCTGGATGTTTTAATCCATAATTTACAATTTATGACAAAGAAAACAAATGAGGATTTATTAGCTTTCATTGAACGGATCATTTCGATGAAAATTCGTATCAATTATAGAATTGACGCAGATAACATGCAAAATGCAGAGAAACAATTGTATAAATCAAATATTTTGAAAATTTGTAAAACGGTATTGATTTCGAATTCGCCCGTAGAATTGAGGACATACTTAATAACAAATAACAATTTAACTTTCGACGAAACAGTTAACGCTGTTAAAGATTATCTCAGTAATATGACTCAATATGAGTTATTAGATAGGAGTCGACGGAACAAAAATATACCGACACAGCAAAAGTATAATACCTCTCATTTTAATCAGTTCAATAAACCTATTAATACGACGAGACAATTTTATTCGAATTCTTACAATCGTTTTGAATCACAGAACGCAAATCAGCCCACAAAGCAAATATACAGTGCGAATAATTCACACAATGTGTTTAAACCGGATCCAAATTATAGGAATACAACCCCACCGGAGAAAATGTCGATACAAACTAGAAATTATCCCCAAAAGAGAGCTGCATATTCTACACAGTATCAAAATTATCCTCAACGCAGATATTTTAATAATCAACAACAACCAAACTTTATTTTCGAGGAATTGACAAATATAGAAGAAAATAGTAATAAAAATAAAAGAATTGATTATAATAATCCACAACCTTCAACTTTTAAAGGTTTTTATTCAAAGAATCGAAATTTTTGCGAGGACAAAGAAAACGATTCAGTGACCTAAATAATTCGGTAGATAACATGAATCATTTACCTTACGTCGAATTTGAATATCCTAAATGTAAATTATTAATTGATAGTGGTTGTTCAGTTTGTCTTATTGACCCGAAATTTGCATACAATAATTTTAAACAAAATATTTTTAATGAAAATACTACCCTCACGGCAAGCTTTAAATCTCAATCATCAAATGAAAAAGTACTTATACCTCTTTTTTCTGAATTAAATATTGAAGATTATCATCCTTTTATTTTATATAAATTTCATAAGAATTATGATGGTTTAATAGGTACTGATTTCCTCAATAAATACAATTTGAAAATTGATTTTAAAAATGGAGTTTTAGAAAATGAATACTGTAGAATTCCATTCAAAAACCAAGTGTGTCAAAAACCAACTGAGATTCCAGTTGATCTTTCTCATTTAAAACCTAAGATAGCTTCTCAATTACTGAAAATTTTACGAACAAATGAAGATGCATTGCAACTACTGAATTTTTCCAAACAAATCAAACATAAAATTCGTACAGTGGATAAAATTCCTGTTCATTCTAAAAATTATAAATATCCTAAATGCCAACGTGAAGAAAAACGAAGTCGAATAAATACGGATGCTCTAAGCAGAATAAGGATAGAGGAAAATAATGAAATTAATTACGAAAAATTTTTAAAAATCTATCAATTATCAAAACCTTCTAATATTAAAGAGAAAAAAGGAAATATTTTTAGTTGCCAGAACAAATATGCTTTAGCTCATTGTATATCAAAAGATTTAGAAATGAGTAAAGGTATTGCATCACAATTCAAAAGTAAATTTGGAAATGTAAACAAATTAAAATCTCAAAATAAAACTGTTGGTGAAGTAGCATCAATAAGAATTGAAAATCGAAATATTTACTATTTAATAACTAAAGAATTTTATTATGATAAACCAACCTATGAAACGGTATTCGAAACTCTTATTAATCTAAAAAAATTATGTGAATTTAACGATGATAAATATTTAGCTATTCCCAGGATAGCATACGGATTAGATAAATTGGAATGGACAATTATTTTTAATATGATAAAATACATTTTTAAAGAATCAGATATCAATGTCGATATTTATTACATACAAGATGATAATTTTAATGAAGATTTAAATTACATAGAAAAAATTGAAATAAATCCAATTGAAGAAGATTCACTCTCCATAAGTATTCATATCTCAGATGACGAATTGGAAGAATGTATCGATCTATTAGTAGAACCTGATAATGAACTACCAAATCTAAATGATAAAGATCTAAGTCAACTAAGAAATAAAAATATTATTATTCACGGTGACATAACTGTCCATAGTAGCACGGAAAATCCAATTTTAGAAATTCCTTACACAAAGAAAAGGAAAAAAATAGGTAAATTATAATTGTTTATTATTGTTTTCAGGTTGAAAATGAATATTCTAGCCAACGTAATTATAATATTGCTGACAATAATTGTGTCTTCCTTAGATATAATACCATTAGAATGCAATGTGTTACCAATTTTATTAGGTAAAGCTTATATAACAAAAAGAAACATACAGCTTATTTATCATATTGATTTAGAAAAAATTGAGAAACTAATACTTAAATATCAAAAAGAAATCAATGAACTAAAAGACCAGAAACTAGGTTTTTCTAAAACGGCTCATTACCGATATCTACAAGAATCAAATTTAATAAATGTCAGAAGTCTGGAAGAATTACTAAATGTTAAAGTGAGAATTAAGAGAGGATTAATTAATGTCGGAGGAAAAATATCGAAAATACTTTTCGGAACGCTTGATTCTGATGACGAAGAATTATATAAAAATTACTTTAATAGTATTGAGAAAAATGAGAAAGTTCTCATGAGAAATCAAAAACAAATAGCTACAGTTGTTAATGATTTAAAGAAAAAAAATATGATGACAAATTTCAAAAATTATCTGAAAGTTATAAATTGTTACGAATTGTCCCGGCACTTAGAGAAATCGAACAAATGCATCTTATGATGTTCGAAATAAAGGATATAAAAAATATTCTAGACGAAATCCAAATTGCAGTAAGTTTTGCGAGATTACATGTTCTACATGAATCTATTCTGCCGTATACCAAGTTCACAGAACTAGTTCAGAATGTTACTATCATACCAATAAATCATTTGAAAGACTATTATCAAATATGTCATACTAAAGTTATTTTCAAAAACAAAGTAATATTTTTTTTAATTTCTATTCCAACAATTTATGAGGAAAATTTCAATCTCTACAAGTTCCACTACTTGACTCAAAACAATTTAACCCTACCATATTCCGAACCATATATGCTCTCACAAAACGAGGAATTAAAATGGTCAACGAGTCAGTGCCACTCCATAGAAGAAGATTTCCTGTGCGACCAAGATTCCCTTAATAAACCCCCAGAGTGCTTAACGAATATTCTGAAAAAACAAATGGAAAATTGCCCAAAATCAAGTGTAACCCCAACAGCCAATCTGAAATTTTTAGAAGATGGAAATATTCTTTCCACAAATAATTTGGAAATTAAAGAAAAGTTTTTACAACAAACGAAATACTATTTCATCCCTAAAACTGCAATCTTACGATCAAAATGTGTAATTAGTAATGATCAAAAGGAAATTCACCCAGTTACTACGATTGATGAAGAAAAATATATTATTTTGCCTAAAATAAATACTCTCAAGAAAGAAGAATTCAAGAAAGAAGATTTCAAGAAAGAAGATTCCAAAGAAGAGGATCTCAACGAAATCAATGTTCCAGACGTGAATTTAGAAGAAATCGAAGAATGGAAGATGAAGCCAAGTGAATTCAGTCTGATGTCAATTTTAATAATTTTAATAATTATAACTTACTTTATTGTTAAATATTTTCAAAAGTAAAAAAGATTTATGTAAAACTACACCCAAACAGGGTGATACTTTTATCCAAAGGGGGGAGGAATTAGATATTATCCACCCTGTATTCTAACTATTGCAACATTGTATCAATCCAAAAGGAAATGCATATAACCTTGTTGTATTTTGTTAAATCAGCATATTGCTTATCGTCTTAATTGTTATCGCGCTGTTTGCGACGCCTCTCTACAATGCTCATTGTTTCACAATGTTCTCATTGTTCTTAATTATTATAAATAGGAGAGACGTCTAATGATGTACGAAAAATATAGATTTGATCTTCACGTAATACATTGCTTGTATCGTTGTTTCCAAATAAAGTAGAAGTTTTTTTAAAAACACAAGTTTCTCCCAAAATAACATTATTATATATATAATGCAGTAAATAATCAATTTACAAAAATTTCAATATCGAGGGAAAGAATAAACGAACCAACAATGATTATGCAACAATTACTCATCAAATTATGAAAAATACATTAAAAGAATAAATTAGAATATTAGTGACAAATATATCAATTTAAGCATGAAATGCATTAGATTTATACTTTTATGACAGAAACAATTTCCTAACGTCTATTTTCTTTTTCTTTTAGATACTTTTTCGGATGCCATCTTCTTTATTGGATCATAAGATCTTATTGTTTTTTATTTTATTATTATTATTAATTTTATTAATAGTTCTGTCATTAAAGTACAGAATTAATTTAATATAAAATCAATAAACTTATTAACTGAAATTCCATGAATTTGGCGTTCCAACGGTAAATCTCACATAACCGTTGAAGTATTCTAGGAATCTTCTGATAAACGATTTTTATGAAACCCACTATTAGTGGAATACCCAAAACTATAATCAATGATCACGAGCAGTTCACTTATATATAAATACCTTGTTGCATCAAAGTTTCTTCAGGAGTTCTGGAACGTAGAAAAAAGATGTCATCATTATGAGGGCGGCTTACATAATCTGAAAGATTATTGAAAGTACAAAAATGATAATTATAGGAAGTAAAATGAATTACTGGGCAAATTAAGTGTTGGTAGAGCAAATCTTGTCAGCTTTCCTTGAGGGTCTATACAATCCATATGAAAATGCTTTATGCAAATAACGCTTTTGGATGAATGAAGACATGGATTTCCGATTCTTTCCAACCAACCATTTCTAACAACCTCAACTTGTGTAATGAAAAACCTAGAAAGAAAACAGTATTAGAAACTGTCCCAAATTTTTACTAATCAGAAATTACTACACGAATATGAAATTGCTACAGAAAATATTGATTCACAATACATTTTTAGTTAGTTATAAGTTAATCCAAAACCACTACTTATATGAATGCAATACATACCTTTTGACATTACTATCACTGTAGCAATTGGGAACACAGCAAGAATAAACCATTTCAATTAAATTAAATTGAATAAGTTGAAAATGAATACGTCTCTAGCTGGATAACACTACTTTTTGAATAAAAAATAAGTAGTCTATGTATGGAATAAACCTTGAACACGACATGGGAGAAAAAAATGGCGTTGCATAGATAACATGAAAGTTCATGCTCATCAAAGAATAGTTTCTTATTCATCACCGAGATCTGATAAAATCCGTTTTTACCGATCACTAGTTACTGAGAATTCCTAATTTACCGATCCGCTTTGGGGATGACTAAAGATGTCTCTGCCGCTCGTCGAAGAAAAACGTGACCACCTTTGTAGTAGGCGAGTTCCCACCCCCTGATAGTGGCTCCAGTTCTGCGAAAAGAGTGGCCGGTGTATAACTCTGGGTCTTTTAAACCTAAATATTTCGCTATTTGCTTTGGGACACCACCAATAGGGTGCTGGCCAGTCTTAAGGGAATGGCACTTTCCATATCGGGATGTCAAAAAATAATCTTAGGCTTTCTGTTCCAGGAGGCCCAAGATTTACATATTTTCTGTATAACATGCAGGGCTTGAAGCTGAAGCCATCATCGGTTATGGTGAATCTTCTTGTTGTTAGATTTTTACTTTGTCGCAATGTCACAATAACGTATTTTCTCATATCTTCTACATCATTCATGTTTAAGGAGAGAATTTCGTCACATCGACAACATCCAATAATCACAAATATTGTTACAATTTTCGCCAGCAACCACTGGTCATCAGGAGCATGTAAAAGCAATTTTTAGCCTCTTCTTTACTTAATACTTTGGCCTTTTTTGGCGTATAACGCTCATTTTTCGTTTCAGAAACGCTATTACCTTTTGACCTTTGTTGGTTTTGCCACTTTTTGAAGTCATCGTATTCTCGCTCGTACCTTGAAGCCTATTTTGCAGGTAATAAACTTGAAGCTACCCTGCTGGCTGCCTCAATAATTCCTTTTGGCACATTCATTTCCACCAAAACAAATGTAAAGAAAAATAAACAGACATGTTCATGGCAACGCTTCCATAACTTACGACATTTACGACAAATTATTGAGATTTTTTTGGAATTTATCTAACCTTTTCACAAATGAGGAGCATATAATGGTATATTATAATACAAGTTGCAGAATGGGCACCTATTCCAACACGAATGCGAAATTCAAAAACGAGGGACGAAGGAGCGAGTTTTTGAACGAATGAGTGTTGGAATTGCCTTCTTCAACGAGTATTAGACGATATTTTCTCTATTTCAGTCAAGAATAGTGAGAAATTTATTGGAAATCAATGAAAAATTCAGATTAGGTATACCTGCTAGTGCCATTTGTATTTTATTTTCGCAGTTGGTGTGACTGATAGGAAAATTGACAGATTATAGAATTTGAATAGTGCGTTCAAATCTCTACATGGTTTAATATTGACAATTGACATGCAATGGACGCGTGTTGACATTCGAAAGGATAGGATGTCAGTGTTGTGGTAAACGAAAAATATAACTGAAAACAATGCTGTAATGTGTTCATACAGCATTGTTTTTATTACTGTAATGAACTCATTACGACACTGAAGTAGAAAAAATATAAGACAATACACGCAAGGTAGCGGATTTTACTGGTTGAAGGAGGTACCTGACTCACCTGCGGCTGGCCAGTTATATCCTCCAAGCTCCAGTAAAAACCCTCTTGCCTTGCTTTAATGTTATATACTATAATAGAAGAGAAAGTACATATGATATCGATCTGAATCTCAAATATGTCGTGAATGTCGTGTTCCTATCTGATTTAACTGGACTTCGAAAATAAATTTACCCTATTTTTGTTCATCGTCTCGTGAAATTACAACAAATAATTCAGTCGCAAACATTTTTCCACATAAACGACAACAAAATATTGGAATCAGAAACTCATAAAAGCGATTTGTGCACGAATTATACAAGAAAACGACAACATCCAAGAGAAATCACCCACTAAACCGTTACCACAAATAAACTGCACAATAAAACGATACGATTCCTTGTTAAATATGCATTCACACACTCCTAACATCGATGTCATGACATCCAACCCTCGTAATAAAACACCAGGGAGAACCCCTCGCCCTTCCAGATTTATAAAACCCAATTCCGTCCCATATTTTTGTTTTATATTTTCCAGCTACGTGGAGCATAAAACTAGTCGTGCAGTAAAACTGTTGTAAAAACTTTTTAAAAATGAATGACCTCGAAATCTGGAAAGAAAAGTCTCCCCGACGGGGAAGATTGCATGAAAATTAAATGGAGTGGAAGAAATTTACAAGATCCTTACTGTCCATCTTGGAGGTCGTGGCCGATTAATGTGGATGAGCTTGCTTTCTGACGGGATGGAAAGGTTTCCCCTTTATTGGCTCGGTTTATGTGTCGTTATAAGACAGAAATTGGGAAGATTGAAAGATTATACTTGTGAATGGTGGAAAATAACATGCTTGGTTCATTTTCAAGTTGTGTGGTCGTTATCTTATTTGCGGTATTTTTATTGAATATTACTTTGTTAGTGTCGACTGCAAACTTTGATTATTTAATATTAAAAACATTTTTCAGATGAAGAGTTTCTAATATTTTTAGCTTTTAATTTCGAATCTGACATCCATCAAAATTGAAAGTTCTTAAAATTATTCATTTTTCAATCCATATTCTAAAGTTTATGTCTATAAATATTGTACAACCTTAGATCTACAAATTCAATTTCGTAAGTTTCATTTCATCATTTAGTATCGAATTTAGTATCGAATGCTCATATATTTTCATATATTGTTTAGTTCTGATAATGAAGATATAAAATATTATATAGAAAGCTCGAGTACAAAAAGAGTTTTAACTATAGATTGCTACATACTCATTAATTTTCACTTACTTATAAATATATATATATTTCTTTCTTTGTCGTTTAATAATTTTCTTATTATAGACCTAAACGTTGTCATTTTCTCTGTGCTCACCATGTGCATGGTCTTTGTGGTGAATAATCTTGTCACTGCTGCATATGTTACTAATGTTCCTTACATGAGTTTACTAAATTACCTACTTATCTACCATTGGTAGAAACCTCGAGGCTACTAATGAAGAAATCATCCGAATAAATTATTGTGTTATTAGTGTATTACCCACGCAGATGATAAAGAAGAGGTGTCCAAAAATTTTAGATTATATAATTATGAGGTACTATAAACTGCTGAAAAGCTGAAAAACTAAACTCAAACCAAAAATGTTTATCACCCCCTGACAAACTTACATTACTGGATTTTTAAAAAATTAGCTTTGAGAATTCCTAATTTTTCATTTTCATTCGCACCTCATCTAAGCTTGCTGAGTATAAAAAATAATAACGAAAAAGAAGGAGGTATTAATACTGCAAAAACTCAATTAAACCAAATTTTATATCAAGACATCCGAATGAAATCCATTCTCCCTCGCTAAAGACCTTTTATCTTGCAATATATTATTTCATTCGAGAACCGAATGCTTTAATCGTTTTATTGGCTTAATTATCCTTGCGCCGCCACTGCAAGATTAAGGAAACGCGGACGGAACTTCAGCGCATTGAGATCCCTTCGTCTGTGAAGATTAAGAAATAACGGGTGCGCCATATCGCCTTTTCCTTTATTGAAAATTGTCGCGATGAGATGCTTGATAATGACGAAAGTTTGCCGTACGAACGACGTTTCTGTTCGTTTTTCTCAAACAGTTTTGCTGATTCATTGGTGTGGGAGCCAGACGTCGGGCCTCTATTGAATGAGGGGATTGTTTGGTGCCATGTCTCGATCTCAGGAAGGATGTCTATTGTGGTTGTATCGAGTGTTGTCGCTAGTTATTGACGACCTCGGCAGAAAAAACTCTATATTGATTTGATTCAAGAATAGTTTTTCAACTATACATTCGTACTGGTTTGATATAAAAAAGTTATGCTATGAGTTAATCACATCATTTCAATTGATATGGTCGTTTGAATATTACAGGTGAAAATGCAATTTTTTATGAAATTTCAACACCCTATATCTTTTGAGCGGGGCCAAATTTGGAAAAATATTAAAGGAACCAAATGTTACTTTTGACGTCAAGAATCTATGGTTAAAATGAACGAAGTGGTCAAAGTCTCACCCTGTATATGCATCTGAAATGCATGAAATACTAGAATATCCATCTGATCAATTTGTAACTTGTTACAATGTTACAATGAGTTGAAAAGAATCGGTTTGCGAAATTTTGTGGAAATTGCCAGTTTCCGAATCCTTCTTTGCATATTGATCACTGTTTTCGGCGGCATCGACTACTCTGCTTGCGGATTCTGAAGCTGATTTGCTGGAAATCAAACAGCATGAAGTCTAGTAGAGTTGCTGAAGGTTATTTGGATAATTTCATGAGTAATAACCAATGATTACGACAAATTTCTTGCAGAAAATAACATGGAAAATATCCAAATTGATACTACACAAAAAAACTTCTTTGTACGCTGAACTCAATATCACTAATTGTTCGAATTCTGTAATTGATATTTACATCAGGCCTACAAGTAGAAACCGCCGTTTTACCATAGGTTGAACTAGCATTGCAAATTGGTCGATAAGTACCATCAGAAACGTTACATAGTCAGCTGAGGCATCAGACAACAACTCTACAAAATCTTGCTTGTATGTTTTTACTGTGGTTTGTTTTGTTTGTGCGCGAAAATGGCGGAATTCGAGCCGAGTAAGCGTCATTTGCGGGAAGTGGTGCTTTTTGCATTTCATTCGGAAAAAATGCAGCTCAGGCGCGTCAAATTATTGAAGAAACTTATGGTGAATGTTGTATTAGTGAAAGAACGTTTAGGAAGTGGTTTCATAAGTTCAAAAATTGCGGATATGACGTGGAAGATAAGGAACGTTCTGGACCCGTGTAAAAGTACGAGGATGCAGTTTTGGAGACTTTGCTGGATGAAGGTTCTTGTAGAACGCAACAGGAACTTGCAAATTTATTAGGCGTGACTCACCAAGCGGTCTCTCATCGCTGAAAATGCTTAGGAAACATCCAGAAATTGGGACATTGGGTGCCGTACGAGTTGAAGCCGAGGGACATCGAACGGCGCCTTTTCACGTGCGAACAACTCCTCCAACGGCAAAACAGAAAGGGTTTTTTGCATCGTATCGTAACCGGAGATGAAAAGTGGATACCCTATGACAACCCGAAGCGGAAAAAGACGTCGGGCCTCCTTGGCCATGCATCAACTTCGACAGCGAAACCAAACATTCATGGCCCGAAGTTGATGCTGTGTCTTTGGTGGGACCACCTTGGCGTAGTGTACTATGAACTCTTGCAACCAGGCGAAACCATTACAGGAGCCTACTATCGGAAGCAACTAATACGTTTGAGTCAAGTGTTGAAGGAAAAATGCTTTCTGATGTAGTGTACAGGATAAGGTGTTCAGATTGTTCTAGTGTCTATGTAGGACAAACTGGGCGATATTTGAAATCGAGAGTCCAGGAACACATGAGATCTGTCCGCTTGCCCATCTCCAACCCAAAAACAGCCTTAGCTGAACATTGCGTTAGCACGGGACATAGTTTCGACTTTGAAAACGTTAAAATTCTAAATAGGGAACCATACTTAGGGAATCGACTAATGTATGAGATGTTACAGATAGCAGTTAATAACTCAGTTAATTCAAGATCGGATATCCAACATCTAAGCCGAATATATTTCTATTTTATATATGAACGCGTGTTCGGGTATTTCCATCTGAGAAATCGAGAGCTCTTGGTTCCACCTCCGTGTGTCGACGTATGTCACAAAGTTACCATTTTGTTTATTTTCATTGCGGTCTGATAATTTCTTTCATGAAAAATACATACCTGAGATTTGTAAATTGCATTATTTATATAGAGGATAATGGGAGGATACAATTGTTTAGTCTGTAAGTACATCTTGGTTTTTTTTTCACGAAAACCTTCAACATCATTGCTGATTGTTTATGTTGTTTTCACTTTTTGAGCTGTATCCATGTTTAATTGTTTGATGTTACACATTTTAGACTGTAATTATGAGGTGTTGTCTTGGTTTGTCATTCCTGCTGTTTTATATATTTACATGTCTGTTTTTTGGAATTTTTCATTATATGCTCCATATTCTTTTGTAGAGCCCTGAAGATGGAAAATATTTTTCCGAAACGTCGGCGAACTGACATAGTTTTCATTTTCCCGTTTCTTTGATCATGCTACCACCAATTAAGCCTTTAAAAATTTTCAATATATTTTGAACGGGGCCAAATTTGGCAAAATGTTATAGAAAGAAAATGTTTCTTTTGACGTTAAGAATCAATGGTAACAATTAACGCAGTGGTCGAAGACTCACCCTGTATATTTTCTTTTGATTTATTTCAAGACAACGGAACTTGAGTTTCGAACAAAACTGAAAAAAACTTTTGAGTGGATATTTTCAAATATATATATATACTAGCTGACCCGACAGACTTCGTCCTGTCAAAAAGATTTGTAATGTGGCAGTTTTTGTGCCTACGTATTTTAAAAAATTCTCCTGAACAGAACCGTCACCCTGGTGATAGGGCGTTGTGAATAAAAAATAATTAAATAAAACATATATAAGGATTTAAAAGTAAGTAATCGCTTTATTGTTAATCATGTGAATCATAATTATTATTATCATTGTAGTGCTTTGTGGTATACGATGTTTTTTGTTTGATTACCTGGCGCATAGATAAACAAATATGATGGTTTTCCAACACGGGAACAGGCAACATACAATTGACCATGTGAGAAACATGGGTTTTCTAGATAAATACCACAAACACTTAATGATTGCCCCTGGGACTTGTTTATAGTGATAGCAAAAGCAAGCCGCACTGGAAACTGTAGTCGTTTAAACTCAAATGGCACATCAGTCGGAATCATTGGGATGCGCGGTATGGGAACATCTTCTCCTTTATACTTTCCTTTGAGTATTGTTGCTTCTATCACATTGTTTAGTAATTTTTTATCGCTAACCGTGTACCGTTGCAAAGACGCGGTTGGTTGATATTTCGCAACATTATAACCACCGATCCAATCTTTAATTGAAGATTGTGAGGTGGCAATCCTGGCAAATCCAGCGAGTTTAAAAATTCCGGTGGATAGTTGACTACATCATCTTGATTATTAGCCGAAGCAACTGATTTATATATCCTCAATTCGCCTATAATTTGTTCTTGAATTTTGAAATTTAATTCATTTACATCTGTTTTTTGCAGCTAGTATAGCTCGTTCGCTCAACCAATCATGGTTTCTGTAATTTTGAGAAACATCTTGAAACAACTTCTGAATAAGTTCATCTTTTGATCGAGTTAAAACTTTGAGAAAAGTTAATGCAGCCAGTCAACATGTCTATAGGAAATTTGCTATTACCAATGTCAATGAGTTGTTTAGAGAATATGTTTCCAGATTGGTCACGCATATTCTTGCTTAAATGAAGTACTTTGACATGTTTCCACAAATTGGAGGACTTTAGACATGCATTGAGTTCATCAGCTGGCGTTGATCGTGGAATCACTGGCAATGTTTGACGAAAATCTCCTGCTAATAAAATCATCGCACCACCAAATCGGTTATTATTGCTCCGTAGATCTTTTAAGGTTCTGTCTAAAGCCTCCAAAGATTTTTTATGTGCCATCGTGCATTCATCCCAAACAATCAATTTACATTGATGCAAAACCTTTGCCATTGCAGAGTTCTTCGAAACGTTGCATGTTGGAGTTTCATTGTTTTGCATATTTAATGGCGATTTTAGTGCTGAATGGGCTGTTCGACCACCTTCAAGCAAAGTTGCTGCAATTCCCGACGAAGCGAGTGCAAGTGCAATTTTATTTTGTGAGCGAATTGTTGCGTATATTAATGAAATCAAAAAAGTTTTTCCTGTTCATCAGGTGCATCTAAGAAGTAAATCCCTCCAGTTTAATCATTTGTTACTTTCATAAGAGTTTCAAATACATACTTCTGTTGTTCATTCAACAGTGGAAGATTTGTTTGAATTAATTCTTTCAAAGCGTTGAGATCATACAGTTTTTCTCGATGCAACTCTTGGTTAAAAGCCTCATGCATTGGACGATTGGGCGCGGTCAGGCCTAATTGAATTAATAGTTATGCATGTCCTCAATTGAAATCAATTCTTCATTGTAAATTTCTTTACTGATTTGTTATTTGGACTCAAATTGACTACGTTTTAGTTACAAATCATTCGTATCGAAAAAAGAAAAGGGCTATTTTTAGGGTTTTTCCAGCAATAATTCTAATTTTTCTCGCCGTAAAAACCATCCTTGAACTTCAACGAACATTTTAAAAAAAGATTTGGCCAAATTGGTCCTGGCGTTGTTGAGTTATGCGCTCACCAACACATTTTGCGATTCATTTTTATATTATAGATATTCTTTTGAACTTTTGGCTGACAATATTTAGTTAGCAAACAATAAAGCATATACATCAGGGGTTAGTGACGGGGTGTCATACAATTCGGCGTATGACATAAAAGCCTAGGGAAAAAACCCTAGTAAAAATAAAACCCTGGCTCCCCGTCTAAGTGTGAAAATACAAAAATAAGCTGAAATATATTTTAGGGACTTCATTCTTCAAGAGTGGTCTTCTATTGATGGAGACAGAGACTTCTTGAAGTTGCTCACATTGAATCTGGAAATAAAAAGACAAAAGGAGAAATAAGAACTGAATTTTCAAATTGGGATGTTGGTTATCTTATTCATTATGACGGTTCTTTCAGTATTACACTTTACCAGAGATTAGGCTTTAGAATTAAATCTCTAGACCTCACATTAGTGCTTCGTGCCTCTCTACATTTCGATTTGATGAATGGTGTTGAAAGATTCCTTCAGGTGGGGTCGTTAAATACAGATAAAAACTCCGAATCCCAGTGACTGGCTTGCTCCTTCGTTCACATATTTAAAGAGTGAAAAATGTGGTATCTGGTGAAGTTCAAATCATTGTGATGTAATGCAGTGACGGCTGGTGCCCTCTAGGAGTGGGTCGGCCAGACCAAGCATATATATATATATATAATTTAGAATCAATTTTCTTGGGATTAGAGCACTGGATTAAAATTAGGGTTTCATCTTTTTTTTTATTAATACTTTACTACATATGTTTTGGCGTACATTGACCCTTTTTCAAGTTTACATATGACAAATACAGTGACAATCATATCTAAAATGTATAACTGTCCAACAATTCATCTTGAAACTTAGTAAAATTAAAATCATATTCATCATGTTCTGAACGCTGTCAATTAGAATTATTCTAATAATGGAAAACCTGTTATCTACTAAAAAACTAATCAAATCACCGCAATTTAATACTACCTCTCTTACACTTGCCATCTGGATCACTCACATTCAACTTGTAACCGATAACGAACGAAAACACGTACAACCCTCAGCCATACACACTAACATCTTACTCCAAACTACTGACCTAGTGAACTGAAGTCTGATAATCAAAGTGTAAACACACGCAATGCAATTCTCATATAACCCCTCACCAAGGGTATCTTGGCCGACCTAGTCTTTGAAAAATGAACAAGTCGTGGGTTGCTGTTTTACTATCGTAATAATATTCAAGTACCTACTTATGATAATAATTATTTGAGATTTGAGGGTGAAAATTTCAATTATTAACAGGATACGTGACAAAAGATAAATACATAATGATTTCTTTTTCTATCTCAAATTTAGGATAAACATATGAAGATTTCGGATATTAAATTACAATTTTCAATTTGATATAAACATCGATATTAATAAACAATTCCACCCACCTGCCGTTTCACATAGGGACGGCCGACGGCCAAGAGTTCTCGGCCGACCTCGCAAGTGTCACAGTCGAGGTATTGTAAAGTTCCATTAATAGGAACTTCGAGCGACATATGTGTTAGATGAAATCATAAACTGAAAGCTGTGGCTCGGCTGGCTGAGCTGCGTTATTACGTATAAGGACAGATGCGGAAACTTGGAATAAAAATTATTTGAGGTGTTTGACCGAAATAATGTGTACTTCGATGTGTTGAGTGGAAATATGTGATATATAGAGGACAGAGAAAAAAATACTAAGGGAATTTCTCGAGATTTAAATATGGCTATTAATTTTTCAAAGTTTCGATTAAAAAAATATTTATTTTCACCTTCTCTTTTTCGGTTGCGTTTGGGTCGGCCCGACCGACCCTGCCTACCCTGACGAGCCGTCACTGATGTAATGATCCTATATCCTATATTTAATAAGTTCATCATTTTGCGTTCATTTATTTATTGAGGGTTTCATTATACTATCGACCGATTTATGTTATGTTGTTTGTGATTTCATGGATTGAATATTCTTCATAACATAAATATGTTATGAAGAATATTCAATACTTATGTAAATGATGGGATATCTCAGTATTCCTCGAAAACAACAGCAATGAAGATCTACACGTCAAACATAGGCCACAACTTATGAAATATCGAAATATTGTTGTATAACATGATTCATCTCCATGTTCTCGAATCAAGGTAAAGCTTAAGCACGCAACCGACCCTTGGTGAGATTAATTTACTACATTTATTAGGAGCTCTTCTTGTTCAAATCCTAAATCAGATCCACGCTAACGGCATTTGCTGATATTCAGGGCTTTTATCAGAGGGTTCTTACATTAATTAGCATGAAATACACCTCACTGAATTGCCTGAAGGTATTGGACTCTGGGTAATTGTTTTTCAACGAGAAGTGTTTCCTGCAAGAGTTCTCAAGTTCTATGTTCACTTAGGTTGAAATTTCCTAACCTGTTGGGCGAAGTTCTATACTTATGAATTCAACAGGTTTAACAAAAAACCGTAACTTGGATTTGTAGAGAATGTACAGTTAGACGGTTGATAACATATTCAACATACTAATTTCTTAATGCGTCGGTGCTTCTCAATATTCTAGATTTAAAAACAAACAAACTTCCTGAAACATAGGGTGATATATGGCAATGTGCAATAACGATTATAAACTACAATATTTTTTTATATGTGTACCATTAATTGTTTTTCAACGTATAAAACAATATCCATTCTTCAGTTCATTTTATTATTATAAGTTTTTCAACTTCCTCATATAATAATAATAATAATAATAAGAGATCGACTTTATTGGCTCAATTTAACAAAATAAAATAATTAAATAATTCACAAAAACCGTGAAGAACCGCCGGGGCGAAGTTTCGTCATAACGACTACTCTTACACTTAACTCTGCCACTTCTTCCATGGCAAATTACAATGATAATAAAACATTGAGCGCATATACAGCAAATAGGTCGATGCAAAAAGAAATACATTCTAATTTCCTATATATAACAACAAATATCAATACTACGTACAAATTTATTCTCTGGCAAACAGAAAGGACCTAAGCTGAGACTTGAAGGCAAAAAACGACTCGAAATTCCTAACATCGATATCAAATGCATTCATTACTTTTGCAGCATTGAAAGAAAAACACCTACGAAACCCAGCTGTCCGATGAGCGGGAATCGTCAACCTGTACGGATATCTAATGTTCACCGAGTGAGCAGCAGACCTAGGTACCAGATGATCCATGACACTATTATCTATGGGATTCCTTACGAGCTTCAACACAAAACATCCCATGTGCAGCCTGACCCTACTTTCCATCCTAAGCCAACCCAAATCCTTGATCTTACCAGACACATGGTCGAACTTACGAAGACCAAGAACAAACCTGCAACACCAATTCTGAACAAGCTGAGTAATCCTTTTATGAAAATTATCCAAACAGGGCTGTCGCAGTAGTTGAAAGTTGACAAAATTAATACCTCTGATTCTTCTTCATCTGGAAAGTCAAATATTTACGCGCAGAATAAAGAATTCTGAGCTTATAAAATTCCGACCTAACTAAATTTGAAACATGCTTCCGAAATCTCAAATCTTCATCAAAATAAACCCTCAGGTTTCTGGCGCCATCGCATACATCCAACTTCTCCCCGTTGAGACTGAGATCCAAACCGGTTCTGATTATATCCCTATCTTTTCTCCTACAATAGATAATACATTTGGTTTTCGCTGAGTTTATAGAAAGATTATGAGACTTACACACTAAAATCGCTTCAAGGTCCCGGTTAACCCTGGCCGAAGCCAGACCCAACTCGCACATACTAAACCGGAACATCAACTGAACATCGTCAGCATATGCCTCTGGTATGCAGTAGTCCAAGCAAGAAAAAATATCCGTTGCATAAATAATAAATAATAACGGCCTCAATATGGAACCCTGCGGAACGCCTGCACGGATTGATCTCGGTTCCGCGCATCTGCCATCGACTTGAACTTTCGAACTTCGGAATGTTAGGAACGATTATATCATAGAAACAGCCGAAACAGAGAAGCCAAAATATTTCAGCTTGGCACTCAAAAATGGAATGATTGATCGTGTCGAATGCCTTCGAGAAATCGAGCAAAACATGCAGAACAGTATAACCCCCGTCAAGATCATGAAATATTTATCCAGAGCTATAGCAGTACTGTGATTCCTACGAAAGCCAGACTGGTATGATGGCAGCAAATTAAAATCATTGACGTACTACGAAATCTGTTCTGACAAAATCCAAAACCTTAGACAGAAGTTTATTTTATGTTTTTATGTTTATTTTATGTTTATGTTTATACTGGCTTACCTAGGTATACATATATCAATGTACACCCCTCAGAAGCTAATTAAAGCTTGTGCGAGTTAGGTTAACCAGTGTGTGTTCTGTGTAGGCTTTGTTACTGTGTCCTTACGCCACCTTAGGTTCAGCACTGTTAATTTTAGACCCAACAGTGAATGGTGGCCGCATACCGAAAGCTAGAAAATTTCTTTCCTAGCCCCGGACTTGAACCTACGACACGACGGGTTTCCACGTCAAGGGTCAATAGGCTTTATTCCACTAAGCTACGCGACACGCATATACTGATAATCCTCAAATCTGAAAAAGAAGTAGGCTCCGCCGTTTTAGGGAGCGGTATACCAATAGCGCACTTCCATTGCACAGAGAAAACATTCCCTGGAAACTGGAAATGCATGAACGAGTATATCCAGCGTAATATCGTCGTCGCCCACAGCTCGAGAACGAATACTGGTCATGATGGTCCTTATTTGATCCAAAGAAGAAACACTGAAACGGAATGACAGCTCAGCTCTATAAACATTGTTGCCATAATATGAAATCTTATCAGCCTCAACACCACTGAATGCTGAGAAAAAATCACTAATCGATTCCGCGTCCTTTGAGCAATCTGATATAGCATTTGCATTAAGTTTTGAAACACTTAGAGATCTTAATGCCCTCCAGGTAGCCTCATTACCATCAGAACTAGCAGCCAAGAGATATGACTTCTTGCTACGTCTAATCTCAGCCAGAATACCATTTCTAATTTTCTTATACACATTCCTATCCTCCACAGATCCAGACTGCCTGAATGCAGCCAAAGCGCGGTCCCGCCTCTGCGCAGTCAAACAAGGCGCTTTCAGCTTCGAAATTCTCTTTCGTCTAATAGGAGCATGACGGTCATAAACGCTCAATACAATGTCATTAAAAATTTGTACCTTCTTACTAATGTTCAGTTCGCGGATGAACGAGTGCCACCTTTCCGACCTCAAGTCCGAAAGGAAAACCTCATTATCAAAATTATGAAAGTCCCTACAAAATATAAATTTTTGAACCCTCCTCGGACTAGGCATGCTGCATTCACAAAACGCTAAACATTCATTTTCAGATTTCAGACTATTTGTCTCAATAATAAACTCGACAATTAATCAATTATGAAAATAAGAAGATTATAACTCAGCTCTTGCTATCCAGACAGTCATATACTGAAGTTTGACTACGGTTTTTTCATCAGGAAGTTGAACCTAACCGAATGAGACCACTTTCAGCTCTATTTCTCAAGATATTACGCATTTGGACAAAACGATACTAGACTGTTCTACTATTTGAATAAACTGACAACATGTAAGCAGAAAGACTCTTGTGGGTTCAAAAACTGTTAGGCCCATTCGATTCCACTGTCATAATTTCGTTTTCTCAACTGTGCGCCAAATAAATCTTCTAAACTAGTAATGTAAACATACTATCACGTTTCAACTGAGATAATTACTAGAAAATTGATTTAGTATTTAGGAAGGCCGCTAGCTCTACGTTCGGTGAGGGGTCGGGGTTAGATTTTGATTTATATATTTTCTTTATTTGGGGCGCCACGTGATTTATAAATAAAACTTCCTAAAACTAGATAGACACTCAGAAAAAGTGAAAGAAAATCACGAAAATTGGGTAAATTTTCTATAATCATCCAAATAACAAATGTTAATCAAATTCGTAAGAGATGGTTTACAGCGTTCATAAAATATAATGGGATGTTCAACAAAATTTACCACATACGTTATTACTTGTTCAACTATATAGATATAACATAATTACACTTATCGAACAAATTGTGTTCGAATTAACAATAATTTTAAGGTATAGACTCGATTCAAACTAATTTAGATGGATGGTAATAATTTTCCGATACAATTATTATGGAAGGGCAGTGAGCAGCATCAAAACTCCAGTCATTAAAAACAATAAATGTGTAGATCTGACCTGAATGTTTCGAAGGTAGATAATTTCAAACAGGACGACCATCAACTTGGATGTTGCCAAAATCACGAACTCCAGTACAACGCAAAAGGAAAGAATGAGGTTTTATTCCTGATCCTCAGGAACAGCTCTCGGAACGGTAGTAAAAAGAAAGAAGAAAAAGGCCTTCTGCAAATAAGCAAAACGCAATGTGTGAGACATAAGAAAGCTTCAAATTGTAAATAAAATTGGCACAAATAATAATTGATAACTGAAGTGTTTAAACTTACATGATGAAATGCAGGCCTAATGTATGGTTTTCCACTAAGTATGGTTTCGATCCGACAGAATGTCGATAAAATTACAGGCAGGTACGGTAATAAAACACTGTAATTTTCTTTTTCCAAAACTTAGATGATATCAACTTTGAAAACTTGATCCGTTAAAACGAAGATTCAAAAGATAAGGTACAGATATATCTCTTTCAAAGTTGGAAAACAATTTCTGAATGACATACGAAAGAATAATATTCCGATGTCCCACACATATGTTAGCCCATCGCAGGCGCGAAAGAAAAAAAAGTTAAATAACCGAACTAAAACCGCTATAATATTTCGCTTCTCGAGTCAGATGAAAAATATCCAGTGGCGTCGCACTGAAACTGAACCGGTCCTCCTATTTACGAGTCAGAACCGTGACAATACATGTAGAGTTAACAGTTTTTTTTTTAATTTCAAATCTATTTTCTTTCGTTGTTTAATGATCTCTTATCTATAAATTCCTAAATATGGAGGAACATGAAAGGAACTTATCTCTTCAGAAGGAAAGATACATGTGTGCAGAATTAAACAAAATATAAACAAAATAATGAATTTGTGATTAGTTTGTTGAAATATTCAGTAAAGAAAAATGTATATCAACCTTCGATAGCTCAGTTGGTAGAGTGGTGGACTGTTGAATTTTCTTTAATGCTGATATCCATTGGTCGCTAGTTCAAATCTAGCTCGAAGGCTAGGTTTTACCATAATGAAATATAAATTCCTGAAAAATATTTATCATGATAATATCCGATATGAATAAAACTTATTTCTTTCTACCCTGACAAAAATTATACTGGACACTTAATTTTCTTTCCAATTTTTATGATAAATTTAAGAGACAAATGTCTACAGAAAAAGTTTCAAGTTCTTCAACTCCGTGAGAAATTCTCCTCCTTCTACTACATTAAATTAAGAAACCTTGTTTCATAATTAGTTGTGTGAAAACAGTAAACTAAAACTTCCCGGAAAACGGTAACTGAAAACGTTTCAACAACTTCAAATTTCAGCGAAATTTGACCAAAGGCCTTTTCCTTCATGGATGCAAGTTTCAGCCATATTCAGAAGCTGAAAATGATAATGGGAAATAAAAGCATTGAAACGGAATTAAATCAACGCTAATTTTTAAAGAAAACTACATCTGCACCTGAGAACTATATGATAACACAATATTGTCCGATTTTCTTATAGAATTCATAAGAAACACACGCACTAACATACACCAAATGTCTGCTAAGAAATTATGTGATATCATTTAAAATAATTTATTAAATATGAGGAAATTTAAATTGTATCTAGGAATATAGCATTTAAATTGGTATATCCTGAAGAACTCAACGACGATTCAAAATTCGTGAAAAGATTCAGACAGGTCAAATCGACTATTAAGACAGAGGGACATGATCTCGATTACAAAAATTCATTCTACTTGCAACACCCTCAAGTGGCTTGCAAACCAACAGGAATTTGAATAGGGAAAGATTTGTAGCCCAAATGTATGCATGGATTCAAATTTAACCTGCAGACTCTGCTCATAAAGGCATTCAACACTTGAAGGACCATATTGTTTGTTTTTATTACGTCTAAGAACAAGAGATTGTCTCATTACATACAATCATTGGTGAGAAATTTGAGAATTTTAAATAAATTTTGCGAATATCGACTTTTAAAAATTTTTTTTTCAATAAAAATTATACAATCAATTAGAACATATTTATCTTAAATTGACAATTATACTCTTACTTCTTCAAAGTATCACTGATACCTATACAGGGTCTTCCACGAGGAATCTCACCCATATTTATACGGGAAACTACTGAACGTATTTTCATGAAATTCAGCACAGAACACCATTTTTTCATTGCAGAAATAGATTCCTTAGAAAATTTCAAGTTATTTTGATGTAACATTTTTCAGTTTTGGTTGTAAAATTCTCTCTGAGCGGGAAAATTCGAAAAAAAAATCGAAAATAGAGCTCCGCTGAAACAAGAATAACTTCGAGGTTTTAGGATGAAAAATTTTCATTTTTGGGATTTTTCAAGATGTAAGATTGATGTATCCACTTTAAAAATCGAAATCACGATTCATGTTACAGGGGGTGAAAAAATCGCTTTCAAAATTAGGGATGACAAAATCGTGAAAAATCAATTTTTCAAATTAGAACCCCATTTTTTTATGGCAGATATTGAATCTACGTTAAAAAATAATGTGAGTGTATGCATCACACCCTTGCCCTAAAGTGGATATTTTCTGAGTTATTCACAAAAAACTGTTTTTCGTCTTGAATTTTCAGCTATTTCTTTTCGCTTCACGCCAAAAAAAAATAATAGAACGATTCGACTGCTCATTGAGAGGTTTCCTGACCGACCCAGACCAACGAGAGATACCAATAACAGAAGCATGACAAACTTGAGAAATGTCGGATCTTTAGTTAAGAAAACTATACACAGAGAAAAAAGTGTAGTAGAAGATGAGAACAACGAAATTACAGTTCTTGCATATTTTCGTGTGAATCCTCAAAATTCTCTCAAAGAGGCCGAGATTGGTCTGGGATTATCTCAATCGAGTGTTTGGGAAATATTAAAAAAACATAAAATGCACCCATATGAATTAAATAGGGTACAACATTTGAAGGAAACTGATTTCGTCAGGAGAACAGAGTTTTGCGAAGCTATGATGATTCGATTTCAAGAGAATGAAAACTTTTTGGACTATATAATTTGGACAGATGAATCTAAATTCACAAAGAATGGTTCTTTCAATAGGCATAGCAGTCATTATTGGGATGAAGAGAGCAACCACCACTTCAGACAATGGAACTTTCAAGAGACTTGGAGTTTCAATGTTTTTTGCGACATCAAAAATAATGCAATTCTCGATGTTCACATTTATGATGGGACTTTAACTGGTAAGATAGAACACTACACATGTTTGAATTATTTAAAGAATGTTCTCCCTTAGGAGATAGATTTTCTGACATATTGACTCAAATAATATAGCCGCTAGTACAGAACCATAATGACATATGGTATCAACAAGAGGCGCGCGTCCACACAATTCTCTCAATGTGTCAAATATCCTATACAGGCTATTTGAAGGTCGATGGTTGACGTACAATGGTCCACATCTTTGGCTCCCGATTTAACTCCTTTAGACTATTATGTTTGGGGTAGGATAAAAATTATTGTCTACTCAACTCCCCTGACTGATAAAGAGGACTGCATAGAACGAGTCAGAAATGCTTTCAGGTTTGTTTAGATTTTTAGATTCATAGTTTTGAAACTCAATTTGGTTTTAGAAAAATTTTGCAGATCTCTTCCTCCCGATGAAATAAGAAGAGCAACGCACGAAGCATTCCTGAGACGTATAAATAAATGTCTAGAAATTAACGGTCAAAACTTTGAGCATCTTCTCTAGTTATAATTGCGAGAGTTTGCCATGGTTCTCCTAATAGTAACTTGAAGTCGGTTTCAAGAAGGGGTGAAAAATCTACAGCATGGTTCAAATAACAGTTCCTGAAAATTTCATCTTTTTGGCGTGAAGGGAAAAAAAATACCTGAAAATTCAAGACGAAAAACAGTTTTTTGTGAATAACTCAGAAAATATCCACTTTAGGGCAAGGGGGTGATACATACACTCACATTATTTTTTAACGTTTATTCAATATCTGCCATAAAAAAATGGAGTTCTAATAAGAAAAAAATTATTCTTCACGATTTTGTCATCCCTAACTTTGAAAGCGATTTTTTCACCCCCTGTAGTATGAATCGCGATTTCGACTTTTAAAGTGGATACATCAATCTTACATCTTAAAAAATCCCAAAAATGAAAATTTTCCATCCAAAATCCTCGAAGTTATTCTTGTTTCAGCGGAGCTCTATTTTCGATTTTTATTTCGAATTTTCCCGCTCAGAGAGAATTTTCCAACCAAAACTGAAAAATGTTACATCAAAATAACTTGAAATTTTCTAAGGAATCTATTTCTGCAATAAAAAAATGGTGTTCTACTTTGAAAAACGGAAGTTGACGTCATTTCCGGAAAAACCGGAGGTGCTCATGTCTTGAAAATATTTTAGATTTCATCAGCATGGTGAAATACTTATAAGTGCTGAATTTCATGAAAATACGTTCAGTAATTTCCCGTATAAATATGGGTGAGGTTTCTTAGATGAATAAAAGAGAATTTTTCATTTTTATCACAACATCAAACAATTCCAAAAGACTACATAAAAATTAAACAAAAAATTAAATAGAATACGACACATTTCTTTGGAGATTTATGTATAACACTTTTCTCTCTTCAGGCATTCATATTCGATCAACAATAATTTAAACAATTCTTGATTACAACTTTGTAAGATGCCGCAGCAGGGAACAAAAATGAACATGCTACTTTTAAATCAGCTAATATTCTAAACACTAACCTCAAATATAAGCATATAGTATTATCTTACTTTCAAGAAGTGTAAGACTATATAATTGTCAATTCTAGATATCTTTGGTTTCTTCACACTTTCAAGGATAGACTTGTTCAATTAAATAATTAGAACATATTTGTTTCATTTAGTTTTATCGATATCATAATTCCATAAAAAAAACACCCTGTAACTTTACCAATAATTCACTTTATGGCCACATACACATTTGAATTCATCCATACATTTGTGCTACAAAACTTCCCACTTTTTCTATTAGAAATGCAATCTTCGTTGGTGGGTTGCTAGTAGAAACAAGGTTGTATCCTAAATTATGTTTTCCTGTCATCAAAAGTCAAACTTTCACCACTTCGATTCTTCGTGTTGAGGAAAAAACGAAACAGTTTGAATCCAAACAAGAAGCGTCACACTCTTTCTGGCTATTTGAAATTGTGTATTCTCGTAAAAAGAAAGTATTTTACTCCAAATCGATTCCATCATTTCTGAAATCCCCTAACAAATAAAGCAGGCAAAGTGGCCACGTTTTAACCTTCCATCAGCGAAACCATCATCGAACAAAATGTCGTTTGAGCCACTCTGAACGAGTTTTACGAGTGACCGATAAAGTACTCCGTTGCAATGACGTAATTATTTTCCTATTGACACCCTGGGTGTGCGCAAAATGAAGACAGAGGAAATGGTTTCAAAGGGTATCGGTAAATTGCATTTTCCCGGTGTAGCTTGGAGTGCTTGGGAGGAAAATATTAGGTCGTTTAACCTGTCGTTATAAAGGAGCGGCGGGAGTTTGTCGAAATATGATTCGGGACTTCTTTGTTGGACCAAGTGTCGGGAATATGAGGTGATAACATCGTGATATTTCTATACAATGTGGAAATTGCTACTGCAGCACTCTACGTGAATTCATGAGCTATCCTGCAGTCTTTCTAGATGTTCGTATTTTCGTTTTCACTCGTTTTGTTGGGAGTAGTGCTGCTTCCATGGTGATAACGGATGTGTATGTTCTGCTGAATGTTGTGTAAGCGTAGGTGAGAAAAGATAGAACAAGTAAGGAGTTCGTGGAAAGGAGGATGTTGACTGGTGCTTTGAAGCTCTTCTATGACTAGAACAGCGAATTACGTTATTTTCATTGAAAGAACTCTGAAACATAAAATAGAGTGATATACCACATATTAAGCAATTGTTAAAGACATAGTAATCGGCAGCAAACGAACAGTTAGCAAATTTTTTAAAGGACGAGAGACAAGGATAAACCTATTTTCGCTTCGCATGCCCGAAAGTAAAACATAACAACTCTTAAAAAGTAAGTGGAAGCACCATTTGCCTCACTTGGGATTCTTAACTCATACCTTCCCTACTTTTGATTTCATTAGAATTTGGTTATAACATTTGGTTATTATTGTGACGTTTAACTTAATTAATTGTTAAACGTCATTTTATATTCAATAAGAGTAAACCAGTTTTTAACCAAAAGAGAAGATGAACGAAGTTTCAGAATGAGACGAAGAACTATTCACTTCTACTCCACTAAAGTTGCACGAACCAACCAAGAATATTTCTGATAGTTTGTTACCAAATTAAAAGAACGGTACACAGAATGCTTCGAATTGTTTAATTAATATATCAAAGAAAAAAATGAAAGCTAAAAATATAACCGATAATGTATTTCTTTTTTATCGATGTGAAAGATCGAAGAATTTAAATGCTGAAAATATTTTCTAAGTAAAGGAGAATGTTAAGTTTTTTGCACTTTCCATAGAATCCAAGCATTTTGAAGCAGTTTCCGTAAATTACCAGCCCACAAAGTTTAATAATTTAATGCAGGAACAATGCATTCAACTTTTGAAAGATGCAAATGATGATGGTAGGAAACTAAAAATAACTCATTTTGATTTTTATTAAGGTTGCATTTAAGGTTTCTTTTATCATGGAAATATATGGAGCTTGCCATGGATATGATATCCTAAATATATATATATATTTTTTTGTTTGAAATTTCTTGGGTGTATAGCACTTATTCTACTAATAAATGGTAATTGTTAAATTATTATTTTATTTTTCCAACACATGTTTCGGCGTGTCTACGCCTTTTTCAAGGAATATGATTCAGTCGACAATTTCCTGTAAATTACATAATAATAAATACACAGATATATCAACAAACAACATAAAGCTTTTACGTACTTCATTCGAATCGTCCGTCAAGATATTATTTTCTACTATGATCAAACTTTAAAAGATCTTCAAATATTAAATATTTTCGTCAGCCATGAATAAAATAATGTGACGATGATGCGCTGTCACGATTTTGTTTTTCCAACTTCTTATTCCAATTCAATGCTGCGACACCTGTACAAATTAACCAACAAGTGATAATCCCAAATCTGGGTTTGAATCGGTTCTTTTTAATCTAGATGGAGTTGGTAGTAGAAGATTGAAAATTTGTATTTCCTTATTTATGTTATTAGATTGAAATAAATTTGGGCCAAGTTTTTGATGTCCGTTTTATCGTTCATAGCTTCTTTTTCTTTTTTTATGTGGATCATTTCTAGTATGTTTCTAGTTTTGTTGTTTCTTTCTTTTTCCAGGATAGAAAAGTTCTCAAAATCCATTTTATGTTTTTCTATTTGTTCATGCTTTTTTAGTGCGGTCATATTTTTGCAAAATTTGTGCCCATTTATTCTTTCCTTTATATATTGTGTTGTCTGTCCTATATATACTTTTGGGCAATCCATACAATTTGTTCGGTAGACACAATTCGAGATTTTCTTATTTTGGATTTTTGATTTTAATTTTGTGTTTATGAATTTCAAATTATTTGTGTTTTTATGTGCTACGTTTATTCCATAATGCTTCATTGATGCATTTATATATATATATATATTCTTTTGAACTTTTGGCTTACAATATTTAGCTAGCAAACAATAAAGCATATAGATCAAGGGTTAGTGACGGGGTGTCATACAATTCGGCGTATCACATAAATGCCTAGGGAAAAAACCCCAGTAAAAAAACCCTGGCTCCCCGCCTAAGTATGAAAGTACAAAAATAAGCTGAAATATATTTTAGGGACTGCTTTCTTCAAGAGCAGTCTTCTATTGATGGAGACAGAAACTTCTTCAAGTTACCCACATCGAATCTGAAAACAAAAAGACAAAAGCAGAACAAAGAACTGAATACGATATCTTGAAATTTATATATAGGAGAATTATTTATGAGATGATTGTTTCTTCTGCTTCTCCACATTCACAACTTGCGCTAGGAACTGAGTATCCGAGTATCTGAATAGCATGCTATTGGTACGATCATGACCTGTTCTCAATCGATTAAGAACTGTCCAAATATTTCTTGCAAGACCAAAAGCAGGAATTTTTTCAGAAGGATCAGAAACGAGATACTTATTGAACATTTCGTAAGTTCCACTCAGTCTTCCATAATTCTTTATCGCTTATGTTCATATTGAAGAACGTATTATGCCATAATGATTTACGTGACTTCAATCTGGGAATTTTATTTTGTGGAGTATATGAAATAATTGGGAATAAATTGGGAAAAGAATGATATTTGTTCCAAAATCTCAGATCTGCAGTCTGTCTGTGAATATGGGGAGGGACAATGTTAGACAAAACTGGTAACCAATGAACCGGTGTAAATCTTATGGTGCCAGTAATTATTCTCATGGGTGTATTCAATTGAGCATCAATTTTTTGTGTATGTGCACTATTAAACCAAACAGAGCAACAATACTCAGCTGCAGAAAAGACTAGGGCTAGAGATGCTGTGCGAAGAGTGGAAGCATCAGCACCCCAAGACGATCCAGCTAATTTCTGAACAATATTATTCCTAGTTTTTAGTTTTAGGCTCAGATCATTTAAATGAGCCTTGTAATTGAGAGATGAATCTAAATTAACTCCTAAGTATTTTGGATAGAAATTATGTTCGATAGGAGAATCATTGAAAGTTACAGCTAATTTCCTATATTTTTCATGATAATTCAGATGGAAACAAGATACCTCTGTTTTGTTGGGATTTGGACAAAATCGCCACTCAATAAAATAATTCTTTAAAGTTTTCAAATCAGATGACAGTATGTTTTTCAGAGTATGGAAATCTGAATGTTGGTAAGCAATAGCAATGTCGTCAGCTTCTTTTTTTTTGCTGTCTTTTTATTTTCAGTTTCGATATGTGCAACTGAAGATGCCTCTGAATTTATAAATAGAATACCAATCTTGAAGAAAGTAGTCCCTCAAATATATTTAAGCTTATTTTGTACACACAATAATACTAATGTGGGAAGCCAGGGTTTTTTTTACTGGGGTTTTTCCTAGGCTTTCATGTTATACACCAAATTTTATGGCACCCCGTCACCAAATCCAGCTAACAGTTGTTTTCAGGCCAAAAATTCAAAAGAATATGTATCTGAAAGAAGGATAATGGGTGAAACCGCAGGAGTGCAGAAAATATGAGAATTGGAAGGAAGGTACTTGCCGACACGT